>CM057338.1:17021743-17621743 GCA_030015575.1 Agapanthus africanus
GGTTTACCGATCAAATGACATTCACGGTCGGAAATATAAAGTAAGTATTGTATACTAACAAGTTTAAAATTTCGATCGACTAAATTTTCCGAAGTGGGCCCCACGTACATCTATTGTACAGTAATAAAATCTGGGCCTAAAAGAACTATACAAAAAACCACAATTCCCACTGAAGAAGCCACTGTAGGAATTTGGACCACTGGTCCCACAGATTGGCCGTGGATGCGTGGTCAAACCCTAGGTTTGACCGCGGATCCACGGTAGTCTTGTGGGGTCACGTGACCAAATTTCTACAGTTAGCTTAAAAAACCCTGCTCTGTTTTCTGGGATGATCAAAATAATTTTTAGAACTCTTTTAAAATCGACAGAAACTTAGAACATGGAAAATTGCGATTTTTGAAAATCCGTTCGATCGATATTTTAAACACGTTAGCACAAGTTAGTAAAGCTTAATGGTGAGGCTCTGATACCACTGTAAGTCCACGGTAGCGCTCCGGCCGTCTAACAGACGCCAAATGCGGAACAAAAACTTTTTACAAATTGGCGCTATCGCGTACTATCACCCGAATCTGCCATTAAAGCTAAACTAACAAACTACAAAGTGGGTAGAAATGTTATACCGAACGATCCGAGTCCTTCGGTCTTCAACCATCATCCCACGCTTTGTTGCGGCTGCTCCGATCTCCTGAATCTCCAGTCTTCTCGTCCAGGTGGTACCACGTCGACGGATCTTTAAACGGGCTCCCGCCTCTGAACCGAGGCAACTCGGTCGTCAAATTTGTTAAAAGAGATGACCAAGATGATGTAGAGAATGAGTAGAACACTTTGTCTTGTTACGTCTAAAGCTATGGACGAACGGTTAATGAAGTTGCCTTTTCGAATCGGGTGAAATGAGAAATCCAACTATCTAATTTCCATGAATCCAAATCATATACTTTTTTCCAAATCAACAATCATCTTTCCTTACTAGAATGGGCCAGCCACTTATAGAGGTGGGGAGGTGAGTGTAGGAAGTAGGGAGAGTGACCATAACCATAAATGATACGAATGAATCATCTAACACCTTGCATAAATCATTAATGAACAAATGAATCATCATAATCTAGTCATCAAAGCATTTAATGAACAAATGAGTCATGAAGCCTAGTCACCATCCTAGTCATCATCTAGAAACATCTAGAAGCACGACTCACCCTCAACTCAAGAAAAGATAAATCCGTTTTTAACCGAATGTTAAAGACGGACGATAGAAAACTGAAAACTGGCAACTTCCAAAAGTGATCCTGAAACGAATTTCAGGATAACCCCGTATCAGTATAAATATATCCGCATTTTTATTACGACCGAATACAAATGCAATTGAGACAAAGATATTATATCTACACAGTATAATACTCGGATCCGGCTTAAACCAAAGCCAATCAGTATTATCTGCCCGAAATATGACACGTGCGAAAACGCACATGCATTTTCCGAACCCTGCCATAATACCATACGACCTCTACAACGTTTCGCCTGAACTTGGGAAACGGTCTGTGGGGGACTCTAATGACTCATCAACACACTAGCACTGGGTATAACCACTAGCACGTCAGAGGTACGAGCTGTACGTAACGTTTTGCCTATGTATTGATTGTCCATAAACCCTACTGAGCCTAACAGTGACAATATACATACAGTCCGGTCCGTTCGTCTGAAGAGTATCGCATATCGAGTCTAGGGAGTGGATAAAGTCAGACCCCTAATAACGCGATAAATCGTGTCGGCATGAAGCCCATCACCACCTGAGAAACTACTGGTCCAAATCAGTAATTCTCCACTACCTCGGCCGAGGATTTCTAGTGATGGCCACCCGTGCACTGTGCGACATCAACCCCCAATACCGGGAGAGACGAATCCCCGACGATCCGCTCACTGCCTCCATGTGGCTCGGGACTGTACCTAAAAAATACCTGTTTGCACGTCTCCTTTGAGCGTGGTAGGGTAGAAATCAAAGCACAGTGGGAACTCACACGAGACAAATGACGATCTCAGGTCGACAAACTAACATGTACACATGTCACCAGGGAACCGCTATCTGACGATATGTATGATACCAACTAGCATGTTCCCGGCGAGTCCTGTCCGGTGTACCCATAACCCAATGAGCACCTGTATACATCTTAGGTGAACCAACTAACACCAATGGCTTATGAGACCGGCCACCGCCCCTCGTCGGGGTCTCGACTGTATACACTAGTCTACTCTGGAGTATCGATGCCCTGTCTCGAAACTCCTACGACTAGGGACACTTTAAGGATGTGCTTACAAACCCCAGCTCCCACGTATATGATCGCTATCATACTGCTGGTAGTCAAGTAAGAATCCTATGGGCTCTATCATCATGCAATAGTGAACTAAAGCATGTATACGATGATAAAGACAAAGCAGATAGCATACTATTATCTCGAGCAAGATTGTCATATCGGTATAGGTCCTCCCTCAATCATTGCAATCACGTACCTGCGATCCAATAATTGACTTTGAGGGCACTATATCCAACAATGGCTAGCGACCCCCGATGCGGAGAGAGCGGTTCTCTTACATTCTTCGGCCTTTACCAGAGTCGACGTAGATACGTGGCCTCTCTTGTGTCGGTATTATGAGGCTGAGCGCAAACATGTTTGTAATTTAAATATAATTCATTATTTAGTTTATAATTTATTTTTTGTGTTGGTCAATTACAAAACTAAATCTGATTGTGTTGTGCAGCAACATACTGATCAAAACAAGAAGAAAAGGAATTCGGCGAAGAGGGATCGCCCCACTTACATAGGTGGCTCGAGGAACATTAGTCGTGCCATGTAAGTATCGGTAAATTACAATATATCTATTTTGATATAATTCAATATTAAAAGATAAATATATGTAAATTTTTGGCGAATTGTAGAGAGCTCAAACCCTGACGCAGGATGATACACCGAGCGTGTTGACCGCGTATCGGCTGTCCATGGCATCTCGACAGATCCCGCCATGGGTGAGCTTCGATTTCCCGACACTGCTACCCAGGAGTATTGCGTAAGTATTAATATTTATTTTAATTCGAATGAAATTTTTGTTTTGATAAGTTCAAATTTGAATGATATACTTATGTTTTAATGGTTAACGTGGGTGTAGTAGCGGTTGGTGGAGCAGACGGAGGCATCGGGAATTGATTTCAGTGGACAGACCGATCCGATCATACTGACCACAGTTCTAGATGCCACATACGGAGGACACCACGGAGGTTGAGAAAGAGGCCGGGGACTTGGTCCTAGCAGAGCCCATATGAAGTTGGTTTTCACTCCGGCGGTTGCTTTCCTTACCCCCGTGAGCGACATCTGGAGTATGATGTTGCCGCATTGAAGACCACCGTCGAGAAGTTGAAGGAGATGTTAGTACGTATATTACTTTTTAATAAAATATTATATCATATTATAGACAGTAGCATATGCAATATTAGTAGCCTAAACTCCCTTTCAATTTTAGACTTAAATTTGATTAATCCGATTTACATAAAACCATCTAAACCGAACTCTATAATTATAACCACACCACATCTTTCTTCATGTTGGAATTTAAAAAGTTATGATTATCCAAACTCAAAACTTGAGAAGAAAACATTGCTTTGTAAATTAAATAACTCCAAAATCAAGCATCCAATCAAAGATAAACAATTAAGGAGAGATACGGACTTATAAATTAGAGTAAATATCATTTCTATCTCCACTTAAAATAAATTACGGTTTTTCATACTAGATACCAAAACTAGACCTAAGTCCCTAAGTATTCTTAGATTGGGGGAAAAAAGCATAACTCTGAATGTGTGTAATTTCAACATGTATAAATTCTCATACATAACATATGAATTTCAACAGAACGTGTGGAATATCAGCAAAGCATTTATAAATTCGCGGTTCCGCAATAATCCGATAATGATACGAATTCGACTATAATCTAGTACATCGTTCTTGCTCGGTTATTATACAAACACAAAATTTTACAGATTCGACAGGCTATTTCGGCTGCGGCTCCACATGTCTCTCCTTCGCCTGCGGCTCCACAAGCCACTACCTCGGCTGCGGCCGCGCAGGCTACTCCTATATAGCCCACTCAAACTCCTGCACAGACCGCTCCTTCATTATTCGAGTTTTTGTCAATCCAGAGCTGCACCGAGAAGCAGATGCGACAGATTACGACGTTTATTAGAGTTGGATAAGCTAAACTGAGTTATGATAGGTTTATTTATATTTTTGAGAATGGATATACTTAATTGATACATATTGTATGTTTCGGACGATATCGGTGGTTGTTTGGATATTTACGATAATTTTAGATTGATTTCGTATTCTGTTTGTTTATTTCTTTTATATATTATGTGTGAGATGTTGTCTGTGAATATTTTTGTATTTGGTTGTATGGTATATATATTATTGTGCACATGGCATGGGTAAAACGGGAAGCCCCTTTTTAAAAAAAAATCCTGATATAATGTCCTTATGGATTAAACCGTATGGGAAAACGTGACACCTACGGATTAATCCGTAGGGACAAGGTTTGCCCCTACACGTTTCTCCATAGGGACAAAATATCAAGAGATCTGATATTTTGTTCCTATAGACTCAGTAATAGAAGCAAAACTTGCCTTTACGGATTAATCGCATTTATGAAGCCCTACATATAAATCCGTAAGTACAACTATTTTATTATTTTAACAGGAAAATTAAAAATGATTATGTCCTTAGGAGTAATTCGTAGGGATAAATGCCCTTACGTCTTAAGCCGTAGGAGCAAATAAAACTCTGTAGGGGCATGTTCATGGCGAAAACTTGCACCTGCGGCCTTTTCCCCTATAGTGGCATTATTGGTCCATACGGATAAATCCGTAGGGGTTACTGTTTGTCCCTATGGATAAATTTGTTGGGACATGAGGATATTGTAGTAGGGGTAATGCTTGTCCATTTATTTTTAAACCGCTTCGCATCAGAAGAACGATCCATAAAAGAAATTTAATTACTGATACCGCTTTTAATAAACATTTCTTTCTGTCGCACGGATCCTCCTCTTCATTCAAGAATGCTAAATAGAAATCGGATTCGAAACACTCTACTAAAATTTGCTCTATTAAATCTTTTGATAAATATGATGATGATGTCATTATGGATATTGCTATTTCTTGCGGCATTATTATGGATGGAAATACTATTAATAGTATTCGGCTGTTGGATAAGAACAGAAGTAAAGAAGGAGTTTGAACGGCCATGGACTATTGATATAAATAGTAGCAGCCTTTTCTTTGGCGTTTATAATTTCTATATGATGTATCAAGGATTTTCTTATTGTGGGGTGTAAAAATTATATCTTATTACTGCATTTGTATGAAGAATAATAAATATGATTTCCTTCCATAAATAAAATCATAAGATATCAGTTCAAACATTTACTGCTTATCTCGATACACACATGTTTTGTCTTGTAAATAGTTTATTTTTTAAATTTATTTTATTGAGTAGTACGCGTTGCCCTGCTTCTTTCCATTAAAAGAAAACAATAAAGTAATATTTCTCATGCATATGTAGAAAAGATGAAAAAATTAAGAATGATAAACGAAACATGAGAAAAACCATAGTAAGGAGTGGATTTCGCTAAAGGCATTCTTCTATGGCCCATATAGTACATATGGCCTTGGTTACTTACCTATGCAGGCCTACAACCCATCAGGTTGCCCATTTTGCTGCTATTTATTTCCATTGCCCTAACAATACTTAGATTCCGGATGGCTGATATTATTCGGACAGTGTTATTCGCTGCTATTGGATCGAACAACCAAAATTGGATGAAACAAGGGGACCATGGTTTGTGTGGTTTTTGGTTGAACATGTGAGTGCAGGATTTCAAAATAGCACCCAAGGTAGAGCAGCGTCTCCAACTCTGGCAATACCAGTCCTTTGAATTCATATTATATATACATGTAGAATGGTTTTCTCACATCCATTCTATTTTAATCCTTGATTGCTTGATGAATAAATATAAGAATACATTAAGTTACGATTGGAAGATCTAGTAATTTACCAAAACAAAAGCCTAAAGCTGCAGCTAATTTACACAATGCCAAAGTTTATTATCATGCACACATGGGACATGCCATACATAATCTAGTCACAACTTTACCATAACCACGAGAATCCAAAATCAAAGGGTAGGAGAAAAAAACAGGGTAAATTCGGCTTCAAACTTGTATTTAAAAAACCCTGGGCTTTTTGCTCTTGTCAAAAAACCCCTTGGGCCCAATCAAAACCTCTAGCATGTGAGATCTAAACAGCTGCAGTTGCCTGCAATATCTAAGCAGTTGAGCGGATATAAGGCCTAAATGAAATACAAAAAAGAGGTTTTTTCATAAACATTTTGAAAAGTATGCCTTTCTCAACAATTTCAAAAATTACAGGGTTTTTTAGACAACTTCCGAGCGGGCCGGGGGCTTCTTGACAATTTACCCAAAAGAATAAGGCTGCTTTGCCGGGCCCATAAAATCATTTCTAGGCCCAGCCCACTAACTCGCTATAACCGTTCGTAACGGCCATACGAGACTCTAGACACATCCGCTGCAGAAACAAACAAAACGTCCATGATTGAAGCCGATAGAGGCAACTCCTCAGCTAATAACAGCCGTACACGTGTCCTCGCCCTAATCGAACTCTCTGGAATCGACGTATAAATCCCCAGCCTCTCTCTCATCATCATCATCTTCAGTCATCTGAGAGAGAGCTCATCAATGGCGTGCACGAACCTCAAAGCGCCCCCTCTCCTTCATCGTCTCCCATTCAGATCCAAAACCCTAGCCGCTTCCAACAGCTCCATCGTCAACATCCGAAACCCTAACCCGAGATCGCGCGGCGTCTTCAAGTGCGTGAGGACCGAGGATCTCAGGCCGGAGATCGACGAGAACCCGGAGGCGATCATCTCCGGGGAGTGGCCGGAGAACATCTCTCTGCTCAGCTACGACGATTTCTGCGCTTATCTCGAGACTCAGATCATCTCCGATAAGGTCCAAACTCGTTTCGACTTTTTATTTTTTGGGGTTTTTAAAAAATTTTATTTTTTATTTTTTGATTGAATTTGGGTGTATTGGAACAGATGAAGTCGACGGCATTGTTGGGGGAGGTGATGACGACTCGGATCAGGGCGGCGAAGGCGGATCAGACGCTCGAGGAGATAGAACCTAATTTCGAGTTCTTGTCGGGTCTTCCTGTGGTTGATGATGAACTTAGATGCATTGGGGTTGTTTCGAAGAAGGATAAGGCTAAGGCTTCTAATGGGGTTAGTTCTTGATCCTATCTGTTTTACATTGAAAATATAAGATTCTTACAATATTAACTTTAGATCATTGTAGTTTATTCCGATAATGATATGAAATGTACATATTGTATAGATGCATATACCCCCTCTAATATTTTATGTTTATGTATACACCCTCTAATATTTGTATATACCTTCTCAAATCTTATATGTTGTTAAATCGGACATAAATCGGACATCAGCTTAATTTAAGCTACGCCTGCTATATTTATCTAATAATTTTTATTATAAATCTTTGTTTTCATTGCTTAGGCCATGTTTGGATAGTTAAGATTAAAATTCGTTGGATTTAATTTAAAATCAGAATATCCCGGAATGCACTTGCATTCCTTTTGGATGAAAATGTAGTGGCTTTTCAACTTGAATGAGTGTTTGGATAGTTTGAGATAAGAATATTCATTTTTTATTTTTTCATTCTCAACACAATTTTGCTAAAAAAATATCAACAGTACCCAAAAGTACTACTAAAATTATCAACATTCTTATCACAATTTTGCTCAAAAAACATCAAATTATCCCGACCCTCTCGGCACCCTCACCACCCGCGCCACCACCTCCATGGTGCTCACAAACACCCCTTCGCTAGCTTCTTCCTCACAACCAGCTCCGGCTCTTAGCTACTGACCCCCTCAATCTCCACCACCACCACATTCGAGCCTCCTGTTCCTTTCTTCCCCCATAGCAACAATGAAGTGATCAATGTCATCATCATCAGATGCTTCATTAGAGTTCCCACAAACAAAATCCAAGCATGGTTCCACAAAAAAGGCAAAATCAACGAACAAAGTGGGAAAAAATCATTTCTACTTGCTTGGAGCAAAGAATCGAAGAGGCGATCGATATCATCTCGCCAGCAGCAGCACCATTAGCATCCCCTAGCTTCGCCGCCTCCATCTTCTCAATCTCCTTCATCCAAAAGTCCAGCATGAATCTGCTGCTTCCTCAATCTGTAATCATCAACCTCCTTCTTTGATTCCTCAAGTATTGCTGCTGTTGATGATGATGACGACGACGACGATTTCTTGGCGGCTCTTCGCTCGTTCCAGCGCTCGTCCATCTTGGCGACGAAGGCCTTGGTGTAGGCGTCGATATCGGGGGAAGACGTGGTGACGTCGGCAGAGAAGGAGGGGAAGGTGGCGTCGGCGGTGGAGGGGAAGGTGGGGGGTCGTCCGGAAGCCAGGCGGTTAACCAAGCGTCGTTCATTCGTCTTCGCCGGTTGATGATGCTGGCGATTTTGAGGAGGTAGATAATGAAGAAAAGAAAGGAGGTGACGTGATTGTGAGGTTGGTGGTGGCGGTGGTGAGAGGAGATGTTGCAGTGGAGGGGGAGGGGATGAGAGATTGGTGGCAGCGGGGTCGGTGGGAGACTCATGGTAGATGAGGGTGGCGTTGGTGATGAGAGAGCTGAGGCGGAGATGGGATCAGAGGTAGAAGGGGATCGAAATGGAGGAGATGAGGACGAGATGAGATTCACTCGAGTAGCTGGGGGAAAACTCAATTTTTTCTATCCCGTTGATAGGGCCAAACTAGAGGGTTTTCCCCCTCTGAATCAACGAACAAAAAATCCATCCAATCCGTTCTTTTGCAGGATTGTACCAATCCGTCCTTTTGCAGAATCTGGACTTTTTGCCATGGGATAGGGAGTATCCAAACAAGCCCTAAACAATGATGTTTATTTATTAACCAAACTTAATCTTCAAATATCAACCAAACTTTTGTAGTTGCGGTTGTGTTTAACCAAAATGAATATAATATGGTATAATGAATGATAAAAACGATAATTCGTATAAAATAAGACAATTTAATAAAGTTTGAAAAAATATATTTTGAATAGTAACAAAAAAATGATTGAAACGATATGAAAATTTAAAAGGTGTTTTATATCGGTTTTAAACATTTTAAGGGTTATGTACAAATACAAAGTTTAGAGGGGGTAAATATAAATGGAGAAGATTGCGGGGTATACAAAGTTTAGACGCATATATTGCTTGGGTTGTGCATAGGTCGGGTTGGACATGGTTTGTATCATAAACAAACCTAAACCCGTTAGGACGGCGAGTTTTCCAACCACTTTAAACCAGAGGCGGATTCTTACAGGGACGAGATTAGGCATCCGTCCCACCTGAATTTTGTAGTTTGGTGTACGGTATATAGCTTACATAATGTTATGAAATAAAATATAAAGAATAATTCTAATAGGAATGCTAGTTGGTTTTGTGGTTGGAGGATTGGTTATTCTAGCAGAAGTTCCCGTTTCAAATTCTGCAAGAGGAATTTTTTGTAATTTTTTTAAAAAATATTATAAGCCTTCTGTGTTGGGCCCACTTAATTTAAGAAAATAAACTTATTAGCACCTTTATTGTCATCTTATTCTTTATACCAAACATCCTATATAAATTATATTTTCAATGTATCTATTAGTGAAACTTGTATAACTTAAAATCCTCTTTAGAAGTAACTTTTTTGATTGTCTATTTATGATTTCAAATTTAATTTAATATATAAATATTACATTTGCTCATGTTTTCTAATAAAATTCTTTATACAAAATCTTTTTAAATATAATTGATTGCAGTCAAAGCTTAAGAAGTCAATATTTAGAATGAAATTTTGGTTACATATCTTCGAATTTATAAACAAAATTATAATCTCTTCTAACTTCACTTATTTTGAATTTAAAATCAAGAATAAAATTGCAATTTGATTAAACTCTCAATAAAGTTTTCCTTAAGAAAATCTTAATAAATTTATTTATATCTATTAATTAGATTAGGATGCTAGGATTTTGTTTCATATATAATATACTTGTGCTACTTGATAAAAAACGGTCACAAAAGCGATGTTGCGGGTTTAAAAAAAACTTTTTTTAGGCCGAAGAAACGGTTCGAATAGCCACCAAAATGTTATTTTAGTATAATACAAAATTGCTTTAGAATATCAAACAAGAAGTGAGTTTAGCATAATGGTATGCAACACTATGCTTTCTATCTATTTATTTCTTAAAATTTCTTTTGATACACTGTAAATTTTCGCCCTACTTGGTGAAAGGATCATGATCCGCTACTGCTTTAAACCCACCGCTAGAATGGATAGATAAACTTGAACCCGGTGAGATTGGGCCGGTTGCAGGCTTGGGTTCGGGTTTACAAAGTTCGGGCGGGCTAAACATGGTTTCGGTTAATAATGGGTTTCACATATCAAATTTGATACTTATTTTATATGAGAATCAATGAAATATAATATCCTTTTTTTCTCCCATCTTTTTAATCTCAAAATCCGAGCTTTCTATCATCTCTTGATCTTAAAATTGATATGCTATATTTCTCCATTAGATCATATGACCAAGGCTAAAAAGATACGATGTTAAATCTAGATGAGAAGAGAAGTGCGAGGAGACTATAAAAGGTGCGACTCGGTTGAGCTTCAAATACGATAAAATAAGAATTGGTTTTAGATAACTTATATAGGAATAGTGTTTTAATGTTAACTCTAAAATTAAATCTATAGACAGGCGGTTCGGTTTGTTGCAGGAGAGTTATAAAAAATTAAAAACCCGTCCTATTCAGTTGCGGACAGGTTCAGTTTTGAGCCCGTTAACTTTGGGTGGGTTTAGAACGAGTTTTTTACCCGTCTAAAGCGGACGGGTAACGGGTCCAACCTGACCCAGTGAACTACCTTACCCGTTAGCCTTATACACATGTCAGTCTCCCATTATATGGTTTTGCATCACACAAATTAGGGTGAGAAACCACACTATAGATAATCGGTGCCGTTGATTTCTTCCATTGTCTTGGCCAACGGT
The DNA here is from genome assembly GCA_030015575.1 of Agapanthus africanus. Taxonomy (NCBI): domain Eukaryota; kingdom Viridiplantae; phylum Streptophyta; class Magnoliopsida; order Asparagales; family Amaryllidaceae; genus Agapanthus; species Agapanthus africanus. The sequence continues at coordinate 17,032,919 of CM057338.1, forward strand.
CCAATTAAATCATGAACCTCTAAATATGAAAAGAAAAGAAAAATCTACATTGTGTATACCACAAAACAAAAACCTAGGCAAATACAGTAAGCTACGCTGCATTTTAACATACACATTCAAGGTTTCCAAATATGCAGTTCACCAACATATATATAGAAACAACATTCTCATGTGCAAATCTACCAAACGATATACAAAAACAAAACAAGAATACCTATCTCAAAGAAAGTTTGAAGAAACATATCAAGTGATAATGGGAAAAAAGAAGTAAAATAATTGATATTCATGAGAATGCATGGCTAACTTTCACACCCCTGCAATGATCGGGAAATTTAATTAAAACCTTAGGACAACCACATATTCATGCTTTCAAATATAATATATTTTTTTTCAAAACACGTACTTTGTTATCAAATTTCCTCTTAGGGCTCATGATCCACTTCATGAACCTCTGGGCCCCTTTGATCAGCACCACTCAGAAGAGCATCAATTTGTTGCAGATACATCTTATAAGATCAGAAAGGTTTATTAATGATAGATATAACAAATTCATATATCATAGCTCCATCACAGATTGATGCAACATTCCATGAATAATGTCTGCTAATGGGGTGGAAATTGAATAGGCACGAATTGCAATAAGGTGAATCAGAAAGCAATTTTTTTAAAAAAACGAAAAAGGGAATGGTTGGAGACTTACACAACCCCATCAAATGATGTGGCTTGCAGCAATTTCCTCGATTGCTGAAACAGTGTATCATACATGCCATAATCGAGTCATGCCCATACCATTTTGACGACAATCCAAAATCAAAGGCTGAAAAGAGGAAATAATTATGTCTGCTTTGTTAGGCTGATAAATCTTTGCTAAGCCCAGTCCAATTCCAGCTATAACTGTCCATAAAGACCGTACGAGATTTTAGACGCATCCGCTACACAAACAAACAAAAAGTCCATGATTTAAACAGATAGTGATGCAACCCCTCAGCCAATAATGGCCATACACGTGTTAGCCCTATTGAACTCTCTAGAATCGAAGTATAAATCTCTCACACAGAGAGGGAGCCCTCATCAATGGTGTGCACGAATCTGATAGCATTCCCTCGTCTTCATCATCTTCCATGCAGATCCAAAACCCTACCCGCTTCCAATAACTCCATCGCCAGAATTCTAAACCCTAACACAAGACCGCGCTTCTTCAAAGGCGAGGACCGAGGATCTCCGGCCGGAGATCAACGAGAACCAGGAGGCGATCATCTCGGGCGAGTGGCCGGAGAACATCTCGCCGCTTAGCTACGATGACCTCTACGCTTATCTCAGGACTCAGACCATCTCGTACAAGGTTTAAACTCGTTTTGTTTTTTATAGTGTTTTTTTAAGGTGAAATTGATTGAATTTGAGTGTTGGAATTAGATGAAACTGATGGCGTTATTGGGAGAGGTGATGACTCCTCCATTTTATCATGTGAATTAGGATATGAAAGCACAACTATAGACAATCGTCGCCGTTGATTACTTCCACCGTCTCGACCAACAGTCCGATTAAGTCCTTAACCTCCTTATGTAGTTATAATAGTTATTTCCTCCAATTCTTTCGAGAAATTCTTATCTCTCCTCTTCCCCCCTTCACATCACATCATTTTCGTCCTCTCCAATGGCGGATCTGAATGGAGATACGATCGACACCGATTGCATATCTTCGAAGAAGATGCTCTCCCTCTTCCAATTGCCCTCGCCAATAGCTGATCGGAACGAAGATACAATCGACTCCGATGGTAGATCTTCGAAGTAAAGCTTCGAAAAAAGATAACTTAGATGTTTTTTTTGAATCGAGATGTTGGTGCTTAGATGGGTGTGGGGGAGATTTAGAGAATGGTGATTGAAATTTGGATAAAGTATTCAATTAAAATATTTTAATTGGACGACGATGTGGATAACTTGAAAAGAGGAATAGAGCGAAAGTTTTTTCTTGTTTTTTTAAAATTCTTTTCTTAATAATGAAAGATCAATTAATGACACAAGCTACACCTTTGGAGTTTGCATTATAAGATTAGATATATTATTGCTTGTCGCCATTCTCGAACTTTGTAACACCTAAAAATTGGAATTGAAGAACCAATTACTTTCCGCGCAGGTTCATTCAGAAATAGATCGTAGGACACAATAAATTGTTTATTACAAAGCCATAAAAGTAACAAAGCGCCAAGCAAGCACCATTCTCTGAACACGCTTCACTGTACATAGTTCTGCATTGGCTCCTCTCTGATAAAATGTCAGCTAAAATCAAATATACGAGTTCTTGAAACTTATATATTATGAACCTTCTAATAGACCAAAACATGGTGTTTGACTACTACACTTTAAGGTCAGGTTATACTTGTCTAGTTTCACGTCCTGTTTTTCAAAATACGGAATACGAGGTTGACTAGGCCAGTCATGTTCCTACGGTCATGAAGTAATCTTGCAGTATGGAACAAAATGATCTTGTTTTGTTTCTCGGCTCACACTTCGGGTTCTAGCAGTACATGGTAAGCAGTAATCTAACACAGATAACGAGATATGCAGTCACTAAGTCTATCATGTTTAAACGAATTATAGTGCAACAGATACAAGCAAAAGATATATAACCAACCAGATCGTGATAAAGGAAATATATCTTTGACGTTGCTGATCTAGATCTCTGCAATATCCTCGAGGATGGTAGGTGTTGATCTGGGCTAAGTCAACTTTCCACTCTGAGGATGCATACTCAGATCGTCAGGGCGACACAATATAGTAATATATATAATAAATGCGATAAAATAAACAAGAAATACCAGGCATGTAAATAATGACATGGGCATGAAATAACCGGTACAATTAAACATTAAAGCATGCGTATTAGATCAGTAATCAATGCAATGTCCATATCACTAAACTTATCAGGTTCTAAGTTTCAAGATCCATATCACTAAACCTATCGTCAGTCCGAGTGTGAGCGTCAACCACCGCAGGAGTATTCTTAACCAAAGGGTAAGCCCTAGGGGCAAGGAAACACGAGCCCGAATCATGATTTGCAACAATATGACAAAATCATGAATTATACCGTTCCCGCTCAGTATCACATCAACACGAAATCACGAAATATACCGGTAAAAGGACTCTTGAGATTCCATTGATCGAACTCACACTCAAACTAACCCACACCCCGCGGTCTATATCAAGCACCGATCATTAATTTAAATAATAGTCGCTCCATGATAAGTCTACGCAAGAATTGGAGATAGAGCTTCCATCAAGCATGTTTCGATTGATATCCAAGATAAATGGACAGTCCTCGATATCTTATCTATGACACTAATATAACTGCTTACATACCCGTCCCATTCCAGTTATAATTACACTTATATATGTCTCATAAACGTCGACAATGCAATAACTAAATGGTTCCGCTGATTGTGTATAAGTACGTGTCATTTCCACTATTCAATCACGCTTTTACACTAACATACTTGCCACAATCCAATCGTGAACACTTATCACTCGTTAATGTAAAACAGTCACTAGGATGTCGATGTGTATGGTCACTATTCAATATATCAGTTACATGATATGTTAAAAATGCAATCAAATACGATTCGAATAAAATATGGGCAACAAGTGTCATAAAACTTGCAAAATTTACTATAAATCACATGTGTAGAATCGAGCAAAATAATATAAAAGGCATATGAGATACTTAATTATCTAAGCATTAAAATTTGTTTCATATCAATAGGAAAACTGGTTTAAGAATTGTGTTCATTTTAAAATAGGGATGTGCTGCTGGAATTCCAGTTTCGGAATTGGAAGTCCAACTTCAAGCACAATTTTTTTTATAGATTATGATCAGATTCAGGTATTGCTACAGTTGAATAAAATCTAGCCTTATCAGTTAGATTTTCAATGCAACAGACGGATCAATAATAACCGCTGTATACGGGGAGATATGTCCAGTTTAAAGTCAACGTGTATAAACTATCACTGCAGGACATGTCGACAATATAAAATATATTTAAAATATCAAACTGTGATGGAACCGAGTGAAACCAGTGCCATATGAAATCCAATTCAATTATCTAAACAACGCGATAGGTCTCCGCGTATTTTCATATTTATACAGGGATGAATAGGTGTTTCAAAAACATGTATCGATAAAAATTCTTGTTCTGGACTGCAGTCCAGAGCCGTACTCCTATCCCATTTTCATTAGCGTAACTGGTTAATATCCAGCAACTAATTACAAAGGGTTGTAGATTATTCCGTTGGTTTCAATATAAGCCTTGGAATGCCACGATACGATTTATACACAATTTACTATGAATTTTACGAGACAGCTTGATGATAAATTCCAGATTTTGTATCGGTTATCGGGGACGTCATTTTTTGTGTGAAACAACGTTATTTTGCATTCAAATTTCCACACGATATTCATAAACAATTAAGGGATTTATCGATCACAAGATCCGCTATTTTTATTTAGGTTTTGGTTCAGGGTTCGTATCGAACACTCTTGCATTATACATTTCACGATTGAAACATCGGTTTTATCCAATTAATTAAAATGTGGTTTAATCGGTACAAGTTAGTTCTACACGGTATTAGAAAGGAAACCCGAATGTGTTCCTCTCAATATGATCAAATATCGTTGGTCGTACATTAGAATGTAACGACAATTACGGTGTAAATATGTATCTATATAACTATAAATTTGACAAACTAGTATCTTATAGCATGTAAAACAAGCGAGGGGTTCACTTACTTTAGGTCGCTGAATTGGAAGCGACGCGAATGCGGAGGTCGTCTCGACGCACGGGACGGTTACGAACGTTGCGGAACCGGTCACGGCGTGACACAAAGCTCGAGCGCAATAGGGTCTGCGATGGACGTGTGCGGTGTTGTGACGGCGACTGCGTTGACGACCACAGAGACGGCGATAACAATGTCATCGACGATAACTACGTCAACGATGGCTGCTATGGTGACTACAACCAGATGTTCGATGAAATGCCGGAGGGTGAGTGGAGCTCGGGTTTAGCTAGATGGTGCAGTTGTGGTGGGGTTCTGGGCTGGCGGTGACTAGGCCAGCGGACGGTGGCTGTGGGGTAGAGGCAGCGACGGCGGTGAGGTAGCGACAAAAAAATGGTGGTTTGGATTTGTGAGGGAGATGAAGTGGAGGCTCGATGCTCGCTGGGTGAGAGGGGGAGGAAGCTCGGTCGGAGCTAGGCGAGGGCGTCGGTGATGATGGAGGTGGCTCCGGTTGGCAACGAAGTCGGCGATGGTGATGGTGTGGGGGGAGAGATTTTTGAGAGGTGGAGGGAGATGGAGAGAGGGTGAGAGATTGAGAGTGAGAGAGTTAATAATGAGGGAAAGAGATTCATTGAGAGAGATGAGGGCGACGGTGAGGAGATCTCGGGGGTAGTTGAGGAGGTGACGGCGAGGGGATCCGTTGGAGGAGCGTGGGGCATGGGGGCAGTTGCGGGAGAGGAGGAAGAGTGTTAGGGGAGAGGGGGGGAAGAGAGATTAGGGCTCGGGCTCGGGATTATGGGGAGCTGGGCTGCTGGGCCAAGGCCCGAGACAAAATAGGGAGGAAAAAGAGGGGAGCGAGAGATTTGGGCCGGTCACGGGTTAGGGTTTAGGGAAATTAAATAGATTAGGGAATAATATAAAAAGTAATGAGAGAGAGAGAGAGGGTTGAGTGAAAATAATTTGGAGAAAAATATAGAAATTATTTAGAGAAAAATTGTAAGGGAAATTTTATTTAAATACGGAAATATATACGCACGGAACCGGTTAATACATCTAGCCTTCAGCGTCCGTGCCAGACGGGCACTCCACGGGGCAAAATCAGACCTTAGACAAGGCTCACACTATCATGTTGCATGTCTTTTTGCTGTGTGTTACACAGCTCGATGTGGCACTTAGCTCTACACACTTAATGATGCTAACACTCGGATGAGAACTACCAAAAAAGTTGCCCATTCTACTGTTACTCGCGTCTTATCTACGAAGTTTTACCATGATACTAGCTCAAAAATGCTAGCAACAGTTTATTTTGAGCTCTTTAGAAACTGCAGGAGCTAGTAGTTTCTAGATTTATTACTATTAGATATTAATTTCCACTAAAACGAAGGAATGCCTTGAAATTTCACTTTTTGGTATGTGTTGCATCGCTGGCTCCTCGAGCGTTCTCAATAAGATGCTGTAACACCAGAGTCATACCACCAGAATGCAATGCAGGGTACATTGTTAACTGGTTTTATTCTGAGACCTGTTCCCTATGATCCAAAATATCTCTGACATGAAAACCGTTGTCGGGTGTCTCCGCTGGTCAAAAATAAGAAAACCCCGCATACCTATAGCTTCTTGGTTGCATATTAGTTATCAGAGGCCTCAAGTGAAAAAGCTGCTTCAATGATTCCAAATTGAAAAAAAGGGAGAGGGCATTCTGCTGGTGTTAATAATTGTGACAATGTTTCAGCTTCTTATTTATTTGCTCTTTCTAATATGTTCTTAAGCTTTATGTCACCAAATTATTTATAATACCACTTCAGTTTCTATAATGCTGTGTTGGTTTATTGTCCTCAACCTTTGCGTATGACTGATAATTGTGATGAGACACATTCATTTATGCCCTGATTGATTTTGTGCATAAATATGTTTTGGACAAGGACTCGTGTCCTAGGTACCTAATTGCCGCGCTCCTTATATATTGTTTATTTATAAAATCTTGTTCTATTAAGCAGTTGAAGTCGAAGGTTGGTGAAGTCATGTCTACTCCTGCCATCACTTTATCACCCGATAAAACAGTTCTCGGTAAGTTTTCCACTAAAATCCTGTCTGCCCGCACAATGACACTGGATGTTAGAATTAATGAGTTTTTGTCATCTATCCTTGCACCGTGTAGAGGCTGCAGCCTTGATGCTTAAGAAGAAGATACACAGGATACCAATCATAAACGAGGATCAAAGAGTCATAGGTAAGGAGATTAAACATTACCTTTTTCCGCCTACCACTGTAATAGCTAATTCAATATCTGTTTACATAGGAATGGTTACTCGAAGTGATATCTTCCAAGCATTGGAGACTGCAGAGGTATAGATTTCATCTTGTTGCTGAATTTCGATCACCCACTTTGTGAATATTGTAATTACGTCGAATGATGCATGCCACTACTTGAATCCTAGTTTGCGAGAATTCTGCAACCTTTTCTTCCTTGTAATGAAACTGTTCGGATTACCTAGTAGTAGTATGTGGATCATAATGTAGCTTTAACTTTTTGGGATCCTGGTATAATGTTGGCAATAAGCGGTTTGAGTATTATTTCTTCTATGTTATGGATGCACAATTATGATAGTTTCCCATTAGCAATTTTACACGATCAAACTTTAATTATCAAATTCATTATACGTAAGTTCCAAACATAACAATAGAACAAGTTCGGCTTCTTTGGCCCTTCAGCCTCAACTGCGCGGCTACCAACCAAAAACAAATGACATGTCCATCCCCAGCTCGCCCCACTATATACATCCCACCACCTCTCAGAACTCTAACAGCATCAAAACCAATAGAACATGACTAGTAATAAAACAAACACAAAAAACAACTATATTCAAATTTATGTCGAGCTCGATGTTGTAGCACTACCGGCAGGAGAGGCACCTCTTTTGAGAAGAACATCGACCTTAGCATACTCCTCCCTCTCATGTCTAATCTCCTTCAACATTGCGGCGGCATCCTCCATGGCAGGGCGCTCATCTGGGGTAGGGACCACAGAGGATGGCGACCCTGAGCGCCTGTACCATCTCTTGTACCGCTGACTTTGGCTGGCTCTGTAGGCTTGGGTCGAGCACTTCTGAGCTACCCTTTCGCCGACGCATCCAGTCTGCTGCGTGTAGACTGTTAGGAATTGTCGGGTCGAGCGGTTGCTTACCCGTTAAAACCTCTAGTAGGACGACTCCATAGCTGTATACATCGCTCTTCTCTGTTATCTTCATCATGTATCCATATTCTGCAATATTCGTTGTTTCACTTACTAGCCACCTACACAAACAAGGCCCTAATAGTTTTTCATCTAAATAACTGCACTAAATTTTAAACCCAGAGATGCACCAAACTCTACTCACCTGGAGCAATGTAGCCATAAGACCCAGCGACAGTAGTCGAAGACCTCCCAAAATTTCCATCCTCAACAAGTTTAGCCAGCCCAAAATCCGCAGTTTAAGCCTCAAAATCCAACCCAATCAGTATATTATTTGCCTTGATATCGCAATGAACAATCGGAGGAACACAATCATGATGAAGATAAGCTATCCCATTCGCCGCCCCGGGTATTATCTTGTACCTTAAATCCCATTCAAGAGAGAACCGTTTCTTTCATGAAGTAAACCCACAAGACTTCCATTAGCCATATAATCATGCATCAACAGCTGAGTACTCTTATTCCAACAACACCCTAAAAACCTAACTATGTTCTTGTGTTGAATCGAGCCCAATGTTTTCACTTCAGTCGAGAACGAGTCTCTTTTAGTCGCGTTCACCGATTCAATACTTGGCCAAAGCTTTTTCACCGCAATCAAATCTCCATTGTTGATATTAACTCTTTAAACAATACCTGAGCACCCTTTTCCGATTCCATTAGCTTCGATAAGGTTTCCTGCTACTTGATCGATAGAAAAGTTGAGCTTTTGAAATGGAGTAAATTGCCACGGCCATGATTCTTCATCTTGGCTAAGTTTTCGACTTTCGAATCCTTGTGCTCAAATGATCCCTAACATTCCCTGAATCATTGCTAGTGTTATAGTAACTAGAAGGGCGATAGCTAGCTTAAGCCTATGTAGCCTTTTGCCTTCTTCTTCCTCCGCTTCCAATGTGTTGTCATCACCTTTATGAATAGAGAGACCTGGGTTTCCTTCAAAATTGGCGGCTGATAATTGCCTGAAGAGCTTATTATCAGGTAAAAACCGGTTTAGTTGTTATACGACACATTGAGTGTAACAAGATTTTCAAGGGGCGCGAATGGTGTTAAGCTTCCTTCAAGCTTGTTATACGAAAGTTCGAGAACCGATAGCTTGTTGAGTGCCAATATCTTATCAGGGAGTTTTCCGGTGAGCCCAGTTCTGCTCAAATTCAATGCAATGTCGAGCCCTTCAATATTGCAAAGGTCATTGGGAATCTCACCAGAGAGATGATTGTTGCTCAGATCAAGTAACTCAAGGCTAGAGCATTGGCCTATTGAATCGGGTATCAAACCCGATAGCAAATTATGATTGATAATCAACTTGTTCATCGAAATCAATCTTCCGAAGCTATCGGGTATTGACCCGGTAAGCTTATTGAGTGATGTGTCAAGAATTTGAAGCTTGATGATGGGGGATAGTGAATCTGGAAGATTACCAACCAATGTGTTGTTGCTAAGATCCAACATTTGCAAATTTGAGCATCTCCCAACCGAGTCGGGTACCTGATTAACCGATTGCCTGATAAATCGAGAAAGTTTATTCGGGTGAGGCCACCAATCTCCGATGGGATTTACCTTCCGATTCTATTGCTATCAAGCTCTCCCTAGTGATCTACTTTGCCCAATCTAATAGGTAAAGAACCAGAGATATCATTTGAAATCAACAAAAGCTTTGGTTAAATTTCGAGGAAGGAAGAGCCCTGCAGGGATTGAACCAGTGAGATGATTATGAGAACCACCAAAGCCTCAATCTCACTAGTGATCTACTCTGCCCAATCTCAATAGGTAAAGAACCAAGAGATATCATTTGAAATCAACAAAAGCTTGGTTAAATTCCGAGGAAGGAAGAGCCCTGGAGGGATTGAACCAGTGAGAGGATTATGAGAACCACCAAGCCTCAATCTCACAAGTGATCTACTCTGCCCAATCTCAATAGGTAAAAGAACCAGAGATATCATTTGAAATCAACAAAAACTTGGTTAAATTCCGAAGAAGGAAGAGCCCTGCAGGGATTGAACCAGTGAGATGATTATGAGAAAGATCAAGCGCTTGAAGGTTCGAAAGTGAAGCAAACGTAGAAGGAATGCTTCCTTCTAATTGACTTTGCCAAGCAAAAAACACTTCGAGATTTGATAGCAAACCAAGCTCTATCAGGATTATTAGATTTTTATATATTTTTTCAAGAATGAGGGTATATTTTTTCAAAAATGAGGGAGAGCGGGACGATTATATATATTATATATGAGTGTACATGGTCTTTTTGATATAGGTGGGTTCCAACAATAAGACTCAAGCCTTGTTGAGGTTTTTCACATCTTATATCTCTCATAGTTTTTGCAATGTGGGACTATTTTAATCCACACATTTCGACGGGGACCAACCCTGATATTTGATTAGTATCAACTTGAAGTTGTGACAAAGCTGACAGATTCGAAATCGATGGCGGAATAGAACCAGAGATATTGTTATGATTCAACATCAACCCTTGAAGCTCAACAAGCTTACCTAATGATTCAGGAATCGCCCCCGAGATCGAATTAATCGATCGATAAATCGATCACTTGCAATGAAGAAAGATTTCCAAAACTATCAGGAATGAGATCCGAAATCAAGTTTTGCCATAAAAGAAGCCTTTGAAGATTGCCTAATCTCCCGATTTCAAAGGGAAGAGTATCCGAAAGCGAATTCTCATAGAGGAACACATTGATCAAAGAAGAACAGTTCCCGATCTCTCTCGGTATAGCTCCTGAGAACAATGTAGTATAAACCAACAAAGTCTGCAACTTCTTAAGTAAACCAATTGATTTCGGAATTGGGCCTGAGATTTTAGTATCGGTGAGGCCGAGGGTGACAAGATTAAAGCAATGAGAGATTGAGTCAGGGATCGGCCCATCGAGATCTCTGTTGCCTCCAATCCTAAGAGTGAAGCAATGTGAGGCTGCCAATTGAAGAAGGAATAGACCCAGAAAGGCGATTATCGAAGAGAATCAAATGAGCAAGAGAAGGCAAGGAAGTGATAGAATCAGGGATTGGACATGAGAGAGAGTTAGAGCTGAGGTCTGAGAAAGTGAGAGTTGCATTGAGAGAAATCTTGAGGGATTTGTCCATTGAGATTAGATCTAGAGATTGTGAGAGGAGAGAGAGGTGAGTGAAGATCAAAAGTTTGAGGGGAGAGGGAGAGTTAAGGGAATAGATTGTGATTGTTGAGACCTTGTTTGAGGCTGTGCATGAGATGTGAGACCATTTGCATGGATTTGTATCATTAGGGTTCCAATTTGGTAATGGTGGAGTTGTTGATGAAGAGTTGATCCAATTGAAGAGGGTTATGACTTCTTGGTTTGCTGAGAAAGAGAGAGGTGGTGATATGAGAAGGAAGAAGAAGAAGAGAAAGAATCACCTTGGCATTGTGATCAAAATCCTAGGGTTTTTTTTTTGAAATAGGTTCTTTTGAATTTTTAATTATAAAAATAGGGTATTAAGATTTATAATTATGAAAATACGGCGGTTTGGTGGACCCCTCCCCCACCCCAGTATAGAGGACGGGTTCCTAGAACCCGCCCTCAACCTATTGTAGGGGAGGGCGGATTGGAGGGCGGGTTTGAGAACCCGCCCTCTGTAAAATAAAAAATAAAAAAAATACGGGAGCCCACAAACCGTCCTATTTACATAATTATAAATCTTAATACCCTATTTTTATAATTAAAAATTCAAAACAACCTATTTCAAAAAAAAACCCAAAATCCTAAACTGGGCATCAAGCTCTTGATTTCTCTACTTGGTTTTCTCTCAAAACCTCTCTCTCTCTCTCTCTCTCTCTCTCTCTCTCTCTTTTATGAATGTGTTTATAATGGGATTAAGGTGAAAAATATGTTCATGTGGATTAGTGAGGGAGAAGAAAAGTTGGGAGATGGATGAAAATCTATAGAGAGAGGTGGTATTGTGTGGGGACACAAAGTCTCAGCTGGCATCAAGAATTGGGTTTTACTTCTTGGGGTTTTGTGAAAGAGTTGTAAGTCTTCACTTTGGCATATGATGGGTTACAAGATTGATTTATTTATTTATTTTTACTGGTTTAGCTTATGGATATTTTCTCATTTTAATTAACTAGTTATATCTTTATTTCACATGACTGTATGAAGATAGGAGGAAGCCTAATTTACTCTTAGGAGATAATCATGCTTTGTTATGCCATGTAGATAATCACACTCTTCACTGATGAAGAAAGTAGGGATAATTTTGTTATTTTCAAGTAGAAAGAAAATAGAGAATATTGTAATTAAAGAGGCAATTGATTAATAGGAGGAGAGAAATTCTCAAAGGAATTTTATAAGATTCTATACTCCCTCCCTTCTTGTAAATGGTAAAAAGCTATCTTTACTTTCTTTATGAATGTGGGACAATTGAAGTAGGTATCTACAGGGCATTGTAGAGTGTTTTTCGTCATCCTATTGAGATATCATCGCTTGTCAGGTATTCATGTACAGATTCTTCCTGTCTAGGATAGGCCGAGATTTATTTATTGTGGAGATTCTAATCTCCAGCAGCTGCGAAAAAAACTGCCGTTAATTACCCCTCGTCTTAAGGCGAGAAAACCTCCGATTAATTGGTCATATGGATCATGCGAACTTAATGTGCAGTACGCACTTGTTTTTATGGAGCCGACGCTCCTAGTGTGGTGGAAGCACGCATACGATTGGCGCTACGTGTTTTGCACATGGTTTGGTGGAGCATGCGCTTTAGTGTGGGCGCAAGCGCACACAAAAGTGGCGCTATGCTACGTGCTTTGCGTTTGGTTTGGTGGAGCATGCACTCGTAGTGTGGACGCAAGCGCATACAAGAGTGACGCTACACATAGTTTGATGAAGCATGTGCTCCTGGTGTGTGTGCATGCGCACGTATAATTGGCTCTGCGCAACGTGTTGTGCATGTGCTCTTGTGGAGCTTGAGCTTCTGGTAGGGCATTCCTTAGCGCAAAGCGTCCGTGTATTGGTTGACACTGGCACAAACAAGAGAATGGCGCTTGTGCTCGTACATTGCGTTGTCGCTAGCGCACACGAGATTGGCGCTTGCACCACTGTGGCGCTTGCGCTCCTGTTTACGGAGCTTGAGCTTATGGGGGTTTCCCAAAGGGAAAAGCCCAGAAACGTTCCTTTTGATAGGATCAACCCCCATCTTCTTCTATTTTGCTCCAAAAATGTGCTTTTGAATCTTCAAAACTTCATATTTGAATCTTGAATGATAAAAAGATGTCTCTTTTCTCTTTTCCAAGCCTTGGATATTGTCATTGTGGGCCGGCCCCATGTTTGAACTTGAGCCTTGCTTGAGCCGGATTTGGACCCGCTTGACTTGGACTCAGTCTTGGATCCACTTGTTCGGACGTTGACTTTAACTTTCTGGACAAATTAAGGGATGTAAATTTTGACCCCAACAGGCTTGACTAAGTTGGTTATGTTCTAAGAGTAAATTGACATTTCCATGTGTGTGTGTGTGTGTTGGGGGGTGGGGTGGGGTTTTGTTTAATGGACTGGAGGTGGAGTTTCTAGCACCTAGCAACACCCCCAAGACTAGTGAAAGCAAACAACAAATGTGTTTTCATATAAATGCGGTATTTTATATGATAAATGTGGTCTTTTAAAAGATAAATATAGCATTTTCTCTAAAAGAACATTATTGGTATAATACATCAGTTAATTTGTTATATGTACAAAGACTAGTTTTGCTTGACCTAGGGACTAAAGTCTTTTACTTTTGTATCCTAGGGCCCTAAACTCATTTTTCTCTTTTATTTTATTAAATGTTCACGGTAAAATCTAGGTCAAATTGTCAAAAAAAAACCAAACACCTTTTTTGCTGTCAAAAACTCTCGGCATCGAAAAGTTAGTTGTCCCCCCAAAGTTTTTAGTTATCAAGAAATCTTTTAGCTGTGATATCTAGTAGTTGTTTGCTATATCTAATTTCCTACAATATCTAAGATATCTAAGCAGTCACCTGTGATATCTAAACCGTTTCCTGAGATATCTAAATAGTTTGTATGAATTTGTTAGATATAGCAGGATACTATGTAGATACTGCGGGACAAAGTTCTCAGGGGTTTTTGACTATCGTTTCTAGACCAGAGGGTTTTTGACAGCGGAAAAAAGTGCTCGGGTTTTTGACAATTTACCCTAAAATCTAATATTAAATGGTCAACAACACTAAAACTAAAACCAGTGTCCTGTTTCTAATATTTTAGGTCGTAACCATTAATGAATACTTTTGTTCACACATGAGCTTTATTGATTCCAATTTGTTGAGGTTTTGGTTTTGATTGTGGAATTAAAAGTGAGGCAGCGTTTGATATGTCCTTTTGTGGTCAAACCCCGCTTCTATGGATTTTATTTTTCTTGATTTTGATGAGAGATGTGACATCACATTCCTTTGTTTCTGCTCTTTTCAGGTATTTTTGGTTCCTACTTGTTAGTTCGGTCACCCTGAACAATATTACGATCTCATGCACCAAAAAAAAAAGATACAGATTTAAGTCATATTTCTTCTTCTCTTGTGAAAGTTTATAATAAATAAACAAATACATAAATTCATATGTAAATAATAAATAAATTTTCTCGTCAAAATTTTTCCCGGAATTAATCATACGGAACTTCATATCCTCTGGATATTGGTAGAACCAAGTTTTAAAATGGTTGATTTCTTTTGTTTTCTTTATTCAAAGGTCCTAACCAGAAAAATTACTATACTTTATTTTCTTTATTCAAAGGCTCAGGCTCCACCACCCACTCCCAGCAATAACCTCCATCTCCAGGTCAATTAATTCTCACATGTGATAATAGATTCCACTTTCTTTCTTTTCATTTTTATCCTTTTGAAACAATTTCTTTTGGAATCTTGATTAGTATGCATGTATCATTTCATATCTAATGTTCATGAAATATGAGATGGGATCAAGAGAAAACCTACTTAAGGTTTTGGATTAGGTAACCTTCTGATTGGATTCCGATAGTCTAAAACAGTGGAATCTAATACAAGCTAGCTAGCATAACCTCAAAATTATTAAATCACCATGCGATTGAAATTATCTTCACTGCTACAATGAGGGGTTGCCCAACCGGATAAAGGAATTCATAGGGGCAACTTTTTATTGCCCCTACGGTTTACTCCGTAGGGACATTGTTTGCCCTTACGGTGCCCACCGTAGGGGCATAAATAAATTTAAAAATATTAAAATATAATCTCTTTATTTAGTCCTACGGTGCCATAAAAGAAAAACCTACGGATTGAATCGTCGAGATAACAAATGGTTATCTAAAAAAAAATAAACCTAAGTAATTCCCACGTCTCCCAAAATTTCCCATCAACCTTATCTCTTACGCGCCTCGTCGATCTCGTCATCGATTTTCTTGCCCCTCGTCGTCGACTTCCTTATCGCCGATCAAGCTCTTCGGTGAGTTCCTTCTCCATCGCCGTCAATCGAGCTCGTCGTGGAGTTCCTCATCCCCGCCACTCGACATCGAGATTCTCGTCGCCGCCTCCACCTCTTCGAGCTCCATCTTTCCGGTCTTCTCCACCTCGTCGGGCTCTTAGCCTTCGCCTCCTTGAGCTCTTTGCCGCCGGCCGGTCTTTGACAGCGAGATGAATTTGTATATAAAATTTTAACTTGAATTTTCCTAATTAGTTATGTTTTTTATATTTGTAAATTAATTAGGAATTTAATTTATAATTTTGTTGTTTTTGGTGTTATTATTGTTGATTTCAGGGTTAGGGTTAGGGTTATAGGGTCGGGTTAATTAGGGGTTAATTTGGGTTAGGGTTAGGGTTAGGTTTGTGTCACGCCCCGCTTCCCAGTATACGGGTAGAGAACACGACGAGACCGCTACATATTTACTCTGAAGTAAATACGCTAAGCGTATCTAAGCAATATAAGTAAAATGCACAAGAGACAATGACAATGGATATAATTGAACAACAACTTTATTTATTAAATATAATTTTTTACAACTGAAAAGTAAATACATGGAATGGAAAACAATGCATAAACAGTGGCATAACAGAAATGGAAAATATAGAATGTAAATGTGTACAAGAAATATAAAGCTCTGGGTCGAAAGCTAGCTGGTCCAAATCCTTGCTGGTGGGCTCGATCTCTAGTGAGTCCGAATCACCTGACGACATTCCAAAAAAAAGAAAGAGAATGTCGTCAACGACCAAATCGCTCGGTAAGTCTCGTAAATAGATAAGAATGGAATAAACATGATAGAGAGTATATTGTTATAATATTGTATTTAATATTAACGCTGTTATTTGTAACTTGGTACAGATAAGGACAGTGTATACGAAAGGAGTCCAACTTTTCCCGTGGACTAAGGTATAAGGAGCACAAGAAACCGTTCAGCCACAGTACAACGACAATTGAATTCAGATTAGGTGTATTATGGTTACAGTCTCGTACCACTTTTAACACCTTACGTACCAGTCTACCCTTTATAAACCCCGGGATGTCTTGATTGTATTGTTTGAATTGTATATTGTATATAGACGGATGACTTGCCGAAACCATGATATCAGTAATGGAACGGATATAATGGATGAACATGTAGATGGAATATATCCATGGTTCGGTTCAGTCAATATAGATTGATTAGATTGAACAGATTGAATATATACATTCATAGATTCATGTTGAATTGTAATTTGATACTTGAATCATATTCAAGTCAGATTGATTATATTGAGACTCAGTCTGAATCGGATAATTAGAAAAGAAATTGAAGTCCTGAATTATGTTTTGATGCTACCGGTAACTGCTGCACATGGACGGCAGGATTTGTGTTTTTTTCAAAGACAATTACCGTGTTGATAACACCATTTGTTAAGTTGTCTACCTTAAATAGGTAAGCACCCATATCTCCGGCTCCCTGAGACTCAAGAGACTGGTCCCGTTTAAACTTATATTTATTAGGGTCCTTATTGTAATTTAGTATAACTTGAGGGGGGTTTTATGTAAAAATAGTTTTGTTATATTTTCAAAATACACCTCAAGTATTTTATTATCGTCTTTAGAGTTTTCATGGATGTATATTTTATCAATACGAAATTTTTAGTAAATATGACCTAGTTTTTAAAGTAGAAGTTATTTATTTGAAATATTTGGAATTGTATGGTATTTTCTTGTAAATGGGATGTTTTTCTTGAATTTTGGAAATGCGGAATATTATAAATATTAAAAATATATATTTTGATATTAATTACATATATATTTATTTATTAAAAATATAAGTTTTATTTATAATAGAAATCACATTTTCTAAAGAAAATTGTATTTTAAATCTTTCGAGATCGTATGCTCCTTGCGAAGGTCTGCATCTCACTCTACTAAACCCGAGGATGTGTGATAATCCGCACCATCCTGAACGGGTTTCCCGAAATAGGTTGTAGATACGCATTTGCAAAGATTTGTTAAAATACACATCTTGTTAAAAAATGTTTTTATAAGTCGGAAATAGTTATGTGTAAAATCGTATTTTTCCCAAATCTATGTTCCCAAATTCCATCGTACTATATTACATATGAGTGTTGTTCGGAGGTAGGTCATTACCTCCTGAGTTTTCTAAGGTAATACGGTTAAAATATATAAGCATATCTATATGAAACATAAAGGTATTATAATGTAAAAATGGAATAAAACTTGCTACGGTTATTATTTTGATATCAAACTTGTTCTATTGTCTTATTTAATGTTTAATGGTCATGACATAAGAATTTTGTATTATTGTGTTTAAGGAAAATAGAACTTTTTAAGGAAAAACCGAATCGGAAGCCGGATTAACTCCGCTTCCGTCGGGTTTTAGTTTTAAATGTTTTTAGAATAGAGAAAAGAAGAAGAATTAAGGACTTACATGTTATTAGACTAGAAGAGAGAAAGAGGAAGATGTAGGAGGTGTCGGTGTGTCGTTTCGTCGTCGGAATCTCCTCGGATCGTCGTCGGAGCTTCGCCCTTTGCTAACTCCACTTTTACACAAAAAGTCTTGGGAATTTTCTTGAGAGTTTGGGCAGGGATTTGGGAGTGAAGAGGGGTGATTTGAGGGTGATATTTATAGGAAAAATCTAAGGTTTAGGGTAGTGAAAGGGTGTGATAAAAATTGTATTTAAATTTGCACTAAAAATGATTAAAAGGGGGTATTTTTATTCTCTGGTTAATTGCAGAGAATTTAAACAGTGCAGGGGGAGTGGGGTAGGCCAAAGGATGCAGGAGAATAAAGAAAATTAAGGTTTGGGCAGAGTTGACCCAGCGGCGCAGGCCGAGTCAGGCGAGTCGCCGGCCCGAGTCGGGGCTCGTGTCTTCGCCACGTGTCCCTGACGCTTGGTCTACCCTCGTGATCATATTTATTTATTCTGTAACTTACCCTATTACGTATAGTACACGTGTAGACTCTTTGGCTTCTAAAAGATTAAAAGAATTTTAAATAAAAATAATGTGCGGCTGATAGGATTTGAACTTTGGTGCTTTGGTTCAGCAGTGCAAGGTCTTATCAATGAGCTACAATCTCCTTCTTGCTGTTCTAAAGCAAAACAAACTTATAACTTGTGCTCACGCTCAAGTACCCCTTTCTGTATTTTTGAAAAATTTGTACAGAAAGTTTAGGGTTGTTACAGTTTGGGTGATGATTAGAGTTGGGATTAATTTTGGTTAATTAGGTAAAATAGGGTTAGGGTTTGGGTGATGATTAGGGTTAGGGTGATGATTTGGGTTAATTAGGTAAAATAGGGTTGGTAATGGTTAGGATTATGGTTAATTAGATTAATTAGGGATAATTTTGGTTTGGGTTAGGGTTAAATAGGTTAGGGTTTGGGTGATGATTAGGGTTAGGGTTAATTTGGGTTAATTAGGTAAAATAGGGTTGGTGATTATCAGGGTTAGAATTAATTAGATTAATTAGGGTTAATTTTGGTTTGGGTTAGGGTTAATTTGGGTTAGGGTTTGAGTGATGATTAGGATAAGGGTTAAGGTTAGGGTTAATTTGGGTTAATTAGGTAAAATAGGGTGAAATTGGGTTAGGGTGTTGATTTGGGTTAATTTGGTTTAATTAGCTTAATTTTGGATTAATTAGGGATTATTTGAGTTAGGTGATGATTAGGATTGATTTGGGTTAATTAGGGTTAGGGTTTAGGATGCACTAGTTCTTTCAGTAGAATACTTGATGATAACGTAAACGTAAAACTTTACCGTAAACATAAGAAAACTTTACCTTAAACTAAAAACTTCAAACCTTTAAAAACGAAACGTAAATGTAAAAGCTATTCAAGTTAAATGTTCAAGTTAAAACCAATATATGATACCCGATAATAATATGAAACTTTCATATTCTTATCGATACTCATATGTGAAAATCAAAGCGTGACCTAGTCCCCGTCTATCGTTTAACATACGTTCGATATTCGTCGTGACATAGATTAAATATCGGATGGTATACTTCGGTGCTAACAACCGTCATGTAGTTTATGTGACGAGAAGATTCAATCGTATGATAACCGATAGATTTGTCCAGTGTGAACAAGTTAGGAATATATAAAGAAAACACCTGCATTCACTTGTGTTTTCATTCGTTTCGAGTTATTTCGTCGGTACTTTTCCGCTGGTTCTCCGTGTACAAAGATAAATTAGATGTTCATTTCAATGTTGTTTCACAACATTGAAATGATTACCTATTCTATTACAGTGTACTCGGAGAACAGTAGGAAGGTGCTGCCGAAATTTACTTGAAACGGATGAAAGCACAAGCGAATGGGTGTTTGCTCTATACATTCTTAATGGGATAGAAGCCTTACCCCCGACAGCCGAAACACACACATACAATACGAATACACAACAAACGCACGCATAAAGCACATACACACTAACAACCCTACACTTAAGCGAAATCATAAATTGAAACACACATACACAGAATACAACTCATACTTTATCTAACTTTGTTAATCGATAATTTATTCTTTTCAACGACAAACTTGCCTCTACGGAATTTATTCTTTGTCTGTAACCATCCCGTTCTTAGATTTCTCAATATAGTCGCTATAACCTACAATTTATATGTTATACAGTCTAACATGGCCCATGAGTACTGTTTCCTGATTTAAAATCAGGAAAGCTTATGGAAAAGGCTTCAGAAGAGGGTCACGTGCTTACACGTGACCAGCAGTCACGTGTTGGCACGTAACATCCAAAAGTACCGGCAAAGCAAGTTCAGTTTCCCTACTACATCAAAGGGAAGGGCTTTAGTAAGGGTCACGTGCTCCCACGTGACCTGGGTCACGTGTCGACACGTGACATTTAAAAGCAGCAGCGAAGACCCAACGCTTCCTGATCAGATCAAGGAAAAAGCTTCAGAAGAGGTCACGTGCTCCCACGTGACCAGGGTCACGTGTTGGTACGTGATGATCAAAACATCAGAATTGTTCTCCAGTTAAATCAAGAAAAAGAGTCCAGACAAGGGTCACGTGCTCACACGTGACCAGGGGTCACGTGGTGGCACGTGACGGTTAAGTAGCAACCAGAAGACAGAGCGCAGAAAGAAAGAAGAAGGCTCATTCCAAAGGGGGTCACGTGCCCACACGTGACCATGGGTCACGTGGTCACACGTGACCGGCTTTCAAAGCCCATTTCGTTGACAGAATTAAATTCTGAAAGAGATTCGAATCTTTCCAAAGGAAAGCGATTATCTGGAACCAATCGAATTAAAGATTTAAAGATGATTGAATATCATTTATCTATGGGAAAATCTCGGGTTTGGAAAGATTTCCCCTTTAAATCTAACCGAAATAATAAAGGAGAATCCCGGGACTTGAAATTCAATGGCGAATAAAATTCACCCAATAATCCAAAGGTCAAAAACGAATGATGGATGCAAATCAAACCTCTCAATGAAGATTCGTCAAAAACTAATTGATTCGGCTGCTTCTCCTATAAATAGGAGCCAAGAGACATAGAGATATAGAGATACACGCAGAGAGAAGAAAGGGAGAGAGAGCCTTAATACTTCGAGGAACTTGGATCTTCTGCAAAAGAAAACCCTAAGTAAGAAAGGGAAGGCTCCTTGAAAGAAAAGAGAATTTAATTCTCAACAGAGTTTAACTCTGATATATAAAACAGAAGAACATATTTCTTCTCTCTTTGATAAAGGATCTGCAAAGTGCACATCTCCCCTTGAAGCTGAGAATTTAATTCTCAATGGGTTGAGATCCTGCCATGCAGATCCAAAACATAGAGAGGGAATGGAAGCACGAGAATTTAATTCTCACAGAACTATAGGAATTTAATTCCTTTAAAATAAAACTAAAGCTTGACCCTGTGTTATGGGAATTTAATTCCTTCAGAACAAAAAGAAACAGGGTTTAACCCTAATTAAGAACCTAGTTCTGTTGGAACAGCAGGGATTTAATTCCCTTGATCATAATTTAACAGAAAGTGGGAATTTAATTTCTTAAAAGCTTTTATTAGGGTTTAACCCTATTTAGTTCTTCACATGTATGAGGAATTTAATTCCTACAGAAAATTCAGAGTCCAACTCTACTCCAGAATATAAATCTTCAAAAGGAAGTAGGAATTTAATTCCTCTGAAATTATTGTCAGGGTTTAACCCTACAAGGAATTTAATTCCTGGAAAAGATTAGCAGATCCTCTAAACAACATACATAGAGGCAGGGTCACGTGCCACCACGTGACCCCCCCAAGAGATCTACAGAAAGCCCCTTTGAGGCAGCACCCCACGTGACCCACGTGACCCTCGGCAGAAGCTTTAACATATAAGCATTTGAATGCCCGTCACGTGATGGCACGTGATGCTCTGAAAGATGCGATAATCTCAGCAGAATAAATGAAGGGAGGGCGCCCTCACGTGTTGCCACGTGACCCCTCTTGCCTTAGTGTTCAACACTGACTACCTTAGTGTTTAACACTAATTTGAGATCTCTGTTGCCAGTGCTTGATACTGATCTATTTTAGTGTTTAACACTAATTTGAAAGCCCTGTTGCTGGTGTTTAACACCAATTATCTTTTAGTGTTAAACACTAACTTGTCAACCTCATTCCCAGTGTTCAACACTGATTGCTCTGTAGTGTTTAACACTAGGCTTTGGCCCAATTGGCCGAATGGATAGAGGCAAAGCCTCTCCTTCAAGAGACCAACAGGAAGTCAATATTCCAAACATGATTGGACTTAGCCCGAGCTGGCCATAAGTCCTCAATTCGTGATCAACTGGGCTAATGGGCTCATAACATAATTAATTGGTCTTGATCCCAAATTGGGCCAAGGACTATTTGATCCACTCCGGTTCTAGGGTACATCTCTTCACTCCTTTGATATTTGGCATTGTAATTCCTCAATGTCTTCAAAGAGGTGACGGGTCCCGACGACCACACATTGATATGGACTGCGGGGTCCTTAAACCCGTACCTAATGCAAAATTCCTGGTTACGTGGAATGCGGATAACGTCACTCTTTGACCCCGCGGAAAACGTCCAGAGCGGAGCCTGGTCCTCGCCAAGCACGGTAGTGAACCCGTGTGAAGCATCCAGAGCACATACCGGACTATGGAGTCCTTAAACCCATGGACCGCAATGTCCTTAAACTACCCATGGACCGCAATGTCCTTAAACTAGAACAATAGAGCCCCCGCATGCTCTTTTGTCGGATCTAAACGGTCCCGTTTAAGTTGATCTTAGCCTCAAAGATGGCTAACGTATCCTTAAACCTTCAAACATAGTGGACTATAAATCCCCCCAATTAACTCTGGCTTGAGGGTACATCCCTGAACTCCTCTGACATCCGTCGTTGTAATCCTTCAACGTCGTCAGAGAGGTGACGGGTCCCGACGGCCATACATACGATGGACCACTATGTCCTTAAACTGGAACAATGGAACCTAAAACGCTCCTTTGTCGGATCTAAACGATCCCGTTAAGTTGATCTTAGTCTCAAATTGGACTAACGTATCCTTAACAAACGTTTGAGTTGATCTTAGCCTCAAGTATGGCTGACGTATCCTCAAACCAAACCCCCAAACCCAAATCTAAGATAATACGGATTTGGACTAGTCCACGCCCTACGGGCGACGACATAACTCAGTCTCCGTAAACAATCCACGGGCAACAAAACACAAAACAAATATCCACGACACGAAGTGACCATCTGGAGAAGGAGAAAGTTGTTACCGCAATGCGGTAGCGTAATTAACTGCAGGGGCTTGCGCCTGCAGGGAAGAGCATCCCCACAATCAAAAACCCCTCAAACGAGGGGGAATCTGACGAAGTCTGCTACATCGGCCGCATCCGTCTAAACCTTCGATACATGGTGCCATAAATCAACTTGGCATCTTCGGAGAGGTGGACGGATAGCACCAATTAGCATCTGCCCCGAGTCTCAGTGCCAGGACATCGCAGTCCTGCGCGCCGCCATTCGGAGGGGAATAGATTCTGGCACGCCCGGTGGGACCTTTTCCTCTTTCCACTCCACACTTCGTGTGTTGTGACTCGCGAACCAATCGCGGTTCGCTATTGGTTGCCCTTGGGTTTCAAGATACTAAGAATTGGCGTCTCGCTTATTGCAGAAAGCAAAGGATCGATGGCTTCTACTTCTGCGAAATTCTCCAACTGCTCAGACTGCAATTGCGACCAACGCTCTGCCTCGCCAGGAGGTATAGCCTACGGACCCCAAGCTGCTTCGCTATTCACAATGCCCGTGGAACAGGTCACTCGCGCCACCACAGGATTGTTCTTTGGGACCATACTCCCGCCGACAAGCTTCACCGCTCCAGTGCTGACAACGGAAGCTCTCAAGAAGTCGGTCTTTGATCGTCTTACCCCTGCCGCGGCTCCTCTCAACGAGTCGCCCAACGTCAACGCCTCGGTCTTCTCTAGATTGGGCCAGAAATCCTGCGAACTCATCATGGGGCCTACAATCTCAGAGAAGGCCGCTTCTAAGAAAATGGCCGCTCCTACCCCCGAAGTCGTCAAGGCAGCTTCTTCGGCCAAAAGGTCGGTCTTTACAAGATTGACGGCTTCAGCTCCCGCTCCCGCTGCCCAAAGGACATCGGTCTTTGACAGGCTAATACCAACAGCGACCCCCCACCTAGACAGGGGGCAAGACGAAACCATTCTTACCGCTGCCCCTACGCCGGCCGCTCGACACGCTCGACGTCGCCACTGGCGCCGAGTAAGGAAGGCTGGGGGCAACTCCCCCTCCGGGTTGACTCCATCAGCCCCGGTGGCAGAAGTTAATGCTGCTGTTCCAACTGGGAACAGCTTCGAAATGCTAAATAAGGTGCGAAGGAATTCTCCTACTGCAGTGCTGAAGAGGTCTCCTCCCCCATTAAAAAAGGTTGTGGAAATAAAACCAGAGCAGCCCCGATCTCCTCAATGGCTGTCTTCCAAAATCTATAAGGTTTGGTGGCAGGCCCGAGACTCGATCATCGATCCGAACTTCTCCCGCCGGCACAAGAAGCTGAAAATCCAACCGGAAGCTGGTCACCAGGCTAAACCCCAAAAGACCGTTGATCAACTGGCTCATAAAAGGAGGAGGCCAGAGAAGAACCCCCAGCATGCAACGACGGCTAAAAGCACTGAGCCCAGACGCCCTAAGTCTGGAGGCATGGTGGTGCACACTGTTTACATGGCCTCTGGAAAGGAGGAAAGCCGCACTTCTACGGGCCACCGACCGCTAACCCGATCCGTGACGAAAGCCCAGGAGTAGCAACAAAAGCTTCAGGAAATGATGAATGCTATGGCCGCACTTACCGGGCCAAAAGAAAACCCAGAAACGTCCTCAGACGCGCGCCAGGAGGAAGAAACCGACGCTGAATTCCTTCGCCGGATACTGGAGAAAAAGGACAGAGAGGCTGCTGAACAAGCGGCCAACATACAACGTATGGGCCTTCTCTTCCAAGATATGATAGGAATGATGATCCAGCAGGACTTACCCGCCGAGGATCCCCCAATCGTTCTTGAAGACGACCGAGGAGAAACGTCAAATCCACCACCAGCCTTCTCAACGGCCAAGGAGGAGGCAATCTCTAAGGCGGACTTGGTTGACTACATAGCCCAGCAAATCCGGGTTCATCACGCGACTGAGGCAGCTGGTCAAGTCGTGAAAACGGGACGGCCGTATCCAAGCTGGTACGACCAAATCAAATACCCGCAAGGCTATACGATACCAAAATTCCACGTGTACAAGGGGACCGGCAACCCCCATCAACATGTCGCCCAGTTCCGGGCCCTCTGCGGTAACACCGGCGGTGATGATAAACTGTTGCTCCGCCAGTTCGTGGGTAGCCTATCAGAAATTGCGTTCGAATGGTATTCGGAACTCCCGAACGATTCCATCAAAACGTTCGCTGAAATGGAGTTGTTATTCACTCAGCGATTCGCAAGTGCCAGCGAACGCACTCCAATAACTGCACTGATTAACGCCAGGGTAAAACCAGGCGAAACCTGGGTCCAGTATGCTATACGCTGGCGGAACTCGTGGTCGAGATGTGAACAACGCATTGAGGAGGCACCCGCAGTGGGAATGTTCGTGGGAACCCTAGACCCCCACGCAACTATCTCCCAGTTTATGATGTTCTTTAAGCCAACCACATTCCAGGCTTTAATCGACAAGTTGGCTCAGATGGACCAGATGGGTCATAGACCACCTCCCCCGAAGTCGGAACCTCGGAATGACAAGGGTAAAGGAAGGGCAACCTTTGTTGCGAATGCCCAACAGCAACCTAACGCCCCGAAACCGGCAGATCAACTGGAGGAAAGACGTCGGTATTATAATGAGAAGATGAAGCGTCCCTACTCGTTCCCACGAGACAAGACGAAGCGGTTATTCGAGCTGGTAATACGCAACAGACTTATAAGCCTACCAAATCCAAGGCGACCGCCGCAACCCACCGAGATGAATAACCCTAACTATTGCCCTTACCATCAAACGGTAAGCCATCCGATTGAAGATTGTTTCGTCTTCAAAGGATGGATTGAAGATCAATACCTCCAGGGGAAGTTTGTACTGTCCGAAAAGTGGAAGGTGAACTCACCACAACCGCATACTCCTAAGAAAGCAGATACACCGGGGGCAACCTGCTCCTTTATTGAAGAAGCTCCATGGGAGGTCGTGCTATCAACTAAAACCAAAAGAATGCTGAGAGACCTTCATGCGTGCCCTGCGATCGAATGGAAGGACCCTCTTGAACCTCAAATTATCGAAGGGATGCTAAGGCGCCGCCTAACTACAAAGACTCGCGATAAGAGCCCAAATACTCACGCCCAATCGTCAAAATCTTCGAAGAAAAAGAAGAAGAAATCCAAGAAGTCCGTGAAGCTTGGAAACGAGCACACGAACTTGCAGAAGCAAATCGACGCGCTGGAAGAATACAATCAAAAGGCGCGAACTCCTGTCACACTGCAAGAGTTCCTCAACCACATCTTTCAAGAGGAAGATGATGGAGAGAGCTCGTCGGATGAATCCGAAGGATATGTGGCGAATTATAACGTAATCTCCCACTCGTTTACCGATGATGGGAAAACTCCCGGCATTAAGAAGCTGGAGGCAGAGCCTGTACCAGAGCGTGCATGGCCAACAGACGAAATGATCGACGCTTTTCTAGACGAGATTCGCCTAAAAAGTAAAGCGGAACAGGAGCGTAAGATGGACGCTTCAGAAAGAGCCAAACGCAGGCGACTGAACGAAAGAGTTGAACTACCCCTGCCAGAGCGAAAAGCATCCAAAGTAGACAAGAAGATATTCAAGACGAGGAAAAGGTTTGCCAAAGCCATGTCAAGGGGGATGAAGCTACCACCCTCGGAAGGAAACACACATAATGGGGTGGAGAGGCACCCTGATTATTGCGCATATCATCGGAAAATCTCACACCCCACGGAGGAGTGCGACGCCTTTAAGATATGGTGGCAAGGATATGTTGCTCATCGGCAACATTTTAAGCGCATGAAACGCAAGATCCGTCGGGAGCGAAGAAGTACCATCGATGGGCACAACAGAACTACTGGCAACTGTTACATGGTTAACGCCAGGGGGTCACAAGTTCTCACCTTTGGGAGCGACTCTGATGAAGAAATGGCTCTGGGCCCTCTCTTTAAAGAATCTGTTTTAGGGAAAGAGGAGAAATCGGAGGCCTGCGAGAACATTCAGCTGCGCAATCGCACACTCCCAGAAAAGAATCTCGGGCCCGCGAGTAGAAAAGATAAGGGAAAGGAAAAGGTCACTGAAGATATCATTTTAGATGACCAAGTCATGAGAGAGCTGGCTGCCAAAGACCCTCCTAGGAAGGGTAAGGTGGACTATAACATCCTCGCGCACCTAAGGAAGCTACCTTCTCAGCTTAGCATTCTCGATGCCCTCCTATTATCAAAAGAAGCGCGAGACTCACTAATTAAGGCGTTACAAGAACCTGAGCAATTCCAAGCCTTCCTCGCCACTGAAAAGATGAAGGATGAACTGGAGGAAGTGCATACGGCCGACATCACTTTCGGTGATGAAGACCTCCTTCTCGGGACGTGCGACCATAACCGTCCCCTGTATGTCTCCGGATACTGCCATGATATCAAGATAGGCAAGATCCTGATGGATAATGGATCCTCCGTCAATCTCCTTAATGTTCGGGTGTTGAAGGAAATCTGCATGAGTGTGCAACACCTCGCTCGTGACAAAATTACTATCTCCGGTTTCGATTCACAATCGTCACGGACTCTCGGATCTGTGATACTAACATTACGCTTTGGACTTCTCGTCACAGACATCAAATTCCATGTCATTGACGCCAAGACCTGCTACAACGCCTTACTCGGTCGTCCTTGGTTACACGAATACAACATCATCCCTTCTACACAACATCAGTGTATGAAGTACTTTAAGGATGGTTTCGAGTACACCGTAACAGGTGAGTTAAACCCATTTTCCGTGAACGAAGTCCGCAAATACGAAGATGCGAAGTACTTTTTGCCAGATTTCGAGGATACAGAAAGGTGTCGCAATCCGGAGAGCAAAACCGCCGCCACCATCCCTGTTTTCGGGAGCGATACCGAAGAAGAAGAAGAGATGGTTTATGCAGGGCCATCTCAACGCAACAACCTGGGGACGCCCGCCCCCAGGTTAGTCTTCGGAAGTGATTCAGAAGATGAAGTTAATGCTGTATTCTCCAATCGGCTGTCAATACAAGCACCCCCTGGCGATGACCATAGTTTGCAAATCACCATGGTACCGCGAGAACACTACAAGGATCTCGACACGCTTCAGGCTCATAATGTGCAGGACCTGCAAACATTTTACGTCCCTCCCAGGCAAAGGGGTGAGAAGGTGATCCTATTCTACCGATCCTCAGAGTCGAAAATAGAGAAAGAGATCTGGCATGGCGCGGATGCTACACTTGACAGGCTCCAACCCATCCGTCTGCCCAGATACTATACAAATGGATTAAAGAAGCTACTGAAGCGCCAAGGAGTACCCTTAAAACAGACTGTTCGGCAGGCTCGGTTCTACAACAGGATTTGGAATGTCCCCGGGACTCAACGCAAATTGCCCAACGGGAAAATGGAAACACTTGGGCTTGGATACTCAAGAGCCGGAAAACGGGAACGGGCTCACAGCAGCTACGCTATATATACCTTTGATGAAGAGGAGGACGCCCTGTCAGGAGATGCCAACTCCCCATCAAAACTAGACCCCACGATTAAAGCGCCGAGTCCGTCGTTTGAAGAACGAATGGGCAAGCCTATCAGGAAAGTGGGTCAGGAAGCTTGGGAAGACCACAACCGCGAAATGGCCATCTACGAGAAGGCCAGGACGCAACGTCTATTTCAACATGCTGCAAAAGACAAAGACGCTTATCCTCGTCAATCCGTTGCACGAAAGGCCCGACGCAGAGACGGAAATAAATCAAGAAGCGGAAAGAGGAGCCGACAACAACGACGCAGGATTAGAGGGTTACGTGGTCGGGTGTTGCACGGCTCGGATTTGTCCCTCGTGAAGAAGATGAGTAGAGCGTACTCCTTCCCCCGAGACAAGACGGAGAAGTTACTCAAGCTCGCTATAAAACATCAAATGATCGCGCTTCCAGAGTCTAGACATCCTGAGCAAGCTAACAAGGCTTCTCATCCGAGCTATTGCTCTTATCACCGAGCCATAGGACATCCTACCGAAGACTGTTTCACCTTCAAGAACTGGGTCGAGGACCAGTACCAACAAGGCAGATTTGCTTTATCCGACGGCTGGAGGGTAACGCCGCCACGAAAGCATGAACCCAAGGCCGCAAGAGCAGAACCAGGCCCACCTCAGTCCGGGGAGCGGGTTCGCACCTGTTATACGATTACGATATTAAGAGAAGAGCCCGAGAACGTAGATGACCTTCCCCGGTGCTTTGAGAACAGCGATGATGAGGTGATCTCAGAATTTCCGCCCGCTCCGAAAGAACTGGAAGATGGTATACATACTACTGCAGATAACCTCAAGAAGATTGAGTTGGGATCGGCAGACGACCCGCGACCGACATTTGTCAGCGAGCTGTTATCCGAAGAAAGGGTGGCTGCGTTAAAGAACGTGCTTCTACGGCATAAAGACTGCTTCGGGTGGAACTACTCCGAAATGCCAGGATTAGATCCGGAGATTGCTGTGCATAAATTAGCAATATCCCCAGATATCAAGCCAGTCAAGCAGGCGCCAAGAAGGATGCGACTCGAGCTTGAAATGAGCATCAACGCCGAAGTCAAGAAGCTGATCGATTCTGGATTTATCCAAGAAGTCCAATATCCCGACTGGATCGCCAATATCGTCCCGGTAATGAAGAAGAATGGGACGGTACGCATATGCGTGGATTTCAGGGATCTCAATAAAGCCTGTCCAAAGGACGATTTCCCGGTGCCGGTAACCGAGCTAATGATAGATAATACGTCCACTCACGAGGTTTTCTCCTTTATGGACGGTTCATCAGGATACAATCAGATAAAAATGCATCCCGAAGACCAGAAGCACACCGCTTTCCGGACCCCTTTGGGTATATTCTGCTACAGGGTTATGCCCTTTGGTCTAAAGAACGCTGGCGCTACTTATCAAAGGGCCATGACGAAGATCTTTGATGACCTCATACACGACGTCGTCGAGTGCTATATCGATGACCTCGTAGTAAAGAGCATGTCATACGAAGATCATTTGAAGCATCTGGAGATTGTATTTCGACGCCTTCGGCAATATAATTTGAAAATGAATCCCCTCAAATGCGCGTTTGGAGTCTCCTCGGGCAAATTTCTGGGATTCATCGTTCGACACCGAGGTATTGAAATAGATCCGTCAAAGATTAAAGCGATCATGGAAATGCCTCCGCCAAGAACCCTCAAGCAGTTGCGGTCTCTCCAAGGGAAGCTCGCATACATCCGGCGATTTATCGCCAATCTTTCAGGCAAATGCCGTCCTTACAGCCACCTGATGAAGAAGGGAACTCCATTCGTTTGGGATCACAAATGCCAAGGTGCACTAGACGAGATCAAGCAGTATCTGCAGAACCCTCCGGTGTTGGCCGCGCCTGTCAAGGGAAAACCCCTCATTCTTTATACGACCGCCCTCGAAGGTTCCTTGGGCGCGTTATGGGCACAAGAGAACGATCAGGGGAAAGAGAGAGCACTCTACTACTTAAGTCGAGTTCTGCTGGGGGCAGAAAACAACTACTCTCCCATTGAAAAACATTGCTTGGCGCTAATCTTCGCAATAACAAAGCTCAGGCACTATGCGTTGGCACATGAAATCCGTCTCATTTCAAAAGTGGATCCCCTTAAGTACTTGATGTCGAAAGCCATATTGACGGGACGACTCGCTAAGTGGGCCCTGCTCTTGATGGAGTTCTCGATAACATATCAACCTCTTAAGGCAGTGAAAGGCCAGGCCATTGCCGATCTCCTCGCTGAGCACCCGGTACCGGCCGATTCTCCTCTGAACTGTGATCTGCCGGACGAGCACGCATTTGATGCGATTGGCGGCGGTAGCGCCCGATGGGAACTCTATTTCGATGGAGCGTCCTCCGTAAAGAAACAGAAACAAGGTATCCCAATAATCAAATCGGGGATAGGCCTCGTCTTTGCAACCCCACAAGGAGGGATAATGCGCTTCGCCTTCTCTTTAACAGAGCCGAGGACAAACAATTAAGCTGAATACGAAGCTCTGATAGCAGGCCTCGAAATCGCCATCGACATGGGAATTGAAGACCTCCTTATATACGGGGATTCTCAGCTGGTCATTAGTCAAGTAAATGGCGACTACCAGACGTGCAAACCGGAGTTGGTGAAGTACGGCGAAAGGGTGCAACAACTGTTGACCCAAATTCCCTCCTATACTTTGGAGAACATACCGCGCGCGGAAAACAGCAAAGCAGACGCGTTGGCTAAACTTGCTAAAGAACTGGCTGACGAGAACCTCGATGATGTCAGAATCGTGGTACAAAGCCGTCGAGTGCTCGCCCCGGCAGAAATATCTCCGGAATCATGCGAAGAAAAAGGAGCGACTGGGCAGACGACCCTACAAATAAAAGACCATGAGAAGGCCGAAGACTGGAGGGAAGTCTTCATAGACTACTTTAAGTCCCACCGAATGCCCAAAGAAGCGTCCTCAAGACATCAGCTCATGAAACGAGCTCTATCTTTCGCTTTCGTCAACGATATTCTATACAAGAGATCGTTTGATTCTCTATGGCTGAGATGCTTAGGACCCGACGAAGCAGAAAGAGTCATTCAGGAAGTTCATGACGGACTTTGCGGTTCTCACCAAGCAGGCCCAAAGATGAAGTTAAAAATTAAACGGATGGGTTACTACTGGCCCACGATGATCCAGGACTGCCTCGAGTATGCGAAGCAATGCCACTCGTGCCAGATTCATGGAGACTTTATCCACCAACATCCGAATCCACTACATCCAACGGTGGCTAGTTGGCCATTCGAAATGTGGGGGACCGACATAGTCGGCCCCATTGAGCCAGCATCATCCCGGGGACACCGTTTTATCCTGGCGACAACTGATTACTTCTC
The DNA here is from genome assembly GCA_030015575.1 of Agapanthus africanus. Lineage (NCBI taxonomy): Eukaryota > Viridiplantae > Streptophyta > Magnoliopsida > Asparagales > Amaryllidaceae > Agapanthus > Agapanthus africanus. The sequence continues at coordinate 17,064,948 of CM057338.1, forward strand.
CAAATGGGCAGAAGCAGTACCACTGAGGGAAGTGAAGACGGAGAATATCCTCCATTTCTTCAAGACGCACGTCATCTATCGGTTCGGAACTCCACGGCGGATTATCTCCGATAATGGGTCGGCCTACCGAAGCCATAAGATTAGCCGCTTCGCACAGCAGCACAATATAGACTGGAGATATTCTTCGGTTTACAATCCACGAGCTAACGGTCTGGCCGAGGCCTTCAATAAGACCTTGACGAAGATCATAAAAAAGACCGTTTCCAGGAATAAGAGAGACTGGCACGAAAGGCTGCAAGAAGCCCTTTGGGCTTATCGAACTACATTCAAGACGGCCACGAACACAACGCCGTACGCGTTGGTATTTGGGACGGAAGCAGTGCTCCCCCTCGAGATAGAGTTACCCTCTCTACGAGTAGCAGTCCACCACGAGCTGACGAACGAAGAAAATGCTCACCTTCGGCTTGAGGAGCTTGATGCCCTCGACGAAACCCGGCTCATAGCGCAACAACATCTAGAGGCCTACAAAGCAAAGATGACGCGCTCGTACGAAAGATTGACCAGGCCGAGGACATTCCGCCAAGGCGAACTCGTACTAGTGGTCAAAAGACCTATGATCCCCAATCGTGCCAAGCGAGGAAAATTTGAGCCAAACTATGAAGGCCCGTACATCATAGACAAGGTCTACCAGGGTGGAGCCTACCTACTCATGGACATGCACGGTGAAAGGCCTTTCAGGCCAATAAACGGCCGCTTCTTAAAGAAATACTACGCTTGATAAGCCACAGCCTGGGACAATGATAGATGACGACGACTATGTCGGCTCACTATCTTCCTAGGCTCAGACTTTACAAGCAGCAGCCGGCCTTCCCATAGCGACGGACCGAAACGTCCTTAAACTAACGACGGACCGAAACGTCCTTAAACTATCGACGGACCGAAACGTCCCTAAACTACTACCGCAGCATCCTTAGGCTAAAAAAAAAAGGGGGAGAAAAAGAAAAATAAAAATAAAAATAAAAAAAAAATGAAAGAAAAAACGGTATGTCCATAAGCAAAATGGGCACGGATGAAAACCCGAAAGGGCTCCGTGAGTAAAAACAGCAGGGCTGCTGGCAAGTGTTCGTGAAAACCCGAAAGGGCGCGACCTTGTAAAAAAAGGTGAAAAAGAATTAAAAAAAACGGTATGTCCATAAGCAAAATGGGCACGGATGAAAACCCGAAAGGGCTCCGTGAGTAAAAACAGCAGGACTACCGGCGAGTGTTTGTGAAAACCCGAAAGGGCGCAACCTCGTTAAAAGACACTTGTAGGGTCCTCTCGACCTTGTAAGGAGAAACCACCTGCGTGAGATCCTTACGACTCACAAAGGAGCAACACACTTAGGGATCCTCATGATTCCTAAGGAGAAAATACACTTACGAGATCCTCACGACTCGTAAGGAGAATTCTCTTATGGGACCCTCACGGCTCATGAGATTTGAAAGTCTTAAGTTACAGAAACCTAAACCTGTTCTTAAGCAAATCTTCCACAACCTTCGATATTGCCCTACAAGAGGCTCAATACTGACCCTTGTATACAATCCACGGGCGCGAAAAAACAGTTCCCCAGCAAAGTCACACCCGTGACTAGGGACATGTCCATATGATGAGCAACCCATGTAGGTCCTCTCGACCCATAAGGAGAAAACCCTCTTGTAGGATCCTTACGACTTACAGAGGAACATACACTTAGGAATCCTCACGATCCCTAAGGAGAAAATACACCTGCAAGATCCTCACGACTTGTAGGGAGAAATACCTTTGTGAGATCCTTACGGCTCATGAAGTCAAAAGCCTTGGTCGACAGGACCCTTAATCCTGTTTACTAAGCCACCTTTGTTCAATATCGACAAAGGCAAATGATGATTCGCTCCTGGCAGCATCCCAGTTGCAGCGGTGCTGATGCCGAAATCGGTGTCTAAAATCCAAGCTTGCGGCGAAAAAGCTAACAAGCCACACATGCCTACGAAATAGCTGAAATGATGGGGCAACTTGCAATAAAAAACAGCAAGTAAAAGTGTATGCATGAAAAATAGCCGAAATGATGGGGCAACTCGCAATAAAAAAACAGCGAGTGAAAATAAAAAAAATATAGCCGAAATGATTGGGCACCGCGAAAAATAGCCGAAATGATGGGGCAATCGCGACCTTCGCGATATATAAGCTGAAACGATAGAGCATCGCGGAAAAAGAAATAAAATAAAAAGAAAATGTATGCCTTACAGGTGATGTTCCATCACACCCTGTATACAATCCAATGGCATAAACAAAAAGGGAACATACCTCCCTCCCCCAGGTTTCACCAAAGAAAGAAGCTAAATCTCGACGGGCCACAGGCGACCTAGAGATCATCCCAACACTCGTCTCGTAACAACGGACACAACTTCAAGCTAAGCGGAACAGCGGCAACTCCCAGTTCCATGGCTCGGTGGTATACATATCGCCAACAGTCAAACCTCCATCCCGTGAAATGCGGATACAATCAGCAAAATTCCTGGTCACGTGGAACGCGAATAATGTCACTCTTTGACCTCGTGGAAAACGTCCAGAGCGGAGCCTAGTCCTCGCCGAGTACGGCAGTGAACCCGTGTGAAGCATCTAGTGCAAAATTCCTGGTCACGTGGAACGCGGATAATGTCACTCTTTGACCCCGTGGAAAACGTCCAGAGCGGAGCCTAGTCCTCGCCGAGCACGGCAGTGAACCCGTGTGAAGCATCTAGTGCAAAATTCCTGGTTACGTGGAACGCGGATAATGTCACTCTTTGACCCCGTGGAAAACGTCCAGAGCGGAGCCTAGTCCTCGCCGAGCACGGCAGTGAACCCGTGTGAAGTATCTAGTGCAAAATTCCTGGTCACGTGGAACGCGGATAATGTCACTCTTTGACCCCGTGGAAAACGTCCAGAGCGGAGCCTAGTCCTCGCCGAGCACGGCAGTGAACCCGTGTGAAGCATCTAGTGCAAAATTCCTGGTCATGTGGAATGCGGATAATGTCACTCTTTGACCCCGTGGAAAACGTCCAGAGCGGAGCCTAGTCCTCGCCGAGCACGGCAGTGAACCCGTGTGAAGCATCTAGTGCAAAATCCCTGGTTACGTGGAACGCGGATAACGTCACTCTTTGACCCCGTGGAAAACGTCCAGAGCGGATCCTGGTCCTCGCAGAGCACGACAGTGAACCCGTGTGAAGCATCCAGAGCGGAGCCTAGTCCTCGCCGAGCACGGCAGTGAACCCGTGCGAAGCATCTAGTGCAAAATTCCTGGTTACGTGGAACGCGGATAATGTCACTCTTTGACCCCGTGGAAAACGCCCAGAGCGGAGCCTGGTCCTCGCCAAGCACGGCAGTGAACCCGTGTGAAGCATCCAGAGCAAATACCGGACTGTGGAGTCCTTAAAATCCACGGACTATGACGTCCTTAACCTCGACCGTGATGTCTTAAAACTAACGATCAACCACCCCGATTCCTTACAGATTTTGCCTTGGTTTAAGGGTACATCTCTTCACTCCTTTGATACCTGGCGTTGTAATTCCTCAACGTCTTCAAAGAGGTGACGGGTCCCTGCAACCACACATCGGACTGTGGAGTCCCTAAATCCACGGACTATGAGGTCCTTAACCTTGACCGTGATGTCTTAAAACTAACATCGGACTGTGGAGTCCCTAAATCCACGGACTATGAGGTCCTTAACCTTGACCGCGACGTCTTTAAACTACAATACCTGGAGAAACCCCTAATTCCGTAGAACACGGACAAGGGTGACCGCATCCAACACTTACAAGTCCTCACGACCTGTAAGGAAGAAAAACTCTCTTGTGGGATCCTTACGACTCTCAAGGGAAAACCCTTTTAAGAATCCTCACGATTCTTAAGAAGAACTCACATCTATGGGATCCTCTCGACCTGTAGGGAGAAAAACTCTTTATGAGACCCTCGTGGCTCATAAGATGCAAAAGCCTTAGGAAGCAGATCTTAACCCTGAGTCCTGAACCATTGCTGTCCTGCAAGGAGATCAAGATAGAATATCCGCAGAATACATTCAATGAAAAGGAGACACATCATTGAGAAGAAAAATGTATCTTTTATTCATAAACCAAAATGGGTACAAAGTACAATTCATGAAAGAAACAAAAAGAAAATACTCTCATTCATGAGTATGTACAAAAAAGGGGAAAAGATACAAGTCCTCAAGCCGGCGGGCGATGTAGCAATCTTACCAGCTCATCTTTCTGTTGCTGAGCCACGGCTTCGTGACGCAAGATCTCCAGAAGACGAGCCTCCGCCTGAGCCTGCTGGGCCTGATATGAAGCAAGCCGAGCTTCAAGCTCTTTCTCGGTGGCCTTATGAGCCTCGACCCTTTCACGAGTGAACGTGACAGCTTTATCGATGGCCACCACCTCCTTGATAGACTCCTGAAGCACCCGCCAGAGTTCATATGCTTTGTTGGCTTTGGCTGTGAGGCTAGCCTGAAGCTCGCTTAGCGCCTTGGAAGTTAGCTCCCTTTCCGAGAACTTGTGGCCGAGCCTCTTCTCGCATGACACCATATTCGCCGCGCACCGCTCGATTAAGCCTCGTAAGCTCGCCTTCTCGGCCATAATCTCCAAAGGAAGGCGCGTACACTCAAGTCTATATATATACAAGCCTCCCTTCGACGACAATACTCGATCTAAAACCAGCACAAACCACTCAATATGGGAGATAACAAGGAAAGTTTATGATCTATATCCTATCAGGCGCGCATTTGCAACTGTACGAATGTTTAAAAGGAAATGTTACCCGAGGCACTGAGGTACATGCAACGTAATGATGGTGCTCGCAATTAAAGAAAGTTCCCATAAGAAAAACAGGCAGCTCATTTACGCAAACAAGACACACGTACGACTATATGACAAACATGAAAATTCAACAGAAAGCATGCAAATCGCCAATGATAAAAGGAGTACATTGATTCAAACATACTACACTACCGGGAAAAGATCACCAAACAAGGGATCAGAAATGCACGGATTAACAAAACAAAGAACAAGGTTCTCCATCTCTCTCTCTGCTCTCTCCAACACATCAAAGCGACGGTTCTCACGAGAAGTCGCTTCCCATCGATTGGCGCCATGGCCATCTGCAAAAGCAAACATAACAGCCCGTCGGGCTCTTATCTCGCTCAGCAGATGAATTGAGCAGTCCTTCAAAGCCTGAGTAATCAGGCACGCCTCATGAAAGCCCTCGAGCTTTTCTTCCGCCGCATCAAGCATCGCCAGGGTCATCTCCGCCGGGTGAGGAGGGATGTCGGCAAGCACGGCCGTGAGGATCATCCGGAGCCAGAGAGAACCCATCGGGAGGGGGGACCCCCTACGGATCGAGAGTTCATGCATGGCTGAGTCGCATTCGTTGTCGGTAAGGAGGGGATCCACCAACCGAGCAGCAAAGCGGGGGAGCATCTCCTCGATAGGAACTTCCCATGGCTGTCGACGAGCGTGCGGACGATTGCAGGCCATGGCACTCGTTTGTCTCTCAAGACAAGTTACAAAAATAATAATAATATAAATCTCTCCGTAAAGGGAAAAGAAAGCTATAGCCTCTTATATAAAGAAGTGCATTAAGTGCTGTGCGCGGAAAATCTTGCATGGTAAAGCTATTTCCAAGGCCAAAAAAAAAGGAAAGGCATCTAAAATTAAGGAGATGCAATTATTTCCAAGGCCCTTTCTCTGCACTGAAAATACGGCATGGGAAAATTTTGTGAACAGCCCCATCAAGGGACCCCACGTGCAGAACACGTGAGGCCTAAACCTGATGTACACTTAAAAGAAAATATATGGAGTAGTACCCTGCATATTAAAAGCACAAACAACAACAGTAGCAAAATGATAAAATCCCAGAGAAAAGGCATGCATATTTCAAGAGGTTCATACAAAATATAGAGGACACATTTACAATGGTAAAACTTCAGATGTGGGGCATGGGTTGAGAAACTCAAAATTAACTTTATTCAAGATCTTCCAAGCATTTCGAACCTCCCGAGTATGCTTCCTCTCACGATCACAAGCATCGGGGTCCCCGCGGATGTCCTCTACCCTCCGGTAGGCGGCAAGTATGGCTGATTGCTGAAAAATCTGATGCAGGAGATCAATGAGATTATCCCGCCTTCTCTTTGAGATCAAGTGCATCAGATACACCGAGTGTACTTTATCCTCGGCGGCGTCCAATGCCCCAAGCGGCACACCAGCACAGAATAAAGGGAGGGCCTCCCTGATCGCCAGCACGATCAGCCTCAGAAGAGAAGAGCGACGGGGGAGTAGCCGATGGTTGTACTCATCAAAGCGGCTCATGATCTCGGCACATTGAGCATCGGTGAACTCCTGGTTCTGACTGCGGCCCAGTGCACGAATATTCCCATAGGAAATGATCTCGTCAAGACCATACAGATGGGCATCCAAGATACCTGAAATAAAGGTCATGAGAATCATTAGAGAACTCCCATTTCATTAATTGCAGAAGAACGACCTTGGGCCAAGAGACCCCAAGAAGCCTCTGTGTGAAGAAATCGAGTTCTTCATTGGAATTAAATTCCTTATTAAGAAAAGGGAATTAAATTCCCAGAAACATTTTTGGATAGGAATTAAATTCCATGGAGTTGAAACGCCATCATCATCTCCCCAAAGATCATCTAAACCCTAAGAGATCTACAGTTTGAAAGGTTAAGCGGTTTCATGTTCTTATGGAAAAAACATGAAGAAAAAAAGGGTAAAAACCCTTGTTTTGGATTTAAAATCCAGAGGAATGAGAAGGTCCATCGTTTGTCCAAGAACATTACCTGAGGAAAAGAATTCTTTTCGAACAGAGTTAAACTCTGAAAATTGTTTCAAGACAGAGAACTAAGCTCTGGAAGCGAGAATTAAATTCTCAAGGAAAAAGTTCTCAGAAGAAGAAGATGAGCAAAGTGAAGGCTCCTATGAAGAGACAGAGGTATTTATAGAAGGCGATGGAAACGTTTCATCTCCCCAGATCCCTAAAGGAATCCAACGGTCGCAAGAGGTGACAGCGTTGCACTCACGTGCTGACACGTGAGAACAACGCTGTGGGGGCATTTGTTTCCTGATTTAAAATCAGGAAAGCTTATGGAAAAGGCTTCAGAAGAAGGTCACGTGCTTACACGTGACCAGCAGTCACGTGTTGGCACGTGACATCCAAAAGTACCGGCAAAGCAAGTTCAGTTTCCCTACTACATAAAAGGGAAGGGCTTCAGTAAGGGTCACATGCTCCCACGTGACCTGGGTCACGTGTCGACACGTGACATTTAAAAGCAGCAGCGAAGACCCAACGCTTCCTGATCAAATCAAGGAAAAAGCTTCAGAAGAGGTCACGTGCTCCCACGTGACCAGGGTCACGTGTTGGCACGTGATGATCAAAACATCAGAATTGTTCTCCAGTTAGATCAAGAAAAAGAGTCCAGACAAGGGTCACGTGCTCACACGTGACCAGGGGTCACGTGGTGGCACGTGACGGTTAAGTAGCAACCAGAAGACAGAGCGCAGAAAGAAAGAAGAAGGCTCATTCCAAAGGGGGTCACGTGCCCACACGTGACCATGGGTCACGTGGTCACACGTGACCGGCTTTCAAAGCCCATTTCGTTGACAGAATTAAATTCTGAAAGAGATTCGAATCTTTCCAAAGGAAAGCGATTATCTGGAACCAATCGAATTAAAGATTTAAAGATGATTGAATATCATTTATCTATGGGAAAATCTCGGGTTTGGAAAGATTTCCCCTTTAAATCTAACCGAAATAACAAAGGAGAATCCCGGGACTTGAAATCCAATGGCGAATAAAATTCACCCAATAATCCAAAGGTCAAAAACGAATGATGGATGCAAATCAAACCTCTCAATGAAGATTCGTCAAAAACTAATTGATTCGGCTGCTTCTCCTATAAATAGGAGCCAAGAGACATAGAGATATAGAGATACACGCAGAGAGAAGAAAGGGAGAGAGAGCCTTAATACTTCGAGGAACTTGGATCTTCTGCAAAAGAAAACCCTAGGTAAGAAAGGGAAGGCTCCTTGAAAGAAAAGAGAATTTAATTCTCAACAGAGTTTAACTCTGATATATAAAACAGAAGAACATATTTCTTCTCTCTTTGATAAAGGATCTGCAAAGTGCACATCTCCCCTTGAAGCTGAGAATTTAATTCTCAATGGGTTGAGATCCTGCCATGCAGATTCAAAGCATAGAGAGGGAATGGAAGCACGAGAATTTAATTCTCACAGAACTATAGGAATTTAATTCCTTTAAAATAAAACTAGGGCTTGACCCTGTGTTATGGGAATTTAATTCCTTCAGAACAAAAAGAAACAGGGTTTAACCCTAATTAAGAACCTAGTTCTGTTGGAACAGCAGGGATTTAATTCCCTTGATCATAATTTAACAGAAAGTGGGAATTTAATTCCTTAAAAGCTTTTATTAGGGTTTAACCCTATTTAGTTCTTCACATGTATGAGGAATTTAATTCCTACAGAAAATTCAGAGTCCAACTCTACTCCAGAATATAAATCTTCAAAAGGAAGTAGGAATTTAATTCCTCTGAAATTATTGTCAGGGTTTAACCCTACAAGGAATTTAATTCCTGGAAAAGATTAGCAGATCCTCTAAACAACATACATAGAGGCAGGGTCACATGCCACCACGTGACCCCCCCAAGAGATCTACAGAAAGCCCCTTTGAGGCAGCACCCCACGTGACCCACGTGACCCTCGGCAGAAGCTTTAACATATAAGCATTTGAATGCCCGTCACGTGATGGCACGTGATGCTCTGAAAGATGCGATAATCTCAGCAGAATAAATGAAGGGAGGGCGCCCTCACGTGTTGCCACGTGACCCCTCTTGCCTTAGTGTTCAACACTGACTACCTTAGTGTTTAACACTAATTTGAGATCTCTGTTGCCAGTGCTTGATACTGATCTGTTTTAGTGTTTAACACTAATTTGAAAGCCCTGTTGCTGGTGTTTAACACCAATTATCTTTTAGTGTTAAACACTAACTTGTCAACCTCATTCCCAGTGTTCAACACTGATTGCTCTGTAGTGTTTAACATTAGGATTTGGCCCAATTGGCCGAATGGATAGAGGCAAAGCCTCTCCTTCAAGAGACCAACAGGAAGTCAATATTCCAAACATGATTGGACTTAGCCCGAGCTGGCCATAAGTCCTCAATTCGTGATCAACTGGGCTAATGGGCTCATAACATAATTAATTGGTCTTGATCCCAAATTGGGCCAAGGACTATTTGATCCACTCCGGTTCTAGGGTACATCTCTTCACTCCTTTGATATTTGGCATTGTAATTCCTCAATGTCTTCAAAGAGGTGACGGGTCCCGACGACCACACATTGATATGGACTGCGGGGTCCTTAAACCCGTACCTAATGCAAAATTCCTGGTTACGTGGAATGCGGATAACGTCACTCTTTGACCCCGCGGAAAACGTCCAGAGCGGAGCCTGGTCCTCGCCAAGCACGGCAGTGAACCCGTGTGAAGCATCCAGAGCACATACCGGACTATGGAGTCCTTAAACCCATGGACCGCAATGTCCTTAAACTACCAATGGACCGCAATGTCTTTAAACTACCCATAGACCGCAATGTCCTTAAACTAGAACAATAGAGCCCCCGCATGCTCTTTTGTCGGATCTAAACGGTCCCGTTTAAGTTGATCTTAGCCTCAAAGATGGCTAACGTATCCTTAAACCTTCAAACAGAGTGGACTATAAATCCCCCCAATTAACTCTGGCTTGAGGGTACATCCCTGAACTCCTCTGACATCCGTCGTTGTAATCCTTCAACGTCGTCAGAGAGGTGACGGGTCCCGACGGCCATACATACGATGGACCACTATGTTTTTAAACTGGAACAATGGAACCTAAAACGCTCCTTTGTCGGATCTAAACGATCCCGTTAAGTTGATCTTAGTCTCAAATTGGACTAACGTATCCTTAACAAACGTTTGAGTTGATCTTAGCCTCAAGTATGGCTGACGTATCCTCAAACCAAACCCCCAAACCCAAATCTAAGATAATACGGATTTGGACTAGTCCACGCCCTACGGGCGACGACATAACTCAGTCTCCGTAAACAATCCACGGGCAACAAAACACAAAACAAATATCCACGACACGAAGTGATCATCCGGAGAAAGAGAAAGTTGTTACCGCAATGCGGTAGCGTAATTAACTGCAGGGGCTTGCGCCTGCAGGGAAGAGCGTCCCCACAATCAAAAACCCCTCAAATGAGGGGGAATCTGACGAAGTCTGCTACATCGGCCGCATCCGTCTAAACCTTCGATACATGGTGCCATAAATCAACTTGGCATCTTCGGAGAGGTGGACGGATAGCACCAATTAGCATCTGCCCCGAGTCTCAGTGCCAGGACATCGCAGTCCTGCGCGCCGCCATTCGGAGGGGAACAAGTATATCAGAGTTAAGGACTGGATGTACCTAGATTGACATCAACGCATGCAATCTAAGTTTGTCGCAGGAGTTGCTGCTTTCATTGAATTTGCACGCGCACATAATAAGATCGTGTTAGAGAAGATTTTCTGTCCGTGCGATAGATGTGCGAATAAGTTCTGGCAGAAGATAGAAATCGTAGAGGTTCACATCGTTAAACATGGTTTTACTAGATTTTATACAACTTGGCTATATTACGGGAAAGGACCAGAAGAAGATGGTAATACGGCAGAAGAAGAAGGAGAATACGGTAATGCGAAAGAAGAAGAAGAAGACGATAACTTCTTTCCAGGAGAAGAAATGGAGGATATGGTAGAGGCTGCCCTCGGTGATAGTATTCCTACCAAAAATGGCATTCCTTCCGGTCAAGGACCGCATACGGATAAGTATGAAGTTCATGAACGATACTAGAAGACCAATTTATGAGAATGCAAAGTATTCCACCCCATCATGATTCATCTGACTTTTCCAGATTAAGTGCCTAAATGGATGGAGCAATAAGTCATTCACGATACTTCTGAAGTTCCTGAAATATTCTATGCCCCCGGAAAATAACGTACCCAACAGCTGGTACGAAACCCAGAAGATGATGTCTGATTTAGGTGTGAGAAGATTCATGTATGTCCCAAAAATTGCGTATTATACCGGAAAGAGAATTCAGATTTGAAAGTGTGTCCAACATGCGGAGAGACCAGATATAAGCCGAAAGAATATAATAAGAAGCCCGATATACCTATCAAGACAGCACGATACTTTCCCATAACACAGAGGCTACAGAGGCTATTCAGATGCAAGAAAACAGCCGAGACAATGATTTGGCATCACCGTGTTACTCCAAGCGAAGATGGAAAAATGAGTTATCCAAGAGATTCACCGGCATGGAATGATTTCAATAGGAGGCACGAAATATTCAGTAGTGATCCTCGCAATGTCAGGCTCGGACCCGCTAGTAATGGTTTCTGCCCATTCAACTATATGGCTGGAAGCCACAGCACATGGCTTGTTGTAATGATAGTTTATAATCTGTCGCCTTAGTTGGCTATAGATCAATCTTACTTTATTATGCATCTTCTTATTGACGGTCCAAACTCACCGGGAAACAATATCGATGCCTATCTCCGATCTCTGATCGATGAGTTAAAATCTTTATTCATTGATGGTGTAGAGACTTATGATGCAAACACAGATACAAGCTTCACAATGCGTGCGGTTTTAATGTGGACAATTAATGACTTTTCTGCGTATGGAATGCTATCAGGTTAATTTGTACATGATCACAAAGTATGCCCTTATTGCCATCAATATACAACATCGAAATTGTTGAATTTCAGCAGGAAGGTTTGTTATTGCGGTCATCGGCGTTTCCTGCCACTAGACCATCCCTACAGGTTAGACGCTGCTCACTTTAATGGTCATCGGGAGTTTCTTGGGCCTCCAGCCTCATTGTCTGGAGAGAACGTGATTGCTCAGTGGGATGGTTACAATAATATGACTTTCGGAATAGATCCAGCAAAACAGGTCAAACCACCATACGGGAAAAAATTAAGCATTTTCTACGAGCTTTCGTACTGGTCAACAAATTTAGTGCGTCATTTTCTGGACGTCGTGCACATAGAGAAGGGAGTATCCGAGCACGTACTCAACTTGCTTCTTTGTAAAGACGGAAAATCGAAAGACAACCTTCGTACTCGGATGGATCTTCAGGACTGAGAAATTAGAAGTGAATTGCATCCTAAACGATAGCGGGTAAATCAGGTAAGTTTGTACTTCCCAATGCCGCGTATCATCTGTCATAATTGGAGAAGAAAATGTTCCTGCAGGTGTTGCATGATTTGAAAGTTCCCATAACTTTCTCAGGATCATTTAGCAAGAAGATAAAAATTGTGAAAGGCAAGATCAATGGGCTGAAAAGTCATGATCACTATTGCATACTTGGCATCCAATAAACCGGATGATCAGAACCGCTTTATATATTTCAGTGTATTTGGTACGATACACGAACCGATAAGGATAAGTGGAGAAACAATCTCGGAACTTGAAAAGATGAATATGGATTGACCGGTGTAAACACACTTCGATTTTACGGTCAGGACGATCCATTTATCTTTTCGAACCAAGCGTTCCAAGTATATTACTCACAGTGCTTGAAGCATCCGGGATGGTGTGTCGTATGCCATCGGAAACCTAGAGATGTTTACGATGTCCCAGAATTCGAGGATCGTATAGAAGACAGTGATGCAGATGAAGAAGAAAGAAGACTTAGAGTGCTCCGACCGTTTGTTTCAAAAGATGGGTTGTCTTCGGTTGATCGTGAAGTTACGTGGGTTAAAAATGATATCGATGATGAAATCCAAGTAGATATGTCTAATGCGTCTACGAAACGAAAAAGGTTATCAATAATGTTATATTATTACTTCACATTTCTACAAGCTATACATGTACTGCATGCATATGTAATGATTGTACTCTTATCTAGGTCTGATGACGAATCCGGAGCAGCAAGGGGCGGCAGGAGCACAAGCCGCGGCAGAGGCAGAAGCAGAGTGGTTCTACCCCGGGGAGCTGCGTAGGGAGCTCCAGAGGCCTGGTCTTGCACCCCAAACCATATCCCCTTCGGATGACTCCTTCCGTGTGGACTTTGCCACACCGCCAGGTATATTGCACGCATATTCATTTTGAATGTAATATTATAGATATACACGTATATTTATTTTTAAATTACTTATATAGTCAATGTTTAATTGTCTAGCTGTAGCTGGTGCGTCCACATCAGAGGCAGATGCCACTACCGCACCTGCAGGTATGTTTATATATCCTATAGTGCATGCATATTGATTTAGAATGTTATATCATAAATATACACACATTCTTTTTGTTTTTACTTAGATAATCAATTTTTGATTGTCTAGCTGTAGACGGTGTCTCCACATCCCGAGCAGAGGCCACCACCGCACCTGCGGGTATATTTATATATCTTATATTGCATGCATATTGATTTAGAATGTTATATTACAAATATAAGCATTCTTGTTGCAATTACTTATATAATCTATTTTTAATTGTCTAATTATACGTGGTGCATCCACATCTGGCGCAGAGGCCACGTCTTCCACTTCCGTACCCTCCGCTCAGTCTGCAGGTTAGTATGAATAAATATAAAATATTTATTCATTTTACTTATCCTCTACGAATAAACATGAACTTCATTTAATTTTATCGTCATTGTTTATTTTCTAGTTGGAGGGGATGCGTCCACGTCCGGATCACCGGCTGTTCCTCACCGGAGGAACTATCGTCTCGCTCGTGCTGCTGCCTGGGCCCAGGCTTGTGCTGCTGTAGCCGTAGGTATATATCGCACTTCAATTTTCGTTAATCTTTGATTTCTTAATACCGTTTTATCTTAATATTTTTTGTCTTGATATTTCTTGTAGATGCAGGACGGCCCCATCCCGAGAGGGGGACTCGAGGGCCGATTCAGTCCCACAGGTTAAGACCCGATAGAGCTAGGGGAGGTACCATTCCTGCTCTTCTTTACCCCCGATTATCACTATACATGTGATTATGCCGAGAGGTTCGGCCGGTATATGGGGGATGAGAGCCGCATTCAAAAGAAGTATCCACTTTACGTTAAGTGGGACGATTAGCACCGGCGCTCATTTGCCCTCTTCGGGGATCAGGTTTGGGTATTAATATATATTTTCATTTGACTTATCCAATAAATTTATTATTATTTAACACTTGTAATTTAAAAACATTACTTTTTTGTATTTGCAGTCGAATTACGGCTTTCAGCCTGTACCCGGTCCTGATCATCCTGACAGAGTGCTCAATCTTCACGCTCTTTACCTGGGCCTCTTGAAGAACATGCAATATAAGGTCCGATATAACAGGAATGGGCTGAAGATCGATTGCTATTTGGTATGGCTGGGGACCCCCGAGGCAAAGAGAGCAACTCTCCTACATACTTCGGCCTTTGCCAGAATCGACGTAAATACATAGCCTCTTTTGTGCCAATATTATGACTCTGAGCGCAAACAGGTCTGTAATTTAAATGTAATTCATTGTTTAATATATAATTTATTTTTTTGTGTTTCTTAATTAGAAAACTAAATCTGATTGTGTTGTGCAGAAACATGTCGATCAAAATAAGAAGAATAAGAAGTCGGCGAAGAGGGGTCGCCCCACTTACATAGGTGGATCGATGAACATTACTCGTGCCATGGAGGCATCGGTAAATTATAATAGATCTATTTTGATATAATGCAATATTAAAAATTATTTTATAATATATGTAAATTTTTGGCGAATTGCAGAGAGCTCAGACCCTGGCGTGGGGTAGTACACCGAGCGTGTTGACACGTATCTTGTCTTCCACGGCATCTCGACAGATCCCGCCACGGGTGAGCTTCGATTCCCCGACACCGTTACCTAGGAGTATTGCGTAAGTGTTAATATTTATTATAATTCGAATGAAATTTTATTTTGATAAGTTCAAATTTAAATGATATACTTATATTTTAATGGTTAATGTGGGTGTAGGAGCGGATGGTGGAGCAGGCGGAGGCATCGGGGATCGATTTTAGTGGATATACCGATCCGATGCTACTGACCCCAGTCCTAGATGCCGCATACGGAGGGAACCACGGAGGTTGGGAGAGAGGCTGAAGACTGGGTCCTAACAGGGCCCATATGAAGTTGGTCTCCACTCCGGCAGTTACTTTCCCTACCCCCCCCCCCCGAGTGACGTCTGGAGCATGATGTTGCCGCCTTGAAGACCACCGTCGAGGAGTTGAAGGAGATGTTGATACGTATATTACTTAATAGTAAAATATTATATCACATTATAGATAGTAATATATGCAATATTAGTAGCCTGAGCTTATTTGATTGTAGGCTTAGTTTTGATTAATCATACTTACATAAAACTATCTAATTAAAATAAACTACGGTTTTCCAAACTAGATATCCAAAATAGGCCCAAGTCCCTGAGCATTCTTAGATTGGGGTTTTGCAATAATCTGATAATGATACGAGTTTGACTAAAATCTAATACACTGTTCTTACTCGTTTATTACATAAATTTTTTTACAGATTCGACAGGCTAGTTCGGCTGCGGCTCCATATGTATCTCCTTCGGCTGCGGCTCCGCAAGCCACTACCTCGACTGCGGTTGCGCAGACCACTCCTACAACTCCACAGCCCGCTCAGACTCCCGCATAGTTCACTCTTTCATTAGTCGAGTTTTTAACGACTCATGGTTGCACCGAGGAGCAGATGCGCCAGATTACGGCGATTATCAGAGGTGGAGGAGCTGGACCGAGCTAGGGTAGCTTTATTTATATTTTTGAGGATGTAAGTACTTTTCTGATACATATTGTACATATTTTAGATGATATTGGTGGTTGTTTGCTTATTCACAATGATTTAGATTGATATCGTATTCGCTTTGTTTATTTCTTTTATATATTATGCGTGGGATATTGATTATGAATATTTCTGTATTTGGTTATATGATATATATATTATTCTGCACATAGCGGAAAAAACTGGAAGCCCTTTTTTAAAAAAAACCCTGATGTAATGTCCCTATGGATTAATCCATAGGAGCAAGCTTTGCCCCTACAGATTTCTCTATAGGGACAAAATACCGGAATATATGATATTTTGTTTCTATGGACTCAGTAACAGGAATAAAACTTGCCCCTACGAATTAATCCGTAGGGACATTTATCAGGACCTACAGATAAATCCGTAGGGGCATTTATCAGACCCTACGGATAAATCCGTAAGAATAAGTATTTTATTTTATAAACAAATAAATTAAATAAAGATTATGTCCCTACAGACTAATCCGTAGGGATAAATGTCCCTATGGAGTAAGGCGCTGGGACAATTATTACTCCGTAGAGGTATGTTCAGGACGAAAATTTGCACCTGTGGCTTTTAGACCTACGGAGGAATTTTATGTCTCTACGGGTATATCCGTAGGGCTAAGCGATTACTGTAGTAGTGCTTGTATGAGAACTAGGAAGAGACCAAATGATCGATGTCTTAATATTATATCTTTACTGAATGTACCATTAGAAACTTGATTTGATCCTTACTAAGTGATATCTAATATGGTTTAATCATGTAATTGTAGCCTAATTAATGTTGTCATTATGGAAAGATTATTAAAATTAGAAGGGTCTACAAAAAAGAGAGGCAAAAAACTACTATGTATGATGGAGGTCGGAATCTTTCTCAGATGTTGTCCTCCGTCGATCTTGCTGCTAACGAGGCTGAACGGTTGAGATTTGATGTGAGCGTTGAGCGTGTGGATCTTAATGGATTGTTTGTTGTTGTTGATACCGAGCTACCTGCAAAGGAAGTCCCGGGATGGGAAACCATCCGTAAGACCCTTCGACGATCAAGTAAGCACCGAGAAATATTAGGGCAGAGTAGCGGCGTATTGGAATGAGTTCGAGATCTATGAGTCGTCTGGAAGAGGGGTTTATATAGCGGTTGCATAGGATAAGCCGATGCGAGATTCTCGCCTAATGTTCGTGTTGATGGCAGGATACACCCATTAATGGCGAGATACGCTCATTAATGGCGAGATATGCTAGCGTAGGATGGAGATCTCGTCGTGGTGAGATATATGGAGTCATTACGGGGGCATTCTGGCTCCGTGCTCCCGGCCAAATAGGGAAGCAGAGGAATCTCAGATCTGTGATAGCTCGGAGAAGAAAGAATAGGCTGGGGAAGCTCAGATCCGTGATAGCTTGGAGACGAGCGAATAGGCTGGGGAAGCTCAACTTTGTAATAGCTCGGAGACGAGCGAGGAGGCTGGGGAATCTCAGCTCTGGATAGCTCGGAGGCGAGCTGTTGGCTGGTTGCTAAGAGAATAGGGAATGTACTTAGTGGAGGCCTCCCAAAGGTCGGATGATACCTCGGAGATGAGGCGTCGAGGAATGTCCCTTTCGCATGATATTTCAAAAAGTTGGTCGGTGCACGTGAGAGACTTGTCATCTGCCACGTGTCTTGATCAGAGGGATTCACACTTGTGAGCACCATCATTAGCCCCCTACTCTTGTTCCGACCTATTTATGAGTTGGGTCGAGAGTAGTCTGCTAGGTTTTTTCTGTTCAGCTTGGTGTCAAGGAATCTCTGTGGTGGTTTGTCCAGAAACGACATAGCGTTCGGCGGTTGTGTCTTCTTGATCTCCGTGCCCACATGGCGATAATTAAGTGCCTTAATCTTCGGGCGCGTTTTTGTTGAGCAGGAAGCTATTTACTGTGGATAGGCGGAGCAGAAAGCTATCCGGCCGCCTCGTGATGAGGGCTTTGGATCTACAGCGTTGTTGGGCAGGAAGCTACCCGCTGCGGATGGGCCAAGCACGAAGCTGCCCGGCGGCCTCATGATGAGGGCTTTGGATCCATGGCGTTGTTAAGCAGGAAGTTACCCACAGTGGATGGGCCAGGCAGAAAGCTACCCGGTCGCCTCGTGATGAAAGCTTTAGATTCACGGCGTTGTTGGGCAAGAAGCTACTCACGGTGGATGGTCTGGGAAGGAACCTACCCGGCCGCTTCGTGATGAGAGCTTTGGATCCACAGCGTGTTGGGCAGGAAGCTACCCGCTGCGGATGGGCCGAGTAGGAAGCTGCCCGTCGGCCTCGTGATGAGGGCTTTGGATCCATGTCTTCGTTGGGCAGGAAGATGCCCGACGACCTCGTGATGAGGCCTTTGGGTCTATTGAGTTGTTGGGCAGGAAGCTACCCACGATGGATGGACCGGGCAGGAAGCTATCCGGCCGCTTCGTGATAAGGGCTTTAGATCCACGACGTTGTTGGGCAGGAAGCTACCCGGCCGTCTCATGATGAGGTCTTTTGATCTACAGTATGTTGGGCAGGAAGCTACCCACTGTGGATGAGCTGAATAGGAAGCTGCCCAGCGGCCTCGTGATGAGAGCTTTGGATCCACGTCTTCATTGGGCAGGAAGCTACCCACTGTGGATGGGCCGAGCAGAAAGCTATCCGGCCACCTCATGATGAGGGCTTTGGGTCCACAGCGTTGTTGGGAAGGAAGCTACCCGCTGCGGATGGCCCGAGCAGGAAGCTGCCCTGTGGCCTCGTGATGAGGGCTTTGGATCCATATTTTCGTTGGGCAGGAAGCTGCCCGCGTTGGACGGGCCGAGCAGGAAGCTACCCGGCCGCCTCATGATGAGGGCTTTGAATCTACAGCGTTGTTGGGCAGGAAACTACCCGCTGTGGATGGGTCAAGAAGGAAGCTATTTGGCCGCCTCGTGATGAGGGTTTTAGATCCACGGCGCTGTTGGACATGAAGCTACCCGCTGCGAATGGGCCGGGTATGAAGCTACCCGGCCGCCTCATGTTGAGGGTTTTGGATCCACGGCGTTGTTGGGTAGGAAACTACCTGATTGATCGTGCGAAGGTGTGTATGTGTATGCTGTAAATAACCGCAATCAAAACGGTGTCGCAAATAGCTAGCCGCGATGAGTACGGGTCGTTGGCAGGGAAACGTGAACTTCTTTTCTTGTCTTAGACGAGTTGATAAAATAGAGGATGGATTATTGTCGTTTAATTTTAAGATGGATATAAAATTTATAATAAAAAGGCTTGTAGGGTTTATAGGACTTAGTAGTTAATTGATGAATGTTTAGAAATGATTTTTTTTTAATCTTTTAATAGTTTAAATCTCGGGAGATAGCGATGAATATGGATTAGGGTTCTCGGAAGGATCAGGGTTTCCCTCTACTGATCCTTGTCCTTCTATTGATCTCTATTTATCTCAAGCACTTAACAAAACAAGTATTAACCAATCTCAAATAGTGGTCGTGACTATCATTAATTGATAGCGCGCCCGATAAGAAGATTAACATTTATTTTACAAAAGTTTATAAACATTAAAATTTCAAAAGAAATTAAAAGATATTTCATCTATTATTCTACCATATCTTACAAATCCTAGCAAGCATGAAATTATTTGCTCATGATTGGCAGCGATTTAGAAGAAATGTTGAAAATGAATGAAACCATAATTAAAGGTGAAGAAAAGTAATGCGGAAAAATAATGTGGAAAGTAAAATGCGGAAAGTAAATGCAAAAAGAATTAAAACAAAAACTATCTTTATTAATCAACTATTGCATTACAACTTTTCTCCTTAGAAAGTAGATTACAAGAACTCTAGTTTTGCTCAGATCTCTCTATTTATGGAAGTAGATGAATAGATGATGAATTATGAGATTGTATTATGTGATGGTTTGAATGCACAATTCTCGGTCCTTTATATAGTCTCTGAAACCAGAAACCCTAGATGCCATATGGGAGTAGGTGTAGTTCCGATCATGCCCCCAAAATTCCAGATCCAACGGCCACTAAAGGACCATGGAACCGTTGTCCATTGCCACGTTTGACCGCGGTTCCGCCGCCACTTGGTGGGTTTGGTTCTTAAGATTTTTTCTGGATTTTCGTATCGACATTTCGAGATCCTTTTGATATATAGATTCTGAAAATATTGCCCTTAGTTTTTGTCGTTGCTAGATTTTTCGATTTGCTTCTAAAATTTGGCAGATTCGGTTTCGATATCCCGATTTGATTTGGATCTCTTACTTGGATTTCAGACCTGAATTAATACCTGCACAATATCTCAAATCAAATTGTTAGTAGTATTTGGTATTTTTGAGATATTATTCAAACCATTTATATGATATAATATCTTAAGAATATTGATTAGGAATATTTGCATGATTTGCATATTTTAATTACTAGTATTTCATTTAAATATTATATGCATATATTTTTCCTTATTATATTAATTATAAATGAAGAAACATATGATGATAAACTTTTACAAATAAACCCACATATGTTCTTTATTTACAATTAACACTTTTTATTTCTTTAAAAATAATTGGGAAAATGTCCATACAAATATGCAGTATATTTAACTAATCACTATCCGCAGTGGATGGGCTAGGCAGAAAGCTACCCGGCAGCCTCGTGATGAGGGTTTTAGATTCACGGCGTTGTTGGGCAGGAAGCTACCCGCGGTCGATGGACCGGGCAAGAAGCTACCTAGTCGCCTTGTGATGAGAGCTTTGGATCCACAGCGTGTTGGGCAGGAAGTTACCCGTTGCGGATAGGTCGGGCAGGAAGCTACCCGGCCGCCTCATGATGAGGGCTTTGGATTCACAGTGTTGTTGGACGGGAAGCAACCCGCGGTGGATGGGCCAAGCAGTAAGCTGCCGGTGGCCTCGTAAAGAGGGCTTTGGATCCACGGTGTTGTTGGGCAGGAAGCAACCCGCGGTGGCTGGGCTGAGCAGGAAGCTACCCGGCCGCCTCGTGATGAGGGATTTAGATCTACGGCGTTGTTGGACAGGAAGCTACCCGTGGTGGATTGGCCAGGCAGGATGCTATCCATCCGCCTCGTGATGAGGGCTTTAGATCCACAGCGTGTTGAGCAGGAATCTACCCGCTGCGAATGGGCCGGGCAGGAAGCTACTCGGCCGCCTCGTGATGAAGGATTTGGATCCACATCGCTGTTGGGCGGGAAGCAACCCGCTGTGGATGAGCCGAGCAGGAAGCTGCCTGGCAGCCTCATGATGAGGGCTTTGGTTCCACAATGTTGTTGGGTGGGAAGCTACCCGCTGTGGATGGGCTACGCAGGAAGCTTCCCGGCGGCTTCATGATGATGGATTTGGTCGGCTGCCTATAGGCACATTCAGGCTTCATTTACTTGAGTGAAGGGCTGGTCTTTGCCTGACAGGCAGGAAGCTACCCGCCGGCCCTGCGGGGTGTTTTAGCACGGAAACAAAAAAGCAGTTCAGATTGCAGGGAAGTAAGAATTTTTATTATTAAAAAAATACAAATTCGATGATACGGTTTAAACTCTCCTATATTGAATGACCAGATTCGGTGGGTGTCCTTATTGCTCGGACTCGGGCTAGTCGGTGACGACCATGATCTGCCCGATCATCAACTCTATGGTTGGGGATTGGTGTAGGGATGTTCAGTACGGCAGTAAGGTTTCGGGAGGCATCGTCCATGCCAATTTCAAAAATTTGCCGTGCTAATGAACCCTAACCTAGAATCTTTACTAGAGATTTAGACGAAACAACAATATAAACAACTTTACATCCAAAGTGAACAAAGAATACAACCTTTGTAGACCGGTCCTTCACTTCAATAGCTCCGTGTAGTCATCCCTTCGCTTCAAGTAGTGAACTCCCGGATTCTAGAATGGCTCCACAAGATGACTAGAACAAGCTAGCTTGAAGTCTTCGAGGCCGGAGATGATCTACGTCGAGAAGACACCAGTCCAAGCCACCTCTTCACTAAATTAGGGTTTAGTGAAGCAAACACCCTAAACTAAATGTCTAGTATAGTAAAAGATGATGTAGGAATTTTTCTCACTTTAGATTTATTTTTCTCACGATATTTCTTCATCTCTCCAAACCCTAGAAAGCATTTGGAGATGAGGAAGAAGATAAAGTGGAGATAAGAATGAAACTCATGAGGTGAGAATAGCAACCATGGGTGAGTTTATGTCATACACTAACTCATGTAGAGACTAAACTATGGTTAAGGATAATGGTTAGGTTAATAAATATCTTAAGTAAAACAAATTAGTGGACCAAGTCAATGGACACATCAAGCTTCTCCAAGCTTCTAGCCATGACATAATTCCACCAATTTGTGAATTACTTGGATAAATAAAAACCCTAATATTATCTTAAGTATAGTGTAAGTCACATACACCCATGAAGTATGTGGCATCAATCATGACACAAAAATTGTACATTAATATATATCACATATATACTATATGTACACAAGTGAGAAAAAGAAATGTTTAAGTGAGCTAATATTAGTTAATGTAAATTAATATATCAAATATATAATTATACATTAAATTATCAAATCAACACTTGATTTAATAATCCGGCTATATCACATATAACCGACTAATATCATATGTATCAACTTATCGAATCAACTCTTGATCCGATAACCCGGCCATATCACATATAACCGTCCGATATCACATACCGCGAGAATAGAATACGATAACACATACACGTATTAATCTCGGTCCCGCACATATCACATATGTGCTCCTACTTCGTTTCGCTTGAACCAGGAAACCTCTGTGTAGGACTCTAAAGACTCGTCAATACGCCGACAGTAGGTGGTGATCATATCAGTCACCCATAAGCCGCAAGCGGTCTGCTAAACGTAACGGCCACCCGGGTATTGAGCGATCAGAAGATCAACAAGCAAGCCTGCTCATACTCCTGCGAGTCCAATAAGTAACACTACCGTACAGTCCGGTCTCTTCGTCTGATATGTCGCATATCACAGCCTGGGGTGGTATAACGTCAGACCCCAATAGCCTGATAAGTCATGCCGATGCAAAGTCTATAACGGTTCGAGAAACTACTGGTAACACTTATCAATAGATCTCAGCAACCCTAGCCAGGGATTTCCTGTTATGGCCAATCGAGCATAGCGTAATATCAACCCCCAATACCGGGAGAGACGAATCCCCTCATATCGCTCATTGCCTTCATGTGACTCGTGACTGTACCCAAAAACCACCGTTTTGCATGATCTCTTGAACGTGGTAAGGTGGAAATCAAAGCACAGTGGGAATCACAAAAGACTCTATGACGATCTCGGGTCAACAGACTAACATGTACCAGTGTCACCAGAGAACTGCTATCTGACGATAGGTATAATACCATCTAGGAGTTCTCGGTGAGTCCGTTCAGTATATCCAGTCTCCACTGAGCACCCGTATACCATCTCTGATGTCAAACACCAATGGATATGTGATCATCGCCCATCATATGGGTCGAAAAGCGTATACGCTAGTCTACTCTGGAATATCGATGCCCTGTCTCGATACTCCTATGACTAGGAACATTTGAAGGATGTACTTACCGACTACCACTTCCCCACTAGTATGATCTGCATCATAGTCCTGGTAGTCAAGTACTCATCATAAGGGCTTTATCAACATGTAATAGAGAGAGAATAAGTGTACATGTTAAGATAAAGAGCAACCAGATAGCATACTATCATGTCGAGCAAGAAAGTCCTCCCTATATATGTCCAAGCATCCACTACAATATACATCGTATGTACAGTAATGGCCTCTAGGGCATACATATAACTAGCAATCTCCCACTTGCACTAAGACCATTTGTTGCAGTATCTCAAACTCAACGTCCTATATAAGTCTCTCTAGGAAAAGGCCTTTGTAAGTGGATCCGCCGTGTTAACCTTCGCGTCAACTCTCCTCACCTCGATCCCTTGGAGATCAACCATCTCCCTGATCAGGTGATAATATCCTCAGAATCTGTCTGGATCGCTGATGGGACTGGTGTTCCTAGGCCAAAACCATAACTCCATTGTTGTCACAATAACAGTTATTGGACGCTCAATGGTAGGAACCATGTTCATCTCATGAACAAGAATTATCCAGACATCTACTTTGGTAGTATCGTTGGTAGCGATGTATCTAGCTTTTATCGTCTAGTATGTCACGGTATCTAGCTTGGAACTCTTCCAACATACCGTCCCTCCACTGAGGGTAAAGACAATGCCTGTGAATGACTTTCAGTCGACCTTATCACTCTGGATGTTCGAACCAAGAACATTCATTTAGTGCTTCTCAAGTGCTTAAGAATGTCCTCCACAGTTGTCCAGTGATTCTCCCAAGATCCGATTGATTCCTGATCACTACACCTAGTGAATTAGCTACATCTGGTCTGGTACAGAACATCGCCTACTTGATAGAGCCTACTGCCGAAGCATAGGATATCCCTTGCACGCGAGCTCTCTCCAAATCAGTCTCGTGAGACATCTTTAGGGGAGAGTGGTTCATGAGTAAGTGGGCGAACCACCACGTTTAGAATCTTCCATACTAAATCCCTTTAGTACGGTGTTAATGTACCTGGATTTGGGACACTCCCAACATCCACTTAGATCTATCACCATAGATCATAAACTACAAGATGTAGTAGGTATCATCCAGATCTTCTATGGAGAATCCCTGTGATAAGAGGAGCTTGACCGAGTGTAGCATAGGAAACCATTTCCTATCAAGAGTATGTTATCTATGTACAATACGTGGAAGACAACCATATTCTCTACTACCTTTTTGTATATACAAGGTTCATCTATCTTTTTTATGAAGTCAAACACTTTGACCGCCACATCAAAACAGATGTTCCAACTCCGCGATGCGTGCTTTAATCCTGTTAAACTTAAGCATAGCTTTGAAAGTATCAACTTTTCTATCTACACCAAGAATCTTCTCAAGATCCCATTTGCTCCCGATGGGTTTTACCCCTTTAGGTGCAATATGCAAAGTCATATTTTGTTAGTGTACATGGATTCCGTCTTTGATTGCATAGCATCCAGCCATTTCACAGAGTCCCCACTCATGATGGCCTGCCTGAACCTGGTTGGGTCATCATCTACCATGATGCAATCCTCGCTCCCACCATCACCGAGGAAACCGTAGTATCTCTCAGGTGGATGAGGAACCCTACCAGATTCGCGGAGAGGCTGAGGTTCGTTGGAGACTATTGAATTCTTTGGTTTCATCAAATCATCAGCTGTTAGTTTGTCTAACTGGAACTTCTTCCAGTTCTATCTCATGACCACTAATTTCTTCATAAGAAATTCCTTTTCTAAAAAGGTGGCATGCTGAGAAACAAAACATCTTTTTCTCCTCACTGTGGTAGAAGATATACCCTTGCGAATGTTCGGAACATCCAACAAACTTATACAAAATTGACCTTACCTCGAGCTTGTCCGGATTTCGCTTTTCGACATAAGCCGGACAACCCCATATCTTAACTCGTTTAAGACATGGTCTCTTCCCATTCCATATCTCATATAGAGTGGTAGGCAGTGATTTGAATGGAACCCCATTCAATAGGTATGCAGCTTCTCAAGTGCATAACTCGAAAAGGAAACATGCATCTCAGCAGTACTTATCATAGAGCGCACCATATCTAATAGGGTGCGACACCTCCGCCCCGATACACCGTTGTGCTGTGGTGTATACGAAGGAGTAAGCTAAGAGAGAATCCCATTCTCCTTTTAGAAACTCCAGGAACTCCATGCGCAAGTATTCTCCTTCTCGATCACATCGTAGGACTTTAATACTTCTACCCGTCTGGTTCTCAATTTCAAGCTTATATTCCTTGAATTTCTCAAAAGTTTCAGACTTGTGTTTCAACATGAACATATGTCCGAATCTTAAGAGACGATCAGTGAATATAATGAAGTACCAAGAACCAACCCTGACATTTGTAGACATAGGACCATATACATCATCATGTATCCGTCCCAAGAGTTCAGTAACCCTTTCTCTGTTTCGAGTAAATGGAGTATTGGTCACTCACTTTACCTTTGTGACAAGACTGGCAAGTATCATAAGATGAAAATTCGAACAGATTCTCATAATCATCCTTATGTAACTTAGCTGGTCGTGTCGCATTGATATGACCTAGTCTACAATGTCACAAGAAGGATTCGTTCATTTCTGAACTATTTCTCTTGTGTGTGTTCGGTATACTTTGAACTGTTGTTTGATTTAGAACGTATATGTCATTACATAACGTGCCTGATCCAATCAACCCTTGATTCAGGAAAATGTTCACAACATTATCCTCCAATACAAAATTATATCCTTCTTTCACTTAATAAAGAAACTGATTTAATGTTGTTGTTTCCTGATTAAAAAATCAGGAATTACCTCAATGAGGTATCACGTGTTCACACGTGACCAATGGTCACGTGATGACACGTGATGGTTAAAATCTCACTAAACAGAAACGAAAAACAAAAGGCTGAAAGATGACTCAATTTGGGGTCGCGTGCTCACACGTAACCAAGGATCACGTGCCAGCACGTGATAGGCTTTGAAAGCCTCACAGCTTAATAGAATTTAATTCTAAAAATTAGAAAATACCTCAACGAGGTGTCACGTGCTCACACGTGACCAATGGTCACGTTTTGACACGTGATGGTTAAAACAACAACATAAACAATGGGCTGTTAAAGGGCTCAATTGGAGGTCACGTGCTCACACGTGACCAAGGGTCACATGCCAGCACGTGACAGGCTTTGAAAGCCTTACAGTTTAATTGAATTAAAATTCTGAATTTCTCTAAAATCTTTCCAAATGGGAAAGGATTAAGAAGAACCGTTGGATTAAAAATCCAGGGGTGATTAAATATCACCAATTTATGGAAAAATCTTAGACAAGGAAAGATTTCCCTAAATCTCATCAGAAATAACAAACAGAATATCTTTGGATTAAAAATCCAACGGTGAATAAAATTCACTTAATAATCTAAAGGCTCATATTGACTATGAAAACAAACAAAATCTTTCAATGAAAGATTTGCTAAACAAATTGATTCTTTTCCTTCTCCTATAAATAGGAGCCAAGAAGAAGAATTGAGGATATAGAATTTTGAGGAGAGAGAGCTTTGGAATCTTAAAATTTCAGAGAGAAAAGAAAAGAGAATTTAATTCTCTACAAAGAAAAACCCTAGGTGAGAAAAGAAAGGGGATCAAAACTTCAAACAGAGAATTTAATTCTCAAATCTAAGAGTTTAAATCTTCTGCACAAAAGAACTTAGTTCTTCCTCTGGTTGAAGATCTGCACAGAGCACATCTCCCCATAAGTTGAGAATTTAATTCTCATCGGGTTGAGATCCTGCCATACAGATCCAAAACTTAGAGGGGGAATTGAGTTTAGAGAATTTAATTCTCCCAAAACAAAACTAGGGTTTAACCCTATATGAGAATTCAATTCTCCCAAACTCACAGGAATTTAATTCCTCCAAGATAAAACTAGGATTTAGTCCTGAGGAAATACCTCACGTGCTCCCACGTGACCCTCATTATATATGGAATAAAAGCAAAGGCAAAATCTGACTTGGGCGCTCTCACGTGTTACCACGTGACCCCTAATGAATGTTCTAATAAAATCGGGGCATGAGTATACATCACGTGCCCATACGTGATGGCTATAAAAAATAAAAAAGTGTTTAACACTTGTTTACGGAACAAAAAAATGAGGATCTGGCCCCACTTTTTGATGCCATCACGTGCTCTCACGTGATCCCTTCCTCTTCTAGTGTTTAACACTAATCTGACAATTTGGTTTTCAGTGTTTAACACTGTTATCTGTTAGTGTTTAACACTAATTTGAGAATCACATTTTTAGTGTTTAACACTAATCTAATAATTTTATTTCCAGTGTTTAACACTGTTGTTCTCTAGTGTTTAGCACTAGCTTTAGCCCAATTGGCTAATTTTCTAGAGGCAAAGCCTCCCCTTCAATTGAATCTCAAAATTGAGTAGAAACTTAGAGGTATAATATTTAATCCTCAGCCAAAGGCCTAAATGTTATCAAAGCCCTCAAACCCTTGTTTAACATTGCTAAACAATGTGGGCTTGAACCCAGACAAATGTCTAATGGACCAACAGAGGGCCAATATTCCAAACTTAATTGGACTTAGCCCACGAAGTCCATAAGTCCTCAATTCAGACTTAACTGAGCCAATGTGCTCATAATATAATTAATTGGTCTTAGTTCCAAACTGGGCTATAGATCATTTAATCCACCTTGGTTCAAGAGTACATCTCTTCACTCCTTTGATATTTGTCGTTGTAATTCCTCAACATCTTCAAAGATGTGACGAGTCCCGACAACCATACATTTCATGGACTGTGGGGTCCTTAAACTCATGGACTATGATGTCCTTAACCTTGACCGTGATGTCTTTAAACTAACAACGGACTGTGGGGTCCTTAAACTCATGGACTATGATGTCCTTAACCTCGACCGTGATGTCTTAAAACTAACATCGGACTGTGAGGTCCTTAAGCCCATGGACTATGATGTCCGTAACCTCGACCGCGATGTCTTAAAACTAACAACAGACTGTGGAGTCCTTAAATCCACAGACTATGATGTCCTTAACCTCGACCGCAATGTCTTTAAACTAACATTGGACCATAATGTGATTAAACTAATTATCGACCGCAATGTCACTAAACTAAACAATAGAGCCCAATTGCTCTCTTATTGGATCTAAACGATCCCGTTAAGTTGATCTTAGTCTAAAATGTGACTAACGTATCCTTAACTAACGTTTAAGTTGATCTTAGTCTCAAAAGAGGCTAACGTATCCTTAAGCCCAACCCCCCCAAAACCAAATCTAAGAAAGATACGGATTTGGACTAGTCCACGCCCTACGGGCGACAACATAACTTAGTCTCCGTATACAATCCACGGGCAACCAAACACAAAACAAACACCCACGACACGAAGTGACCATATGGAGAAGGAGAAAGTTGTTACCGCGATGCGGTAGCGTAATTAACTGCAGGGGCTTACGCCTGCAGGAAGAGCGTCCCCACAATCAAAAAAACCCCTCAAACGAGGGGGAATCTGACGAAGTCTGCTACATCGGCCGCATCCGTTTAAACCTTCGATACACGGTGCCATAAATCAACTTAGCATCTTCGGAGAGGTGGACGGATAGCACCAATTAGCATCTGCCCCAAATCTCAGGCAAGACGTCTGTCTTGCCGTCTTTCGGAGGGGAACAGTTGTATATCAGGTTCGGTATCTAATAACATTTTTCAGAATCAATGTATTTACCACTTGGTAATACAAGGTGATATTTGCTAACTGACTTGGCTGCAACAATTGCACCATTCTCTAATACTTAGAGATATATCACCTATTCTCAGTTCTCTATCTTTCTGTAGCCCATGTAACAGATTGCATATATGGGATTCTAATCCGGTATCTTATACCTAGGACGTAGAGGATACTGAGAAACGGTTCTCGGTAACGAACACACCCAAAGAATATGCATCAATATGCTCATTCCTCGATTGGGTCGCGTGGAAATCCGGATATTCCCCTATTTCCTGCTCGGACTTATAACAATTATAAGATGAGCGGAACCAACGTTCCCCATCTCAGTACAATAAGTAGGTTCGGTCAATGCATCCATATTATTATGTTGATTAAGGCGTGATATGGTCGCTACCAGGAGAGAGAGAGAGAATAAAACACTCTGCGTGCGCTCTTGCAAGATCAGATTGGTTATTATTTTATCTAATCAGGATGGCTCCCATTGTTTTTATCAAATCTTCCTTCAAACCCTAAAAGGTAAGACTAGCCGGGATTAATTACACCCTACTGTTCCCCTCCGAATAGCGGCCAAGACATGGGCGTCTTGCCTGAGATTCGGGGCAGATGCTAATTGGTGCTATCCGTCCACCTCTCCGAAGATGCCAAGTTGATTTATGGCACCGTGTATCGGAGGTTTAGACGGATGCGTCCGATGTAGCAGACTTCGTCAGATTCCCCCTCGTTTGAGGGGTTTTTGATTGTAGGGACGCTCTTCCCTGCAGACGCAAGCCCCTGCAGTTAATTACGCTACCGCATTGCGGTAACAACTTTCTCCTTCTCCAGATGGTCACTTCGTGTCGTGTGTGTTTGTTTTGTTTTTGGTTGCCCGTGGATTGTATACGGAGACTGAGTTATGTCGTCGCCCGTAGGGCGTGGACTAGTCCAAATCCGTATTATCTTAGATTTGGGTTTGGGGGTTTGGTTTGAGGATACGTTAGCCATATTTGAGGCTAAGATCAACTCAAACGTTTGTTAAGGATACATTAGTCTAATTTGAGACTATGATCAACTTAACGGGATCGTTTAGATCCGACAAAAGAGCATTTGGGCTCTATTATTCCAGTTTAGGGACATAGTGGTCCGTTGAATGTATGGCCGTCGGGATCCATCACTTCTCTGACGACGTTGAAAGATTACAACGACAGATGTCAAAGGAGTTCAGAGATGTACCTTGAACCAAAGTTAGTTGGGAGATCTATAGTCCAATTTGGGACTAAAGTCTGTTTTGAAAGTTTTGGTTTAAGGATGCATTAGCCATATTTGAGGCTAAGATCAACTTAAACGGGATCGTTTAGATCCGACAAAAGAGCATTTGGGGGCTCTATTGTTCCAGTTTGGAGACATAGTGGTCCATTGCCAGTTTAGGGACATGGTGGTCCATCTCCAGTTTAGGGACATGGTGGTCCATGTTCCAGTTTAGGGACATAGTGGTCCATTGGTAGTTTAGGGACATTGCGGTCCATTGGCAGTTTAAGGACGCATAAGTCCATGGGTTTAAGGACCCCACAGTCCATATGGGTGTGTTTAAGGACGCATTATTCCGTTAGTTTAAGGACGCATAAGTCCGCGGGTTTAAGGACCCCACAGTCCATATCTTGGTTTAAGGACGCATAAGTCCATGAGTTTAAGGACCCCACAGTCCGTGTTGATGTGTGGTTGTCGGGACCCGTCACCTCTCTGAAGACGTTGAAGGATTACAACGACAAATATCAGAGAAGTTCAGAGATGTACCCTTAAACCAATGAGTTGGTTGAAAGAGCAGATGTGCTCAGTTCAAGATGATTTGAGGACTTATGGCCAGTTTGGACTAAGTCCAATTATGTTTGAAATATTGGCCCTTTGGGCCATTAGACATTTGTCTGGGTTCAGCCCCTCATCATTCAGCAGTGCTAAACAGAGATTTGGGGGTTCTGACAACATTTTGTCTTTTATTAGGCACTGACCATTCATCATGGCTCTGGAGTTTACTTTGAATGTCATGTAAAATGATCAAGTTTGGAAAACAAGGGTATATTTGGAGTTCAATCAAAGGGGAATCCTGCCTTTGGAAAAACTTAGCCATTTTGGGCTAGGTTGGTTTTGAAATAGTGTTAACACTAGAAGGTATTTGACGATCACGTGTTCCCACGTGATGCGCTTTATAAATAGTGTTAAACACTAAAAAGGGGTGGTTACGTGGGGTCACGTGAGGTGCCTGAGATTGGGCCGAAACTCCTTTCTTCGTTCTGCCATTAAGTGTTAAACACTTTCATTTTTATTTTAGAGCATCACGTGTTGGCACGTGATGGGGATCTGTGCGCCAATTGTTAAAGCATTTGCTGAGGGGTCACGTGATAACACGTGAGAGCGCCCAAAGCTTTCATTTCCTTTGCTTTTTCTTTCTGTGTTTTGGGAGTCACGTGGGAGCACGTGAGGCACTGCCTCAAAGCTTCTTCCTTTTTATTTTTGGGGATCTTTTTAGGGGTCACGTGGGGACACGTGACCCTAGTTCTTTTCATGAATAGAGATCTTTTAAGAATTGAATTCTCTGTAGGGTTAAACCCTAATTTTGTTTTGGAGGAATTAAATTCCTATTGTGAAAGAATTAAATTCTTATTTAGGGCAAAACCCTAATTTCTTTTCAAAGGAATTAAATTCCCAGATATGTAAAAGAATTAAATTCTTGATTAGGGTTAAACCCTAGTTTCATTTTAGGAGGAATTAAATTCCTGTGAGTTTGGGAGAATTAAATTCTCAAAACTCAATTCCCCTTCTAAGTTTAGGATCTGCATGGCAGGATCTCGACCCGATGAGAATTAAATTCTCATCCTATGGGGAGATGTGCTCTGTACAGATCTTCAACCAGAAGAAGAACTAAGTTCTTTATTTGCAGAAGAGTTAAACTCTTAAATTTTGAGAATTAAATTCTCTTTTTGAAGTTGATCTTTTTCCATTTTCTCGCCTAGGGTTTTTTTTGTTGAGAATTAGATTTTCCTTTCTTTTCTTCCCTCTTGAGAATTAAATTCTCCTCTATCTGTTTTTCTCTCTAAAAAAAGTCCCTTCTCTTCTTTTCTTAGCTCCTATTTATAGGAGAAGGAAAAGAATCAATTTGTTCAGCAAATCTCTCAATGAAAGATTTGATTTGTTTTCGTATTTAATATAAGCCTTTAGATCATTCAGTGAATTTTATTCACCGTTGGATTTTAAATCCAAAAGATATTATGTTTGTTATTTCAGTGAGATTTGGGGAGATATTTCCTTATTTAAGATTTTTCCATAAATTGGTGGTTTTTAATCCAACGGTCCCCATAATCCTTTTCCATTTGGAAAGATTTAGAGAAATTTAGAATTTTAATTCTATTTCGAAAGATTTTAGAGAAATTTAGAATTTTAATTCTATTAAACTGTAAGGCTTTCAAAGCCTGTCACGTGCTGGCACGTGACCCTTGGTCACGTGTGAGCACGTGACCCTTGGTCACGTGTGAGCACGTGACCCCCAAATTGGTTCCTTTAACAGCCGTTTGTTTATGTTGTTGTTTTAACCATCACGTGTCAACACGTGACCATTGGTCACGTGTGAGCACGTGATAGCTCGTTGAGGTATTTCCTGATTTTTAATCAGGGAACAAATTTTAGAATTTAATTCTATTCATTATTTTAGAGGCCTTAAAAGCCCATCACGTGTCTGCACGTGACCCATGGTCACGTGTGAGCACGTGATGCCTCATTGGGGTCTTTTCTGAGTTTTTATTATATCTTTTAACTCCTTCAGCGGGTTCTTAAAGGTCAATCACGTGTGGACACGTGATGCCTCATAACTTTTGATCCCGGATGAATTATGAGGCCCATAATATATCAAATCGAAGGGTTTTTCGAGATTCTTCCAATACCATCAGAATTTAATAGTTCCTCCTTTGGGAACTTATCAAAATACAGGCCGGAAGATATTGGTTCGTATTTCCTTAAGCGTATCGCTTCCATTTGATACCTTGGACTCTTCTGCCCAAAAATTTTCGGCGGGAACACCTACAAGTTCGTCAATCTTTCGGCCAGGCCAGTGTCGGTACTTTGAGGGAGATTCCCCGTGCTTTCGCACGGACCTAATTAAAATAAATCTCGTTTTCCCACGGGCTTAAGCCCGTCAACACTTTTCTTGACACCTATTTGATCGGCTAATTGTAATGTGTAAAACTCTCCCATGAGTAACTCTTACTCGCAGTGGGTATCGGGATACAACTATCTCATAGAAGGTATGCAATCTCATTGCAAATTTCAACACTTGAAATTCCCGATAATATTTTATCCCTAGCAACTTATGACCTTAACATGGTCAACAAATCATAAACGCTAGCCAAGTTCAACCCGTCATTTTCTGATTGAATTAAACCCACCCGTACGACCCTTAACATGGTCAACAAAGTTGTACGACTACCCTAATCCAATCACATCATATGCTTTAACAGATAAGCACTAATTAGCTACCGCACACTACGCCTTACCATGGTCAACAAACGTAGCACGAATACTAAATACTACTTATCTGAAATGACGGAGGGCTACGACAGGTTTTTAAGAAAACCCTTTGCATAATGAACTTGATATCGTTGTAAAATCTAGTGATTTTGAAAATGAGTGTTTTTGAGGGTTTTACTAGTTTTGCTAAAGAGGTCACTCCCGGTGAAGAGATATCGGCTCTTTCCTCATCGAATGAGGTGCTGGATATTTCACAAATACTACTATGCAAAGCAAAATTTATATAAGCAATCAAAAGACAAACAAAGTAGGTTGTAGTATCTACCAGTTTCGCTAAAGAGGTCACTCCTGGTGAAGGGATCTCGGCTCTTTCCTTATCGAATAAGGTGCTAGATATTCTACAAGGAATACCGCTATGCAAAGCAAAAACTAGAGCTACCAGTTTTTAAAACAAGTTTCTACAATATCTTTAGGTTTCTTTTATTTCATTAATCTCATTAATGAAGTCCCATCAAATTATGCTTCTTAAGCATCACAGAAGAAACGAAAGCAGCAATATTTATTATATATCATATATATATAATATAAGCATTCGTCTTAAAATATCAAGTGATCACATCACAGAATATCAGCAGCAGAAGAACACATATGAAATATTGGATATACTAGGAATTCTGTGTTTTAATTAAGCCAATAAAAAAACGCGGATTCCGCGGTCGCGATGAATAGCCAAAACCACATCTCTAGACCCCTACGAGAGTGGCAAGCAACCCTACCAATTCTAGAGTTAGGAGACCCGGTCTCGACTCCTCGAGATGGTCTCTCACTGGACCCAAGAACCCGGTTACTGTGCTCTCCTTCTTGGGTCTATCCTAATACGGAAAAGTAAATAATATACATCAATGGTGACATCATCCTCAACCCGGAAGTGCCCCAATAAAAGAATATTACATACAAGTTTTTACATGAATAAAAATGAAAAACTCTCATCTCACATAAAAAAACCGGCTATTCAAAACACGACGATCCAATATAATATATCACAGCAACACATAACATCACATGTCATCAACGTAAGTAAATATGCGTATCCCAATTGTCGTTGACGTATAGCAATAAAACTGGCGATACACCACATATTACACTTACAGTCGCAGAAAAGAAAGTAAAAAACTACAACAATTGGAATCCTCAACCATCTTAGACATCATAAACCTAATGTATCACATACTTTGGATTTCATGCCCAACCAAATGAATTTCTTAGACATCACATGCCTTACAATTATAAACCCCGCATTTTAGTCTTGATATTG
Organism: Agapanthus africanus; assembly: GCA_030015575.1. Taxonomy (NCBI): domain Eukaryota; kingdom Viridiplantae; phylum Streptophyta; class Magnoliopsida; order Asparagales; family Amaryllidaceae; genus Agapanthus; species Agapanthus africanus. Next base: position 17,099,987 of record CM057338.1, read on the forward strand.
AAAAAACTTTCCAATAACCTGTCGGGTAATTCAAGAAGATTCCCGATAATCTGATCGTATACTCGTCGGAAACTTTAGTAAACGGCCGCATCCCCGATGCCGTCGACGAAGTGCACTAAGGTGGAACACTGCGACCGCGAGCACCCGAACGGATGCTTTTGGTGACGGGGTTCTCTTACAGTCACTTGGTCGGGGCTATGGGGCGTGGCTATCTAGTAAGGTTACCCGGCGAGTATCCGCGTACACTACGTAATTGCGACGGACTTTTGATCCACATTAAAATTCCGTGGCAACCGAGCAAATGAGACTAAACTGCTAGATTTATAAAATTCAAACTAGTTATCATATAACTAATTATTGTGAATTCCAAATATTGTATCACAAGCACAGATAGCTAGACGATGTTAAACTTTTTGATCTAATAAACAAACACCCAAAATTTCCCAAAGATCTCAACACTTGAGCGGAGTTTAAAAAATACCCAGAACATGCCACAACACCTATAGACTAACCGTAGAAGGGTCAACCCTTGCCTCACCTATGGCTCCGCGGAACTACCACAAACCCTAGGGTTTGGTGGCGGTTCCGATGGTCACAGAATTGAGTTAGGGTTTCGTTCTTCTAGAGGGTCCACAGAATCACCTGCATAATTTTCTGAAGATTTTAAACTTGGAAAAATCCAACACTTGGAAAATTTCCAGCGAGGGAAAAATTGGGTTATTGATATCCGTTCGAACTTTTTAACGTCGTCTAAATAACCCGAATAGATGTTAAAATTACGATTACGAAACACTCCGAATTACTTTTACAGAAAGTTAACATCTCATGCAATTTCAGCAAAAACAAGCAACACCTGAAACACCAAAACCTAGAGACTGGAACACCCTAAAATATTCAACCCCGAACTAATCTAAAAAACCGAGCAGGCTGGTTTATACCTTGATGTGGCCGGCCAAAATCCGGCGAGGGGGGCTAAATTTTCTGAGGTGTTCATGTTACATCTCATATAATATTCTGCAATTGCTTAAAAAAAATTTAGAGGCCATTTAAAAATCGACAGAAACTAGGTTTTAGTGTTGCATGTTTCGGAGTAGTTTCGGTTTCGTAATCTAACAAACATTATCTAATTCTCTAGTTTGGCTCTGATACCACTGTAGGGATGTTCAGCACGGCAGCAAGGTTTCGGGAGGCATCGTCCAAGCCAATTTCAAAAATTTGTCGTACTAAAGAACCCTAACCTAGAATCTTTACTAGAGATTTAGACGAAACAACAATGTAAACAACTTTACATCCAAAGTGAACAAAGAATACAACCTTTGTAGACCAGTCCTTCACTTCAACAGCTCCGTGTAGTCGTCCCTTTGCTCCAAGTAGTGAACTCCTGGACTCTAGAAAGTCTCCACGAGATGACCAGAACAAGCTTGCTTGAAGTCTTCGAGGCCGAAAATGATCTACGCCGAGGATACACCAATCCAAGCCACCTCTTCACTAAATTAGGGTTTAGTGAAGCAAACACCCTAAACTAAATGGCTAGTATAGTAAAAGATGATGAAGTAGGAATTTTGCTCACTTTAGATTTATTTTTCTCACAATATTTCTTCATCTCTCCAAACCCTAGAAAGCATTTGGAAATGAGGAAGAAGATAAAGTGGAGATGAAAATGAAACTCATGAGATGAGAATAGCAACCATGGGTGAGTTTATGTCATACACTAACTCATGTAGAGACTAAACTACAGCTAAGGATAATAGTTAGGTTAATAAATATCTTAAGTAAAACAAATTAGTGGACTAAGTCAATGGACACTCGAGCTTCTCCAAGCTTCTAGCCATGACATAATACCACCAATTTGTGAATTACTTGGATAAATAAAAACCCTAATATTATCTTAAGTATAGTGTAAGTCTCATACACCCATGAAGTATGTGGCATCAGACACAAAAAATGTACATTAATATATATCACATATATACTATATGCATATAAGTGAGAAAAAGAAATGTTTAAGTGGGCTAATATTAGTTAATGTAAATTAATATATCAAATATATAATTATACATTAAATTATTAAATCAACACTTGATTTAATAATCCGGCTATATCACATATAACCGACTAATATCATATGTATCAACTCATCGAATCAACACTTGATCCGATAACCCGGCTATATCACATATAACCTTCCAATATCACATATCGCGAGAATAGAATACGGTAACACATACACGTATTAATCTCGGTCCTACACATATCACATATGTGCTTCTACTTCGTTTCGCTTGAACCAGGAAATCTCTGTATGGGACTCTAAAGACTCGTCAATACGCCGGCAGCAAGTAGTGATCATATCAGTCACCCACAAACTGCAAGCGGTCTGCTAAACGTAACGACCACCCGGGTATTGAGCGATCAAAAGATCAACAAGCAAGCCTGCTCATACTCCTGCGAATCCAATAAGTAACACTACCGTACAGTCCGGTCTCTTCGTCTGATATGTCGCATATCACAGTCTGGTGGTGGTATAACGTCAGACCTCAATAGCCTGATAAGTCATGCCGATACAAGGTCCATAACGGTTCGAGAAACTACTGCTAACACTTACCAGTAGATCTCAGCAACCCTGACCAGGGATTTTCTGTTATGGCCAATCGAGCATAGCAAAATATCAACCCCCAATACCGGGAGAGACGAATCCCCTCCTATAGCTCATTGCCTCCATCTGACTCGGGACTGTACCCAAAAACCACCGTTTTGCACGATCTCTTGAACATGGTAAGGTGAAAGTCAAAGTACAGTGGGAATCACACAAGACTTTATGACGATCTCGGGTCAACAGACTAACCTGTACCAGTGTCACCAGAGAACTGCTATCTGACGATAGGTATAATACCATCTAGGAGTTCTCGGCGAGTCCGTTCAGTGTACCCGGTCTCCACTGAGCACCCATATACCATCTCTGATGTCAAACACCAATGGATATGGGATCATCCATCGCCCATCATATTGGTCGAGAAGCGTATGCGCTAGTCTACTCTGGAATATCAATGCCCTGTCTCGATACTCCTACGACTAGGAACATTTGAAGGATGTACTTACCGACTACCACTGCCCCACTAGTATGATCTGCATCATAATCATGGTAGTCAAGTACTCATCCTAAGGGCTTTATCAACTTGTAATAGAGAGATAATAAGTGTACATGTTAAGATAAAGAGCAACCAGATAGCATACTATCATGTTGAGGAAGAAAGTTCTCCATATCTATGTCCAAGCATCCACTACAATATACATCGTATGTATAGTAATGGCCTCTAGGGAATATATATAACTAACAGTTGGTCTGCTTGCTCCCGATTTCCTAGACATTTGTCTCGCGGGTAGTTTGCTAGGCGATCGAAGCAGATCCACTCCTTAATATAATTACGGAGTTGTTTGCAGTTTTCGGTCAGGTGCCCCTGCGACCGATGAAAGGCACAGTTTAGACCGCGGAGTCGCTTACCCGGCCTTTGTATCATCGGCGGGAGTTTGAAGAATCTTTCGTTCTTTGCCTCCTATAGCAGCTCGGCCTGAGAGACTGTAACAACTCCAATTTCAATGTACAGAAAATTGCTTAAAAGTTAATGTACAAATGGAGTATTTGCAATACTGTGTACACTATAAGTATTTGATTTGCTTTTGAACAGCAAGAAAACACTTGTAGCTCATTGGTAAAGCCTTGAACTGCTGTGCCGTAACCCTTGTGATCGAATCCCCCCAACCACATTATCTTTTTATTAATTTTTCTTTTAATCTTTTAGAAGCCTAAGGGTTTACACGTGCACTACACGTAAGACGATGAGTTACAGAATAAACAAACATGTACACTGATGAAAACCAAGCGACACCAACACGTGGCAAAAGATCCAAGCTCCCCCACCGGGGATCGACCGGCGACGCTTGCGTTGGGGACCGGCACCGCCGGGCCGTCCGTAGGGGATGCTCCCCATCTTTTCACCCGAGCACCCCTTGGCCTACCCTACTTCTCTCATGCTGTTTATTTTCTCTGCACATTTTCTAAAGAATTAAAATTGCGTATTACTCCATGATTAAATGCATTTTAATTCTCAAATTCATACCCTAAACCCTAATCCTACCCTATAAATACAACCCTACCATTTGGCACTCCTCATTCTGAAATCAAGTGCCAAAACTCTCAAAAATTCCCAAGTCCAAGAAGTTTTGCAAGTGGAGTTAGCAAAGGGCGAAGTTCTGAAGTGATTCCGGCGACGAAACGACGCCTCGACACTTTCCCAAGTTTCCCCCTTCTCCCTTCTATCCTTGTATCTTGTAAGTCCCCTCTCCCCCTCTCTTTTCCTATTCTAAAAACTTTCATTTTTAAAACCCGACGGAAGCGGAGTCAATCCGACTTCCGTTTCGTTTTTCTTTAAAAATTCTATTTTTCTTAAACCCTAAAATACCATACGCTCATATAATGTTTAACAAACATAAATAAATACATTAGAACAAGTTTCATCTTAAAAGAATTTTTTATGCAACTTTTATCGCATTTATACGGTAAAATACCATATACTTTACATTTTGACATAATTCACATATTTCCTTGTATTACCTTTAAAAAACTCATGAGGTAAGGACCTACCTCATCAAAACACACATTTTGGACATAGCACGATTTATTGTTGGACAATATTTTTGGTAATATCATGAGTTGCAATAAAATACCTTAAACTACTACAAACCGTTTTCTTTAAAAAGAGTGTTAATTAAATTCCATACAATTGCGTCTCTACAACCCATTTTTGGGGAACCCCGATCGGGATGGTGCGGGTTATCACACGTCCTTGGGCCCAGTAGAGCGAGATGCAGACCTCCAAAAGGAGCATTCGATCTCGATATAATTTTTAATGTTATTTTTAAGAAAATGAGATTTCTACAAAATGAATAAAGTTTATTATATATATATATATGAATATTATCAAACGATCTATTTTAAATATATTATATAAATATTCCATGTTTTTCTAAATCAAAGGAATCACAATTACATGAAAGTGCCATTTCAATACAAAACAATTCCAATATTTCAATAAAATACCATATACAATGAAATTAGATTCTACTCACTAGAAATTTCACTTTTATAAAATATACATTATGAAAACCCTAAAGACGATAATTAAATACTTAAGGTGTATTTTGAATATGTATCAAAACTATTTTTACATAAAAACCCCTTAAGTTATACTAAATTACAATAAGACCCCTAGTAAATATAGGTTTAAAACGGGACCAATTCTCTTGAGCCTCAGAGAGCCGGAGAATGTGGGTTCTTGCCTATCTAAGGTAGACAATATAACAAACGGTATTATCAACACGGTAATTTTCTTGGAAAAAGACACAAATACCGCCGTCCATGTACAGCAATTACCGATAATATCAAAACTAATTCAGCACTTCAATTTCTTTTCAAAATGTATGACTCAGACTGAGTCTCAATCTAATCAATATGATTTGAATATGATTCAAGTATAAACTACAATTCAATATGAATCCGTCTATTCAATCTATATCAATCTATATTGATTGAACTGAACCATGGATATACTCCATCTACATGACTATCCATTTATATCCATTCTGTTTACTGATATCATGGTTTCGGCAAGTCATCCATTTATATAATAAAACAATAAAATCAATACAAAAGAAATTACGGGGTTTTAAAGGGGTAGATTGGTACGGAATGTGTTAGAAGCGGCACAAGACTGTAACCTTAATACACCTAACCTGAATATCCATTGCCGTTGTACCGTGACTGAACGGTTCCTTATGCTCCGTATAATTTAGTCTCCGGAATAGTGGGACTCCTCTCGTATACACTGCATATTCTGTACCAAACTACAAACAATTGCGTTAACAATATAATCAAACGTTATGAGTCATATTCTCTTTCTGTCTATTCTATCTCTACTTATCTTTGGGACTTACCGAGCGATTGTTCGCTGACGACATTCCTTTTCTTCTTTTTTTATAATGTTGTCCGGTGATTTGGACGCACTAGAGACCGAGCCCAGTACTGAGGACTTGGAGTAGTTTGCTATCGACCTAATGCTGTAGGCACTTGTATATACTTTTCATTTCAGTTATGCCATTGTTTAGGCATTGCTTTCTATTCATGTATTTACATTCTAGTTGTACTTGTAAAAGAATGTTTAATAAATAAAATTGTTGTTCATTTATATTTCTGTCTATTGTGTACATTTATATATATTGCTTAGATACGCTTAGCGTGTTTACTTCTGAGTAAATACGTAGCGGGCCTCGCCGTGTCCCCTTGCCGTACACCGGGAAGCGGGTCGTGACAGAGACATTCAGGGGAGTGTACTCGTAAAACCTCGGAAAATAAGGTTTCGGACGGTCTGCCTTTTTCTTCTCCTCCCGGTCCCCTCAGGGAAGGTTGGCGTTTACCTCCAACTCGAGTTGGATCTCCCACTCGGTCTAGATTTTCACCTCGACCATGGTCTTAGGTTGTGCTAATGCAAAAGAGCAAAGCCAATCTTTGTGCCTAAGTCCAGATCACAAGGCGGTGATGACTGTCTCGTCCCGGTGTTCAGGTACCTCTAGGAGGGCATTGTAGAACCGGGTGACGTGGCTCTTGAAAGATTCCCTGTTCTCGCTCTTGATAGTGAACAGCTAGTCGACCGTCCTTCTCTATCGACGATTGCTGATTGATCTGTTTTAAAGAAGTGTTTGTAGAGTAACCGTAATCAATAACGGTGTCGCGTGTAGCTAGCCGAGATGAGTACGGGTCGTCCTCAGGGATATGTGAAATCTTTTAATCTTGCTTTAGACGTGTTGATTAGAAAAGAGGAAGGAAAATAGATAATAGTGAAGAATAGTTAAAGATTCTAGATATATGTTAAACACGGATGCAGAATATAGATCTAGTTTAAAGACGGATGTAGATTTTATATCAGAAGAGGGCTTGTAGGGTTCGTTAGGATTTAGTAGTCATGGATAACTAATAAAGATTACTCCTTTTATCTATTGATAGATTTAAAACTAGATAGATAGTGATGAATGGGAATTAGGGTTCTTTAGAAGAAACTAGCGTTTCCCCACTATTGACTCTTGTCCTTTCATTGATCTCTATTCATGTCTAACCCTTAACAAAACAATTGTTAATCCGATCTCAAATCACGGTCGAGACTGGCAATAAATTGGTAGCGCGCCCGATAAGGATGTTAACGATTCTTTTGCTAATGTTTATAAACTTCATAAGACTTAAAAGAAATTAAAATATTTTCTCATCCATTGTTCTTCCATAATCCTACAAACCCTATCAAGCGGAGAATTACTCGCGCATGATGGAGATAGAAGAGCGAATAGAGATGAAATTCATAATGTAACTAAATAATTAAACCAATTAAGCTAAACATCTACCTTTATTAATCAACTTCACAAGTACAAACTTCAAGTTTAGATTACAAAAGGAAGAAGAAGTTGCTCTCGATCTCTGACTTGTCGGATATAGATGTTCCGTCGAATCTCACGTCGCTTTAGCACGTCGAATTTTGGACCTGTCTTAGATCACTTGTTCTTTAACGGTGATTATCTTGTGTAAAAGATTGATTATTTCTAGGTTTAACCCTCGGTCCTTTATATAGCCCCAAAACCATAAACTATAGATCCCCAGAATTAGGGTTTGTTGTTGCAAATCACAACTAAAAATCTCAAATCCTGACTTAGTGAATTGGCCACGGGCATTGATGGTAGTTTGGCCGCGGAAGCGCGGTTTGTTGGTGAGATCTTGGCTTCAGAATTCTGGAGCTGCTTCGTTGTGACACATGGAGATTTATTTGATGTCTGGAATATTCATATCTTTTCTGAGTCTCTGCCGGTATTGATTCTTCGATTTTATCTAAGTTCTTCGGCAGATTTTTGATTCCCGGCATCTCAATATCCCGATCTCCTGAGCTGAACTAAACCTTGCACAATATCTCAATGAATAATGTTAGTAATATTTGGTATTTTTGAGATATTATCCTAACCAATTTGATATGATATTATAGTTTAAGAAAATTGATTAAGGATATTTGATATGATATGCATATTTAAATTATCAAAATATTATATAAATATTATATGCATACATTTTCCTTCATAATGTTAATTATAATATATATACATATGAAAATAGTATTTTTACAGATAAACCCTCATATGTGTTATATTTATAATAAACACCTTTAGATATTTAAGAAAAGTAAGGAAAATGTCATATTAAAAGTGCGATATTTTCGACTGAACAAATACCCCAAACTTAACTTTGATCGTCCCGAGCAAACTTGCTATTCAAGAGAAGGAGAAAAGAAAAAGAAAACCTAAGTAGCACACTTTCGTAGGTAACACAATTGCACTGAGCACGTGCAACAAGCCGTTAAATCTCTAGGTGTCCCTAGTAGGGGGAGTGTTGTCTCCTGAAGGTTTTCAGCGGATTACACCCACAAAATCCTATAATTAAAGAAAGATGGTGAAAGTTACATATAAAAATAAGAACTATAAAAGAAATAACTTGAAAAGAAGAGCTTCCAATTATACCAGCTTTTCAGTTGTTATGAGCCATGTCTTAATGGTCGTGAAAAAATGTTCGAAATCACATCATCCCTCAATAAAATATCGCCTTTAGTCTTCCTCCCTATTTTTCTTCCAAACATTGATCATATACCCCTACGTGTGTGTAAAAGACATCCCTACACTTAGAGAATTCAATTCAAGCTATCATACTCTTGTCCATCTTCCAAAGTACTTTATAGTTGGTGAATATTTTCGATAAAATTGCTCACACATTCTTCATACGACCGTTAATACTTCTTGAGGTACTAACCAACCGATTACAAAATGTGCTCGCGCATTTAAGCGTAATTTTCTCGTCTTGCAACACCTAAGACTTAGCAATGGTTCCCAAACCAGTTGGTCTAAGACACTAGGTGATAAAACACCCTCACTATATTTTTTTATGCTGCTTTGGTAATTACAAAAACCAGTGTTCATTTTTTCTTCTTCACCACTTATATATTTTTATTTCATACTAAGGCTTTTAGACAAGAGTGTTTCAAGGTATCCTCTATTATCCCAAGTTTCGAGATGTGTGTAAGTGCGTATAGTAGGGTATCAACTTTCAAATGTTTAGCCTCAAGAATATGGACTATTTTTCAGACTTATTTTTATCATCAGATTAGTAATTTCCTTCATCTTACTAACCTTTGGGACAACGGCTTATAACTACTTATTGCTAGCTTCGTTTAAGAAAACATCTAACTTTTTTGCTTTTCTTAAACTATTCCTATCTTTCATATATAAATTTTCACTTTCAAACTTTCATTATCAAAAAAAATTTGTGCTTATATATAGTATAATGCAAAGTAATGCGTGAATAAGCACAAACCTCTCCCAAACCTGTTTACAGCAGTGTCCTCATTGATGTCATCTGTTAAGCTTAAAACTATAGACTTTGAAGGAAATGTTAGTAACGGGGACATGAAATAGTGAAAGTAAAATTCTCCCCTAACTTATTTTTGGCTCACAATTTTATAAAAAATTTCTTTCAAGAGCCAAAATATTCCCCCCTCCAAACTTGAGGAAAATAGTATTTAAGCATTTAAAATTATTTGGAGGGGGGTTAAAATTATTGGTCAAAGTAAAGCTTTAAAAAGACAAAAAGTCAACACCAACCATTCAAAAAATTTATCGATATAACGCACTGGTTGGTGGAAAATCAGAGATTTGAAGAAGTAGGAAGATAGGAGGCGGTATGGTTTACATCTCGGTTGATAGAGACGAAACAATAATGGTGAACGGAAACGAGAATGTGGATGATTAGGAATGGGAAGAATGATAACATTCTCGTATGGGATAAGAAAAAATGGTGGTGGTTCAACTTCTTCAGGAGGTTGATTAATCACAAAATCCGTGTCGTTTAGGAATACGAGTTCGTCGGCGAAAATATCTTCGAAACTTTCATCGATGGTCCGATTAAACGTTTCAATGTCAATAAGTGTCGCGCCAGAATTCAACACACTTGATGTGTCAAAAATTATGGAGGTAGGCGACTCGTAAAGCTCATCTAACTCATTCTCAAAAGAGTCTAAATCAAGTTGTTTTTCTAGAATTATCGAATTAGAAATATCGGATTGTGATTCATCAACACTCGCTATCATTAAAGGAAGATTAGAAGAAGAACCAGAGAAAGTGGGAGATAAAATGGGTAAACAAATTAATGTGTCGAGTATTGCTAAACCAGATATGGGAAATGAAGGCTGAATTTCGTTCTGCTTTTCGGTTATACATTTATCATCAACTTCAAGACGCATATGGGGTTCGGGAAGAATAGTTAAAGGTTCGAGATGATGACCACATGGGAGTGAAAGGACCTGATGAATTGGTGGGACAAACTCATCCAAAATTTTGGGTTCATCATCCAATATATCCCCAACGTCAATATTTTCAATCAAGTGAAGGTTACAAGTCTCAGACATCTCATCAAAAACAGGGTTTTCAATTAATTGTGGTTCTAGAATGGAGGTGTAGAGATCACAAGGATTGGGTGTGGCTTCACTTGAAATGGACTACTCACAATCGGGTAAATCAATTACTACAAAGTCACACAACTCATCAGACATTCTATCTTCAATTGGTGAATCATTTAGTGTACTCGATAGATCTATGAAACTGGAGTTGTGGATTTCAATTTGGGATGGGGAGGTTTGATTTGGAAGGGTGTACCGCTCTCTCTCACTACCCAAATTCTCAATTTGTCCTATGGCCGTATCATACGTTGAAAATTTTTGAGCTGGTTTGAAACTAGTTGCTCGTTCGTTTTGTTTATTGAGAACGTCCATGCACTCATTCAATTCCTCTCTGGCGCGGCGCGACGCTACCACATATTCTTTCACAGTCCGTTCAAGACTAGACATGGGTCGGTAAGGGGTTTCGGCCTAAGATTGAAATTCTTGTGGATAAGTAAAACTCCCAAATGACTGATTAGAAGGAATATCTCGAGAAGGTGTAAAAGTCGGGTAGGAGTGATAAGAATCCAAAGCTTGTGAAAATTGGGCAGGAGTAGGATCAACATTGTGATAAGAAGAATATTGATATTGGTTGTGTGGTTGGCGACTGTCAACAGATGTCATATACACCACAAACCGAGTAGTAAAATCTTCTTTAGAAGGTGTTGTGTGGTTGGCGACTGTCAACAGATGTCAAAATCTTCTTTAGAAAGTTTGACCGGATTGAAACTTTGGCCTTTATTCCTTGCTATATACTTAGTGATGGACATGCATTTAGGAGTTCCCTCACACGCTTTAGATGGAGTATCAACAAAAGAAGATGTAGAATTTTTATGCGGTTGATTGGACCTGGAGTGAGGTGGCCAACTGTTTCTTTCCGCTTGCTCTATCCAATCTCTTAAAGACATGGTAGAGTCGGATGGTATACCGAAGTGATTACGATAACAAGAAATATCTGGTTCTGGATAGCAAAACTCGGCAAGAGTTCTTTTATTTGGGTTACTCATTATAAGAAGGTGAAAAAAGAGAGGAGGGTGAAAAGATTTAATCTCTACTTTGATTTTTTTGCTTTGAAAGTGGGACTTGAGAGTTGACTCAACAAATCACAAAATGCACAAACAAACCCTAAAACTAAGGTTGCCTTGGTCAAGCACTAGACCGCTCCTAGACTTCCAAAGGACAAGCCGCGGAATCAATCCTTTACCACCTCTTTATAACTCTTGAGGCCAGGTAAGTGAGAGGTATCCGCTATACGAATTACCGAAAATAGTGGGCCTAATTATGTAACCGCTTGTCTTAGACACACTTGCCTAGACACCACAAAAGAAATGCGGATAAGAGATAGAAAACCCACGACCTTCCTCTGTACTATTTGAGCGTGACGGTCCTCAGGGTCTTGATCTAGATATTTTTTTAATTAATATAGGGTTATGCGGATGCTCGTTTTGTGATTTGTGGGGCCTAGGAAGGGTGATGAAATCCCTACCTAATCTGAATTGTGGTTTTGCCCCTTAAAGTCCGTATTAAAATATGCAAAAACAACCCGCAAAACAAAACACACAAAATAATTTTTGAGCGGTGATATTTTGCAAGGAATCCTGCAGAAAATATATTATTGGATTTTTCAGAGGAAAGAGAAAGAGATAGAAAAGATACCAGAAAAGTTTGAGGGCACAACCCTTCAAGACCGCCGCGGTTCTGCCACCGTTTGCACACAATAGCCGTGGTTCCGCCGCGCTTTAGGGGGTTCTTTGTTTATTTATTTTTCATTGTGGCCTCCTTTGCTCCTCTGGGTCTTGATGAATGTCTCTGAATCTTTATCTCCTCGCTAAAGTGACTCCAGATATCCTCGCAAAAATCGCACACTAATTGTTAAATACACAATTTGCTGTTTTGTTTTATTTTATGATATGTATCGAATAAGAATTCAACATGAATAGTAAGAAGAAAAAATTACGCACGTCTCCCCGGCAACGGCGCTATTTGATTGATCTGTTTTAAAGAAGTGTTAGTAGAGTAACCGCAATCAATAACGGTGTCGCGTGTAGCTAGCCAAGATGAGTACGGGTCGTCCTCAGGGATATATAGAATCTTTTAATCTTGCTTTAGACGTGTTGATTAGAAAAGAGGAAGGAGAATAGATAATAGTGAAGAATAGTTATAGATTCTAGATCCATGTTAAACACGGATGCAGAATATAGATCTAGTTTAAAGACGGATGTGGATTTTATATCAGAAGAGGGCTCACAGGGCTCGTTAGGATTTAGTATTCATGGATGACTAATAAAGATTACTCCTTTTATCTATTGATAGATTTAAAACTAGATAGATAGTGATGAATGGGGATTAGGGTTCTTTGGAAGAAATTAGGGTTTCCCCACTATTGACCCTTGTCCTTTCATTGATCTCTATTCATGTCTAGCCCTTAACAAAACAATTGTTAATCCGATCTCAAATCGCGGTCGAGACTGGAAATAAATTGGTAGCGCGCCCGATAAGGATGTTAACGATTCTTTTGCTAAAGTTTATAAACTTCCTAAGACTTAAAAGAAGTTAAAATATTTTCTCATCTATTGTTCTACCCTAACCTTACGAACCCTATCAAGCGGAGAATTACTCATGCATGAAGGAGATAGAAGAACGGATAAAGATGAAATTCATAATGTAACTAAATAATTAAACCAATTAAGCTAAACATCTACCTTTATTAATCAACTTCACAAGTACAAACTTCAAGTTTAGATTACAAGAGGAAGAAGAAGTTGCTCTCGATCTCTGCCTTGTCGGATGTAGATGTTCCGTCAAATCTCACGTCGCTTTATCACGTCGAATCTTGGACCTGTCTTGGATCACTTGTTCTTTAACGGTGATTATCTTGTGTAAAAGATTGATTATTTCTAGGTTTATCCCTCGGTCCTTTATATAGCCCCAAAACCATAAACTATAGATCCCCAGAATTAGGGTTTGTTATTGCAAATCACAACTAAAAATCTCAAATCCTGACTCAGTGAATCGGCCACGGGCATCGATGCTAGTTTGGCCGCAGAAGCGCGGTTTTGTTGGTGAGATCTTGGCTTCAGAATTCTGGAGCTGCTTCGTTGTGACACATGGAGATTTATTTGATGTCTGGAATATTCATATCTTTTCTGAGTCTCTGCCAGTATTGATTCTTCGATTTTATCTAACTTCTTCGGCAGATTTTTGATTCCTGACATCTCAATATCCCGATATCCTGACCTGAACTAAACATTGCACAATATCTCAATGAATAATGTTAGTAATATTTGGTATTTTTGAGATATTATCCTAACCAATTTGATGTGATATTGCAGTTTAAGAAAATTGATTAAGGATATTTGATATGATATGCATATTTAAATTATCAAAATATTATATAAATATTATATGCATACGTTTTCCTTCATATTGTTAATTATAATATATAAACATATGAAAATAGTATTTTTACAGATAAACCCTCATATGTGTCATATTTATAATAAACACTTTTAGATATTTAAGAAAAGTAAGGAAAATGTCATATCAAAAGTGCGATATTTTCGACTGAACAGTTGCTGACGAAATGATCGAAGAACTGAGTATCTAGCTCGTCGAAGGTGGAGATTGAATGCGGAGTAAGACCGCGGAACCAATCTAGCCCGGCCCGGATGAGGGTGGTGGGAATGGCTCGACACTGAGCTGTGTCCGAGTTATATCTTGGAAGCTCATGCCCGCCATAAACGCGACCAAGTGATCCTTGAAAGTCTACCCTAGCACCAGCAAGGGGTCCAAGAGGTATTAAGCATGCCAAATTAAAAATTTTATGGCGCTAGGCTAGACTAAATAAGATCGTTAGCTAGTTGATTAGGGTTTAGTGTTTGATATCGAGAAAATTAAAGAAGCGAAAGATGTCTATACTCTCGTAGATCGAGTCCTTCACTTCACATGCCCCGTGTAGTAGTCCCGCGACTCCACTAGGCTCCACTTAAGAGTTTGGATGAGCTTCCTCTGATGACCTTCGTGCCGAAGATGATCCACGTGAAATCCATCCAATTCAAGCTACCTCTACACTAAATTCTTTAGCGTAGAAAACACGCTACACTCGATCGCTAGTCAAGTGTAGGATGGTGAAATAGGGGATATGATTTTTCTCACAAGATTGTGTTCAAGCTTCATGGTTCATATCACATATGAGAGTTGAAACTTGAACCATGGCAAATGAAGAAGATGATGAAGCTGGAGAGAAACCATGGGAGCAACTCAAGAAAATGACTAAGTGTTGAGAATGAACTAAGAATGAATGGAAACTCTTGACCCCCACTCATTCAAGTATGGAATTTTGCAATATAAAATTGCAACCATGCTTGAATAGCGAGTCAAGATGAATAAACAAATATAAATCCCATGCTTGCAACCATGCTCTCATTTTCCACCTCATTTCTATTTTCACAAAATAGAATTTTATACCATGCTTCATTATTATATATATATATATATCATATATATTAATATATATATTATGAAGAATAATTAGTGAGCTAATGATATTAGTTAAGATATAATTATATCACATATAATGTATATCACATTATTAAATCAACACTTGATTTAATAATCAGGTTATATCACATATGACCGACTAATATCATTTATCTGTATATCACATTATCAAATCAATACTTGATTCGACAATCTGGTTATATCACATATAACCGAACTGATAACAGATAACTGCCAGATTACAATATGGTATCACATACACGTATTTAATTAGGCCCACACACATATCACATATGTGTCTTACTTCATTTTGCTTGAACCAGGGAACTTCTATGTGGGACTCTAAAAACTCGTCAATACGCCAGCAGTAGGTGATGATCATATCAGTCACCAACAAGCCGTCAGCGGTACTAGCTGGACGTAACGGCTACCCGGGTATTGAGCGATATGAAGATCAACAAGCAAGCTTGTCCATAGTCTCCATGAAGCCTATGGTAACACTACCGTACAGTCCGGTCTTTTCGTCTGATATGTCGCATATCATGTCTAAGGATGGTAAACGTCAGTCCCCAGTAACGTGATAAGTCATGCCGATATCTGGCTTATAACGGTTCGAGAAACTACTGATAACACTTATCAGTAAATCTCAGCAGCAGCCCTGACCAGGGACTTCCAGTTATAGCCAATCGAGCATAGCGCAACATCAACCCCCAATACCGGGAGAGACGGAACCCCTTCTATCGCTCATTGCCTCCATGTGACTCAGGACTGTACTCAAAATCCAGCTATTTGCACGTCTCCTTTGAGCGTGGTAGGGAGGAAATCAAAGCACGGTAGGAGCCGCACAAGAATCTATGACAATCTCGGGACTACAGACTAACCTGTACCAATGTCACCAGAGGACTGCTATCTGACGATATGTATACTACCACATAGGAGTTCTCGGCGAGTCCTTTCGGTGTACCCATTCTCTAATGAGCACATGTGTACAATCTTTGATTTCACACACCAATGGTTGTGGGATCAACCATCACTCTCTAAGAGACAAGAAACGTACATACTAGTCTACTCTGTAATATCGATGCCCTAGTCTCGATATTCCTATGACTAGGAACTAATTAAAGGATGTAATTTTGGACCACCCTGGCCCCACTAGTATGATCTCATCATAATCCTGGTAGTCAAGTACATATCCTAAGGGTTTTATCAAAATGTAAGAGACAGACAGTATAAATACCAGTCTACATGTTAAGATAAAGGTAACCTGATAGCATACTATCATGTCGAACAAGAAAGTCCTCTATTTATATGTACAAGCATCCACTATATCATCAATAATGGCCTCTAGGGCATACATATTTCTAACAATCTCCCACTTGCACTAAGGCCGGTTGTTGTAGTATCCCATACCCAACATCCTAAAAGTCTCTCGAATAGCATCTGGGGGATGGCCTCGGTTAGTAGATCCGCTGCGTTATCCTCTGTGTCAACTCTCCTGACCTCGATCTCCCTGAGATCAACTATCTCGCTGATCAGTTGATACTGTCTAAGAATATGTCTGGATCGCTGACGGGACTGGGATTCCTAGGCCAAAGCCACAGCTCCATTATCATCACAATACATAGGTATTGGATACCCAATGGTAGGAACCAAGTTCATCATATGAACTTTATTCATTCAGACAATCTCTTTGGCAGTATCGTTGGTAGCGATGTAATTAGCCTCTATCGATGAGTCTGCTACGGTATATAGCTTGGAACCCTTCCAACATACCGTCCCTCCACTGAGGGTGAAGTCAAAACCTGAGACTGAGTTTCATTCGTCCTTATCACTCTGGAAGCTCGAATCGGTAAAGGACTCCATCTGGAGTTCACCGTTACCATGCACCAAGAACATCTCTTTAGTCCTTCTCAAACACTTAAGAATGTTCTTCAGCTGTCCAGTGGTTTTCCCAAAGATCTTTTCAATGCTTATTCATTACACCTAGTGAGTAAGCTACATCTGGTCTGATACATATTATCGCATACATGATTGACCCGTCTTCCAAAACATAGGGTATCCCTTGTATGCGAGCCCTCTCCAAATCAGTCTTGAGAGACATCTCTTTGGAGAGAGTGATTCCTGAGCAAGCGGGTACATTACCACGCTTAGAATCATCCATATTAAACTCCTTTAGCATGGTGTCTATGTACCTGGATTAGGACAATCCCAAATCCATTTAGATCTATCTCTATAGATCTATATCCCCAGGATGTAGGAGACATCAGTTAGATCTTTCATGGAGAACCTGTGTGATAAGAGGTGCTTGACCGAGTGTAGCATAGGAACACCCTTTCCTATTAAGAGTATGTCATCCGCGTACAATACGAGGAAGACAACCATACTCTCTACAACTTTCTTATTTATACATGGTTCATCTACCTTTTTGATGAAGTCAAACTCTTTGACAGCTTCATTAAAACAGATGTTCCATCTCCGCGATGCCTGCTTTAACCCGTAGATGGATTTAAGCTGCTTGCACATGCTTCCGCTGCTCCTACTGTTTACGAAGCTCTTTGGCAGTATCATATACATGCTCTCTTCTAAATCGCTATTTAGAAAAGCGGTTTTGACATGCAGTCTGCCAGATATCATAGTCATGGTATGCAGCAATGGCAAGTGGGATCCTGATGGACTTAAGCTTAGCAACAAGTCTAGCTTTGAAACTCTCAACTTTTCCATCTACACCAAATTATCTTTCTCAAAGATCCTCTTGCTCCCGATAAGTTTTACCCCTTCAGGAGCAACATCTAAAGTCAATACTTTGTTGGTGTACATGGATTCCGTCTCAGATCGCATAGCATCCAGCCATTTCACATAGTCTCCACTTGTGATGGCCTGCTCGAAACTAATTGGTTCATCATCTCCATGATCTAATCCTCGCTTCTACCGTCTATGAGAAAACCGTAGTATCTCTCAGGTGGATGAGAAACCCTACTAGATCTGTGAAGTGGCTGCGGTTCGTCGGGGACTATTGAATCCACCGGTTTCATCAAATTGTCAGTTATAGTTTGCTTTGCTGGAACTTCTTCCATTTCTACCTCATCACCACTAATTTCTTCCACAAGAAATTCCTTTTCTAAAAAGATGGCATGTCGAGAAACAAAACACCTTTTGTTCCTCGGTTTGGTAGAAGATATACCCTCGCGAATATTTGGAATATCCTACAAACTTGCACAGAACTGACCTTGCCTCAAGCTTGTCCGGATTTTGCTTTTCAACATAGGCCGAACAACCCCTATCTTAACTCGTTTAAGAGACGGTCTCTTCCCATTCCATATCTCATATGGAGTGGTAAGCAACGGATTTGGTCGGAACTCTATTCAATAGGTATGCATCTTCTCAAGTGCATATCCCTGAAAGGAAAAAGGTAACTCAGAAGTACTCATCATAGAGCGCACCATATCTAATAGGGTGCGATTCCTCCACTCCGATATACCGTTGTGCTGTGGTGTATACAAAGGAGTAAACTGAGAGAAAATTTCATTCTCTTTTAAATAGTCTCGGAATTCCGTGCTCAAGTATTCTCTTCGCCCGATCATATCGAAGGATTTGAATATTTTTACCCATCTGGTTCTCAACTTCGTACTTATATTCCTTAAAGTTCTCAAAAGATTCAGATTTGTGTTTCAACAAGAACATATGTCCGTATCTTGAGAGAACATCGGTGAATGTAATAAAATAAGCGTAACCATCCCTGGCATGTGTAGACATAGGACCGCATACATCACCATGTATCTGTCCAAGAGTTCAGTAGCTCTTTCTTTGTTTCCAGTAAACAGAGATTTGGTCACATAGCCTTTGAGACATGATTGGCAAGTTTCATAAGATGTAAATTCGAACGGATTCAAATATGCATCCTTATAGAACTTTAGCCAGTCTTTCTCATCGACATCGACATGACCTAGCCTTGGGTGATAGGTATCTAAACCTGTCTCCTAAGCCATCGCTCCCCAACGGGCAACGGCAAATGATGAGTCTCTCCTGGCATTTCGCTTCAGTGTTAGCGGTGCTGATGCCGACCCAAAAACCAAATCCCAAGTCCTCCCGGGGCAAATGATGAGTTTCTCCTGGCATTATTCCAGTGCAGCAATGCTGATGCCAAACAAGATCCAAATTCCAAGCCTCCAAACGGCGAATGATGGGTCGCTCCTGGTACCATATTCCAGTGCAGCGATGCAGACGCCAACCAAAATCCAATTTCTCAAAATTCTCCCGGCCCTACGGTTAGTTCCCAAATTGACTACCGTATACAATCCACGGGCTCAAAAAATTCTCGCTATACCCATACCCCACCGCAATCACCAGTCCAGAGACCGGTCTCCGCCCTTAGACTTATGCTCCATTTGGGAAGACCTACTCATGCATCCTCACGATGCATGAGGAGAACAAACCTTACGGGATCCTCACGACTCGTAAGAAAACACCTTCGTGGGATCCTTACGACTCACAAAGGAAAAATACACTTAGGACTCCTAAGGAGAAAGTACACCTACGAGATCCTTTCGACTTGTAGGGAGAAAATGCTTTTATGGGACCCTTACGGTTCATAAAATTGAAAAGCCTTAGGTGATAGGGACCTAAACCTGTCTCCTAAGCCATCGCTCCCCTATAGGAAAAAGGCAAATGATGAATTGCTCCTGGCATATGTGCTTCAATGTTAGCAACGCTGATGCCTATCCTAACCCCAAAACTCCAAACTCCAATCCAAATGACCCCTAAGTCTTTAAACTGAGAATAGATGACCTCTAAGTCGTTAAACTGGGAACAGATGATCTCTAAGTCGTTAAACTGGGAACAGGGGAAATTTCCTCATGGAAAATGATGATTCGCTCCTGGTACCATATTCCAGCGTAGTGATGCTGATGTCAATCCAAATCACATCAAATCAGCAAAACAACCAATGACCTCCCTGACAGAATCAAATTCCACCTCGGAAACAAGTCAACTTCATCCCTGACACCGCAAGAAGTGGAGCAAGTCAAATCTAGAACCGACCGTCTAAGTCGCAAAAAGGGCAGAACCGACCGTCCACGTCGCAAAAAGGGCAGAACCGACCGTCCACGTCGCAAAAAGGGCAGCACCGACCGTCCAAGTCGCGAAAAGGGCAGCACCGACCGTCCACATCGCAAAAAGGGCAGCACCGACCGTCCAAGTAGCAAAAAGACTAGGACCGACCGTCCACGTCGCAAAAAGGGCAGCACCGACCGTCCAAGTCGCTAAAATGGCAGCACCAACCGTCCACGTCACAAAAAGGGCAGCACCGACCGTCCAAGTCACAAAAAGGGCAGAACTGACCATCCACATCGCAAAAAGGGCAGCACCGACCGTCCAAGTCGCGAAAAGGGCAGAACCGACCATCCACGTCGGAAAAAGGGCAGCACCGACCGTCCACGTCGCAAAAAGGACAGCACAGACCGTCCAAGTCGCAAAAAGGGCAGCACCGACCGTCCACGTCGCAAAAAGGGCAGCACCGACCGTCCAAGTTGCTAAAATGGCAGCACCGACCGTCCACGTCGCTAAAAAGGCAGCACCGACCGTCCAAGTCGCTAAAAGGGCAGAATCGACCGTCCAAGTCGCAAAAAGGGCAGAACCGACCGTCCAAGTCGCAAAAAGGGCAAAACCGACCGTTCAAGTCGTAAAAAAGGCAGAATCGACCGTCCATGTCGTGAAAAGGGCAGTGCCAGCTTCCTAAAAGCGGGAACCAAATCAAGTCGCCTCCACGTGAAAGAAGATCCATCAATTTCATGCACATGACCAACATGTGTGGAGTGCATTTATTGATGGGGGCAATTTGTTGGGTAAAAATTTACACCCCGGATGACCAAGTCAAAATCAAAGTCAACCTCAAGCCAAGTAGGCCCAAGCTCAGGTCAAGTGGGCCAATGCCCGGGTCGAGCTCGAACATGAAGCGGCCGGCCTCCCCCATGCTAAAATAAATTTTTTGTAATAAATAATTTTGTTGTATTTTTTTTATTTTATGAATAAATGTATGAAAAATGGGCATAAAGCCAAATTTTTGTGAAGCCCATGGCTTATGCGCAAAAAGAAATAGAACATGAGGCATGGGATAGGCAAAATGGCATTTTTGTAAAGCCCAAGGGGCTATATGTAAAGTGTATAGCCTATAAAGGCAAAGATAATGAAATATCTCAACAACTTTTTCTCTTTCCCAAAAAGATCAAGATCTGTGCTATTTCTCCTTCCTCAAGGTTCTAAAACCTTCTTCTTTCTTTTGAATTAAATCAAGAGTTTTACTCGTCCTTTTCCAAAACTAAATAGTTTTTCACCACAAAACCCACAAAGGGGAGCTTGGATCTTCCATCAGATCTTAAAAATGAGAGATTTTTAAAATCTCACCCCTCTTGTTATCCAAGAGCCGGCCAACAAAGGAAGAAGAAGGAGGCCCATCTCCAAAGACCCCATTTTGGGGAAGATCCAGGGCTCAAGGGGAGAAGCCCTTTCATCAGCTTCAAAATATCCTAGGAGTTTAACTCCTTATATATATACACAAAATATTAAGTATTCCTTTCTGAGAGTACAACTCCCATTGCAGGGACCAAGTCCCTTTTGCCGCCCAAGCGCCCAAAGCGCAAGCGCCCGAGCACCGACGTGCTTGGCACGTAAGGCGCGAGCGCCCAAAGCGCTGGCGCCCGAGCGCCCACGTGCCTGGCACATGAGGCGCCGGCGCCCGAGCGCCCACGTGCCTGGCACGTGAGGCGCCGGCGCTTCACGTGAGGCGCTGGCGCCTAAAGCGCTAGCACCTTGGCGCCCAAGGCGATAGCGCCCGTGCCCGAGCGCCCAAGCGCCCGCGTGCCACGCACGTGAGGCGCTGGCGCTTTTTCACCCCCGAGCGCTCACGTGTTTGGCACGTGAGACGCTAGCGCCCACTTGCCTGGCACGTGAGGCGCTAGCGCCCAAAGAGCTAGCGGCTTGGCGCCCAAGGTGATAGCGCCAGCGCCCAAGCGCCCGCGTGCCGCGCACGTGAGGCACTGGCGTTTTCTCCCACGCATCTTTTGGATGCCTTTTCCCTTACACACACACACACTCTACAACACTGTCCCCCGTTAGAAAAAATTTCTAACGGGGCACTGCCCCGCACCTCGCAAGGGGGCTGCTAGCCTCCTTGACCCCCAGCCCGCTATCCGGACAGCGGGACCTCCGTAAAAACTTTGCGGGCCCCCCGATATATCCCAAACCCCTTTCAAAACACAACACACGTACACTGCACATCGAGTTCGCATGACCTGTTTGACCCGTTAATCAGAGGTTCTCTTGCTCTAAAGGCGAGGGGTAATTAACATGCAGCTTAGTCCGCGGCTACCGGAGATTCGGATCCCCACAATCAATAAACCCCAGCCTACCCTAGGTAGGGGAATCTGTATTGCGCCTGACAAGCGTGCGCGTATTCCCATCTCAATGGGGTGACGAAAAACACCCTACAATGTCATTGACGCCAAGACTTGCTACAACGCTTTGCTCGGCAGGCCTTGGCTACACGAGTACAACACCATCCCTTCTACACAACATCAGTGTATGAAGTATTTCAAAGATGGTCTCTAGTACACCGTGACAGGGGAACTGAACCCATTTTCCGTAAATGAAGTCCGAAAGTACGAGGATGCAAAGTATTTCCTGCCAGACTTTGAAGACACGGAAAGATGCCGTAAACCGAAGAATAAGCAGAAAGCTATCACCACTATTACGGTCTTCGGGAGTGATACCGAGGAGGAAGAAGCGATAGTTTATTCAGGGCCGCCCCAATACACCAAGCCAGGACCGTCCATCCCTATTTTGGTCTTTGGCAGTTACTCTGAAGACGAAGTCAATGCAGTGTTCTCGGTCCGGCCATCAATATGAGCCCTCACCGGCGATGAACGGAGTTTGCAAATCGCCATGGTTCCGCAAGAGCATTACAAAGAGCTCGACGCACTTGATATCTATAGTGTGCAGGAACTGCAGATGTTCTACGTCCTTCCCAGGCAAAAAGATGAAAAGGCGATCCTCTTCTATCGATCCGCGGAAACCAAAGTGGAGAAAGAAATCTGGCATGGTGTCGATTCTGCACTTGACAGGCTCCAGCCCATCCGTCTGCCCAAATACTATACGGAAGGATTAAAAAGGCTGTTGAGACGCCAAGGCGTACCCTTCAAACAGACTGCTTGACAGGCTCAGTTCTACAATAGGATCTGGAACGTCCCTAGAACTCAGAAAAAATTGTCCAACGGGAGAATGGAAATGATTGGGCTTGGATATGTTCAATCCAAGAAACGGGAGCGATTCCAGGGTTGCTACGTTATACATGACTTTGATAAAGAAGGAGATGCTCTGTTAGAAGACACTAACCCTGAACCAAAACGAGGTCCCGTCATGAAAGTGCCAAGTCCGTCATTCGAAGAACAGATGGACAAGTTAATAAGGGAAGCGGGTCAAAAAGTCCGGAATGACCACAACCACGAAATGTCCATTTACGAGAAAGCCAGGACGCAGCTCCTCCTTCAGCAAGCTGTAAAGAATGACGATGCTCTTCGTTGCCAACCCGTCATACAAAAGACCCGACGCAGAGGTAGAAATAAGCTAAAGAACGGAAAAAACGTTTGACGGCGG
The DNA here is from genome assembly GCA_030015575.1 of Agapanthus africanus. Classification (NCBI taxonomy): domain Eukaryota; kingdom Viridiplantae; phylum Streptophyta; class Magnoliopsida; order Asparagales; family Amaryllidaceae; genus Agapanthus; species Agapanthus africanus. Next base: position 17,123,704 of record CM057338.1, read on the forward strand.
CAAAGTGGGTCCAAGAAGCCACGCGATCAAGAATTGAGCAGCCGGGTTTCATCTCTTATAAAGAAGATGGGCCGAGCATATTCTTTTCCCCAAGACAAGACAAGGAAGATATTCGATCTTGTCATGAAACATCAAATGATTACGCTCCCGGAGCCCAAACACCCCGAACAAGAAGACGAGGTCTCTCACCCGGATTATTGCTCCTATCACCGAGCGATAGAACATCCTCTCGAAGATTGCTTCACATTTAAGAAATAGGTCGAAGACCAGTATCAGCAAGGCAGGTTCGCTCTATCCAGCAGTTGGAGGGTAACCCCATCACAGAAGCATGAACCGAAAGCCACGTATACGGCGAGAGTAGAACCAGACCAACTTCGGTTTTGGAAACGATCCCGCACCTGTCACGTGATAACGATGTCGGATGACCTATCCTGGTGCTTCAAAAACGAGGATGAAGAGGAATTAATCTCGGAATTTCCGCCGGCGCCAAAAGAGCTGGAAGATGGGATACATACTACTGCAGATAACCTCAGAAAAATCGACTTGGGGACGGCAAATGACCCACGGCCGATGTTCGTCAGTGAGCTGTTGTCTAAAGAAAAGGTGGCTACGCTCAAAGACGTACTCATGCAGTATAAAGATTGCTTCGCATGGAACTATTCCGAGATGCCAGGATTAGATCCAGAAATAGCCGTCCACAAAAATGAAGTTGAAGATCAAAAGGATGGGCTACTATTGGCCCACGATGATCCAAGACTGGCACGAATAAGCGAAGCAGTGCCACTCGTGCCAAATTCACGGAGACTTCATCCACCAGCATCCAAATCCGCTACACCTAATGGTGGCTAGCTGGCCGTTCGAAATGTGGGGAACTGATATAATTGGGCCCATCGAACCAGCAGGACATCGGTTCATATTGGCGATAACCGATTACTTCTCTACGTGAGCAGAAGCCATACCGCTAAGAGAAGTGAAGACGGAGAATATTCTCCATTTCTTCAAGACGCACGTCATCTATCGGTTCGGCACCCCACGACGGATTATCTCCGATAACGGGCCATCCTACAGAAACCACAAGATTAGCCGCTTCGCACAGCAGCATAACATAGACTGGAGATACTCTTCGGTCTATAATCCCCGAGCTAACGGTTTGGCTGAGACTTTCAACAAGTCCTTGACGAAGATCATAAAGAAGACAGTGTCCAAAAACAAAAAGGACTGGCACGAGAGATTGCATGAAGCTCTCTGAGCGTATCGAACCACGTTCAAAACGGCCACAAACATGACGCCGTATGCATTGGTATTCGGCGCAGAAACGGTACTCCCCTTGGAGATAGAGCTACCCTCTCTACGAGTGGCGGTTCATTACGAGCTAACAGATGAAGAGAACGCTCATCTTCGGCTGGAGGAGCTCAACGCCCTTGACGAAACCCGGCTCATGGCGTAGCAAAACCTGGAAGCTTACAAAGCAAGGATGACGCGCTCGTACTAAAGATTGACTAGGCTGAGAACATTCTGCCAAGGTGAACTCGTTCTAATAGTCAAGAGGCCTATGATCCCCAATCGTGCCAAACGGGGGAAATTCGAACCAAACTATGAGGGCCCGTATATCATAGACAAAGTCTACCAAGGTGGGGCTTACTTGCTCATAAATATGCATGGCGAAAGACCCTTCAGGCCAATAAACGGTCGGTTCTTAAAAAAAATACTACGCTTGACCAAAATGTCGGTAAACTACTGCGAATCGCAGCATCCTAAGGCTGACAAAAAAAGGTACGTCCATAAGCAAAACGGGCACGGATGAAAACCCGAAAGGGCTCCGTGAGTAAAAACAGTAGGGCTACCAGCAAGTTTGTGAAAATCCGAAAGGGCGCAATCTCGTTAAAAGACACTTGCGAGGTCCTCTCGACCTTGTAAGGAGAAAATACCTGCGTGAGATCCTTACGACCCACAAGGGAGCAACACACTTAGGGATCCCCACGATTCCAAAGGAGAAGTTACACTTACGAGATCCTCACGACTCGTAAGGAGAATTCTCCTATGAGACCCTCACGGCTCATATGATTCAAAAGCCTTAAATTACAGGGATCTGAACCTGTTCTTAAGCCATCACATTCCACAAATTTCCCTACAAGCGGTTCAATATTGACCCTTGTATACAATCCACGGGCACAAATAAGCGTCTCCCCTACCAAGTTCCCGCCAATGGCGCGAAATTTCCCCGCTTGGTGAACAACACTTGTAAGTCTTCTCGACTTATAAGGAGAAAATGCTCTTATGAGATCTTTACGACTTATGAAAGAACATACACTTAGGAATCCTTATGATTCCTAAGGAGAAAAGACACCTACGAGATCTTCACGACTCGTAGGGAGAAACACCTTTATGAAACCCTTACGGCTCATTAAGTCAAAAGCCTTAGTCGACAGGATCCTAACCCTGTTTGCTAAGCCAATTTTGTTCAAACCGACGAAGGCAAATGATGATTCGCTCCTGGAAATATCCCAGTTGTAGCGATGCTGATGCCTAAATCGGTATCGGATCCCGAGTTCCATACCCGGGGCAAAAGTCAGCGAGCCATAAGTGCATAAAAATAACCGAAATGATGGGGCAACTTGCAACAAAATCAGCAAGTAAAATATATGCATACAAAATAACCGAAATGATTGGGCAACTCACAATAAAAGCAGCGAGTAAAAAAGAAAAAAATAGCCGAAATGATTGGGCAACTCACAATAAAAGCAGCGAGTAAAAAAGAAAAAATGGCCGAATTGATTGGGCACCATGAAAAATAGCCGAAATGATTGGGCAATCGCGACTTTCGCGATATAAAAAGCTAAAATGATAGAGCATCGCGGAAAGAAAACAAAATACGTATAAAATGAAACTTCTGCCCTGCAGGTAAGTCCATACTGACCCCTGTATACTATCCATGGGCATAAACGAAAAGAGAACCATATGTCCTAACAAACTCCATCAGAGAGAGAGTCGGGTCTCAGCAACAATATCTGCATCCCAGAAGACCGGTAACGACGTTCCTCCTCATGCCAGCAGGACACGGACGCGACATCACCAATCGAAGCTACGACAAAGTCCCTAGTTCCAAGACTCCACGGTTCACAGACAACCTAAAGTCAACCCCGACACCGTAACGACGAAAGTCAACCCCGACACCGAAACGACGAAAGTCAACCCCGACACCGAAACGACGAAAGTCAACCCCGACACCTTAACGGCGAAAGTCAACCCCCGACACCGTAAAAAACGGAGAAAGTCGATCCCCGACACCGTAGAAAACGGAGAAAGTCGATCCCCGACACCGTAGAAAACGGAGAAAGTCGATCCCTGACACCATAGAAAACGGAGAAAGTTGATCCCCGACACCGTAGAAAACGGAGAAAATCGATCCCCGACACTATAGAAAACGGAGAAAGTCAACCCTCGACCTCCCCGTCGAAGCAACGCTTCGACTCGGGAACAAGTCAACTCATCAACCACTTACGAGTCCTCTCGACTTGTAAGGAAGAAAATTCTCTTGTGAGATCCTTACGACTCTCAAGAGAAAACGCACTTAGGAGTTCTCATGACTCCTAAGGAGAAAATACACCTATGAGATCCTCACGACTCGTAGGAAGAAAATCTTTATGAGACCCTCATGGCTCATAAAATTGAAAAGTTTTAGGTGGCAGATCTAAACCTGTTTCCTAAGCCATCACTATCCTACAAAGAGTTTAAGATGAACTATTATCTACTATCTACAGGCCAAATTTGCTAAAATCACATAACAACAAAGCAAAGAAAAGAAGGCGATAACACAAGATAGAAAGAAATGTGTCTTTTATTCATAAATTCAATTGGATACAAGTTACATCATATGAAAATGAATGGAATAAAAAAATGATGAAATGAATACATGTTATTCATAAGTTACAAATGTACAATCGATACAAAGGCAGCTACTGAGAAGGAAGTGTTTTCAATAAATCAGCCAGTTGCTCGCGCACTCCTATCAGCTCCTTTTTGCGATCAGCCATCGCGGCCAACTCCGCTTCGACTTGGGCCCATCGCTGCAGACAGGATGAAAGTTTCTTGTCAATTTCCTGCTGAACAGCCTCCTGACTTCACGCGACCTGCTCAGTAAATTCAAGCTTTTTCCTCAGCACCAGCCCGTCAGAAATACATCGTTGATGGTTTTCAAATATGGAGTTCAGCCGCGCAGCATTCGCTTCGACCTGGGCACGTAGTTGGACAGACACAGCGGAAGTCGCCTCACATTCCTTTCGCTTGAGGATCGCCTCTTGTTCGAAATAGTGAAGGAAAAGGGCACTTTGCTCAACCCATGCAGCCCGCTGGGAGTTCAGAGCCAGAATCTCAGGAGCAGGACGCCTAAGCTCAAGCTCATGCAAGCAGGCCTCAATCTTCCTGCGGTGATTAACCCAAGACTCAACGACGCCTTCGTTATGAAAGTTCACAAGTGTCACCAGCATTGGATTAACCTCGGCAGCAAAATCTGCAGCAAATATAAGGGCCTCTACGTCAAGCTCCTCGACGTATTCGCTCAACATACGCAGGCTGGTCACAGCGCCTTTGGAAGATGAACATCTAGAAAAGGGCCCTGCCGGCATTAGGATGCGAGACTCGAACGGAGTAAGAGCCGGTGCGATTGCTGCAAAACGAATTATGATCAAATGTCGGCTTAAGAGATAAATAAAATGCACGAACAATAGAGTCTACCATACCGGCTGCGACAGGGGGCAGAGTTGGGAGTACTGGTGGCGCGACGATTTCCTCGTCCTCTCCTTCAATTTGTAGTGCTGCAATCAATTCAAAATTAACAACGGCCGGGTCGCCCGTCAAAGAAAGGAAAGGACGTCGGTTAAAAACTATACTCACCGGCACCAGCAGGCAAAGTAACTTTAGACTGGAAGGAGAAATGCGGGTTCAGCACTTGATACAGATGATCAAAGAGAACTCCTGCAAGGTTGCGAGGATACACGGTCAGTGTAAGAAAGACGGTGGTCATAGTTCAATTAAATGGATCGCCAATTTATACCTTCCAGCATCTTGGAGGACATAAGAGAAGGCGAGGGAGCACCTGTCATGGCAGCGACCACAAGTGTTTCAGATGATACAATCTCAATGTTCGCTACACCTCCAAATAAAATACCGTCATAAAAAGCTGAAAAGGATTGCGAAATAGAAAATAAACAGCGACCCGAAACCCACCTGATGGGCCATCAACCAAAATTGCAACGGAAGCATCACTCGGCGTTGCGGTTTCTTCGCTCTCCTTCAGTGGAATGATTTCAGCACCAGTGGCTTCATCCCCTAATTCTACAAGAGCCGTCGTGACACTCGCAATGCTAGGCGATAGCGGGAAATCGCAGAGGGAAAGGGCGACGGTTTGGACGGTCCTGGACTCCTGAAAGAGAGTAGCCGCTTCAGGCTCGGTGGTCGCCGTCATCTCACCTGCCGCCTCATTGTCAGGACTTGGCCCTGCAAGATAGGGTATATAAGAATTTGAAGATCAATTTCTAAGAAAGGACTTAGCGTGATGTTACCTTGGGGAGGCTTTTCGACTTCTTCCTGAGCCGCGCACACCATTTGTCTATGGACGGTAGACAGGGCTTCTGGGGCGTCTTCGGAAGAAATAGTGACGGATGGAATGGTGCTTGAACCTACACCCACGGCCAAGCTGACATCACGTTCCCTCGCCGCACGCTTTCTGCGCTTCTTGTCAGCCTTAGCAGCGAGAAAAGACATCCTCAAGACCTCTGTCAAAGTGACGTCATCATCCGAGCCAGGAGCTACCTCTGGAGCCGTTACGGCGTCCGTCATCGGCTTCTTAAGCGAAGCCTCTTTTGGCAATACTGGGGGAGCTGGGACTTCGGCAGCCGGCCCTGGAAGTGTCGCCGCGCCACCATACGGGATCGACACTGCACTCGGGATAACCTGAGTCGAAATAGTCCCTGTAATAAGATGAAAAAGAAAGGTCAGACTACCCATGAAGAAAAAGGGAATGAAAGCACAATGGGCCGAAGCATACCGAGGGCCAAGGAAGCGCGAAGCCTCTCTTCTTCTTCTTCAAAAGTCTTGAGGGAAGCTGCGAGAGCCTCTTCAGCGGAGATACCTGTTAAAAAAGAAAGCGCCAGTCAAAGTATAATAATTAAAATAGCCATGGAAAAATATGACCGAAGGATACCTAATTGTGCGAGGGTGATTAGTGCTGCTTCATCGTGAGCTAGTTGCTTGGAAACCGCGATAGCAGCCTCCAGATCGGTATCATCCGGCGCCATAAATAGACCCTCGTTGGTCCTGTACTCACTTAAGCCTTCGTTGTAAGGAGTATGAGGCTCCTGGATGAATACAACGTCTGCAGAAACTATCGACTTCTTTTTCTTCTGTGAGCGAGTGCCGGCAGCCGATAACACGAGCTTGCGCTTGGCGGGCAACTTCAGGCAACGAGCCCCGATCTCCGCACCCACACCAGACTCGGGAGACACCACAACTACCGCTTCTACAGTCCCACGGGGTAGGGACAGCTCAGGCATAACACTTGGTACCACAGCCGCAGCAGCTTCTCTCAAGGGAGGACGGACGATGGTCCGTCGCTTCAAGGGAACGGCTGGATTTCCAGCGGGGGCTGTGCCCTTGCAATCAAACAATAATCGCTTTTCTTCCATAATAACGGCGCCCATCGAATGCTGATACCACGCCACATATACGTTCAAGATTCGCGGAACGCAACTCGGCTCATTGATAAAGAAATTGGAGCCGGTGTTCAACCGCATAAAATGGTGTAATGCGTTGCGAATGCCTTCTTCTGTGGCAGCTAGCTCAGCTAGGAAGTCCTCGAGCGGGACGCCTTGATTATAGCCTGATTGCTGGGTGAAACGGTGCGGGCTGTACCTCATGAACAATGCCGAATCATTCTACCTAAACACGAGAAAGCCCGGCCTGATGGAATATAGATGAAGAATTTCTCGAGCTTTCAAGGTAGAGGCCCCCTCTTTAAAAGTATCGCGCAGAGGCTGCAACGTTTTTGCGGATTCTTTGCTGATGATAAAAACCTTATCGACAAAGGTCATGCCATCCCCAACCATACGCGGACGAAGGAGCAAACCCCTAACCTTCCGCTGTGACGGATTTAAAACAGACGCGTCAACTAGGCGCATAATCCGAGGGAAGTTGTAACTGTCGAAGAAAAGAGGTCGTTTATGGGCACCAAAAGAGCCAAGTGTGTGCAGCTCGATCCATGACGTAAAATAATGCAGCGAGAAAGTGACGGGCTGTACCCCCAGCTGAGTGGTGTCCGCCGCTAAGCTGAGGCCATGGTACAGGTGTGCCAACCTAGCAATCCCGATAGCCACTTGCATTCCTACAACAATACGATGGTCTGGGTAAAAGACTGATGGTCTCATATAACGAGGGTGCATAGGAAGCACGAACCAGTTCAGCCATAAGCCAATGAACCCAAGCACGAACGTCTCTTCATCGATGTCCGGAGCCGCAAGCTCCGCAAAGGGAACGACAGGAGCAGCCGGACTAAAGAAAATTTTTAAATCCGCCTCCGCCGTCGGTTGGTTATCCAAACCAAAACCAAACGGATCATCAAGCTTGGCGAACAGCGCAGCTTGCTTCGATAAGGCTTCCGGACGAAGAAAACGAGCGATGAAGTCTGCCTAGCTGACTCCATGCCCTCCGAATTCCAGAAATAGACTTTCATATATATTCAACACCTTGATCAAGCTCGGCAATTTGTGTTGAATGGCGTTCTCCGGGATAAGGCCCATTACCACTGATTTGGTGGCAAAGATATACTCGTCCGGAGGAAGCAACTCCTCGTAGTGTTCTCCCCTGACGGGTAAGCCAGAGATCTCTGCAAACTCCTCTAAAGATATTGAGACTTCTAGATCCGACAAAAGGAAGGTGTGGGATGGAATATTCCATTGCTCCAGAAAAGCCTTGATCCACCATGCAGGAGGCGCAGAATATTGAAAGAGAGACGCATAAACGGCGGGGTACAACCCAAGCTTCAGTAGCAACGATCTCTTGGCCGACAAAATATAGCGGGCCCACTGCAAATACCCAGCTGGATGACAAGGAGTTAGGCCTATCATGTACGGCTGTCCCCAAGGGCGCGACTCGCCCTGGTATATACACCATCCTAGAGTATCTAAAGCCGCCGGCGGCTGTACGGGTATTGCAGCCATAGAAGGCTGAAGGAGACCATCTGAAGTCCAGTTGAGCTCCTCTATGGCATAGTTCACCGGGGGTGCATTTGCATAAGGGATCGCCGAAATAGGCTCCGAAGGTGCCGCGCAAGAAATGCTCCGTCGGCCCCTGATAATTTGACTGTACCATCTGCCCCATAAATGAAGATTCTTTTGCTCCGGGTCATGATCTTTGATCAACGCGAAGACTTCCCTGTCCGCAGGCGCTTCAGGGAATCCGCTTTCCGAACGGACGAATGGGAAAGAAATGTCGAAAGACATAGTACCTGCGCGAAAAAAGAACAAAATTAGCCATCAATGTTACAGTTTAAGTTCTAGTACTTGGTACTTTAAATTCGTGCCACACTGCAATGCAGTGGAGAGGGACCAAGGGGGGACCTACACAATCTGGATGATGGCTCATCATTAATAAAACAGTCTCATCATTTGATGAGACAGTCGTTAAATGAGAAAATTCTAAAAGGATTCTCCTTTAATGAACGCCCCTTGGGCCAAGGAGTAAATCTCCCTTGAGAGCAGCGCTCTGCAACAGATATGATATCTGTCATAATTAATGATAAAGGGAATAAAATTCCCCCAAAAATTATAAAAAGCAATGCTCTGCGAGGAAGATGGAATAATCTCTCAAAAACTCTAAAAAGCAAAGGTTTACTGAGTTAAAGACTCTAAAATCTTTAAGATCTGCAGAATGAACTCTAAGAGCTCTTCTTTAAAAAGGTTAAGAGACTCTAAGAAAAATCTCTTTAGATCTATGATTTCAAGAGAGCAAAACTCTATTAACAGAACCCTAAAAATTTCTTTAGATCTATGATCTGAAAAGAGCAAGGCTCTGTTAATGGGTGAAAACCCTAGATTATGAAGTAATCCCTTCAAAGATTTAATCTTTACCTAAATTTTTCGACAGAGTTCTGTTTCTAAGAGAGTTCTTAGGACAAAGAGCTATACTCTGAAAGAGAATTAATTCTCAGAAAAACAAGAAAGAAGATGAATAGAGGTCATCTCAAGGGCCAAAGGCCCTTTTTATAGGCACTGAGAGCCGTTTCAACTTCTAAGTTGATTTAATGGCGCAGATGCTGCCACCGCTGCACTCACGTGTAAGCCACGTGAGCGCAACGGTGGGAGGCATTTGTTTCCCCCAATCAGAGCTAAGCTTTGTTTAAATTTTGAAATTTGAAATGAAGCGGCGCTTCATAAAAGCACTCGCGCCAAATGCGCCAGCGCTAAAAGTCAAAGGCTCTGATGCAGCGCTCACGTGCAAACCACGAGAGCGCTCGCAGCGCCAGCGCTAAGAGTCAAAGACTCTGATGCAGTGCTCACGTGCAAAGCACGAGAGCGCTAGCGCTAGCACCAAGAGTCAAAGACTCTGATGCAGCGCTCACGTGCAAAGCACAAGAGCGCTAGCGCTGGAACTAAATGTTCCCCACCCTTGGATCAAAGATCCAACAAAGATGACTAAAAGTCATCAAGTCACCTCTGAAAATTAGAGCACCGTTGGATCAAAGATCCAATGGTGATTAAAAATCACCAAGATACAGAATACGCTCTGTATGGGGAAAGATTTTCCCAATCTTGTTAAAAACAAGAAGATTGCTTTCTGTAAAACAGAAGCCCTAGGATCAAAGATCCAACGGTGGGAAACATCCCCAAATCAATTAGAGAAAAGATCTCTTCAACTGATTCAACAAATCAGCCTCCCCTATATAAAGGACCCAAGACTTCAAGTCTTGGGGAGAGAAAAAAACTCCTCATAAGTTTCACAGGGAGAAAACCCCCTAAACTTTGAGAAATTTCAAAGAGAAGATTAAGCTCTCGGAAGAAGAATTTCTTCAAGGTAAATAAAACAAAGAGATCAAAGTATCTTATCAAGAGGAAGAAGAAATTAGTTCTCTTTCTAGATCATAGATCTATAAGACAGATATCTTTCACAAAAAGAGATTGGAACATCTCATCATAAAAAGGGAGGGAGAAAAACTTAATTCTCTTCAGATCATAGATCTATAAAATAAGGACGAAGTCTTTCACAAAAAACAAAGAGATCATGGTATCTCATAAAAAAAAAGAAAAATATAGTTCTCAGATCCATGAAACAAAGTCTCTTATAAACGAGAGTTTAATTCTCAGAACGCGGAACTGATCAAAACTGCCTAAAAAGAGCCTTAGCGCTCCAAGACTGGCGCACAACGCCGCGCGCTCCTAGCGCCGCAGCGCTCCTAGCACTCCAATTTAAAGAAGCACCCAGCGCTTCAAAGTTGGCGCTCAGCGCCAAGCGCACCACGTGTTTCTCACGTATGCGCTACTTCACAAGAAGTGCTCTGCACTCATTATCTGGCGATCAGCACCAAGCGTGCCACGTGCTCCTCACGTGTGTGCTATTTCACAAAGAGCGCTCTGCACTCATTGACTGGCGCTCAGCGCCAAGCGCGCCACGTGCTCCTCACGTGTGCGCTATCTCACAGGAAGCGCCTTAGCGCTCTAAGTCCGGCGCTCAGCGCCAAGCGCACCACGTGCTCCCCACGTGTGCGCTGAGAGAACATAAACTGTTCTTTAAATAAAGCCCCAGAGCTTTAATGAGTGCTCAACACTCAATAAAAAACAAAAGGTTGTCAGAACCCAAACCCAATACTCAACATTGTTAAATGAAAAGGGACTGAGCCTAATTAAATGTCCAACATTTTCACTAAGTGGGCCGAGCCCATGTTGGCCACAGATCCCTAATTTAGATTAATTGAACCCATATGCTCATAAATATTTTTAACTGATCTTAATCCCAAACTTGACTATAGATCTCCCAACCAACATTGGTTTAAGGGTACATCTCTTCATACCTCTGATATATGTCGTTGTAATTTCTCAACGTTTTCAGAGAGATGGAGGGTCCCAATAACCAATAACTTTTGGTGCATCCCCAAACGGTTGAACCAAAATCATACAGACTATGACGTCTTTAAACTGGACTATGATTTCCTTAAACTTTACGGACTATGAGGTCATTAAACTCATGGACTATGATGTCCTTAAACTTATGGACCGTAACGTCCCTAAACTAAACCCCCACAGAGTATGACGTCTTTAAACCGGACTATGATGTCCTTAAATTTTATGGACTGTGAGGTCCTTAAACTCATAGACTATGATGTCTTTAAATTTTACAGACTATGATGTCTTTAAACTGTTATGGACTATGATGTCCTCAAACTCAATGGACCGCAATGTCCCTAAATTAAAATAATAAAGCCCAAATACTCTTTTGTTGGATCTAAATGATCATGTTAAGTAGATCTTAGTCTAAAATTAGACTAACATATCCTTAACAAACGTTTAAGTTGATCATAGTTTCAAATGAGATTAATGATCTTTAAACCCAACCCAAACCCAAATCTAAGAAAATACAGATTTGGACTAATCCACGCCCTACGGGCAACAACATAAATTAGTCTCCGTATACAATCCACGGACAACCAAAACTAAAACAAACACACACGACATGAAGTGGCTTTATGGAGCAGGAGAAAGTGGTTACCGCGATGCGGTAGCGTAATTAACTGCAGGGGCTTGCGCCTGCAGGGAAGAGCGTCCCCACAATCAAAAACCCCTCACAATGATGGGGAATCTGACAAAATCTATTACAACGGCCGCATCCGTCTAAACCTCCAATGCATGGTGCCATAAATCAACTTGGTATCTTCGGAGAGGTGGACGAATAAAACCAAATAGCATATGCCCCCAAATTCAGGCAAGACGACCTACGCGGTTCCATCTCTGTTTTCGGCGGTGAACAGTGGTTGCGGAAGTGCCATACGCCATCCACCCGACTTCCCCCGTAGATATAAATCTACTCACACTTGTCCAGCTAGTTGAAGTCCACGAATGCTTTGTCCTTCTTTGTCGTCTCGGAAATCTCCGCGATCGTACATACAATCATAATTATAACACATCGGCATAAAAATCATATCAAAAAGAAATTCAACGAGCTAAACGCACATAGGTTAGAACCTATAGCTTACTTACTTCAAATACGACCAAATACCCCTGACATTAACGTACAAACGTCAATAATTCAGTCGAGATATAGAAATACGAATAACCGTATCATAAATATCGGAAAACATTGTTAAAACAATACTAGAACACTCCCAGATTTCTCTATATGAAATATGGGACAAAACAAACAATGCATTAGCCCTAAATACCACCAAATAAAGCTACAGAACCAAAAATCACCGCCCAAATCAAAAGTTCACCCGCCGGTAGCGGGAAAAAGAAGAAAACCGCCGGTTTTACTGTGGAGTTAGAGGCTCGGGCTTTAGGTGTTATCTTCTAATGTTCTCACCATATCCTAATATTGTTAGTTTTACTAGTGTATTAACCTAGCAGTTCCATATTCCAGTTTATCATCCCAAATATCACAAAAATCCTAGTTTCTGATATTTGCATACTAAAATTGATATTTTTACAAAACAAAACTTGCAAAGGATGTGAGATTTACCTATAGAGTATATGCACAAGGGATATCTAACTCAAGAAGTGCATGGTTGAGGCTCCTAGAGGTTGTAGAGGCTCTAGCTTGGTGATATGCATAATATTGGTGAAGGAACCCTCCAATTCTCTTTTGATATGATGAATACTTGAAAGTTTTTGGTGTTGGAGCTTGAAGGAAAGTATTGGTTCAGTTTGAGAGTGATAATATTATCATAGTGTTATGATAAAAGGGAAGGGGGAGGTGTCAAGAAGTGGTGTAAAGCAAGTAGGAGGTGTAATGGTAGAAGTATGAGGTGGAGTGAGGAGAGTGTGTGTGGGTGTGTTGGTTGTGAGGGTTTATTCTAACCTAAATATGTACCCACCCTCAAAACAAACTAAAAGATCTTTTTAAACAAATACCTTCATTTTACTAAAAATCTAAATCCATGTTTTTAAAAGAAATAAAACACATACCATAACACTTAAATACCAAAATCATTATAATCAAATCTCATATCATATTAAAAACAAAACACTTGTCATTTTATAAGATATCACATATATCTCATTTTCTCCAAAATATTACATTTTTGCGGATATCAATCCGATCGCAATTATATCAGGTATTGTGTAATAACGGTGAAGTATTCAATCGTACAACAAACCATAAGAAAAGCAAGAATATAATGGTCATGATTATCTAGCTGTAATGGAATTGATATATTCATTATTACTTGTTAAAATATATCTAACCATATTATTTTACGACTGTTAATTATTAAAAATTAAACGGTAACAGCTTGAATAGTTCGTATAACTAGTTTTGCATAACTTCACAATTATAACTACATACGTGATAGAATTAGCAAATGATAAAATAAGGATTAATTGTATATTGTTAATAATTGACAACATTATAAACATGTGTTATATATATATATTAGGTATATTAGGTATAGGTAGCTTTGCATGTTGCAATTTAGAAACTTGCTTGGATCGATATAAATACGACGACGAATATGGATACCCACTTGACGAAACCCGAACGATGTCAACGGCATAAACACGATGCAACGTACGATCCAAGCAATGTGCTCGGCTTGGTGGGCTCGACGAACGGCGACTATGTGGCTGGAGTTCTCTTGTCTGCTGTTGAGGTTAGGATGGGCTGGTGATCACGGTTAGGTGCTGTCAACGATGATGAGATGTCCTTAGGCTAGGGTTTGAGTTGCAGGTGGAGGCGCCGGCCATAGGGCTGCGGTTGAGATGGGTTCGTCTTGGAACTAGGGGATGATCAGTGGTTGCTTGGTTTTTGGGTTCATGACGACAATGTGGGGGTGAACGAGATGGTGGCGATCGTGACTGTGGGGTTATGAGATGGTGTCGGTGGCTTGGAGGAGGTTGAGAGCCGGCTATGGTTTAGGTCTCGGTTAGGATCAAGTCGCAGCGACGACGACGCGATGGCAACGACAACGGTTGCTTAGTCGATGGCGAGGGTGATGAAGATGACGATGGTGGCAGTGCTTGAGGCAATAGCTGGAGTTGGGTCTCGGTGTGGGGTCTTGGCGATGGAGTGTCATGGGGTTGCAATGATGGGTTCGGATTAGGTGATGTGGCGACAATGGAGACAAAGTGGAGGCTACGCTCGGAGGTTGATGGCGTTAGAGTTCGGCGGCAACGATGGAGACAATGACAAAGACTGCTCAGGATTAGAGGTGACGACGGTGAGATTAGGGTGATTAGAGATGACGACGATGAGGTTAGGGTGCTGGTCGAAGGCGACGTCGAAGGTGACGTCGAAGGTGGGTGCGAAGGATTTTTAAAACTTGGAAAAAAGAAAAAGAAGACCAGGAAGATGAGGGGAAGAGAGAGAGAGAATTAACATAGTGGGAATAGAGAGAGAGAAGAGAACAGGGGGAAGTTTTGGTTTTATAATAAAAATACTAAATATATAATGTATATATATTACTGTGTGTGTGTGTATATATATATATATATAAAAGTTATATTTATTATGCTATAGTTTAATTATTACTAATAGTATACAAATAATATCAAATCTCGCTCCGTCTCTATCAAAATCTCATCAAAAATATATTTTGGAAAATAATACATATACGTAAACTTTCTAACCATAATACAAGAATATAATTTAAATAACTCATACCCCTGATTTAAGATTTAAAAGTATTTTAAATATATCTAAAATATAATGAGTATCCGGTATCTAAATATCACGAGATTTAAACGTAATAGATAAAAACCAAAATACGATATGAGATGCTTTAACCATCATGGCAGTTAACCAAAATAGACCATCCTTAACTTGTGGCTACGAGAAGATATGTGCATATAAACTAGATATTATACACTCACACTAGATTCTCATGAATTCAGTTTATCGGTAAATATTAGATACAGTCTAGCACTATAATGGGTTTCAGACATGCGGGTCGGGTCAAATAACTATCTCTACTATTCGAATCGATCTTAACCCAAATAGATAAAATAAAAAACACAATTTAAATACCAATTACTATTGTATAACCATATTAGGGTGTTATGATCATTTTCATCAATTGTTATATATAAACTAATAAAACATAAACACCAATTAATTAAGTTTATTAGAAAATAGTGTAAATAAATAAAACATGATCACATAAAAAATGAAATAGGATGCTGCATAGAAATTCAATACTTCATGACATATATAAAATAAAAAGAAAGGAGGACGCAAAAGTAAAAAAAGTCATGGTAAAGTTTTAGATTTCGGTTCTAATTGTTCTAGAATCCTTAAAAAATCTCGGTTCCAATGAAAATCCAAAAAAAATGTCCATGTTTTCAAAGTACCAGTTCTGTCCAATTGAATAACAGGGCCTAAGTAAATTACACAGATCTATTAGACCGCTAAAACATCGTCTTTAAGCCTTACTGTTTGTTGAATGTTCATCACCATAAAATCCGCAATAAAGATTTTGTACCAATTTAAACATTGATGTTTTTGGTGTCTCCGCACATAGTTGAGTGATAAAATCCGAACCTTCCAGGATTTATGCAATGCTTAAATATAATAAAGATTCAGGGGAGATATTTTGATTTTAACATCAATAAAAAGAAAGAAAAAACATAACTAGAAAATAAAATAAAATAGTGTCTTAGAAAATGGAAGCTCAAAGATAATCGGCATGCGCGACGCACGTGCCTAGATATTTTCACCTACAAATGGGAAAAAAGGACCTCCCAAAATCCGCGCCCTTCTATTTTCTAGGGTTTCATCGTCAGCAAATTAATGTCAAGCTCGTCGGCGAAGGGCTCGACGTTGCTCCGGCCGGTGACGTTCGTCACCGGAAACGCCAAGAAGCTCGAAGAAGTTCGCACCATCCTCGGCAACTCCATCCCCTTCAAATCTCTCAAACTCGATCGTAATTCCTCTAAAAACCTCAACTTTATCCTCTCTTTATATTCTTATACGAATCTTTGTAGTTTACTTACTGCTGCATGTTTGATCGATCTAGGAAAAGAACCCTAATCTTTAATTGGTTCGTAAATGAAACCCTAATCTTGCTAACTTATAAGCATTTTAGGTATCGCGATACAAAATTTTCGATATATTCATCATCCAAACAGTGCATGTTGAAATTTAGCATTTCAATTTAGCTATCTGTATCCCCTCATTACGAAAAAACCCTATGTTCTCCCATGTACATACATGCGGCAAATTTGTTAAAATTGGTTAAAAATCAGAGCGTTTTTAGATACATTAATAAGTTCAAATCTTCTGATAATAAATATTGAAGATCGCGTTTCAATTACGGATAGGAGCCTGCCAATGTTATTTTGTGGTAAAATCGCCTCTGAGCCCATCATGTTCTCTGGTCGAGCTTTAGTATGTTCAGCAAAACCAATGGAAACCAAAAATGAAAACTACGTAGAAATATTTGGTTCTCTGCTCAAGCGCTGATTGAGTATGAAAGGGAATACATTCAAACCTTGACCTTCCTTGGTAGAAGAGGAGGAGTGAGATAGGGGGATAGAGAGTATTTGGGAAGAAAGAGGACTTGAAAGTATCATCTGTGGTCATCAAAGTTTATGTCCACGCGTTTTTTTTTGAAGTTTCACTAGTCTACTTATACATCTGTGATCCTTCACTTCCAGTGTGAAAATCTTGTTTTAAAAATCCTTCCCTCCTCCGCAGTCCTCACATATGGACTAAAGGGCTCATATTAAATTTTACATAGGATAGTTACTGTCACTCAAAGTTCCATCCGAAGTTTCACGAATGTAAATTAAAAAGGTGTCGGAGGTGTATATTAATGAAGGAAATATGTAACTATCATGTTACTGCCTTATAAATGTTAAGATGTACCAAGATGCAGCTGCTCAATGGTCTTAGGCTGAAGCCTAGATAGCAGCCTGCTAACTGTAATATAGACGACTTGGTAGCTTTTAGCATGTGAAGTGAACCGATGAAATACTGATGATGCTATTTTTAATGTTAAACCTTCGCCGTAATTTAACATAAATTGAAAAGAGAAATTACTACTACAAATCGTTATGTATTTTCTATTTCTTTCTTGTACTGAAAATATTTAAAAATACTTCCACATCATGTTCAACTTTCTGTTAACTTTTCTTATATTTCTACGATTTCAATTATATCGTGTTCATTGCTTCGGTTTATGATTCCTCTATTAAACTCATGCATTAATAAGTCTGAAGACTTCGCTATATTTCCTTTTATTTAGTAAACTTTAATGGAAGTAATTGTAGTATGTAATGCTTACTCCGAATCTTCTTTCCATGATACATGAAGTAGATCAATCATATATTTTTCATATAATTTTTATGCCCTTTCATTCTGTTAGTGCCTGAATTGCAAGGGGAACCCGAAGAAATATCGAAAGAAAAGGCTCGTTTAGCAGCAATCGAGGTATAATCTGTCTTTTTATATCATTATGTTGATTACTTTGGCTGAGTTCATTTTAATCTAGTTAGTGAGATCACACATCATATTCATCTATGTTCTGGTATTTGATTCACATATATATTTTTTATATTCTATGCAGGTAAATGGACCAGTGCTTGTTGAGGACACATGCCTCTGCTTTAATGCGCTTAATGGTCTCCCAGGTAATCGTGTTGATAGCTTTAGCTTATTTATTTTATAGATTTTATTGTATTGGACTAAGAGTTGGTTGATGTTTCACTTTGCAGGGCCTTACATGTAAGTTATTTTCTAGAATCCTTCTTTCTGCTATCTCAAACAAAGTGAAACTTTTTGTTATTTTCCCTTCGTCACTCAGCTCGGATCATTTTATTCAGAGATGATCCTTAAAACTTATCTGAAATCACTGTGTTAATGATCTATTATATTTTGTATACCATGCAAATGATTTGGTCATTTGGCTAACCAGAAAGTGGTTTCTGCAGAAGACTGGACATCAAGGTTGTTGACTATTTACTTTCGTTTTGCATCTCTGTTGTGTTTTTTTCCTCGTATCTAGAAGATCTTATATATTTAGGTTTAACAAAGTTCTTTCTTTTCTTATGTTTACAGGTCTGAACAATTTACTGGCGGCTTATGAGGACAAATCAGCTTATGCAATGTGTGTGTTTTCTCTTGCTCTTGGGCCATCTTCTGAACCGGTAACATTTGTTGGTAAAACACAGGTTCGTTTCTTAGAGTAATACTATCACCACAGATAGATGGAGAGTTTGGGGAATCTTTAGATATTTGTAGCATCATTTTCTGCAACAGCATGTATAAATAACTTTGATTATGTTCGCAGTAGCTACTGCACTAACACGATAATGCTCGTAAAATTCTTTCTACTCTGAAGTTATTGTTTTAAGAAGCAAGATACAGAAAGAATGCATTATGTTGTGACAACAAACTACTCTGAAGTTATTGACTTATTGTTTTAAGAAGCAAGATACAGAAAGAATGCATTATGTTGTGACTACAAAAAAACTCGATATCATAGAATTAGAGGTACACTTTCGGTAATCTTGTTCAGCACTACACTTATTATTTGGGATCTGGTTCATAGATATAATAAGGAGAACCTTAAAATCCATACGTTGTGACTATTCAGAACATGAAGTTTGCATGGTAGGAGCCTTGATGTGACAATCCGTAGATGATAAAAAGAAATCCCGTCACCATTTCTAAGATGGTCATCATAGATTCATAATCGATCATCTTAAATTAGCTTCATCAAATTTTTTTATTCCATCTGACATCCTAATTCTATAACATTTGTGACCTCACCACATCAACAATTATCCAAATTCCAGAAGTAGACCATTGGATATAACAGAGAACTAATGACCTTAAAGATTCTTTGTTTTGAAAAAGAAACTTCTTAATACATATATGGTTATAGATAAATCAAGCTAAAGCCATTCCAGAAATCTAGAAATATACTGGTTTTGATGAGACTCTGAACTAGTTTTTATTGTTTTGCCAACACTATAGTCCACAAACCAAGCTTACTTTGGCCTCGTGCAACTGTGTATGACGACAGTTGGTCTCTTGAAACATGGCAATTAGAATAAATTCATGAAGTGTTCTTATGATTCAGTTGTCTCACTACAAACTACAACTCTACCAAATAGCAAAGTAGTTTAATTGTCCTACACCTCCAACTAAATGTATTAGAGGCATATTATATAGGTTACTCAGATATAGTCAAATAGTTTTTTTTTTCACTCTGGATTTCATATATTTTTAGAGTGGTTTCATCATCTGCATTGTTTATATTCTGTTTTCAGGTTTTAACTACACTGGTTGTATAAACCTCATTATCATGCTCTTTCTCTCCATGATCCTTCAAAGTAAAAAATTTGATGCCTCCTTACGGGGGCTTTACTAGTGTCTAATCTTATATTTACCAACCTCATTTGGTTAGCAATAAACCGATTATGATGGTATTTCACATACACAAATTTTTCTACAACTTAAACAAGTTCACGCTCCATCTTAATGCATACGACGCAACTCAATGACTTGTATAATAGGGCAAAATTGTTCCAGCAAGGGGCCCAGCGGATTTTGGCTGGGATCCTATCTTCCAACCGGATGGCTATGAACAAACGTAAGGGGATTCACACTCACAATTTACATTTTATCCATGCATAATGAAATCACACAGGATTTTAATCGAGTTGCTAATAATTACAGATATGCTGAGATGCCTAAGGAGGAAAAGAACAAGATATCGCATCGCTCAAGAGCTCTTGCAATGGTGAGAACACATTTCGCGGAGGCAGGCTACAGACTCCAGACTGATGGAGAACTTTGATGTTAAAGCAATTTTCTTTTAAGATATCTTGTATTATCAATAATATATCTCGTTGGGAGAACCTTGTGCAGCAAGCTGGGAGTTTTAGAAATTATTTCCCAGGTGAAGCTCATTTTGTGCTGACTAGAAACCAAATTGTAATTGTTTACCTTGAATATTTATAGGCCACCGTTGACCAAAAAATCATTATAGCTTTGTCTGAAAATATATATCTATAGTTTATTTGTTGCATGCATGTGCTTAATGTAGTGTTTTTACATCAAATGATCTATCCACACAATGCAGAAGATTAACAACATGCTTATGGTATGATCATTGAATGAGCCAGCTATGTGTTTATTTGATGAGAAATGAAGCCGCCTGCAACATTTGAAACTGAAGCACGCATAAAACTGATATAAATCAGAGTGAATGTCAATTCAATTTATAGTAGTAGTTATGGCATTGCAAATCTTCTAGTCCTGCTGTTCAGCAATTTAACACTCCAATATCATAAGATAATTCTTCACTATCATTCTACACAAGTGATGCAAAGATTATGCTACAACACGAGACATAGCGCAATACAGAAATCGGCGTTGTACAACATAAACTTTTGCGATGAACGCAATGAACTGTGTTCATTAAATCACAAATTTTACGATCAATTCACTCATCTCTTCTCATCTTGACATTAATGGGGACTTCCTTGTAAGAATCCACTTTCCCTGCTGCCTTTCTCATTGGTCTACCAAGAGACGATCTTCGCAAGCCTTGAGTTTGATATCGAGGCGAAACACTCGGAGCCGGGTTCATGGGTAATTTTGTATCCTCGATCTCAAACAGGTTCTCATTTGGTTCGCATGGTTCTGTTGCTTTCACATTACAAGCACTCCTCAAAGATTTTCTTATTCCTTCGTCTTTCTCTTTTGCTGTTTCTTGATGAGTTTCAGCGGTGGGCCCTAGAGCTGCATTATAATATTTCAATTAGTCACGATATTCGTGAATATTTCTGAGGCTGCTAAGTATTTTTAAGAGTTAATTGCACAAATGGCCCCTCTACTCATTGATCAAAACCTATGTAAAGACTCAGAAAACCCAACTCTAAACAACTCAAACCCTGGAACTTTTCATGTTGGTTCGGGTATAATTTAGGTGTTATTGGGGGTTTAATCACACAAAACACCCTTGTATAGTTTACATGTATATCACTTATACCCCTCAAGTGATCAATTAGCACAAACGACCACTCTGCTCATTGATCAAGGCCTAAATAAAGACTAAAAAAAAGCTGACTCTCAACAACTCAAACCGCAGAACTTTTCATGTCGTTTCAAGTATAATTTGAGTGTTCTTAGGGGTTTAATTGCACAAAACACCACTGTACTTTACATGTAAACCCCTGAGCCAACTTGACGAAACTGAAAGTGAAGTCAAGTAAACTTATCACTTATTATTAGCGCAAACAACCCCTCTGCTCATTGATAAAAATCTATATAAATGCTCAAAAATTCAATTCTAAACAACTCAAACCGTAGGTCTTTTCGTCTTATTTCGAGTATAGTTTGACCGTTTTTAGGGGTTGATAGATGAGCAGATGAAGCGTTTCTGCTAATTTAATAGCTTTCACGAGTGCAAGTTCTATAAGGAACAAACTACATGTGTGATTTTTGGAATTAATTCTACTACTAAAGCAAAGAGTCAACTTACATCGACTTCTGAGCGTACGCTTCCTGTTTGTAGTAGGGTTTTTGCAATCTGCTGGTAGAGATGCATCTACTTCGATATCATCAGGCTTTGAGATAATCTCCTAAAAAATGTAAGATTATGCAAAATTTTATGGAAAATTAATCAAGGGACATACAAAAATTATCTTAATATAACCTAGCTATCAGTTATATTGGGTACCTCAGTGCAAGCCTTCTCCTTATTAAGCTTTTTCTGCTGCTTGTTCGCTTTCTTTTCGTTCTGCAATTAGCCAAAAAATATATCATTAAGGCAAGAAATTCCATTGAAGACAGATCAAAGAATACTAAATATATAGGTTAGTACCAGACATCAGCTAACCTGTAGTTCTATATTCTTTGCTCTGAGAATTGAAGTCATGCATCCAAGTTCATGCTGCATTGCTTTTAGCTATAAAAACAACGGACACCAATATTTTATAATTTCTGAAGTAAGAGTTTCCAATATTAATTGTGAAGTATACAGTTAGCTGCGACTCTAATTAGTTAAAACAATAACATCTCACTTTTATATAAAGCTTTGAGCAGTAATTCCCTCAAGAGTAATTCCCTACCATGTCGATGGTTTCTTCAATTCAAACTTAAACTCTGCTATGAAAATTTGAGACGTAATCGATTCACAGCAAACTAAGTGCCACACGAATATTAACTTATTCTACCGGGTAGGAGAAACTTATCTAGAATTCTATGACATATATTATTCTTCTATTGTTATTTGAATCCATAGATATATTTTGAAACAGGAAGCTAACAGGAAGCTCTGGGGAATTAATTAAGAGCACGGACTTTTGTTTGTTTGCTAACAAAGCAATTTCTTAGCATAGTAGAACAACTGGCAAATGCTTACATATGAAAATGGGGAAGCTTGTCCTTTATTAACATCATTTAACTACTATAAACACCCTGCTTCGTTTGCAAGCATGTAAATTAACAACAAAGACGATTTCAGGCATTAAACCTGTTACCAATTAAAAGTTTTTTTCCCAACAAAACAATAGAGAAACAACTCTCAAAGCATGAAGAAAGGATAGCAAACTTACTCTGTCTTTACCCAAATTGAGTTCCTACAAAGAAAAACAAAAACAAACAATATATCAGAAATATTAAGTGGGAAAAAAGGGAGAAATCATTGAAAAATTAATTAAGGACAGAGAGAACAAACTGCTAGCATAAGAGAATTAGCCTGAGCAAGCTGCCAATTCTGTTGATTAGCTTTCTGTAGAGAAATCTTAAGCTTCTGCAACTCCATCCCACTCATTTCAATGATTTTACTGCTCAAAAATCAACCAAACAAAAAACCCATCAATATTTCTTCAAATACAAAAGATACCCATTTGAAAATCCGACTTAATTTTGAATCTTTTCAATAATTCACATACTTTCTCTCATCTAGAAGCCTCAGCAACGTATTATTTTCCTGAAATCATCACCACCCCAAAAGAAATAAAAAATTTCAGAAAAATCCAAGAAAATGAGAAATGATCAATTCGATCGCAAACCTTGAGGAGCATAGCAATGTAGTCTTTAGCACTCTTAGTGGGCCCATCATTAGGGTTTCCCTGCTCGTCTGCTACAGATCTCTCAGGTCTCACATTGCTAGTGATGTCGGTGATATCAGAAAATCTCTTTCTCCCTGTTAAAGGCATCACCTTTTGGTTTCTTTCCCCCATTTGAGTACCTAAAAATCACATTTTTACAATCAAATTAGGGTTTCAGTGAGGGTGAAAAATGAACTCAACAAGAGAAAGGGGCTAAGGGGTGAATTTTGCTAACCTGTGTTGGTTTCAGAGAGAAGTTCTTCCATTGAGAAAAGGGTAAAAGAAGTGGAGAAAGAGAAGTATGAAGAAAAAAATCGGTCTTTTTAGGTTTTTGTTTGGAGAAAGAAAATTTTAGTTGGGCAACAGCTCTCCAAACCTGAGGCAAGAGATCCGAACCTGAATTTCAAACTGGTTGGGTCGGATTCATTGGGCCCTGGCCCATTCAAAGTCCGTTTTCCCCTTCGGGACAATTTTGCATAAAGAATAGCTGGTCTTGCCCTTGTGTCGTTGTTATGAAATTAAAAAAATAATAATAAGGAAAATTGTTGAAAAGCTCCCACCTAAGAAAAAAGGGTGAAATTTTTTAAGAAAAAAGGGTGAAAATTTTCCTGGTATTTTCGAAACGGGAGAAAGGGACTACTGTTCAAAAACCTGGTCCAAAAACCCTTGGACCAAGGCATGAATAATTTATTTTGATGCAGAGACCAAAATACCTCTATTTTTTCACAGCCGGTCAAAATACCACTCTTTCTTTCTCTCTTTCTCCCATCTCCTCAAATCCACAAACCTGCTCTCTCCTTTCCGGCGAGCCCCAGATTTTTCGGCGAGCCACCGTCTTCGATCGCCTCTCCGCTCTTCATATCATCGTCGTTTCCCTCGTCGCAATATCACCTCCCCAAGTCATCATCCCAACGGTTTTTTTAGAGCCCACTCTCTTCTTCTCTTTTTAATTTCATTCCTCTTGTGTGCATTCTTTTCCCACACATTCATTCTCTTTCTCTCTCACACACGCATATCTCCTCAGCATCAACAACTCAATAATTAAGAAACTTAATGGGTTGTGTTGGAAAATATTGACGGATCTTGTTGGAAAAGGAGGATGGTGAGGGGAGCAAAATATTGATGGTTGTGTTGGAATTGCAAGGAGAAAAGGAAAAGGAAAAAAAAAAGCAATTAATCTTTCTCTCTCACACATACATCTCATGAACACCAACAACTCAACAATTAAGAAGTTTAAGCGAGAAAAAATAGGAAGACACTTTTGTTGCCGCAAACAGAAGCGTTTGCCTGTAATTTCTAATAAATTACCCGTAATTTCTAGGCAGTTGCCTGTAACCTGTAAGCGGTTGTCCGTAACTTCTAATTAGTTGTCAGACATCTCCTTAAGAAATTTTTGAACTACAGACGTCTCCCCCAGATATCTGGCCACTAATTAGAAATTACAAGCAACTGCTTACAAGTTACAGACAACTGGTTAGAAGTCACATGTAACTTATCAGAGCTTGCAGGCAAGTGTTTCTGTTTGTAGCAACAAAAGTGCCTTCTCATTTTCCCCCCTTAAGCTTCTTAATTGTTGAATTGTTGGTGCTGAGAAGATATGCGTGTGTGTGAAAGAGAGAGAAACAGAGAAAACTTAATTGATTTCTATTCTTTTTTCTTTTCTTCTTGCAATTCCAATATAGTCCATTAATATTTTGCTCTCATCATCATCATCATCCTTTTCCAACAAAACCTATCAATATTTTCAAACACAACACATTAAGCTTTTTAATTGTTGAGTTGTTGGTGTTGAGAAAATATGTGAGAAAGAGAGGAGAGAAAAAGAATAAATGTGTGAGAAAAGAATACAGAGAAGAGGAACGTAATTAAAAAGAGAAGAAGTGTTGGGTTACGATAGCGTCCTGGCCATCTACCGTGGCCGGTACGGAACAAAAACCAGCGTTTAAAAAATTTGGCGCTAATGCATCCGTCTAGATCGAACCATAAACCAATACTAGCAACTACAAAGAGTTAAACTACTGAGATAAAAATGGTTATACCGAATGAACCAAGTCCTCGGTCTTCTACCATCTTCCCAAGCTCCTTGAGGCGTCCTGAACTGAACTTGGTCGCCGGTCTTCTTTCGTTGATGATGATCCACCCGAGAGATGTAGCTCATGGCTCTAGCTCCACATCAAAATTAAGTGAAGCAACTAGGGATTCTAGGTCGCTAATCTAGAATGCCTAGAATGTAGTGAGTATTCTAAGTGTTTATCCATCTCACCTCCTCTCTTGATTCTCAACTCATGAGATTGTAAAGAGGAGGTTGAGCATGAAGGTGGAGGAACTCAGGGAACTCTAGAGAGGGAGTGAAGCATGATGGTGAGCAAAGAAAACTCATCTCTCAAAAAAATGAGCCATTCATGGAGAGAGAAAATCTTATAGCATGGTTTTGTAAAACGTTTCTTTCCAATATAAAATCAAGCCCATGCTTGAATAGTTTGCACAAATGAATTAATAATTCATTTGTGCATACTATGCAAGCATGGTTCTCACCATACTCCCCCCTCTCAACCTTTACACCTCATTTCCATTTAATAATAAATGGATAAAAACTAAATGAGGTGTCTACCTTCTAGAATATTATCTGTAAAAAATACGGATTACATTCTACTGTATTCGTACCGAAATACGAATACCCGAAGAGATAGAATAACATAAGGAACATAATACTAGAATATACATATCGATATATATATATATATATATTATTAAATCAATACCTGATTTAATAATCCGACTTAAACCCAAGCCGGCTAGTATTATTAACCACCCGCCCGATCGAAAGTCCGGATAACAAGTGCACTCATTCGATTCGAACCCTGCACGTATCCAATACGGCTACTACATCATTTCGCCAAAACCAGGGAAACCCTCTGTGTGGGACTCTAAAGACTCGTCAATACACTGGTATTGGGTTTAACCACAAGCACGTCAGCGACACTAGCTGTACGTAACAGATACCCATGTATTGAGCGAAAAGAAGGCCGACGAGCAAACTCATCCGAACCCCTACTGAGCTTGTCTGTGATAATCTCCGTACAGTCCGGTCTGTTGGTCTGAGAGTATCGCATAGTGAGTTTAAGGGATGGATAAAGTCAGACCTTTAATAACGTGATATTTTGTGTCGGTATGAAACCTATCACCCACTGAGAAACTACTGATCCAAATCAGTTTTTCTCGTCTACCTTGGCCAAGAATTTCTGGTGATGGTCACCCGTGCACCGCGCGACATCAACCCCAATACTAGGAAAGACGAATCCCCGACGATCCGCTCACTGCCTCCATATGGTTCGGGACTGTACCCAACTAAAACCTGTTTACACGACTCGTTTGAGCCGTGGTAAGGTAGTAATCAAAGCACAGTGGAAACTCACACAAGACAAATGACTATCTCAGGTCGACAGACTAATCTGTACACATGTCACCTGGGAACTGCTATCTGACAATAGGTATAATACCGACTAGCATGTTCCCGGCGAGTCCGTCCAGTGTACTCATAACCCAATGAGCATCTGTATACTATCTTAGGTGACTGACTGACACCAATGGCTTGTGAGACCGGCCACCGCCCCTCATCGAGGTCTCGATAAGTATACACTAGTCTACTCCGGAGTATCGATGCCCAGTCTCGATACTCCCTCGACTAAGGACATTTAAGGATGTGCTTATAGACCGCCCAGCTCCTATGTATATGAGCGCCATCATAATGCTGGTAGTCAAGTAAGAATCCTAAGGGCTCTATCAACATGTAATAATGATCTGTAATACCACATAATGCATATACATGATGATAAATACAAACCAGATAGCATACTATCATTTTGAGTAAGACTATTCTATTTGTATAGGTCCCCCCTCAATCATCACAATTGTGTGCCCGCGATTACAATAATTGACTTGAGGGCACTATAGCCAACAATCTCCCACTTGCACTTAAGGCTAATTATTGCGGTGTCGCATACTCACAGCACGTGTGATACCGAACACCCAACTTCTCTACTAATCAGTCTCGCAAAGCCCGTTTGCAAAACTATTGCGTTCGAGAAATAGCCTCAATGAGTGGATCCACTCTAATGTTTCTATTTTTATCTCTCTATATCTCAACTTCGTGGAGAAAGACTATCTCCCGAAATGAGCAATATCTGTCTTAGAATTTGTCTAGATATCTGATTGGACCCAGTTCACAAATGAACTCCAAATCCAACAAACTTCTTAGACTGTATCATCCATTGAATTTAATCGGTATCCTACGCCATGCCTTCCTCAGTATCCGCTTGGATCACCTGTCCAATATACTGCCCCTCAATAGAAGGAAAACTATAACTCTGACAGCCACTCTATCATTCAGGTCATCTTGGAAGCCTGAAATGATAAATGCCTCCTGAAGGAGGCTGTCGTTACCATATATCAAGAACATCCACTTTTGTTCATAACTGCTTCCAAACGCTTCTCTAAGATTGGATTAATATATGTTTATTGCATCCAGTGCAAAAGCAATATCTGGTGCTGTACTTGACATCTCATGATTGACTCAATTGCCTAAGCAAGTGATATGCTAATCATGCAAATCTCTCTCCTCATCAGTCTAGAAGACATCTCTTTAGAGAGGGTGACTTCATCACCTGCGGGTACACCACCACGCCAAGAGTCGTCAATTCTAAAACACTTTAAAATAGTGTCAAGTACCCGAATTGGGACACTTCCCAAATCTAGATCTAAAACCATAGATCTAGTTACCAGAATCCCTGATATTTTATCCAGATCCTATGTGGAGAAACACCTTATGACAATCACAGTATAACCGATCGTAGTATAGGAAAATCACTTCCTATAAAGAGCATGTCATCTAAAAACCAGGACATCACTCCCTACCACCTTCTTACCAGGTCCATCCGTTGTTCTGATGAAGTCAAACTCTATGACTGTCACATCAAAACTAGACGATCTATCTCCGCTATACCTGCTTTAGTCTATAAATAGACATAAGCTACTTGCCCACTATACTTCCGCTGCTCTCACTGACTACAACAACCCTCTGGCAGAGTCATATATATGTGCACTTCTAAATCCAATTTAGAACGACGTTATACTCATCCTCCTGCAAGATCTCATAATCTAGAACAGTAGCAGTGGCAAGTTTGGATAATCAAAAACCTCCATGTCACCGTTTTTGAGGAGACCGAAGTATCTCTCGGGTGCCTGAGATTACCCACTAAATCTGCGGAGTGGCTAATGGAATGTCGAATCCAATTGAATTCTTAGGTTCCACTAAATTTTCAGTAATCGTTTATGGTTCTGAAATAACTTCCAGTTCTATCATACTCCCACTAATGTTTTCTGAAAAGAATACATTTTACTAAAACTGTGGCGAGTCAAGAACAATATAACTATTGATCTTCCAGATGGTAGAATGTTAACCATCATCAAAGCCCGGGATAACCCACAAACCGCCATTACTGAAACGTGCCTAGAGTTTATCCGGATTCTGGTTTTAAGAATAAGCCGGACAACTCCATATACCTTAACATCGTTAAGATATGAATCCATTATATATATCCAATATAGAAACAAATGCACTAATTTAATTTGAACTGGATTCAAAATATATGCAGCCGTTTTCAGTGCATATCAACTAGATGGAAGGAGGCCAAGCAACATTACTCATCAAGGAGCGCACCCACGCATGAGTAACCTGAGAGAGAAGTAAGTTCTCAAAACTATTACTTACAACGGAATACCAAACACAAGTATCTACATCTTCGATCATCTTGAAGAATCCTGATACTTGTAACATATGGTTCTCTACTTTATTCTTATACCTATATCTTCTAAAAATATGGACTTTGTATTTCAACGAAATACTTGTCTAAAACTAGAGAAGTCATGAATAAATAGAATATAGTACGCGTACTAACTCCTTTGTCCCAACGGACACCGGACAACATGCAATACTCTGTATAAGTCCACCGAGTTTAATAACTCAAATCCTGTGCGTCGTAGGTTGAAAACTGTGCTATGGTTAAGAAGAATTACACCGCTGTTGAATGCACCTTACCTAACCATTCACTGATACAGGTAAATGTCATAGACATAATTTCAAAAGATTATATTTCACTTTATAAAATAAACGTACAGATATATCAGTTTGAAATTGGTGCATAACAACGGATATTCAAAACTAAATATTTGCTATTAGACAAAACCCAGGTGATTTCCTCAAATATCACTAATTACAAAGAATTCTGATATTGAGGATCTAATCACCCAATTCCAAATATTCTACTTCCACTCAGCATCCGTAACACTATACAGATGTGAGAATCAAATCTGGTAAATACATACTCTCGAGTCAGAATCTAATTGGGAATGTTGGGTTACGTCAGCGCACTGGCCATCAACCGTGGCCGGTGCGGAACAAAAGCTGGCGTTTAAAATTTTTGGCGCTAACGTATCCGTCTAGAATCGAACCATAAACCTATACTAGCTAACTACAAAGAAGCACTAGCTAATGAGATAGAAGGTTATACCGAACGAACCAAGTCCTTCGGTCTCCCATCATCTTCCTTAGCTCCTTGAGGCGTGCTCGATTGAACTTGGCTGCCAGTCTTCCTTCGTCGAAGATGATCCACCCGAGAGATGTAGCTCTTGGCTCTAGCTCCACACCATAAACAAGTGAAGCAATTAGGGATTCTAGGTTGCTTATCTAGAATGCCTATGATATAGTGAGTGTTCTAAGTGTTTATCTATCTCGCATCCTCTCTTGATTCTCAACTCATGAGATTGTAGAGAAGAAGTTAAGCTTGAAGGTGGAGGAACTCATGAAAAACCCTTGAGAGGAGAGTGGAGCTAATGGTGAGAAGAAAAAAACTCATCTCCAAAAATAATGAGCCAACCATGTGAAAGAAAATGAGCATGCTTGGTTTTGTAAAACATTTTCTTTCATTTTAAAATCAAGCCCATGCTTGAATAGTTTGCACACATGAATTAATAATTCATCTGTGCATACTATGCAAGCATGGCTCTCACCATACTCCCCTCTCTCAACCTTTACACCTCATTTCCATTTAATAATAAATGGATAAAAACTAAATGAGGTGTCCACCTTCTAGAATGTTATCTGTAAAAAATATGGATTGTATTCTACTATATATACATACATGTATTCGTACAGAAATATGAATACCTGAAGAGATAAAATAACACAAGGAATATAATACTAGAATATACATATCGAAATATATATACGTAAATTATTAAATCAATACCCGATTTAATAATCCGGCTCAAACCCAGCCGACTAGTATTATCAACCGTCCGATCGAAAGTCCGGGTAACTAGTACACTCATTGGATTGGAACCCTACACGTATCCAATACGGCTACTGTTGGAGATAGTGTCCTCAGAGTCAATTATTGGGTCACAGGTACGTGATTGCAATGATTGAGGGAGGACCTATCCCGGTAGGACAGTCTTACTCGAGATGATAGTATGCTATCTGGTTTACCTTTATCATCGTGTACTGCTTTAGGTGACCTTACAGGTCGCTATTACACGTTGATAGAGCCCCTAGGATTCTTGCTTGACCACCAGCAGTATGAGGGCGATCATATAAGTGGGAGCTGGTAGTCTATAAGCACATCCTTAAAAGGTCCCTAGTCGTGGGAGTTTCGAGACAGGGCATCGATACTCCAGAGTAGACTAGTGTATACAGTCGAGACCCCGACGAGGGGCGGTGGCCGGTCTCACAAGCCATTGGTGTCAGTTGGATCGCCTAAGATGTATACAGGTGCTCATTGGGTTATGAGTACACCGGACAGGACTCGCCGGGAACATGCTAGTTGGTCATATACCAGACGTCAGATGGCAGTTCCCTGGTGACATGTGTACAGGTTAGTTCATCGACCTGGGGATCGTCATTTGTCTCGTGTGAGTTCCCACTGTACTTTGATTACTACCCTACCACGGCTCAAAGGAGTCGTGCAAACAGGTTTTAGTTGGGTACAGTCCCGAGCCACATGGAGGCAGTGAGCGTATCATCAGGGGTTCGTCTCTCCCGGTATTGGGGGTGAGGTCGCGCTGTGTCTAGGAGAGCCATTACACGAAGCCCTCGGCCGAGGAAAGGAGATTTACTGGTAGGTATTCCAGTAGTATCTCAGGGTGTTCTGGGCTACACTCCGACACGACTTGTACCGCTTTTGGGGGTCTGACTTTTACCAACCCCCTAGGCCCGCCATGCGATACTCATAGACGAACGGACCGGACTGTACGGATATTGTCACTGACAGGCTCAGTAGGGAGTCAGGCTGAGTTCGCTCACAGACGTCCCTTTTGGTCAATACCTGGTAACCCGTTATGTATTGGCTTATACCTCTAACGTGCTAGTGGTTAAATCCACGACCAAGGTGTTGACGAGTCTTTAGAGTCCCCCACATTCAGTTACTCAGCTTTCGGGCGAAAGGTTGTAGAGGCCGTATGGAGATATGGCAAGGTCCGATCAGATACGTGCGGTATTGCATGGATCAGGATCAGACAGGTTGTAGAGGCCGTATGGAGATATGGCAAGGTCCGATCAGATACGTGCGGTATTGCATGGATCAGGATCAGACAGGTTGTAGAGGCCGTATGGAGATATGGCAAGGTCCGATCAGATACGTGCGGTATTGCACGGATCAGGATCGGACAGTTTGTACTATAGGCCGTATGGATATATGGCGGGGTTCGATCAGATACGTGCGGTATTGCACGGATCAGGATCGAACGGATATTACTAGCCGGCTTTGGTTTAAGCCGGATCCTAGTATAGTACAGTGTAGATTATGTCTCATTGCATTTGTATTTCGGTCGGAATACAAATGCAGGTGTGTATGCACAGTATCGGGGTTTTCCTGTAATTTATTACGGGACCAGTTTTCTGGAGTTGCCAGTTTGCTTTTCGTTTCGGCCAATTTTCTTTGTATCGTTCATTGGCCGAAGATTGGTGGAGGAGGGCTTATTTGCATTGTTGCAAATAGGCATTTGTGGAAGGGGCCTTTTGCTTATTGCCATGTCATGATCACTTGACTTTTTGACTTCATCATGGTTGCTCCATACCTTGACTTTCTTTAGTTGATGATGGCTTGACCATTTGGAGTCATCATGGTTGTTTTGGAGTGTTTGTTTATGTTGGTGATGATTTTGTTTTAATGATCACTCTTTATCCATGCTTGCATGATAGCTCACCCACTCCCTTGACTTTCTCTCCATTCTCACCCTTCACACATGCTTGGGCCGGCCACTTTTGGTGTGGGGATTGGATTCTTTTTGTGTGGCATTTTGGCTTTCTAAGAGTGCTAAGAAAAGCTCTCTAGTTCATCTCAAAAATCAATTCCTCCACCATCTCAAAAGGCAACATCCTACAACCCCAAATTGAGACACAAATTCTACCACATATTCTACAGCAAATCTTGGGCATGTCGACTAGCCAGCTTCATGCCCGAGTTGCCTCGGCATTGAGGTGGGAGCCCGTAAAAGAAGTAGGCGATGTGGTGCACTTCCGGCGACGAGGTGGAGACCGGAGCTTCCGCAGGAGATCGGGACGACGACGAGAAGACCGGAGGACTTGGATCAGTCGGTATATCTCTCTTCCCTTTCTTGTAGTTAGCTAGGACTAATTAATGGTTCGATCCGGGTATTAGTGCGCGGCGGTTTGCCAGTTCAAGTAAAATTTAAAGTTTATCACCGCTTCCGCATTTGGCCGTCGGATTGACGGCCGGGGCGCCGCCGTGCACTTACAGTGGTATCAGAGACTCGCCATTAACTTAGTCTAGCTTGGTTTAATGTGTTTTGCATTTCCGATCGACCAAAATTCCAAAATCTACATTTTTTGCTTGCATCAGTTTTCTGTTGAAATTTTTTGGTGTCGAAAATTTTTTCAGGTTCCAGAAAAGTGATGTACTGGAAAATATAAGAGTTCTGTGAAAATTCGATGAAGTGTCTCCACAGTAGGAGCGCGGAACCGCGGCCAAACCCCCCCTTCGGCCGCGGTTCCGCCGCACACTATTGGGTTCACTGCACCAAATTTTTACAGAGGCTTTCTGGGGTTAAAATTGGGGTTTTGGAATATTAAAATTGGGCCCAGAATTTCTGTGAGTGCTACAGTATTGCTTGGGGGCCCACTTGTTAATTTTTGATCGATCGGATATTTTAAACACATTATTTCACAGTATTTACATTATATCTGCGACCGTGAATGTCACTTGATCGGTAAATCCGGTCTAACTGCTATAGCCCGGTTAGACGGATTTGCGAACGTGACTTTCACGTTGATGTTCTGTTTTTGCTGTGATATTGCGGATTGGTCGTGGGGGATAGCCTGGATGCAATACTAGTACAGTTGTGATTGTATTATGTACATTTGATATTGCGGGGCGAGCGTCCGACATGTGGACTGCCGTCACTGCCTGTTTGTATTATTATTTTGGGGCACGGCCAGGTTGCGGTCGATGTACCCGTTGTATGTATATTTTACTTTCTGTACTAGGGTTACCCCGCGGAGGGGTGCACGGATAGCCGGGTTCTGGAGGGCAACAAGCCCGCATCTCATGGCATTGAGACGGAGGGGGCTTCACTCTAGGATTGGCGGGCTATTCGCCGCACTCGTAGGGGGTACAGGTTGACCCAGGAGGGATGCCCAAGTTACCGGAATCCGTGAAGTGCTGGGTGGTCCATTCACGGTGCTGAAGGGGGCTGCCTCGCTTCAGGTTTTGGCGGGTAACTTGCCGCGCCCGTAGGGGTCTAGGATTTCATTGCACAGGCTATCCACACGACCAGGGGAACGTCGGGTTTCAGTAGTGGCTCTGTGAAACCCGGGGATCCCAGATATCTGTATTGTTTCTGTGATGCTGTACATTTCTGTGATGTTGCATTTTATTCACGCCTTGAGCGAAATATAATATATTGGTATATATATTAGTAGATGTTGTATATGTTTTGCATCCGCGCTAGTCCAGTCCCCGCTCTGTCGTTAGTTAGCTAACCTAACGGGTAATGACGGGACCCAGTGGTGAATGCGGATGGCATATACGTACGTCATATTATTTTCGTTCTTTGTGGTGTGATCAATTGATGGGACTGCGTTGATTCGGATCAATGCAAGTTAAAAACAAACCTAATCTGATGTTGTTGGAACACTTTTCAAAAAGCTGTTATTGCAAGGACGTTCACTTTTGTTTTGCATCGTGGTATTCATTTAGAATATCCTGCTCCTCAGTCGACGAGGCAAGGGCCGAGATCCCTTCACCGGGAGTGACCCCTTGGACAAAAGGTTTGCGTCAGGGCAATGACTTCACTATAGCCGATTACTTTTGCTTTGCATCGCGGTATTCAGTTGGAATATCCTGCACCTCATTTTACGGGGAAAGAGCCGAGATCCCTTCACCGGGAGTGACCTCTTTAGCAAAGGTTTTCGTCACTATATTTTTTAAAGCTATCAGTTCCTTCAACGATATCAAGTTCATTACATTAAAGGTTTTCGCCAGAAACCATTCGTAGCCCTCCATCGTTTCATATGGGTAGTCAATAGTATTCAAGCTGTGTATGTTGGCCAAAGTCAAGGCACAGTGTTTGGTAGCTGTTGGTTATTCATATGCAGCATAGATAGATGCGTTGGTTTGGGACAGTCGTACTGCCATTTTGGCCAAAGTCAAGGGTAGGTACGGGTGGATTCAAATTAACCTGGAGAATGACGGGTAGAACTTGACATGTGACTTATGATATGTTGGCCAAAGTCAAGGTCAAAAGAGCATGGGGCAGAAATCACATCGGGAGTTTCAAAAGAACTGAAACTTGCCAGATATGCGCATACCTTCTGGAGTGTGATGACGTGAGCGGATTCCGTCACGTTATCATGCGATGAGAGTTGGATCCCGATTCCCACTGATGAGTTAGTTTACTCCTCGGGTAACCCCGACTAATTCTTCTTTCAGGTTTGGAGGAGAATTTGAGGTACAGTGGGAGGTTTCCAGATTAGATAAATTGGTAACCATTCTGATCTAGGTTAGAGTGCACGCTGAGTGTTTCTTTTCTCTCTCTCTTTGGCAGCGACCATTGACCCGACCCTAAGACTATGACTCAGTGACCAAATTAACCGAACCTTCTTTAATACTGGCTTTTGGATTGTCAGAGTTGCAGACCTCATTGCCACTCCCACTTTTACCCTTTTCTCCAGGACGCCTCGTATTACTACGAACGTCCACTTCCATTGGACAAAACCATCGTATGGTTAGATACAAACTCGAAGGAATTTATTCGAGGATGGTTTCCGGTTCTGGAGAAAACGGATAGGACTATTCAGTTGTCTTTTCCTTTTACCTTCTCTCAGGTTACGAGTGCTCCTTGGTTTAGGAGATAGTACACCTATTACGCAAATTGGATAGTCTTCTTCCAAACCTTAGGCTGGTGCCGACCGGTAGGGAATGAAGAAAACCAATTAGCCTAACGATGGTGTACAGAAGGTATTAAGTTCAGACAAAGCAAGGGATTAGTAAGAGGGCAAAGTAAATTGCAACAGATATTCACGACCAAACCAAATATTCCTTCGCCAATCCTAAATCACCTTTTGTATTTCTCCAGGACACTCCGTATCACTACGAAGATCCACAGTTTTTTGGATACTCCATCGTATGGTTATATACGAACTCGAAAGGGACTTGTTCCAGTTCGGGGATGGATTCTGGTCCAGGAGAAATAGGAATAAGGTTTATTCGGTTGTCTTTTATCTTCACCTTCTCTCGCATTACGAGTGTTCCTAGGATTGGGACAGTACACCCATTATGCTTATTGGATAGTCTTCTTCCAAACCATAGGCTGGTGCCGAACGGTAGGGAAGGAAGAAAACCATTTGGCCTAAACGGGTGTGCAGAAGGTAAAGACTAAAGACATATGAAGGGATTTGGAGAAGTGGCAAAGAACTATACGGTTACAGTCGTGAATCTGGAAGAGGCATTACTAGGAATACCAGCATACCCTATCGAAACATTTCAATGTTTCAGTTTCACTGTGTACTGTTAAAAGAGAACTGATTTCCTAATTAGACACTTGCTCCAGGGTATGTATTTACCAGGTACGGTTCTCACATCTGTATGGTTTTACAGATGATGAGTGGGAGTAAGTTATTGGGAATTGGGTGATCATCCTCATTATATCGGGATTCGTTGTAATCAGTGATATTTGAGGAAGTCACCTGGGTTGTTTGCCGGACGGCAAATGTTTGGTTTTGAATATCCGCTGTCATGCACCAATTTCAAATTGATATATCTGTACGTCTATTTTCATAGAGTGAGATATACCTTTTTGAAATTATGTCTGTGACATTTACCTATATCAGTGGATGATTAGGTAAGGAGCATTAAATAGCGGTGTAATTCTTCTTAACCATAAGTACAGTTTTCAACCTACGACACGCAGTGAATGAGTTATCAGACTCAAGGGACTTATACAGAGTATTGTATGTTGTCCAGGGTCCATCAGGACAGAGGGGTTGGTCCTCATACTATATTCGGTTTACTTATGACTTCTCTAGTTTTTTGGACAGGTGTTTCGTGGAAACACAGGGTCCGAATTTTGAGAAGTTATAGGTATTTGAATAGAGTAGAGAACCAGGTGTAGCAAGTATCGGGATTCTTCAAAGTGATCGAAGATGTAGATACTTGTCAATGGTATTCAGTTGATAGTAATGATTGAGAGAACTTGCTTATCTCTCAGGTTACTCATAATTGGAAGTGTTCCTAAGTTGAGCAACGCTGATCGGCCTCCTTCCATTTAGTTGACATGCGCTGGAGACAGTTGCATGATTTGAATCTGGTTCAATTAAATCAGTGTCTCTGTTTCTATATTGGATATAGAACAGTTCGTATCTTAACGATGTTAAGGTACGGGGAGTTGTCCGGTTTATGATTAAAACCAGACACTGGACAACTCAAGGCACGTTTCTGTAATGGCTGTTTGTGGGTTGACCCAGGCTATGACGAGGGTTGACTTTCTACCATCTGGATGAACAATAGCGATATTGTTCTAGACTCGCCACAGTTTTATTAAAAATGGATTTTTTTTCAGAGAACAGTAGTGGGAGTATGGTAGAACTGGAAGTAATTCCAGAACCACAAACGATTACTGAAGATTTCATAGGAACCTAAAGATTCAATCTGGTTTGACATTCCATTGGCCACTTCGCAGATAAGGTGGGTAACTTCAGACACCCGAGAGGTACTACGGTAGCCTCAAGGACGGTGACAGGGAAGTTCTTGTTTACCCACAATTGCCATTGCTATTGTTCCAGGTTGCGAGACCCGGCGGGAAGATGAGTATAGCGTCGTTCTAAACTAGCTTTAGAAGTGTACGTGTATATGACTCTGCCAGAGGGTTGTCGTAGTCAGTGGGAGCAGCGGAAGCATTGGTGGACAGGTAGCTTGTGTCTATTTATAGACTGAAGCACCAGTAGCGGAGATAGATCATCTATTTCTGACGTGACAGTCATAGGTTTGACTTCATCAGAATAGGGGATGGATCTGTTGAAAAGGTAGTAGGGTGTGATATCCTGGTATTTGGATGACATACACAGAGTAGGAAAAGAGACTCCTATACTACAATCGGTTATACTTTGGTCGTCACACAGTGGTTTCTCCACAAAGAAAATGGATTTTATATCAGACATACTGATTACTAGATCTATGGTTTTAGATCTAAATTTGGGTGGTTTCCCAATCAGGGTACTTTGACGGCATTCTAAGAGTATTTAGAATGGACGACTCCTGGCACGGTAGTGTACCTGCAGGTGATGGAGTCACCCTCTCTAAAGCTGTCTTACAGACTAAAGGGGAGAGGGATGTGCATGATTGGCAGATCACTTGCTCAGGCAATTGAGTTAATCATGAGATGTCAAGTACCACACCAGATGTTGTTCTTGCACTAGATGCAATAAGTTGACATTAATCCAATCCTGGAGAAACGGTCGGAAGCAGTTTTAGAACATAAGTGGATGGTCTAGGGATATGATAACGACAGCCTCATTCGGGAAACAGTTATCATTCCAGGCTTCCAAGGTGACGTGGACGACAAGGAGGTTGTCAGAGTTATAATTTTTCCTTCTGATGAGGGGCAGTATTTTGGACAGGTGGTCCAAGGCAATACTGAGGGAGGCATGGCGCAGGATACTGATTAAGTTCAGTTGACGATACAGTCTAAGAAGTTTGGATTTGAAGTTCATTTATGAGCTAGGTCCCATCAGACATCCAGACATATTCTAAGACAGGTATTGCGCATTTCGGAAGATGGCTTTCTCCGCGAACTTGAGATATAGAGAGACATAGAAAGGAACATCAAGGCGGATCCACTCACTAAGGCTATTCCTCGAACGCAATAGTTTCGCAAACGAGGTTTGTGAGACTGACTAGTAGAGGAGTTGGGTGTTCGGTATCACACGGGCTGTGAGTATGCGACATCGCAATAATTAGCCTTGAGTGCAAGTGGGAGATTGTTGGAGATAGTGCCCTCAGAGTCAATTATTGGGTCACAGGTATGTGATTGCAATGATTGAGGGATGACCTATCCCGGTAGGACAGTCTTACTCGAGATGATAGTATGCTATCTGGTTTACCTTTATCATCGTGTACTGCTTTAGGTGACCTTACAGGTCGCTATTACACGTTGATAGAGCCCCTAGGATTCTTGCTTGACCACCAGCAGTATGAGGGCGATCATATAAGTGGGAGCTGGTAGTCTATAAGCATATCCTTAAAAGGTCCCTAGTCGTGGGAGTTTCGAGACAGGGCATCGATACTCCAGAGTAGACTAGTGTATACAGTCGAGACCCCGACGAGGGGCGGTGGCCGGTCTCACAAGCCATTGGTGTCAGTTGGATCACCTAAGATGTATACAGGTGCTCATTGGGTTATGAGTACACCGGACAGGACTCGCCGGGAACATGCTAGTTGGTCATATACCAGACGTCAGATGGCAGTTCCCTGGTGACATGTGTACAGGTTAGTTCATCGACCTGGGGATCGTCATTTGTCTCGTGTGAGTTCCCACTGTACTTTGATTACTACCCTACCACGGCTCAAAGGAGTCGTGCAAACAGGTTTTAGTTGGGTACAGTCCCGAGCCACATGGAGGCAGTGAGCGTATCATCAGGGGTTCGTCTCTCCCGGTATTGGGGGTGAGGTCGCGCTGTGTCTAGGAGAGCCATTACACGAAGCCCTCGGCCGAGGCAAGGAGATTTACTGGTAGGTATTCCAGTAGTATCTCAGGGTGTTCTGGGCTACACTCCGACACGACTTGTACCGCTTTTGGGGGTCTGACTTTTACCAACCCCCTAGGCCCGCCATGCGATACTCATAGACGAACGGACCGGACTGTACGGATATTGTCACTGACAGGCTCAGTAGGGAGTCAGGCTGAGTTCGCTCACAGACGTCCCTTTTGGTCAATACCTGGTAACCCGTTATGTATTGGCTTATACCTCTAACGTGCTAGTGGTTAAATCCACGACCAAGGTGTTGACGAGTCTTTAGAGTCCCCCACATTCAGTTACTCAGCTTTCGGGCGAAAGGTTGTAGAGGCCGTATGGAGATATGGCAAGGTCCGATCAGATACGTGCGGTATTGCATGGATCAGGATCAGACAGGTTGTAGAGGCCGTATGGAGATATGGCAAGGTCCGATCAGATACGTGCGGTATTGCATGGATCAGGATCAGACAGGTTGTAGAGGCCGTATGGAGATATGGCAAGGTCCGATCAGATACGTGCGGTATTGCATGGATCAGGATCAGACAGGTTGTAGAGGCCGTATGGAGATATGGCAAGGTCCGATCAGATACGTGCGGTATTGCACGGATCAGGATCGGACAGTTTGTACTATAGGCCGTATGGATATATGGCGGGGTTCGATCAGATACGTGCGGTATTGCACGGATCAGGATCGAACGGATATTACTAGCCGGCTTTGGTTTAAGCCGGATCCTAGTATAGTACAGTGTAGATTATGTCTCATTGCATTTGTATTTCGGTCGGAATACAAATACAGGTGTGTATGCACAGTATCGGGGTTTTCCTGTAATTTATTACGGGACCAGTTTTCTGGAGTTGCCAGTTTGCTTTTCGTTTCGGCCAATTTTCTTTGTATCGTTCATTGGCCGAAGATTGGTGGAGGAGGGCTTATTTGCATTGTTGCAAATAGGCATTTGTGGACGGGGTCTTTTGCTTATTGCCATGTCATGATCACTTGACTTTTTGACTTCATCATGGTTGCTCCATACCTCGACTTTCTTTAGTTGATGATGGCTTGACCATTTGGAGTCATCATGGTTGTTTTGGAGTGTTTGTTTATGTTGGTGATGATTTTGTTTTAATGATCACTCTTTATCCATGCTTGCATGATAGCTCACCCACTCCCTTGACTTTCTCTCCATTCTCACCCTTCACACATGCTTGGGCCGGCCACTTTTGGTGTGGGGATTGGATTCTTTTTGTGTGGCATTTTGGCTTTCTAAGAGTGCTAAGAAAAGCTCTCTAGTTCATCTCAAAAATCAATTCCTCCACCATCTCAAAAGGCAACATCCTACAACCCCAAATTGAGACACAAATTCTACCACATATTCTACAGCAAATCTTGGGCATGTCGACTAGCCAGCTTCATGCCCGAGTTGCCTCGGTATTGAGGTGGGAGCCCGTAAAAGAAGTAGGCGATGTGGTGCACTTCCGGCGACGAGGTGGAGACCGGAGCTTCCGCAGGAGATCGGGACGACGACGAGAAGACCGGAGGACTTGGATCAGTCGGTATATCTCTCTTCCCTTTCTTGTAGTTAGCTAGGACTAATTAATGGTTCGATCCGGGTATTAGTGCGCGGCGGTTTGCCAGTTCAAGTAAAATTTAAAGTTTATCACCGCTTCCGTATTTGGCCGTCGGATTGACGGCCGGGGCGCCGCCGTGCACTTACAGCTACTACATCATTTCGCCAGAACCAAGAAAACCCTCTGTGTGGGACTCTAAAGACTCGTCAATACGCTGGCAGTGGATTTAACCACAAACACGTTAGCGACATTAGCTGTATGTTAGGATTCATGAGAAAATACACCTACGAGATCCTCTCGACTCATAGGGAGAAG
This sequence comes from Agapanthus africanus, assembly GCA_030015575.1. NCBI lineage: Eukaryota > Viridiplantae > Streptophyta > Magnoliopsida > Asparagales > Amaryllidaceae > Agapanthus > Agapanthus africanus. The sequence goes on from CM057338.1 coordinate 17,165,149, forward strand.
AGTCTTTATGAGACCCTCACGGCTCATAAAGTTGAAAAGTCTTAGGCGGCAGATCCAAATCTGTTTCCTAAGCCGTCGCTGTCCTGCGAAGAGATCAAGATAGATTATCTACAAAATGCATTTGCTAAAAGGTACACACCACTATGAAACAAAATATGTCTTTTATTCATAAATCCAAATGAATACAAGATACATGTCATAAAAAGAATTAAAATGAATGTAAGATACTCTCTTATTCATGAGTGAATACAAGAAAAGGAAAATATAAAAAAAAATCTTTAAGTCGGCGGATGGTATAATAAGTTCGTCAGTTCATCCTTCTTCCGATGGGCCTCAGCTTCAAGTTTTGTTATCGCTACGAGACGAGTCTCCGCCTGAGACTGTTGAACATGGTATGAGGCGAGCTGACTCTCAAGCTCCTTTTCAGCTACTTTATGAGCTTCAACCATCTCGCGGGTAAAAATAACGGTTTTATCAAGAGCTACCACCTCCATGATAGCTTCTTGAAGCACCCGCTAAAGTTCATACGCACGAGTGGTCTTAGTAGTGAGTTGGGCTTGAAGTTCCCCCAAAGCATTCGAAGCTAACTCCGTCTCCGAAAACTTCCGATTGAGCCTCTTTTGCAGGACTGAAGATTAGCGGCGCACCGCTCAATCCACCCCCGCAGGCTCGCCTTGGCAGTTAAGAGCTCAGAAGGAAGGCGTATACACTCAAGATTATGTAAGCAAGCCTCCACCCTACGACAATACTCAACTCAAACATGCACCAATGCTTCATCATGATAAGTAGCAAGGAAGGGCAAAGAAGTATTGGTTTCGGCAGCAAATTCTTCGGCCGTAACAGAATTTCCAGCACGAAGATTTTCAATGAGAGCCGCCAGGGAGTAGATGCTTTGTCTCGCCATCCTTTCAGACGCACGACGGGCATAGGGAGCTGGTGGCATGAAAATCCGTGATTCCAAAGGAATTAGGGTTGGCAGAGCTGTCAAGATTTATGGACGGTCAGTGAGAGTCACAAACATGGAATAGACAAAACAATGCCAAAGATAAAACCTTACTTACCCACAGTCATGCAAGGGGGGTTTGAGAAATCCCCAGGCCTATCGAGGATCTCGACCTCGTCATCGGCTTCTAGCACTGTGGAGCGCATATTAGCATTATTATAAAGAATAATAATAAAACGAAAAGGGTCAAAGAACACAGACCTTGCCCGGAAGAAAGGACGATACTTTGTGGGGATATCTCCTGTAGGGCACCTATGTCAAGTAAGTGCTGGAGGGATTTCCTGGGAGACGGGTCCACAACAGAAGCCGTCAATTCCCGTAGTTCTGAAAGGAAGGAAAGGTTCAGATAATGGAAAGACTATTAAAAACAAAGTACAGGAGACTACCTTCGATGCTCTTCCCGTCTTGAACCGGAGGGATAGCAGCCTCGGCAGTCTCCTCCGTGCCCTCAAGAACATCACCGGAGACATGCGCTGGTGTGACGGCTTCCAATTGAGGGGCAACGACCGCTATTTCAGGCTCCAATGAAGGGACGGCAGTCTTAACTACCCTCTCCACAATCTCTAGGCCGTCACCAGAAAGATCCATTAAATCTACGGCCGATAAGGGCACCTCTTCAGGGAGAACAGGCACCAGGGGAACGGAGGTTACCAGTGGAAGCTCCACAGCAGGAATAGCAGCTGTAACGACCTCCTCCGCACCTACTAGTGCCTCATCAGAGACATTTACAGAGTCCACAGTCAGGATGCGACTTGAGCTCAAATCCTTTGTAGTCGCTGAAGTCCTTACAAAGTTGTCGCAAAGATAAGGAGATATAAAAAACAAATTATTTGCTGAAAGGAAAAAATACGGAAAGCACACATTAATCAATGCCGTTATTGGGGTACGCTTGCTGGCACTCGCGAAACGCTGGGTAAACAGCAGTTCCATTTCAGCAAAGGTCTTGATAGAGTCGTTCGGGAGCTCAGAATACCACTCGAACGCTGTATCTGACAAGCTACCAATGAACTGACGGAGCAACAATTTATCATCACCGCCAGTGTTGCCGCAAAGCGCCCTGAACTGGGCAACATGCTGGTGGGGATTGCCAGTCCCCATATACACATGGAACTTGGGAATTGTGTAACCAGGTGGGTATTTGATCTGGTCGTACCAACTCGGATACGGCCGTCCTGTTTTTACGACCTGGCCGGCTGCTTCAGTCGCATGATGAACCCGTATTTGTTGGGCTATGTAGTCATCTAAGTCAGCCTTGGAGATTGTTTCCTCCTTAGCTGTTGATGGAGCTGGTGGAGGATTTGACGTTTCTCCCCTATCGTCTTCAAGGATGATCGGGGGATCTTCAGCAGGTGGCTCCTGTTGAATCATCATACCCACCATGTCCTGGAACAGAAGAGCCATTTTCTTTATGCTGGCTGCTTGTTCTGCAGCCTCTTTATCCTTCTTCTCCATTATGCGACGAAGGAACTCAGCGTCAGTTTCTTGTTCTTGACGCTCATCCGAGGACGTTTCAGGGTTTTCTTTTGGCCCAGTAAGTGCAGCCATCGCGGTCATCATCTCCTGGAGCTTTTGTTGTTGCTCCTGCACTTTGGTCATCGATCGCGTGAGCGGTCTATGACCTGTTGATATGCGGCTGTCCTCTTTACCAGACGCCATGTAGACGGTATGAACTACCATACTCCCAGACTTAGGGCGTTTGGGTTCACCGCCTTTGATATTTGTCGTCGGCGTTGGTACTTTCTCCGGCCTTCTTCTTTTATGGGCCGTAGAAGTTGAAGGGGCCGTTGCTTTGGGCATCCAAGCGGTCGTCGCCTTTCATTGCTTGACCAGGAGATTTTCTTCTTGCTGACCTCTCGACTTCTTCTATTGGCGAGAGAAATTAGGATCAATGACAGATTCTCGGACTCGTCGCCATGTCTTATAGATCCTGGAGGACAGCGATTGAGGAGGCTGCTCTGGCTTTTCTGTTTCCACGGCGGTCTCCACTGGTGGAGGAGATCTTTTGAGCATCGCAGTTGGTGAGTTTCTGCGTACTCTGTTCAATAATTTGAAGCTGTTCTCGGTTGGAACAGCATCGTTAACTTCCACCGTCAGAGCTGGCGGAGTTATCCCAGAAGAGGAGTTGCCCCCAATCTTCCTTATCCGGCGCCAGTGGCGTCGTCGGGCGCGACGAGTCGTCGGTATTGGTTCAGAGACAAAAACAGCTTCTTCTTGCCCTCTGTTCAGGTGTGGGGCTATTGCTGGCGTCAGCCTATTAAAAACTGATGTCTTTTGAGTGGCAGGAGCAGGAGTGGGAGTTGGGACGGTCAATCTTGTAAAGACCGATCTCTTAGCAGGAGAAGCCGCCTTGACGACTTCAGTAGCAGGCTTGGCTACTCCTTTTAAGGTAACCTTTTCTGGGACTGCAAGCTTCATTGCGGGTCCGCAGGAGTTTTGGCCCAGTCTGGAGAAGACCGAGGCACTGGTGTTGGGCGACCCGTTGAAAGGGGCCACAGTAACTGAAAGTCGATCGAAGACCGACTTCTTAGGAGCTTCTTGTACGGGCACGGAGGTGCTGAAGCTTGTTGGCGGAAGCATAGTTCCGAAAAACAACCCCATGGTGGCTTAAGTAATCTGCTCCACAGGCATGGTGAACAGAGAGACCGCTTGGGGCCCGTAGGTTATGCCCCCAGTTGAGGCCGGACGCGAGCTGCAGCTGCAGTTAGAGCACTTCGAATAAGTTGAGGCCATCGATACTTGATTTCTCTTCTGCACCAAGAAAGAGACCAAATCTTAGTAAACTTGAAATCCAAGGGCAACCGTTAACAAACCGCGATTGGTTCGCGAAGACGATACACGAAGTGTGGAGTGGAAAGAGGAAAAGGTCCCACCGGGCGTGCCAGAATCTGTTCCCCTCCGAAAGACGGCGACGACGTGAGGAAGTCTTGCCTGAGATTCGGGGCAGATGCTATATGGTTTTATCCGTCTACCTCTCCGAAGATGCCAAGTTGATTTATGGCACCGTGTATCGGAGGTTTAGACGAATGCGGCCGATGTAGCAGACTTCGTCAGATTCCCCCTCGCTAGAGGGGTTTTTGATTGTGGGGACGCTCTTCCCTGCAGGCGCAAGCCCCTGCAGTTAATTACGCTACCGCATCGCGGTAGCCACTTTCTCCTTCTCCAGAATTTCACTTCGTGTCGTGTGTGTTTGTTTTGTTTAGGGTTGCCCGTGGATTGTATACGGAGACTGAGTAATGCCGTCACCCGTAGGACGTGGATTAATCCAAATCCGTATTTACTTAGATTTGGGTTTGGTGTTTTTAGTTTAAGGATACGTTAGCCGTATTGAGGCTAAGATCAACTTAAACGTTCGTTAAGGATGCGTTAGTCTGATTTGAGACTAAGATCAACTTAACGTGGTGATCCATTTAATATATGGCCGTCGGGACTCATCACCTCTCTGACGTCGTTGAAGGATTACAACGATAGGTGTCAGAGGAGTTCAGAAATGTACCCTTGAACCAAAGTTGATTTGGAGTTTTATAGTTCATTTGAATGTTTAAAGATACGTTAGCCGTATTTGGGGCTAAGATCAACTTAAACGGGATCGTTTAGATCCAACAAAAGAGCATTTGGGGGCTCTATTGTTCCAGTTTAGAGACGTGGTGGTCTATATTCCAGTTTAGGGACGTGGTGGTCCATCATTAGTTTAAGGACGTTTCGGTCCAATAGTAGTTTAAGGACGTTTCGGTCCAATATTAATGTGTGGTCGTTGGGACCCGTCACCTCTCTGACGTCGTTGAAAGATTACAACGATAGGTGTCAGAGGAGTTCGGAGATGTACCCTCGAACCGAAGGTAAATTGATTTAAGAGAGCGATCTTGCTCAGTTAATTTAATTTGAGGACTTATGGCCATGATTGGACTAAGTCCAATTAAAAAATTCAACACCTTTATTTGTTTTTTGTTTGGGCTCTGCCCATAAAGGATGCAGAGCATCAATTTATTTTGGGCCCTGCTCATTTTATAAATGATGCAGAATACCAATTTTACTTGGGCTCTGCCCTTGTATAAAAGATGCAAGGCATCAATTTATTTGGGCTCTGCCCATTTATTGCCTTGCAATTTATTTTGGCCTGTTAGGTCATTTTGACTTGGGCCTGGCCCTTTAGCAGAGGAAATGCATTGCATTTTCAGGCGCTTTGCGCCAATCAAAGAGCGCAAGCGCTTATGATGATGACACGTGTCATGCAGCGCAGTGCGCTGCGCTTGCGTTGCTGATACGTGGCGCGCTCTGGTGAGTTGTGCCAATTTCAGAGAGCAAAGCTTTATTTCAAAAGCGCGTAGCGCAACTGGTTCAGATGCTGACATGCGGCGCTCTCCGGTGGCTTGCGCCAGCCCAAGAGCGCAACAGTGCAGATTTATGAGTGCAAAGCACTATTAATTTGAGAATCTTTTAGATTCAAGAACCAATGGTTCATAAAAGAAGTGCAAAGCACTATTTGTTTTCTTCGATCTAATGAAAGTCAAAGAAAATAAGTATTTCTTGTTTTTCTTATTTAAAGAACCAGTGGTTCATAAGAAGTTCAAAGCACTGTTTATTATATGAAGATCATTGATCATGTTCTTAGATCAATGATCTATTAGAAGAAATTTCTTCTATTTTTATGAAGGTTTTTACCTTTTTCTTGAAACTTTTTCAGAGTTTTCACTGTTTGAAGCTCTTGATTTCTCAAAATATGTTCCTCCTCTTGAATTGAGGTCTGCGGTCATTTTTATAGTGCTCATAAATTAGTTAAATTTGTTAAAGAGATCTTTCTCTGAGTGATTTGGGGAATTTTTCCCACCGTTGGATCTTCGATCCAAGGGCTTCTATTTTACAGAAGAAAATCTTCTTGTTTTAACAAGAACAGAAAAGATTTCTTTAGAATTTTAATTCTGTTTGGCCCAAATGCTCCAGAGCATGACACGTGTCACGCAGCGCACAGCGCAGCGCAACTGCGCTAGCGCATCTGCGCTGACACGTGTCAAGCAGCGCAGAGCGCAGAGCAACTGCGCTAGCGCATCTGCGCTGACACTTGTCGCGCAGCGCAACTGCGCGAGCGCATCTGCGCTGACACGTGTCGCGCAGCGCAGTGCTTGTGCAACTGAAACGTTACTTTCTTTAATTTTGCCTTAAATAAAGCTTTGCCCTGATTGGGCGCGCCTTCTTGGGCGCTGCGCTGACGTATCAGCGCCTGGCACGTGGCGCGTTGCGCCCGAGATTTGAAGCGTTGCTTTAAAATTTGAATTTTGAATTTCAACAGAGCTTTGCTCTGATTGGGAAAACAAACGCCCCCCACCGTTGTGCTCACGTGGCGCGCACGTGAGTGCAGCGGTGGCAAGCTCTTGACCGTTGGATCAAGGGGTGAGCTGAAGGGGCGCAAGCGCCTTATAAATAGGACTTATGGCCCTTAGGAAATCTTCACCATTTCAAGATTTTTGATTTTCTAGAGCTTTGCTCTTGCTTAAGAACTTCAGAGCTTTGCTCATTTCCAAAGTTAGAAACTTTAGGTAAAATTAACTTAAATCAAATTAATTTAAATCAATCTTAACAAAAAGAGCTTTGCTCTCATAGATCTTTTGATGTAAGAAATATCTTTGGGGTTTCATAAACAGAGCTTTGCTCTCAAAAACTTATAGATCTGCAGAGATCTTGTTCATGGGTTCTAACCCATGAACAGAGCTTTGCTCTTGAATCAACTGTAAATGAAGAATTTTTCATAAGTTTTTCATGGATTTTTCAAGATTCCAAAAAAAAAAAATTATTTCTTTTAAGTGTAAAAATTTTCTGATGGACCTTTCCATTATTACCATAGAGCTATGCTTTTTTAAGGAATTTTATTCCTTTGAGACCAGAATTTGACAAGTGTCATTCTGTGATAGAGCTTTACTCTGAAAGAGGAGATTTTCTCCTTATCTCTAGGGATTCCCCACTGATGAGAATATTCTCTTAGGGATCTTTTCTTTAACTGACAATCTTACCCAATGATGACGCTGTCTTATTAAATAAGGCATTTTCATCCAGATTTCGTGGGTCCCCCTACCCACTGCACTGCAGTGCAGTGTGATTAACTTTAATTTAATCAATTTTTAAATTCAATTAATTGAAAATTTTTTAATCGCCAAGCGTTGGAATTATAGCACTGACGGCTATTTTGTTCTTTTGCAGCGATCATGTCTCTCGACACCTCGTTCCCGTTTGTTCGTTCAAAGGAGGGATTTCCCGAGGCGCCCTTGGACCGTGAGGTCCTGGCCATGATTAAGGAGTACGACCCGGAATACAAGAGTCTCCACCTTTGGGGGTCGTGGTATAATCAGATCATCAAGGGCTGACGGAGCTTCACATGCGCGGTGCCGTCAGAACCCATCACGGCGATTCACTATGCTACCCCACCCTCGATGCAGTATCCCGTGGAGATGGTGGATTGGACCGCGAAGGGCTTTCTTCATTCTGCTATGGATGCGGTTCCGGTCCAGCGTCCTATGGTCTTGGATATCCTAGGACGCCGTATCTGTCAGGGAAAGGTGAGACCCTGAGGGCAATCATATAACATTGGTCTGATCCCCCGCCATCCGATCGGCTATCTGCCATGGGCCCGGTATATCCTGTCGACGAAGAAGTCGCAGTTGATAAGGTTAGGACTGTACACCACGGTCTACGTCTCTCTCTTCCAGTATCCCACGCTTCCCACCTGGTGGTTCAAGGCTTTCTTGGAGCAGTGGAATATTCCTACCCACACTTTCCTTGCCATGGATCGGGAAGTGTCAATCTCTTTAGAGGAGTTCACGGAGGTATCCGGTTTACCAGTCATGGGGGAACATTATGAGGAGTTGCTCCCGACAGATGAGTACGTCTTTGGTGCTAAGCCGATGGTAAGGGGGCTCACGCCGGAGAATGCTGTTCAACACCAGTTCCCAAGCTTGATTAAAGTGTTGAACATATATGAGTTCCTTTTCATCGAACATGGGAGTCGAGGAGTTAACTTTGAGGATTTCGTTGCTCGGTTTCTTCGTCCAAGCGTCCTCTCATCAGAGGCTGCCAAGTTCGCTACTCTGGATGACCCTTTCGGTCTAGGTGCGGATAACCTACCGGAGAAGGAGATAGATCAAAAGGGTTTTTTCCTTCCGGACTTCCCTACTATGTCTTTTGCAGAAATTGCGGCCCCTGGAATGGATGAGGAGGCCTTTTTCTTAGGATTTCTTGGGTTATGGTTGAGTTGGTTTGCAATTCTAATGCACCCTCACCGCATGCGGCCCTCTGTTTTTTACCCAGCCCACTGGATGACAATCGGGGTAAAGGTGGCCGTTGGGATCGCCGGCTTGGCGCACTTATATCATGGCCTCAGTCGAGCAGCGGATGCTAATGAGCCTGGGGTACTGCACGTGGTCTTCCCGATGCACTACTTTGTATCGTGGCTCGAGCTACACACGGAGGGTGTCTTCGGCATGCACAAAAGGCCCTTGTTCTTCGACAAGTGTGGTTTCCCTCGCATCATACAGCTGATTAGCGCATCAATCGTGACCCCATCACTACGGAACGCCAGGGGTTTACTGCTTCGCCCTCACACCATTAGAGCCGTGATGTCCTTCATCGACAAGATATTGACCATTGGAAAAGCGTCCACCGCTGCGGTGCGACCATTACAGGACTCCTTTAAGGATGGAGCTTCAGTTTTGACGGCCCGGGAGACCCTCCACTTGTATTCTATTAGACCGGGCTTCCTAGTCTTCAGGCAGAACGGTGCGGCAATTTTCATGAGATATAACCCGCATCGTTTCGCCTAACAACTGGGCTACGATCAAGGGGTACCCTTGGAAGCTTTCTTACTGGAACCTGCTTCCAATGAAGAAGGGATGGAGAATGCGTTACATCACTTCATGCGCCTGAACACGGGTTCTCGTTTTTTTATCAGTGCGCCGGCCTGCGCTCTACGACTCCTTAATGTATATAAAGAGTGGTACAATCATGCGACGGGGACCGTTATAAAGGAAGAGAGGCGAGTGTTGGTCGACCGTAAAGGTGCACCTCCCGGCACCGACCGTAATGCTCCCTTAGTGCCAAGGACCCCGGTGGTCTCTCCTCTAAAAGATACCAGGGCCGGACCATTGCGTGCGTAAAGTCCTCCGCACGGATTGCCGCTCCCCGATATTACAGATGCACCTCCAGCGCCCTGTGCTCCAGTGGAGACAGTGGTTGTAGCCTCACCGGAGTCTGGGGTGGGTGCAGACATCGGGACCCGCCGTCCCAAAGTGGCTGCTAAGCGTAAGTCGATCCCACGTGCACCTAGGGTCGGAGGGCAGAAGAAAAAGAAGTCGCTCTTCGCTGCAGATGTCGCGTTCGGTCAGGAACCCTATGCTCCCTATGCCGAGGGCCTGAGCGAATATGGGACTAACGAGGGATTAGTCATGCCGCCGCCGGATGATACAGACTTGGAGGCCGCTCTCGAAACTTCAGCATGGTTGGCAAAGCGTGACGCGTGGCTAGCTGAGCTTGCGCAATCAGGTAACTACTAGTCGCATTTTCTTTATTGCAACATATCCTCCTTATTGCCTTTGACTAACATTTTTCTTTCTTTTCTTCCAACAGACATCACTGATGAAGAAGCCATTGCCGCTTCCCTGAAGACTTTCCAAGAGGAGGAACGTCTTAGAGCGTCCATGGGCCTTAGTAAGTTTCAATTCATCAAGTTTTCATTTCCCTTGTGTTATGGTCGATCTAACCTCTCCCTTTTTATCGCAGGAACCTCAATACCGTTCCCGCCAAGCGACGCAGATGTTCTGCCAGCTGCCGATGTTCCTGCTTCCTCGGGGCTACCGCGGGAAGTCCGTCTTGAAGAGCCAATGAGAGATGCCTTAAAGGCTCTGGAGGCATCTCTGAACGAGGACGACGACGCCTTAATGAAAGAAGCATCACAGAGGTCCATCGCGACAGCCCGGGAGGAGAGGAAACAGTCAAGGCGCGAAGCGAAGGCACGCCGGGCTGCTTTGGCTACGAGAGCGGGCCCCAGCACCGTCCCTCGTGCTGATACTCCATCCGAAGAGGCCCCTGTCGCCCTATCTACTGCTCGCAGACAAGTGGCGTGCGCAGTTCGGAGCACAAATGATAAATCCACTTCAGGTAATATTTCTCTCAGAATTTTGTTGTAAGAATTATAATGCCATCGGTTCTTATATATTTTATCTTGCAGAGCCAAGTCCAACCGAGGGGGAGGCGGAGACCGTTGAACCCAAGGAAACAGAGGAGGCGGCACCTGCCGAACCCGAGCTGACGGTGGGCAACGTCGCTGAGGCTTCGGAGCCTGAGATGGAGGTTGAGGGGTTTGCAGCCGAGAAGGTCATTGATGCCGAGCCTGAAGTGGCGGCAGATGAAATGATCGTCACAACTGAGCCCAGGGTGGTGGCGGACGAGGCGCTTGAGGCCGGCGATCTCGTGGTGACGGCGAATGAGCCGATGGAGACCGCGGAGCCCGCAGAAGTAGCGGGTGAGATGGGTACGACTCTTGGGGAAGAGTTAGCCACTCTCTCCCAAGAGTCCGGCAACGCTCCAATCAATGCCCTCCCCGTATACGATCTTCCGCCGTCTCTAGGTCTTGCGAGCACGACAACGGTCCCTATCGAGTCGGGTGATGAGGCCATGGGTGGTGGCCTCATGTCAATAGAGGAGGGAGTCGCCTCCGTTTCAGCCGGCAGCTCATCAGGTAAATCCCAAGTTGCTGTCTTTCTTTACCTTACAATCCTTTCTGACAAGTTCACCTTTTTTCGTAACGCAGGTGCAGCCAGCGCTGATGCCCCACTGCTCGAGGGAGCGCCTTCAACGACTGCCTTGGCGATGGTCACCTCTCAACCCTCTCTCATACCGTCGAAGATGTTGGAAGGTATGGGTTTGCAATTTATTAATCTTATCTTCCAAATGCATAATTTATGTACTAAAGTCGCACTGTTATGTCTTTTCAGGAGTGCTCTTTGATCATCTATATCAAGTGTTGCTCCCACACTTCTCCTTCCCATCTGAACTCACTTCTCCCTCTGGCGGTACTGGTGAGTATAGTCCCCGACTGATACCTTTCTTTTTCGGTGATAGAATTATTTCTAACTCTCTCTTGTCCTGACTGCAGTGTTACAAATCGAAGAGGGAGAAGAAAGATCGGTCGCGCCACCGGCCCTTCCGGCCTTGCCACCTGCTTCAACCGATATAGTAAACTATCTTATCAATGACTTTTTCCATATCTATTGAATCATCATCTAATCGCATTTTGTCTTTTCAGCTGTCGTTCCAGTCTCGGCGCCTTTTGAGCCTCATATTACAATGCCGGTCGGCCCTTCCCAGAGACGTCCGTCCTCAAAAGGTGCGGCGAATAGTCTGCGCATGTTGAGCGACTACATCGAGGAACTCGACATCGAGACTCCCATGTCTGCTGAGGACTTCGCTATGACGGTTAACCCGATGTTGGTGATATTTGCCAACTTTCATGACGAGGGCATCGTCGCCTCTTGGGTTAATCACTGTCGGGAGATTGAGGCTCACCTTCATCAGCTGGAGTTGATGCGTCTCTCCCCCGAGACTTTGGCTGTGAGTACTCAACGGGGAGCATGGCTCGAGCAAAGCACTTCTCATTTCCGCCATTTGGAACAAGAAGCAGCTTTGATGCTGAAGGAGTGCCAGGAGTCTTCAAGCGAAACTGCTCGCCTGCGTGCTGAAGTTGAGGCGAACGCCGCTGAGGTAAAGGCCGTCTTCGAGGGCCTTCTGGAGCGCATCTCAAATGGGCTGAAACTGAAGCGGGCACTTGATGTCGCCGAGCATGACACTCCAGGCCGTGAAGCCGCTCATCAGGCCGTTAAAGAGCAGCTTGCATCTATCTTGCAGCAGCGGGCTCAAGTAGAGGCAGAACTGGCGGTGGTAGCCGATCGGGAAAAGGCATGGAAGGAAGTGTGCGAACAACTGATAAAGCTACTTAAGACGCTTCCTTTCCAGTAGCTGCCTTCGTATCAATGTATTTGTAAAATTTTCCTTTTAAATAATATGTATCCATTCTTTATTCTTTTGTACGATTCATCTTGTATTTGATTGAAGTCAATGAATAAAGATACACATTTTTCTTTTGCAATGTCTTGTATGCTCTTTTGCTTTCTGCCTTCTCTTATTATCAGCATGTTGTCTTGATAAACATAATTGGCAGATAACTTAGTTTTTTTTCAGAGATAGCGATGGCTTAAGCCGCAGGTTCAGATCTGCTGCCTAAGACTTTTCAACTCTATGAGCCGTGAGGGTCTCATAAAGACTTTTCTCCCTACGGATCGAGAGGATCTCGTAGGTGAGTTTTTCTCCTTAGGAATCATGAGGATTCCTAAGTGTGGTTTTCTCTTATAAGTCATAAGGATCCTATAAGAGAATTTTCCCTCTTACGAGTCGAGAGGATCCGTAAGCGGTTGTTTCCCTCCTTGTCGAAACTCGATTTTGGAGAGTGAGACCCGTGAATAGTATGCAAGAGACCGTTTTAGATCAACTTGCAGGGTCCCATTGTTTAGGAAACAAGTTTTTTAATTCCTGCTGCCTGAGGCTTCATCTTGCAAATTGAGACGAATCGGGAATTTCCCGTGGAGACACTAGTTTCTCTGCGAGCCGACGCGAATCATGAGGCTCTCGTTAAGGATTGTTTGTTTCCCTGAGTTGAGGTATTTGTTAAGGATTATTTATTTCCCTAGCGCCAAGGATTATTTGTTTCCCTGGTGTTGAAACGAATCGAGAATTTTCCACGGAGGCACTGGTTACTCTGCGAGTCGACGCGGATCAGGAGGCTCTCGTCAAGGAATGTTTGTTTCCCTGAGTTGAGGTACTTGCTAAGAATTATTTGTTTCCCTAGCGCCAAGGATTATTTGTTTCCTTGGTGTTGAAACGAATCGAGAATTTCCCACGGAGGCACTGGTTGCTCTGCGAGTCGACGCGGATCAGGAAGCTCTCGTCAAGGATTGTTTGTTTCCCTGAGTTGAGGTACTTGCTAAGGATTATTTGTTTCCCTAACGCCAAGGATTATTTGTCTCCCTGGTGTTGAAACGGATCGAGAATTTCCCACGGAGGCACTGGTTGCTCTACGAGTCGATGCGAATCAGGAGGCTCTCGTCAAGGATTGTTTGTTTCCCTGAGTCGAAGGATTTGCTAAGGATTATTTGTTTCCCTAGCGCCAAGGATTATTTGTTTCCTTGGTGTTGAAACGGATCGAGAATTTCCCACGGAGGCACTGGTTGCTCTGCGAGTCGATGCGAATCAGGAGGCTCTCGTCAAAGATTGTTTGTTTCCCTGAGTCGAAGGATTTGCTAAGGATTATTTATTTCCCTAGCGCCAAGGATTCTTTGTTTCCTTGGTGTTGACACGGATCGAGAATTTCCCACGGAGACACTGGTTGCTCTGCGAGTCGACGCGAATCAGGAGGCTCTCGTCAAGGATTGTTTGTTTCCCTGAGTTGAAGGATTTGCTAAGGATTATTTGTTTCCCTAGCGCCAAGGATTATTTGTTTCCTTGGTGTTGACACGGATCGAGAATTTCCCACGGAGACACTGGTTGCTCTGCGAGTCAACGCGAATCAGGTTTTTTCTTCGTCAAGGACACTTTTTTTTTTGAGTCGAAGGATTTGCCAAAGACACTGGTTTCTTCGGGGTTGGGATGAACCGTCGAGATTTGGCTTCGTTTTCTAGCGGAGCCTGTTGGGAAAGTATGGTTCCCTCTTTATTTGCGCCCTTGGATTGTATACAGGGATCGATGTGATCTCAACTGTAGGGCCAAAGTTTCATCATTTCTTTTTTTTGTTTTATTTCCGCGATGCTCTATCATTTCAGCTTTTATATCGCGAAGGTCGCGATTGGCCAATTATTTCGGCTATTTTTTTTCGCGGTGCCTAATCATTTCGGCTATTTATTTTATTTTTACTCGCTGCTTTTTATTGCGAGTTGCCCAATCATTTCGGCTATTTTCCATGCATACATTTTCTTTACTTGCTGCTTTGTATTGCAAGCTGCCCCATCATTTCGGCTATTTCGTATGCATGTGCGGCCTACCGGCTTTTCACCGTAAACTTGAAATTAGACACCGATTTCGGCATCAGCACCGCTACAACTGGGATATTGCCAGGAGCGAATCATCATTTTCCTCTGTCGATGTCGAACAAAGGTAGCTTAGAGAACAGGGTTAAAGTCCTGTCGGCTAAGACTTTTGGCTTCATGAGCCGTAAGGGTCTTACAAAGGTATTTCTCCCTACAAGTCGTGAGGATCTTGTAGGTGTATTTTCTCCTTAGGAATCGTGAGGATTCCTAAGTGTTTGTTCCTCTGTAAGTCATAAGGATCATACAAGAGGGTTTTCTCCTTGTAAGTCGAGAGGACTCGGGTTGTTCATCATGCGTACATATCCCCGGTCACGGATGGAACTTGGTCAGGGAAGTGTTTATTCGCGCCTGTGGATTGTATACAAGGGCCAGTATTGGACCACTTGTAGGGCAATATCGGAAATTATGGGGATTGCTTAACCACAGGTTTAGGTCTCTGTAACTTAAGACTTTCAAATCTTATGAGCCGTGAGGGTCCCATAAGAGAGTTCTCCTTATGAGTCGTGAGGATCTCGCAAGTGTATTTTCTCCTTAGGGATCGTGGGGATCCCTAAGTGTGTTGTTCCCTTGTGAGTCATAAGGATCTCACGCGGGTGGTTTCTCCTTACAAAGTCGAGAGGACCCTGTAAGTGTCCTTTAACAAGTTTGCGCTCTTTCAGGTTTTCACAAACACTCACCGGTAGTCCTGCTGTTTTTACTCACGGAGCCCTTTCAGGTTTTCATCCATGCCCATTTTGCTTATGGACATACCGTTTTTTTTATTATTCTTTTTATTATTTTCTTCTTCTTCTTTTTTTTTACGAGGTCGCGCCCTTTCGGGTTTTCATGAACACTCGCCGGTAGCCCTGCTGTTTTTACTCACGGAGCCCTTTCGGGTTTTCATCCGTGCCCTTTTTGCTTATGGACATACCGTTTTTATTATATTTTTCTTTATCTTTTTTTTATCTCGTCAGCTTACGGATGCTGCGGTATTAGTTTAAGGACGTTTCGGTCCGTCATTAGTTTAAGGACGTTTCGGTCCGTCATGAAGAAGGCTGGCTACTGCTTATAGAGTTTGAGCTTAGGAAGATAGAGAGCGGACATAGTCGTCGTCATCTACCATTGACCTAGGCGGTAACTCGCTAAGCGTAGTATTTCTTTAGGAAGCGACCGTTTATCGGCCTGAAAGGCCTTTCACCGTGCATGTCTATGAGTAGATAGGCCCTACCCTGGTAGACCTTATCTATGATATACGGGCCTTCATAGTTTGGCTCAAATTTTCCCCGCTTGGTGCGGTTGGGGATCATAGGCCTTTTGACCACTAGCACGAGCTCGTCTTGGCGGAATATCCTCAGTCGGGTCAATCTTTCATATGAGCGCGTCATCTTTGCTTTATAGGCCTCCAGATTTTGTTGCGCTATGAGCCGTGTTTCTTCAAGGGCATCAAGCTCCTCAAGCCGAAGGTGAGCGTTTTCTTCGTTCGTCAGCTCATAGTGGACTGCCACTCGCAGAGAGGGTAACTCTATCTCGAGGGGGAGTACTGCTTCCGTACCGGATACCAACGCGTACGGCGTTGTGTTTGTGGCCGTATTGAACGTAGTTCGGTACGCCCAAAGAGCCTCTTGCAGTCTCTCATGCCGGTCTTTCTTATTTCGGGAGACCGTCTTTTTCATGATTTTCGTCAGGGTTTTGTTGAAGGCTTCAGCTAGACCATTAGCCCGCGGATTATAAACCGAGGAATATCTCCAGTCTATATTGTGTTGTTGCGCGAAGCGACTGATTTGGGGCTTCTGTAAGCTGGCCCGTTATCGGAGATGATCCGTCGCGGAGTCCCAAACCGGTATATGACGTGCGTCTTGAAGAAATGGAGGATATTCTCCGTCTTCACTTCTCTCAACGGTACTGCTTCTGCCCATTTGGAGAAATAATCAGTCGTTGCCAGGATGAAACGATGTCCCCTGGACGATGCTGGTTCGATGGGGCCGACTATATCCGTTCCCCACATTTCGAACGTCCAGCTAGCCACCGTTGGATGTAGTGGATTTGGATGTTGGTGGATGAAGTCCCCATGGATTTGGCATGAGTGGCATTGCTTCGCATATTCGAGGCAGTCCTGAATCATCGTGGGCCAGTAGTAGCCCATCCGTTTGATCTTCAACTTCATCTTCGGGCCCGCTTGGTGAGAACCACAGATTCCGTCATGAACTTCCTGAACGACTCTTTCTGCTTCGTCAGGTCCTAAGCATCTTAGCCACAGAGAATCGAATGACCTCTTGTATAGAGTATCATTGACGAAGGCGAAAGACAGAGCTCGTTTCATGAGCTGATGTCTTGTGGACGCATCTTCGGGCATTCGGTGGGACTTAAAGTAGTCTATGAAGACTTCCCTCCAATCCTCAACCTTTTCTCATTCTTTTATTTGTAAGATCGTCTGCTCAGTCGCTCCCTTTTCCTCGGATGATTCCGAAGGTATTTCTACTGGGGCAAGCACCCGACGGCTTTGTACCACAATTCTAACGTCATCGAGGTTCTCGTCAGCCAGTTCTCTAGCAAGTTTGGCCAGCGAGTCTGCTTTGCTGTTTTCCGCGCGCGGTATGCTTTCCAAAGTATAGGAAGGAATTTGGGTTAACAGCTGTTGCACCTTTTCACCATACTTCACCAATTCTGGCTTGCATGTCTGGTAGTCGCCGTTTACTTGACTGACGACCAGCTAGGAGTCTCCATATATGAGGAGGTTTTCAATTCCCATGTCGATGGCGATCTCGAGGCCTGCTATCAAAGCTTCGTATTCGGCTTCATTGTTTGTCCTCGGCTCTGTTAAGGAGAAAGCGAAGCGCATTATTCCTCCTTGTGGGGTCACGAAGATGAGTCATACCCCCGATTTGATTATAGGGGTACTTTGTCTGCGCTTCTTCATGGAAGATGCTCCATCGAAATAAAGCTCCCATCGGATATCACTACCGTCGATCGCGTCAAATGCATGTTCGTCTGGAAGATCGCAATTTAGAGGAGAATCGGCGGCTATCGGATGCTCCGCGAGGAAGTCGGCGATGGCCTGGCCTTTGACTGCTTTGAGAGGTTGATATGTTATCGAGAATTCCATCAAGAGCAGGGTCCATTTAGCGAGTCGCCCCTGTTTACCTTAATCAGAGCAAAGCTCTGTTTAAATTCGAAGATGGAAAAAGAAGCAATGCTTCTGTTTTTCTCCAATCAGAGCAAAGCTCTGTCTTGAAAATTAAAAAGAAAATTAAAATTAAAGTTAAAATATGCTCCACAAAAGCTTCAGAGCTTTGCTCTTAAAAAAAAAAAAAAAAAAAAAAAAAAAAAAAAGGCAGCGCAGTTGCGCGCTGCGCGACACGTGTCAGCGCAGCGCAACTGCGCTGCTTAAAAAAAAAAAAAAAAAAAAAAAAAAAAAAAAAAAAAAGTTGCGCGCTGCGCGACACGTGTCAGCGCAGCGCAACTGCGCGCTGCGTGACACGTGTCAGCGCAGCGCACTGCTTAAAAAAAAAAAAAAAAAAAAAAAAAAAAAAAGGTTGCGCGCAGCGCAGTTGCGCGCTGCGCGACACGTGTCAGCGCAGCGCAACTGCGCTAAAAAAAAAAAAAAAAAAAAACAGCGCACAGCGCAGTTGCGCGCTGCGCGACACGTGTCAGCGCAGCGCAACTGCGCGCTGCGCGACACGTGTCAGCGCAGCGCAACTGGGCTGCGCGACAAAAAAAAAAAAAAAAAAAAAAAAATGTGCGCGACACGTGTCACGCGCTGGGGCACTGCGCCAAACAGAATTAAAAGATTTAAGAAATCTTTTCTGTTCTTGTTAAAACAAGAATATTTTCTTCTGCAAAGCAGAAGCCCTTGGATCAAAGATCCAACGGTGGGGAAAATTCCCAAATCACTCAGAAAAAGATTTCTTTAACAAATTTAACTAATTTATGGGCACTATAAAAAGGACCCCAGACCTCAATTAAAGAGGAGGAACATTTTTTTCTAAAAAAAAAAAAAAGAGAGAGAGAGAGAACTCTGAGAAACTCCTCAAGAACAAAAAAGGTAAAAACCTTTAGAAAAAGAGAAAGTTCTCTTATGAACAGATCATAGATCTAAAAAAACAAGATCAATGATCTTTAATAAAAATAAAATAAAATAAAATAGTGCTTTGCACTTTTATGAACCTTTGGTTCTCTGAGATAAGAAAAAACAAGAAAAACTTGTTTTTTTTTTTTTTTCTTAGAAATAAATCAAATAGTGCTTTGCACTTGTTTTATGAACCATCGGTTCTTGAACCTAAAAGGTTTTTAAATTAATAGTGCTTTGCACTTCTTATGAACCACTGGCTCTCTAAAACAAGAAATAAAAAAAAAAAAAAGAAATAAAAAAAAATAGTGCTTTGCACTTTTATGAACCTTCGGTTCTTGAAATAAAAAGAAAAACTTGTTCTTCTTTGATCTGAATTAGATCAGGAAATCAAATAGTGCTTTGCACTTCTTTTATGAACCATTGGTTCTTGAATCTAAAAAAAAAAATTCTCAAATTAATAGTGCTTTGCACTTATGAATTTGCACTGTTGTGCTTTTTGATTGGCGCAATGCGCCTGACAAATGCAAAGCATTTCTTAAAGGGCCAGGCCCAAATCAAAAGGACCTAGTGGGCCTAATTAAATTGCAAGGCAATAAATGGGCAGAGCCCAAATAAATTGATGCTTTGCATCCTTTATACAAGGGCAGAGCCCAAATAAAATTGATGCCTTGCATCATTCCTAAAAGGGCAGAGCCCAAAACAAATTGATGCTCTGCATCCTTTCTGGGCAAGGCCCAAATAAAAATAAAAAAAGAAATGCAATGCAAAAGCAAATAAAATGTTGAACATTTCAATTGGACTTAGCCCAATTTTGGCCATAAGTCCTTAAATTAAATTGACTGAGCAAAATTGCTCTTCTAAATCAATTTACATCCGGTTCGAGGGTACATCTCTGAACTCCTTTGACATCCGTCGTTGTAATTCCTCAACGACGTCAAAGAGGTGACGGGTCCCAACGACCATACATCGATATGGACTGCGGGGTCCTTAAACTCGTGGACCGAAACGTCCCTAAACTAATATCGGACCGAAACGTCCCTAAACTAATAATGGACCACCACGTCCCTAAAACTGGCGATGGACCACTACGTCCTTAAACTGGCGATGGACCGAAACGTCCCTAAACTAATATTGGACCGAAACGTCCCTAAACTAATATCGGACCGAAATGTCCCTAAACTAATAATGGACCACCACGTCCCTAAAACTGGCGATGGACCACTACGTCCTTAAACTGGCGATGGACCGAAACGTCCCTAAACTAATATTGGACCGAAACGTCCCAAAACTAATATCGGGCCGAAACGTCCCTAAACTAAACGTAGACCACCACGTCCCTAAACTGGCAATGGACCTCCACGTCCTTAAACTGGCGATAGACCACCACGTCCCTAAACTGGCACAATAGAGCCCAAATGCTCTTTTGTCGGACCTAAACGGTCCCGTTAAGTTGATCTTAGTCTCAAACTGGACTAACGTATCCTTAACAAACGTTTGAGTCGATCTTAGCCTCAAAAATGGCTAACGTATCCTCCAAACAGACTTTAGTCCCAAATTGGACTATGAATCTCCCAAACTGGAACAATAGGGCCCAAACGCTCTTTTGTCGGATCTAAACGATCACGTTAAGTTGATCTTAGTCTCAAACATGACTAACGTATCCTTAACGAACGTTTAAGTTGATCTTAGCCGCAACGCGACTAACGTATCCTTAAACTAAAAACACCAAACCCAAATCTAAGTAAATACGGATTTGGACTAATCCACATCCTACGGGCGACGGTATTACTCAGTCTCCGTATACAATCCACGGGCAACCACAAACAAAACAAACACCCACGACACGAAGTGAAATTCTGGAGAAGGAGAAAGTTGTTACCGCGATGCGGTAGCGTAATTAACTGCAGGGGCTTGCGCCTGCAGGGAAGAGCGTCCCCACAATCAAAAAACCCCTCAAGCGAGGGGGAATCTGACAAAGTCTGCTACATCGGCCGCATCCGTCTAAACCTCCGATACACGGTGCCATAAATCAACTTGGCATCTTCGGAGAGGTAGACGGATAAAACCAAATAGCATCTGCCCCGAATCTCAGCGCCAGGACTTCGCAGTCTTGTGCGCCGCCGTTCGGAGGGGAACAGATTCTGGCACGCCCGGTGGGACCTCTTCCTCTTTCCACTCCACACTTCGTGTGTCGTGTTCGCGAACAAATCGCGGTTTGCTGTGATTGCCTGTGGATTCAAGGTACTAAGATTTGGTGTCTTGCTTTATGCAGAAAACAGGAAATCGATGGCTTCGAACTGCACCGCCCGCAGCGATAACTCTCGCTCCGCCGTTGCTGGAGGAGTGACTTATGGGCCCCAAGCGGCCTCCCTTTTCAAAATGCCGGTGGAGCAGATGGCTCAAGCCACCACTGGACTATTTTTTGGGACCATGCTCCCACCAATGAGCTTCAACACCCCAATGACATTGCAAGAAGCTCCAAAGAAGTCGGTTTTCGATCGACTTACCACTGCCGCGACCCCTCTCAATAGGTCGCCCAACTCCACTGCTTCAGGTTTTAATGGATTAGGCCAGAGCTCCATCGGGCCCATGAAGAAGCCTGCCATACCAGAAGGCGTTATCCCGAAGCGGATAGCTATCCCAGCTCCCGTTCTTGGCGAAGTCACCAAGGTTGCTTCCCATGTTCGGAAGCCCGCTTCTGACAGGTTGGCCGTCCCCATTCAACGGACGTCGATCTTTAAAAGGTTGGTACCAGCATATTCTGACCAACACAGGGGGCATGAGGAGGTCACCCCTATATCTGAAACAACTCCATCAGCACGCCACGCTCGACGTCGCCACTGGCGTCGAGTAAGGAAGGCTGGGGGCAACTCCCCCTCTGAGATAGCTCCGTCAGCTCCGATGGTGAGGATCGATGCTGCTGTTCCAACCAAGAACAGCTTTGAACTGCTCAACAAGGTGCGCAGAAACTCTCCTACTGTGACGTTGAAACGAACTCCTTCACCTGTGGAGAATACTCCAGAGAAGAAGTTAGAGCAGCCCCCTCAACGGCTGTCCTCTAAAATTTACAAAGTCTGGCGACAGGTCCAAGAGTCGGTGATCGATCAAGACTGCCTCCGACGACAGAAAAAGATGAAGGTTCGGCAGGGGAAGGATTACTCTGTTAAACCACGAAAAGCAAAAGCTATTTGGGTGCCCACTACAACGGCTCCCTTAACTCCAATCACTCAAAAAAGGAGGCCACAAAAAGCCCTTGTGAATATGGCGAAGTATAAAAGCGCCGAATACAAACGTCCCAAGTCTGGGGGCATGGTGGTGCACACTGTTTATATGGCTTCTGGAAAGGAGGAAAGCCGCACTTCTATGGGCCACCGACCGCTCACCCGATCCGTGACGAAAGCCCTGGAGCAACAACAAAAGCTTCAGGAAATGATGACTACAATGGCTGCACTCACTGAGCCAAAAGAAAGCTCTGAAACGTCTTCGGATGAGCGTCAAGAACAAGAAACTGACGCTGAGTTTTTTCGCCGGATATTAGAAAGAAAGGATAAAGAGGCTGCGGAACAAGCAGCCAGCATAAGGAAAATGGCCCTCCTCCTCCAAGATATGGTAGGGATGATGTCACAGCCGGACCCTCCAGCTGAAGACCCTCCAATCATTGTTGAAGATGACGGAGGGGAGACATCTAATCCTCCGCCATCTATTTCAGCAGCCAAAGATGAAACTATTTCCAAGACTGCTCTAGACGATTATATAGCTCAGCAAATCCGGGTTCATCAGGCGAATGAAGCGGCTGGGCAAACTGTTAGAACCGGACGACCGTATCCGAGCTGGTATGACCAAATTAATTACCCGCCAGGATATACGATCCCTAAATTCCACGTATATAAAGGGACAGGGAATCCGCATCAGCATGTCGCTCAATTCAGGGCCTTATGCGGCAATACTGGAGGCGATGACAAATTGTTGCTACGTCAATTCGTCGGCAGCTTAGCAGAAATAGCCTTTGAATGGTATTCGGAGCTACCTAACGACTCTGTCAAAACATTTGCAGAGATGGAACTGCTGTTTACACAAAGATTCGCAAGTGCTAGTGAACGCACCCCGATTACAGCACTGATAAATGCCAGGATAAGGTCAGGCGAAACATGTGTCCAATACGCAACACGATGGCGGAACCTATGGTCGAAATGCGAACAACGCATAGAAGAGGCTCCTGCGGTAGGCATGTTTGTGGGCACTCTCGATCCGCAGGCGACCATCTCGCAATTCATGATGTTCTTCAGGCCGACCACCTTCCAGGCCTTGATCGACAAATTAGCCCAAATGGACCAGATGGGCCATAGACCGTCTCCTCCAAGACCCGATCCCCGAAATGAGAAAGGAAAAGCGATTATCGTCGCCAACGCTCAGCAACAGCCGAGCAACTCAAAGCCGGTCGCTCGCCAAAACAACGTGCGTCCACGCCCATCCCTCGAAGAGAGGCTAGGACGTCCTTACTCGTTTCCTCAGAATAAAACGAGAAGACTGTTTGAGCTGGCAGTGCGTAACAGACTCATCAATCTGCCAAGTCCAAAGCGTCTGTCGCAGCCAGGCGATCTTAATAATCCCAATTATTGCCCTTACCACCAAACGGTAAGTCACCCGATTGAGGATTGTTTCGTCTTTAAGGGATGGATTGAGGATCAATACCTGCAAGGCAAGTTCACGCTGTCTGAAAGCTGGAAGGTAAACCCCCCACAGCCGCACTCTCCAAAGAAGACGGACACGCCGGGGGCAACTTGTTCTTTCGTCGAGGATGAAAACAATGGAGAAAACTTATCGGATGAATCCGAAGACTACGTAGCGACTTGTCATGTGATTTCTCATTCACTGACGGATGAGGAGGAGGATCCTTGCGCTGAGAAATCAACGGCGGACCCTGAAACAGAAATTTCGCGGCCGTCAGACAAGTTGATCGATGCCTTCCTAAATGAAATTCGTTTGAAAGCAAAAGCCAATCAAGAGCATGAAATGGCCATACTGGAAAGAACCAAGGTATTCCCGTCAAATCAAAAGCCATACACTGCGGGTAAAAATAAATTCAAGACGAGGAAACGGTTCGCCAAAGCTCTATCAGTAGGAATGAAGCTACCGCCCTCCGAAGAAAATCCTTTCTCTGAGGTAGAGATGCACCCTAACTTCTGTTTATATCATCAGAAGATCATACATCCTACCGAAGACTGCGAGTCCTTTAACTGTTGGTGGCAAGGGTATGTCGCTCAAAAGCAACACTTCGACAGGACAAAGTGTGAAGCTTGTGGACATCGCAAAAGAGCCACCGCCGACTGTCATATAGCCGACTTCAAGGGATCACAAATTATCACCTTTGGAAGCGACTCTGACGAAGAAGCTACCCCCAACTCTTCCATCGGGGAATCTATTTCAAAAATAAAGGAATTGAGAATCTGCGAGAACGTTCAGCCGTGCAATCGCATGCTACTCGGAAAAAATCTCGGCCCCGTAAACAAAGGATCGAACAAAAAGGATAAAGGAAAAAGAAAAACGGCCCTCGTCGCCAGCACTCACCAACAATCAGGTGACCCTAGACCGGTTGCTTGCCAAAGCAACAAGCGGCAATCCCTCCAGGAAAAGTTGAAACGTCCTTACTCGTTTCCGCAAGATAAAACAAGGGGACTGTTCGAGCTGGCAGTGTGCGACAGACTCATCAATCTGCCGAATCCAAAACGTCCATTGCGGCCAGGCGATATTAATAATCCTAATTATTGCCCTTACCACCAAATGGTAGGTCATCTGATCGAGGATTGCTACGTCTTCAAGAACTGGGTTGAAGACCAATACCAACAGGGCAAGTTCGCGTTGTCCGAAATTTGGAAGGTGAACCCGCCACAACCGCATGCTCCGAAAAATATGGACACGCCGGGGGCATCATGCTCATTCATAGAGAAAGCCTAACGGACCACTACGTCCTAAAACTGGATAACGGACCGAAACGTCCTTAAACTAACAACGGACCGAGATGTCCTTAAACTAACGACGGACCGCAATGTCCTAAAACTTGCAAATGACCGAAACGTCGTTAAACTACTCCCAACCCGCAGCATCTTCAGGCTGACGTGTTAATAATAATAAAAAAAAGGGTACGTCCACAAGCAAAATGGGCACGGATGAAAACCCGAAAGGGCTCCGTGAGTAAAAACAGCAGGGCTACCGACGAGTGTTCGTGAAAACCCGAAAGGGCACGACCTCGTTAAAAAAAAAGAATAAAATAAAAGATAAAAAAACGGTACGTCCACAAACAAAATGGGCACGGATGAAAACCCGAAAGGGCTCCGTGAGTAAAAACAGCAGGGCTACCGGCGAGTGTTCGTGAAAACCCGAAAGGGCGCGACCTCGTAAAAAAAAAAAGAAGAAAAAATAAAGGTATGTCCATAAGCAAAAAGGGCACGGATGAAAACCCGAAAGGGCTCCGTGAGTAAAAACAGCAGGGCTACCGGCGAGTGTTTGTGAAAACCCGAAAGGGCGCAACCTCGTTAAAGAAACACTTATAGAATCCTCTCGACCCTGTAAGGAGAAACCACCTGCGTGAGATCCTTACGACTCACAAAGGAGCAACACACTTGGGGATCCCCACGATTCCTAAGGAGAAAATACACTTGCGAGATCCTCACGACTCGTAAGGAGAACTCTCTTATGGGACCCCCACGGCCCGTAAGATTTGAAAGTCTTAAGTTACAGAGGCCTAAACCTGTGCTTAAGCAACCCCCACAACTTTCGACATTGCCCTACAAGTAGTCCAATATTGACCCTTGTATACAATCCACGGGCATGAATAAATATTTCCCTAACAAAGTCCCATCCGTGACTAGGAATATGCTTGTACAGCAAACAACACTTGTAAGTTCTCTCGACTTATAAGGAGAAAACCCTTTTGTAAGATCCTTACGACTTACAAGAGAACATGCACTTAGGAATCCTCACGATTCCCAAGGAGAAAACACACCTACAAGATCCTCACGACTTGTAGGGAGAAATACCTTTGTGAGACCCTTACGGCTCATGAAGTCAAAAGCCTCAGTCGACGGGATCTTAACCCTGTTCGCTAAGCCACCTTTGTTCAACATCGACGGAGGCAGATGATGATTCGCTCCTGGCAATATCCCAGTTGTAGCGATGCTGATGCCTAAACCGGTATCAAATTCCAAGTCTTTTCATGGCAAATGATGATTCGCTCCTGGCAATATTCCAGTCGCAGCGATGCTGATGCCAAGATTGGTATCGGATCCCAAATCCCCTACTCGCGAGAAAGAAAAAAAATCAGCGAGCCAAAAAAAAAATGCATATGAAATAGCCGAAATGATTGGGCAACTCGCAATAAAAAACAACGAGTAAAAATAAAATAAACAGCCGAAATTATTGGGCAACTCGTAATAAAAAGTAGCGAGTAAAAATAAAATAAACAGCCGAAATGATTGGGCACCGCGAAAAATAGCCGAAATGATTGGGCAATCGCGACCTTCGCGATATAAAAGCTGAAATGATAGAGCATCGCGGAAAGAATAAAAAAAAATGAAAGAATGAAACTTTTGCTCTACAGGTGAAATCACATCGATCCCTGTATATAATCCAGGGGCACAGATAAAAAGGGAACAATACCTTCCCAACAGGCTCCACCAGAAAGCGAAGCCAAATCTCGACGGTTCATAGATAACCTAGAGACCATCTCGACATTTGTCGCAATATTACAGACACGATGTCAACAAATGAAGCAAAGGAAGGTCCCTAACTTCAGGGTCTCGACGTCAATATCGACAACTTAAAGATCACCAACGGCGTTTCTCCTCACTTCAACTAGATGCAGACATGGCGTCAACAACTGACCTCAGAATCGCAACAAACGGAGCCACGGCAAAATCCCTAGTTCCCACCGCAACATTCGTCTCAATACAGCAGACGCAATGCCAGCAAACGAAGCGAAGGCTAAATTCCTAGCTTCAGGGTCTTAACGGCAAGTCATATAAAACCGGAAAGACAATCGGAGATCATCTCGCACCAGTGTGGAGTGGTCACCACTTTGACGCCCGTCTCGATACAGCAGACGAGATGTCACCCCAACGTTCGTCTCGACACGGCAGACGTAACGTCATCAAACAAACGGAGCCACGGCAAAATCCCTAGTTCCCACCGCAACATTCGTCTCGATACAGCAGACGCAATGCCAGCAAACGAAGCGAAGGCTAAATTCCTAGCTTCAGGGTCTTAACGGCAAGTCATATAAAACCGGAAAGACAATCGGAGATCATCTCGCACCAGTATGGAGTGGTCACCACTTCGACGTCCGTCTCGATACAGCAGACGAGATGTCACCCCAACGTTCGTCTCGACACAGCAGACGTAACGTCATCAAACAAACGGAGCCACGGCAAAATCCCTAGTTCCCACCGCGACATTCGTCTCGATACAGAGGACGCAATGCCAGCAAACGAAGCGAAGGCTAAATTCCTAGCTTCAGGGTCTTAACGGCAAGTCATATAAAACCGGAAAGACAATCGGAGATCATCTCGCACCAGTGTGGAGTGGTCACCACTTTGACGCCCGTCTCGATACAGCAGACGAGATGTCACCCCAACGTTCGTCTCGACACGGCAGACGTAACGTCATCAAACAAACGGAGCCACGGCAAAATCCCTAGTTCCCACCGCAACATTCGTCTCGATACAGCAGACGCAATGCCAGCAAACGAAGCAAAGGCCAAATTCCTAGCTTCAGGGTCTTAACGGCAACTCATATAAAGCCCGAAAGACTATCGGAGATCATCCCCACACCAGCGCGGAGTGTTTATGACTCATCGGGGCTCTCCAAAATGAGCCTAACCTCAAGTAAAAAGCGGCATGGCAAATTCCTAGCGCTTGCTCTTCCGACGGTCAAACTGCCAAGGAGGATTACTTGAAGACGTCTTGTCCAGCCCCCGAAGGGATCAGAGACACGGCAGTCGCAGGGCTACTCGAACAGCACGATTGCCTATCGAGGACTATATCAGCTTATGCGACGGTACGATGGCCAAAACCCTAAGTACCACCAACCTTAACGGGCTTCTGTCGTAAAGAGCAGAGGTTAAATGCGACGTTAAGATGTTCTTGCGAGATCTGCTCGATCCGTTTCGACTCGTGAGGAAATTGATGTCTTTACGAGATTTTCTCGATGCGGCTCGACTCGTGAGATAAAGCCTTAGGCAGTGGGCATAAAAGAAGCCTGTTTCCTAAGCAATGGGACCCTGCAAGTCAATCCTAAATGGTCTCTTGCATACTATCCACGGGTCTCACTCTCTGAAGTCGATTCTCGACGAGGAGGGAAAAAACCACTTACGAATCCTCTCGATTCGTAAGAGGGAAAATTCTCTTATAAGATCCTTACGACTTATAAGAGAAAGCCACACTTAGGAATCCTCACGATTCCTAAGGAGAAAATCCACCTATGAGATCCTCTCGATCCGTAGGGAGAAAAGCCTCTATGAGACCCTCACGGCTTATAGAATTGAAAAGTCTTATGCATTAGACCTGAACCTGCGGCCTAAGCCATCGCTATTTCCTGAGGAAGTCAGAATACTCGTTTTAGACATCCATCAACCATGGTTATTAAGACAGCCTGCTGACTTTAAAAGAAAGAAGATGACAGAGAGAATATCCGGTCTACATTTGATCTGGCATGCGTGACGCATTCATTTATGCATGGACAGAAAACTCAGGACGGGAAATAGGAGAAGCTGAAGTAAAAAGTTTCCATTCATATTGGCAAAAATTCTTACAATTTTGAAAAGCGGTAAAAGGAAAACATTATTACAATGGAATAACTTCAGATCCGGGGCAGGGATTGAGGAATTCAAAAGTAAGGCCGTCCAAACTTCTTTTGGCCTTTCTAATTATTCTTATGCGCAGCCTCTCGCGCTCCTCGGTGTCAATATCATCGGCAAGCCCCTCCGGCCTTCGATAAACAGCAACGATTGTCGTCTGCTGAAAGATTTGATGTAGGATGTCAACGAGGTTGTTTCGCCGTTTCTTCGAAATCAGCCCCGTCAGGTACACTGAATGCACCTTGTCTTCGGCATCATCTAGCGCATTGAGCGGTAAGGCCTCGTGAAGACCTGGGAGTGCTCTCCATATTGACCCCAGCACGACTTTCAAAAGAGCCGAACGACGAGGTAGCAACCAGCCACCGCTGGCATTCAGGCGACCCATGACCTCTGCACATTGAGCGTCCGTAAACTCCTGGTTCTGTTAACGGCCCTGTACACGGATATCCTCATAAGTGATGAACTCGTGCAAGCTGTATAGACGCACCGCCATAATACCTGAAGAAAACAATACAGGGATATTAATAAACAAGAAAATACAGAAAGTTAAAAGTTAAACTCCTCGAGAGCAATGCTCTGCAGACAGGAGCGACACCAGTCAAAATCAGTTATGAGGAGAATTTGAAGAAAATTCCCTGAAAATATTGAGAGCTCCGCTCTGGAAAAAAAAATGATATAATAATAATAATATTCTCGAGTGTCATATAAGTTGGGAGGAGCAAAGCTCCATTAATTAAGAAGATATAAGAAAAATCTTTTATAGAGCAAAGCTCTATTAATGGAACCCTAACAGGATTCTCCTGAGTTCTCTTTGGACCTCTTTAGAGCAAAGCTCTGCTAAATGAAACCCTAAATAGGTTTTTTTTAGATCAGGGATCTATGGAGAGCAAGGCTCTATTAATCAGCTTTAATTTAATTTAATTTTTACCTATGATGGTTATGAACTCTGGAGTTCTTAAAAAAAAAAAAAAAAAAAAAAAAAAAAATCAAGAGCAAGGCTCTGAAAATTCTTAGGCAAGAGCAAGGCTCTGAGTCAAAATTCTTGAAGTGGTAAAAAATTTTTCGAGGACCAAAGGTCCTATTTATAGGCATCAAGTGCCCTTTCAGCTTCCAAAAGATGGCACGACGGTTCGGAGTCTGCCACCGCTGCGCTCACGTTAGGAGACCACGTAAGCGCAACGGTGGGGGGGCATTTGTTTACCTTAATCAGAGCAAAGCTCTGTTTAAATTCGAAGATGGAAAAAGAAGCAATGCTTCTGTTTTTCTCCAATCAGAGCAAAGCTCTGTCTTGAAAATTAAAAAGAAAATTAAAATTAAAGTTAAAATATGCTCCACAAAAGGTTCAGAGCTTTGCTCTTAAAAAAAAAAAAAAAAAAAAAAAAAAAAAAAAAAGGCAGCGCAGTTGCGCGCTGCGCGACACGTGTCAGCGCAGCGCAACTGCGCTGCTTAAAAAAAAAAAAAAAAAAAAAAAAAAAAAAAAAAAAAAAAAGGTTGCGCGCAGCGCAGTTGCGCGCTGCGCGACACGTGTCAGCGCAGCGCAACTGCGCGCTGCGCGACACGTGTCAGCGCAGCGCACTGCTTAAAAAAAAAAAAAAAAAAAAAAAAAAAAAGGTTGCGCGCTGCGCGACACGTGTCAGCGCAGCGCAACTGCGCGCTGCGCGACACGTGTCAGCGCAGCGCACTGCGCTAAAAAAAAAAAAAAAAAAAAAAAAAAAAAAAAAAAACAGCGCACAGCGCAGTTGCGCGCTGCGCGACACGTGTCAGCGCAGCGCAACTGCGCGCTGCGCGACACGTGTCAGCGCAGCGCAACTGGGCTGCGCGACAAAAAAAAAAAAAAAAAAAAAAAAAAAAAATGTGCGCGACACGTGTCAGCACAGCGCGACACGTGTCACGCGCTGGGGCACTGCGCCAAACAGAATTAAAAGATTTAAGAAATCTTTTCTGTTCTTGTTAAAACAAGAATATTTTCTTCTGCAAAGCAGAAGCCCTTGGATCAAAGATCCAACGGTGGGGAAAATTCCCAAATCACTCAGAAAAAGATTTCTTTAACAAATTTAACTAATTTATGGGCACTATAAAAAGGACCCCAGACCTCAATTAAAGAGGAGGAACATTTTTTTCTAAAAAAAAAAAAAAGAGAGAGAGAGAGAACTCTGAGAAACTCCTCAAGAACAAAAAAGGTAAAAACCTTTAGAAAAAGAGAAAGTTCTCTTATGAACAGATCATAGATCTAAAAAAACAAGATCAATGATCTTTAATAAAAATAAAATAAAATAAAATAGTGCTTTGCACTTTTATGAACCTTTGGTTCTCTGAGATAAGAAAAAACAAGAAAAACTTGTTTTTTTTTTTTCTTAGAAATAAATCAAATAGTGCTTTGCACTTGTTTTATGAACCATCGGTTCTTGAACCTAAAAGGTTTTTAAATTAATAGTGCTTTGCACTTCTTATGAACCACTGGCTCTCTAAAACAAGAAATAAAAAAAAAAAAAAGAAATAAAAAAAAATAGTGCTTTGCACTTTTATGAACCTTCGGTTCTTGAAATAAAAAGAAAAACTTGTTCTTCTTTGATCTGAATTAGATCAGGAAATCAAATAGTGCTTTGCACTTCTTTTATGAACCATTGGTTCTTGAATCTAAAAAAAAAAATTCTCAAATTAATAGTGCTTTGCACTTATGAATTTGCACTGTTGTGCTTTTTGATTGGCGCAATGCGCCTGACAAATGCAAAGCATTTCTTAAAGGGCCAGGCCCAAATCAAAAGGACCTAGTGGGCCTAATTAAATTGTAAGGCAATAAATGGGCAGAGCCCAAATAAATTGATGCTTTGCATCCTTTATACAAGGGCAGAGCCCAAATAAAATTGATGCCTTGCATCATTCCTAAAAGGGCAGAGCCCAAAACAAATTGATGCTCTGCATCCTTTCTGGGCAAGGCCCAAATAAAAATAAAAAAAGAAATACAATGCAAAAGCAAATAAAATGTTGAACATTTCAATTGGACTTAGCCCAATTTTGGCCATAAGTCCTTAAATTAAATTGACTGAGCAAAATTGCTCTTCTAAATCAATTTACATCCGGTTCGAGGGTACATCTCTGAACTCCTTTGACATCCGTCGTAATTCCTCAACGACGTCAAAGAGGTGACGGGTCCCAACGACCATACATCGATATGGACTGCGGGGTCCTTAAACTCGTGGACCGAAACGTCCCTAAACTAATATCGGACCGAAACGTCCCTAAACTAATAATGGACCACCACGTCCCTAAAACTGGCGATGGACCACTACGTCCTTAAACTGGCGATGGACCGAAACGTCCCTAAACTAATATCGGACCGAAACGTCCCTAAACTAATAATGGACCACCACGTCCCTAAAACTGGCGATGGACCACTACGTCCTTAAACTGGCGATGGACCGAAACGTCCCTAAACTAATATTGGACCGAAACGTCCCAAAACTAATATCGGGCCGAAACGTCCCTAAACTAAACGTAGACCACCACGTCCCTAAACTGGCAATGGACCTCCACGTCCTTAAACTGGCGATAGACCACCACGTCCCTAAACTGGCACAATAGAGCCCAAATGCTCTTTTGTCGGACCTAAACGGTCCCGTTAAGTTGATCTTAGTCTCAAACTGGACTAACGTATCCTTAACAAACGTTTGAGTCGATCTTAGCCTCAAAAATGGCTAACGTATCCTCCAAACAGACTTTAGTCCCAAATTGGACTATGAATCTCCCAAACTGGAACAATAGGGCCCAAACGCTCTTTTGTCGGATCTAAACGATCACGTTAAGTTGATCTTAGTCTCAAACATGACTAACGTATCCTTAACGAACGTTTAAGTTGATCTTAGCCGCAACGCGACTAACGTATCCTTAAACTAAAAACACCAAACCCAAATCTAAGTAAATACGGATTTGGACTAATCCACGTCCTACGGGCGACGGTATTACTCAGTCTCCGTATACAATCCACGGGCAACCACAAACAAAACAAACACCCACGACACGAAGTGAAATTCTGGAGAAGGAGAAAGTTGTTACCGCGATGCGGTAGCGTAATTAACTGCAGGGGCTTGCGCCTGCAGGGAAGAGCGTCCCCACAATCAAAAAACCCCTCAAGCGAGGGGGAATCTGACAAAGTCTGCTACATCGGCCGCATCCGTCTAAACCTCCGATACACGGTGCCATAAATCAACTTGGCATCTTCGGAGAGGTAGACGGATAAAACCAAATAGCATCTGCCCCGAATCTCAGCGCCAGGACTTCGCAGTCTTGTGCGCCGCCGTTCGGAGGGGAACAGCCCCGTCAATATGGCCTTTGACATTAAATAATTAAGAGGGTCCACCTTCGAAATGAGACGTACCTCATGCGCCAACGCATAGTGCATGAGCTTTGTTATCGCGAAGATCAACGCCAGACAGTGTTTTTCAATGGGAGAGTAGTTGCTTTCTGCCTCCAGAAGAACTCGACTCAAGTAATAGAGAGCTCTTTCCTTCCCCTGGTCGTTCTGTTGTGCCCATAATGCGCCTAAAGAACCTTCGAGGGCGGTTGTATAAAGAATGAGAGGCTTTCCCTTGACCGGAGCAGCCAACACTGGCGGGTTCTGCAGGTACTGTTTAATTTCGTCCAGCGCGCCCTGGCATTTTTGATCCCAAACGAATGGAGTTCCCTTCTTCATCAGGTGACTGTAAGGGCGGCACTTGCCAGAGTGGTTGGCTATAAATCGCCGAATATATGCGAGCTTTCCTTAGAGAGACCGCAGCTGTTTGAGAGTTTTCGGCGGAGGCATTTCCATGATCGCCTTGATCTTAGACGGATCTATTTCGATACCTCGATGTCGGACGATGAATCCCAGGAATTTGCCCGAAGAAACTCCGAACGCACACTTGAGGGGGTTCATCTTCAAGTTGTATTGTCGAAGGCGTCGAAATACGGTCTTCAGATGCTCTAGATGTTCCTTGTATGATTTGTTCTTAACCACGAGATCATCGATGCAGCATTCGACGATTTCATGTATAAGGTCATCGAAGATCTTCGTCATGGCCCTCTGATAAGTAACACCGGCGTTCTTTAAACCGAAGGGCATCATTTTGTAACAAAATATCCCTAGAGGGGTCCTGAAGGCGGTGTGCTTCTGGTCTTCGGGATGCATATTTATCTGATTATACCCTGATGAGCCATCCATGAAGGAGAAAACCTCATGAGTGGATGTATTGTCTATCATCAGTTCGGTGACTGGCACCGAGAAATCATCCTTCGGGCAGGCTTTGTTGAGATCCCGAAAGTCCACGCATATGCGCACCGTCCCATTTTTCTTCATCACCGGGACGATGTTGGCGATCCATTCAGGATATTGAACCTCCTGGATAAAGCCAGAGTCGATTAGCTTCTTGACTTCGGCGTTGATGCTCATCTCAAGCTTGAGCCGCATTCTTCTTGGCGCCTGTTTGACCGGCTTGACGTCCGGGGAGATTGCCAATTTGTGCACAGCAACTTCTGGATCTAGTCCCGGCATTTCAGAATAGTTCCACGCGAAGCAATATTTATGCTGTACAAGGACGTCCTTTAATGCAGCCACCCTTTCTTCAGATAGTAGCTCGCTGACAAATGTCGGTCGCGGATCGTTCGCCGTTCCCAACTCAATTTTCTTGAGGTTATCTGCAGTGGTATGTATTCCATCCTTCAGTTCTTTCGGCGCTGGTGGAAATTCTGAGATTACCTCATCATTGCTGAGCACCAGGGAAGGCTGTCCATGTTCTCGGGCTCTTCTTTTAATATTGTTATCATGTGACAAGTACGAATCCGCTTCCAATCCCAATGTGGAGTTGGTTCTGTTCTTGTGGCTTTGGGTTCATACTTTTGTGGCGATGTTACCCTCCAGTTGTCAGACAGAGCGAATTTGCCGAGCTGATACTGACCTTCGACCCAATTCTTAAAGGTGAAGCAGTCTTCGAGCGGGTGCCCTGTTACTCGATGGTAAGAGTAATAATTTGGGTCAGAGGCTTCGCCTGCTTGTTCGGGGTTCTTGGACTCTGGCAGTGTAAGCATTTGATGTTTTAGAGCATGATCAAGTATCTTCTTCATCTTGTCCCGAGGAAATGAGTACGCTCGACCCATTTTCTTAATGAGGGATAGATCAATAACACTCGACTCCCGTTTGCGTGGCTTCTTAGCCCCGCTTTGTTGCTGTTGAGCGCCTTTTTGGCCTTTCGACTTGTTTCTGCCTCTACGTCGAGCCTTTTTTATAACAGGTTGACAGGGGGCGGCACTTTCATCTTTGACGGCCTGTTGAAGGAGGCGTTGCGTTTTGGCTTTCTCGTAGATGGCCATTTCACGGTTGTGATCGTCTCGGACTTTTTGACCAGCTTCCCTTATAAACCTGTCCATTTGTTCTTCAAACGACGGACTGGGCACTTTTGCATCAGGAACTTTTACTGGTTCAGGATTAGTGTCCTCCCATTGAGCATCTGCTTCTTCATTTAAGTCATGCACGACGTAACAGTCGCGGAGCAGCTCTCGTTTCTTGGAGCGAATGTGTCCGAGCCCGATTTTCTCCATCCTCCCACTAGGCAGCTTGTGCTGAGTTCCGGGGACGTTCCAGACCCTGTCATAGAATTTGGCATTTCTAACGGTCTGTTTGAAGGGTATCTCTTGGCGCTTCAACAGCCTCTTCAAGCCTTCTGTATAATATCTGGGTAGACGGATGGGCTGAAGCCTGTCCAGCATAGGATCCGCACCGTGCCAGATTTCTTTCTCCACTTTGTTTTCTTCAAAGCGGTAGAATAGAATTGTCTTCTCGCCTTCTCGCCTGAGAGAGATATAGAATGTCCGCAGCTCTTCTATATTGTAAATATCAAGTGCTTCCAGTTCTTTTCGGTGTTTTGGCGGCACCATAGCAACTTGTAGACTTTGCTCTTCATCGGCGGACGCTTGTATTAAGGGTCGAGCGGGGAATACAGCATGGACCTCATCTTCCGAGTCACTACCAAAGATCAACGTAGGAGCAGGTGGCCCTGGCTTGTTGTATTGGGGCGGATCCGAATACATTATCTCCTCTTCCTCCTCGGTATCACTGCCGAAGGCAGGGATCGTGGCATTAGCTTTATTCTCCGGCTTGTGACACCTCTCCGTGTCCTCGAAATCCGGTAAGAAGTATTTGGCATCTTCATATTTACGAACTTCGTTCACGGAAAACGGATTCAGTTCTCCCGTCACGGTATACTCAAGACCATCCCTAACATATTTCATACACTGATGTTGTGTATAAGGGATGATATTGTACTCGTGTAACCATGGTCGGCCGAGCAGAGCGTTGTAGCATGTCTTGGCATCTATGACGTGGAATTTGATGTCCGTGATGAGCAGTCCGAAGCGTAGCGTCAGTATCACGGATCCAAGAGTCTTTGACGATTGGGAGTCGAACCCGGAGATGGTGATCTTGTCCCGAGCAAGGTGCTGGACGCTCATGCAGATTTCCTTCAACACCCGCACGTTAAGGAGATTAACAGACGATCCGTTATCGATCAGGATTTTGCCATCTTTATATCATGGCAGTATCCTGAGACATAGAGAGGGCAATTGTGTTCGCACGTCCCAAGGAGAAGGTCTTCATCACCAAAAGTGACATCGGCCGTGTGCACTTCCTCCAATTCATCCTTCATCTTTTCTTCGGCCAGGAAAGCTTGGAATTGCTCCGGATCCTGTAGTGCCTTAATTAATGAATCTCTCGCTTCCTTTGATAGCAAAAGGGCGTCAAGAATGCTGAGCTGTGACGGTAGCTTCCTCATATGCGCTAAGACGTTGTAATCCACCTTATTCCTCTTCGGCGGGTCCTTGGCACTTAGCTCCTCCACCACTTGGTCATCTAAGACGATATCTTCAGAGAATTTTTCTTTCCCTTTATCTTTTCTATTCGAGGGTCCGAGATTCTTTTCAGGCAGCGTTCGATTACGCAGCCGGATATTTTCGCAGACCTTCGGCTATTCTTCTTTTCCCAAGATGGACTCTTTAAAGAGAGGGGCAAGCTCCAGCTCCTCATCAGAATCGCTCCCGAATGTAGGCACATGTGATCCCTCGGCACTAACCATGCAACAATCACCGGTAATTCTGTTAAACCCTTCGGTCATATTTTTCCGCTCCCGACGAGTTTTACGTTTCTCCCGCTTGAAATGTTGTCGATGAGCTACATATCCTTGCCACCATCTATCGAAAGCTTTGCACTCTTGAGTGGGGTGCGACACCTTCTGATGATATAAGCAATAGGAGGGGTGCATTTCCATTTCACCAGTAATTTTTCCTTCGGAGGATGGTAGCTTCATACCCATTGATATGGCTTTAGCGAACCTTTTCCTCATCTTGAATTGGCTTTTGTCGGTAGTGGAGGTATTTTGCTCCAGCGGGAGCGTCTCAGCTCTTTCATCCAGTCGCTGGCGCTTGGCCCTTTCAAATATGACCGCCTCGCGTTCTCGCTCAGCTATACTTTTCAACCGAGCTTCATTAAGGAATGCGTCAATTACTTCATCTGATGGCCCCAGAATTTTTGGTTCAGGATCTGCCCCCATCTTTTCGGTGCAAGGAGTCTCCTCATTGTTCATGAACGAATGGGAAATCACATGACAGCTCGCCACGTATTCTTCAGATTCATCAGATGAACTTTCTCCCTCATCTTCCTCTTGAAAGACGTGATTGAGGAACTCTTGGAATGTAATGGGAGTCCGTGCCTTCTGGTTGTATTCCTCCAGCGCGTCGATTTGTTTTTGCAAGTCCGTGCGCTTGTCGCCAGGCTTCACGGGCTTCTTTGATTTCTTATTCTTCTTCTTTGAAGATTTTGACGACTGGTTGCAAGTGCTTGAGCCACTACCATCGGTCTTTGGAATTGGACGTGGTTTTAACATCCCTTCAATGACCTGCGGTTCCAACGGGTTCTTCCACTTGATCGCCGGGCATGCCTGAAGGTCGTTCAGCATTCTCTTTGTCTTAGCTGATAATACAACCTCCCAGGAAGCTTCTTCAACGACAGAGCATGTTGCCCCCGGCATATTCATTCCCTTATAGGTGTAGGGCTGCGGTGGATTCACCTTCCATTTGTCGGACAATGCAAACTTGCCCTGTCGGTACTGGTCTTCAAGCCAATTCTTGAAGACATAGCAATTCTCGATCGGGTGATCCAGTACTCGATGATAAGGACAGTAGTGGGCTCATTGACATCACTTGGTTGCGACGGACGTTTTGGATCCGGCAAATTTATGAGTCGGTTGCGCAACGCCAGCTCGAATAACCTTCTCGTTTTATCTCAGGGAAACGAGTAAGAACTTCCCATCCTTTCCTCAAGGGGTACGTACGGGCGCATATTATTTTGACGAACGACCGGCTTCGGGTTGTTCGGCTGTTGCTGAGCATTAGCGACGACGATCGCTTTCCCCTTTCCCTTCTCATTTCGGGAGTCCGGCTTTGGAAGAGGAGGTTTATGGCCCATTTGATCCATTTGCGCCAGCTTGTCGATCAAGGCCTGGAAGGTAGTTGGCTTGAAAAACATCATAATTGCGAGATGGTTGCTTACGGATCAAGGGTTCCCACAAACATACCTACTGCGGGAGCTTCTTCAATGTGCTGCTCGCACTTCGACCATAAGTTACGCCACCGTATAGCATATTGGACCCATGTCTCGCCCGACTTCACCCTGGCATTAATCAATGCCGTTATCGGGGTACGCTCGCTGGCACTCGCGAAACGCTGGGTAAACAGCAATTCCATTTCAGCAAAGGTCTTGATAGAGTCATTCGGGAGCTCAGAATACCACTCGAACGCTGTATCTGACAAGCTACCAACGAACTGACGGAGCAACAATTTATCATCACCGCCAGTGTTTCCGCAAAGCGCCCTGAACTGGGCAACATGCTGGTGGGGATTGCCAGTCCCCTTATACTCATGGAACTTGGGAATTGTGTAACCAGGTGGGTATTTGATCTGGTCGTACCAACTCGGATACGGCCGTCCTGTTTTTACGACCTGGCCGGCTGCTTCAGTCGCATGATGAACCCGTATTTGTTGGGCTATATAGTCGTTTAAGTCAGCCTTGGAGATTGTTTCCTCCTTAGCTGTTGATGGAGCTGGTGGAGGATTTGACGTTTCTCCCCTATCGTCTTCAAGGATGATCGGGGGATCTTCAGCAGGTGGCTCCTGTTGAATCATCATACCCACCATGTCCTGGAACAGAAGAGCCATTTTCTTTATGCTGGCTGCTTGTTCTGCAGCCTCTTTATCCTTCTTCTCCAATATGCGACGAAGGAACTCAGCGTCAGTTTCTTATTCTTGACGCTCATCCGAGGACGTTTCAGGGTTTTCTTTTGGCCCAGTAAGTACAGCCATCGCGGTCATCATCTCCTGGAGCTTTTGCTGTTGCTCCTGCACTTTGGTCATCAATCGCGTGAGCGGTCTATGACCTGTTGATATGCGGCTGTCCTCTTTACCAGACGCCATGTAGACGGTATGAACTACCATGCCTCCAGACTTAGGGCGTTTGGGTTCACCACCTTTGATATTTGTCGTCGGCGTTGGCACTTTCTTCGGCCTTCTTCTTTTATAGGCCGTAGAAGTTGAAGGGGCCGTTTCTTTGGGCACCCAAGCGGTCGTCGCCTTTCGTTGCTTGACCGGGAGATTTTCTTCTTGCTGACCTCTCGACTTCTTCTGTTGGCGAGAGAAATTAGGATCAATGACAGATTCTCGGACTCGTCGCCATGTCTTATAGATCCTGGAGGACAGCGATTAAGGAGGCTGCTCCGGCTTTTCTGTTTCCACGGCGGTCTCCACTGGTGGAGGAGATCTTTTGAGCACCGCAGTTGCTGAGTTTCTGCGTACTCTGTTCAATAATTCGAAGCTGTTCTCGGTTGAAACAGCAGCGTTAACTTCCACCGTCGGAGCTGGCGGAGTTATCCCAGAAGGGGAGTTGCCCCCAGTCTTCCTTATCCGGCGCCAGTGGCGTCGTCGGGCGCGACGAGTCGTCGGTATTGGTTCAGAGACAGAAACAGCTTCTTCTTGCCCCCTGTTCAGGTGTGGGGCTGTTGCCGGCGTCAGCCTATTAAAGACTGATGTCTTTTGAGTGGCAGGAGCAGGAGTGGGAGTTGGGACGGTCAATCTTGTAAAGACCGATCTCTTAGCAGGAGAAGCCGCCTTGACGACTTCAGTAGCAGGCTTGGCTACTCCTTTTGATGTAACCTTTTCTGGGACTGCAAGTTTCATTGCGGGTCCGCAGGAGTTTTGGCCCAGTCTGGAGAAGACCGAGGCACTGGTGTTGGGCGACCCGTTGAAAGGGGCCGCGGTAACTGAAAGTCGATCGAAGACCGACTTCTTAGGAGCTTCTTGTACGGGCATGGGGGTGCTGAAGCTTGTTGGCGGAAGCATAGTTCCGAAAAACAACCCCGTGGTGGCTTGAGTAATCTGCTCCACAGGCATGGTGAACAGAGAGACCGTTTGGGGCCCGTAGGTTATGCCCCCAGTTGAGGCCGGACGCGAGCTGCAGCTGCAGTTGGAGCACTTCGAATAAGTTGAGGCCATCGATGCTTGATTTCTCTTCTGCACCAAGCAAGAGACCAAATCTTAGTAAACTTGAAATCCAAGAGTAACCGTTAACAAATCGCGATTGACGACACACGAAGTGTGGAGTGAAAAGAGGAAAAGGTCTCACCGGGCGTGTCAGAATCTGTTCCCCTCCGAAAGTCGGCGACGACGTGAGGACGTCTTGCCTGAGATTCGGGGCAGATGCTATATGGTTTTATCCGTCTACCTCTCCGAAGATGCCAAGTTGATTTATGGCACCGTGTATCGGAGGTTTAGACGAATGCGGCCGATATAGCAGACTTCGTCAGATTCCCCCTCGCTAGAGGGGTTTTTGATTGTGGGGACGCTCTTCCTTGCAGGCGCAAGCCCCTGCAGTTAATTACGCTACCGCATCGCGGTAGCCATTTTCTCCTTCTCCAGAATTTCACTTCGTGTCGTGTGTGTTTGTTTTGTTTATGGTTGCCCGTGGATTGTATACGGAGACTGAGTAATACCGTCACCCGTAGGACGTGGATTAGTTCAAATCCGTATTTATTTAGATTTGGGTTTGGTGTTTTTAGTTTAAGGATACGTTAGCCGTATTGAGGCTAAGATCAACTTAAACGTTCGTTAAGGATGCGTTAGTCTGATTTGAGACTAAGATCAACTTAACGTGGTGATCCATTTAATATATGGCCGTCGGGACTCATCACCTCTCTGACGTCGTTGAAGGATTACAACGATAGGTGTCAGAGGAGTTCAGAGATGTACCCTTGAACCAAAGTTGATTTGGAGTTTTATAGTTCATTTGAATGTTTAAGGATACGTTAGCCATATTTAGGGCTAAGATCAACTTAAACGGGATCGTTTAGATCCAACAAAAGAGCATTTGGGGGCTCTATTGTTCCAGTTTAGGGACGTGGTGGTCCATGTTCCAGTTTAGGGACGTGGTGGTCCATCATTAGTTTAAGGACGTTTCGGTCCGATATTAGTTTAAGGACGTTTCGATCCGATATTAATTTAAGGACATTTGGTCCAATATTAATGTGTGGTCGTCAGGACCCGTCACCTCTCTGACGTCGTTGAAGGATTACAACGATAGGTGTCAGAGGAGTTCGGAGATGTACCCTCGAACCGAAGGTAAATTGATTTAAGAGAGCGATCTTGCTCAGTCAATTTAATTTGAGGACTTATGGCCATGACTGGACTAAGTCCAATTAAAAAATTCAACACCTTTATTTGTTTTTTGTTTGGGCTCTGCCCATAAAGGATGCAGAGCATAAATTAATTTTGGGCCCTGCTCATTTTATAAATGATGCAGAATACCAATTTTACTTGGGCTCTGCCCTTGTATAAAAGATGCAAAACATCAATTTATTTGGGCTCTACCCATTTATTGCCTTGCAATTTATTTTGGCCTGTTAGGTCATTTTGACTTGGGCCTGGCCCTTTAGCTGAGGAAATGCATTGCATTTTCAGGCGCTTTGCGCCAATCAAAGAGCGCAAGCGCTTATGATGATGATACGTGTCATGCAGAGCAGTGCGCTGCGCTAGTGCGCTGCGCGTGCGCTGCTGACACGTGGCGCGCTCTGGTGAGGTGCGCCAATTCCAGAGAGCAAACCTCTATTTCAAAAGCGCGTAGCGCAACTGGTTCAGATGCTGACACGCGGCGCTCTCCGGTGGCTTGCGCCATCCCAAGAGCGCAACAGTGCAGATATATTAGTGCAAAGCACTATTAATTTGATAATCTTTTAGATTCAAGAACCATTGGTTCATAAAAAAAGTGCAAAACACTATTTGTTTTCTTCGATCTAATGAAAGTCAAAGAAAACAAGTATTTCTTGTTTTTCTTATTTAAAGAACCAGTGGTTCATAAGAAGTGCAAAGCACTGTTTATTATATGAAGATCATTGATCTTGTTCTTAGATCAATGATTTATTAAAAGAAATTTCTTTTATTTTTATGAAGGTTTTTACCTTTTTCTTGAAACTTTTTCAGAGTTTTCACTGTTTGAAGCTCTTGATTTCTCAAAAAATGTTCCTCCTCTTGAATTGAGGTCTGGGGTCATTTTTATAGTGCTCATAAATTAGTTAAATTTGTTAAAGAGATCTTTCTCTGAGTGATTTGGGGAATTTTCCCCACCGTTGGATCTTCGATCCAAGGGCTTCTGTTTTACAGAAGAAAATCTTCTTGTTTTAATAAGAACAGAAAAGATTTCTTTAGAATTTTAATTCTGTTTGGCGCAAATGCTCCAGAGCGTGACACGTGTCACGCAGCGCACAACGCAGCGCAACTGCGCTGACACGTGTCGCGCAGCGCAGAGCGCAGCGCAACTGCGCTGACACGTGTCGCGCAGCGCAGAGCGCAGCGCAACTGCGCTAGCGCATCTGGCGCAGCGCAGTGCTTGCGCAACTGAAGCGTTGCTTCCTTTAATTTTGCCTTAAATAGAGCTTTGCTCTGATTGGGCGCGCCTTCTTGGGCGCTGCGCTGACGTATCAGCGCCTGGCACGTGGCGCGTTGCGCCCGAGATTTGAAGCGTTGCTTTAAAATTTGAATTTTGAATTTCAACAGAGCTTTGCTCTGATTGGGGAAACACCCATATGTACCCTCCGTAGTGATGGGGGATCTTCGTAGAATATGACGGGAGGATAAGGTTTTTTCGGGACACCCACGTTCTCAGTTTCATCTTGTGAGCGCCTTATAGCCTCAGCCAATTGTGCGGCTTCCTCGGCAGACGAACCTGGAAAGAGAAGACCATCATCCGGCTCTTGCATGGATATGGGTTCGTCTTGGGCAACAATCTTAGATTCAAGCAAGAGGTCGAGCAGACCGGTAACCGTTTTCTTCCTCCATTTTGAGCTGGAGCTAACACTAGATGAAGATCGCTTCCTGCCTCTTGGCGCTTTAGCGCGACGTTGGCCAATTTCGTC
Source organism: Agapanthus africanus (assembly GCA_030015575.1). NCBI lineage: Eukaryota > Viridiplantae > Streptophyta > Magnoliopsida > Asparagales > Amaryllidaceae > Agapanthus > Agapanthus africanus. The sequence goes on from CM057338.1 coordinate 17,207,642, forward strand.
TCTAGTATCCTCTTTTGACAGTACTACCGATGATGACACTGCCATTGATGAAGCCACAACTGATGAAACTACTGCTGGCGCCTTACCGGAAGCCTTTGCCTGAGCTTTAGTGCGCTTTAGCATACCAACTGTGGGAGGAGTTGACTCCGCATCCGCCGCTTCGGGGATGAGTAAGGCACCGCTACCCCTCAATGGAGGGCGAACCACTGTCCGTGGTCGAGGCGGAACGCCCGTGGATTGGATCGGGGTGGGATCTCTATATCCGAAGAGTATCCGCTTCTCTTCAGTAATGATTGGACCAACTCGATGACGGTACCAACCCGTATAAGACCCCACGCACCTCGGAATATAGTTGGCCTCGGGGATCATGAAACGAAAGCCGGTGTTCATCCGCATGAAGTGATGAAGGATGTCACGAACAACTCCCAGAGATGAGCTGGGCTCCACCAAAAAATGCTTCGAAGGGAACACCCTGGTTGTAACCCAATTGCCGAGCAAAGCGGTAGGGATTATACCGCATGGAAAGAACCGTATCATTTCTACGGAACACTAGATAACCCGTCCTAATCGAATATAAGTGCATAATTTTCTCAGGCTTTAAAGATGGTGCTCCCCTTTCAATAAATCGAATAGCTATTGAACAGGTCCTGAAGGTGCAGAGAGGACTCGGTCATTAAATACCAACCCACATTCATTAGCATACGGGTTAAGCAACACACGAAGGGCCCCTAACTGAGTTGGATCAGGAGCAGAAGCATCCACTAACCTCATGAGCCGCGGGAAGGTGTAAGCATCATAGAGAGCCGGCCTCTGATGCGCTGCGAACGCCCCCAATACATGTATCTCGATCCACGACGTAAAGTAGTGGAGGGAGAAACTCACCACATCTACACCCAGAGTCGAATTATTAGCCGCAGTGCTCAGCCCATGATATAAATGCGATAACCCCGCAATACCCACAGCCAGTCGTGTCCCTTCAGCCATTCGATGAGCAGGGTAGATGACTGAAGCTCTCATGAAGCGACGATGCATTGGAATGGCAAACCAGCTAAGCCAAAGGCTGATAAAACCGACAAAGAAGGTCTATTCGTCCATACCGGGAGCCGCAATCGAATCAAAGGACACGGCCGACAAGATCCGGATGTAAAACTGCGGTAAATCTTCTTCTTTGGCTGGCAGCTTATTCAGCCCAAACCCAAAGGGGTCGTTAATATTCGCAAATTTCGGAGCCTCCTTTGATAAGACATCTTCATGGAGGAAGCAGGCGATGAAGCTTTTAAAGGTGACGCTATGTTCCTCTGACTCCGTGAAAAGCTTCTCAAAAATACCCAGAGTCTTGATCAGACTGGGGTACTTATGACGGACGGCATTTTCGGTCGTCAAGTCGTCAAGCATAGCAGGCATGGTTATGAATACATACTTATCGGGAGGCAGCAACTCTTCATAGTGCTCTCCCCTAATAGGCAATCCAGAAATCTCGCGGAACTCTTCAAGAGAAATCGAAACCTCACGATCTCCTAGCAAGAAAGTGTTGGTAGGAAGATTCCATTGATTCAGGAAAGCTTTAACCCACCAGACATGAGGGGACTGATAATGGAAGAGGGACGCATACACCGCCTGATAAAGCCCAACCTTCTGCAATCGTACGCGATGAGCAGACAAAATGTATCGAGCCCAGGGGAGATAGCCCGTTGGGTAGTGAGGGGTAAGCCCTATCTTATAAATTTGTCCCCGGGGTTGGGCTTCACCTTGACAAATGCGACGCTCCAAGATGTCTATGGCCGGCAAAGGCTGGTTAGGTATCCCAATTGTCAACGGCTCGAGCCGGCCTATAGGAGTCCAGTCAGCCGCCTCCACCGCAAAAGCAGTCTGTGGACGCTCCATCGGAAAAATGGGGCGGAGAGGCTCTATTGGCACTTCGCAAAGAAAACTGCGGCGGTCCGGGATGATATGCCCATACCAAGTTCCCCACAAGAGCAAACTGGTACAGTCCCTTTCATGGGTGATGATCATTGCCATTGCTTTTTCGTCTGACGGCGATTGTGGAAAAGCAGCGTCTGAGCGAGTAAAAGAGAAGTAGGGAAGAGAAGCCATTATTCCTGAAACAAGAGAAAGAAAAACCATTAGTGAAGCGCACACACACACACAGACACACATATATATATATAATAACAGAAGAAAACGACAAAATGTCTGTTTTGCAGGACCACTGCTTACAAGACACATGGACCCCACAAAATCAATATGGCGGCTCACCAATGATGAGACAAGGCAATCATTATGAGAATCAGCAAGATCCTTTTAAATAGACATTGGAATTCAAATAAATTCTTGAGAAAACAAGTTCTGTTAAGCACGCAACAAATTCAAATTTATGCGAATAAGGGTAAAACCCTATGAAAAGATTTTCAAGAACACCAGGGAATAAAATTCCCGAAGAGTCCTTTTGATCTTTCAGAGGTAAGCTCTTCGCCAGAGGAATTAAATTCCTTTTATATGATGGAATTAAATTCCAGAAACTCATAAAAAATACATGAGAAACAAAATCTCATGAATCCTCAAAAATCAGAGGGGAATGCCCGAGATATGGAGGTTTACTGCTCAAAGATCGAATCTTTGGATCCCTAAACGGATGGGTTTCAGAGAAGAGCAAAGCTCTCATAATGAATTTAAAATCCAGAAATTCTTGTTCAAAAGAAAAAAGTTTTTTTTGATGTGGAAAATCTTTACTTAAAAAGGGTTTCTTTTTGACAGAGTTTGACTCTGGAATTATAATGGCAGAGAACTAAGGTCTGAGGAGGAGAATTAAATTCTCAAAGAAAACAAAGAAGCAAGAAGATGAAGAAATGGTGGTTACCTAAGGAACCAAACCCCTGCATTTATAAGATGTGACAAAGGCGGTTCACCTCCCCGTTCCCCTAGGCAATCCAACGGCTGTAAGGGTGACAGCGTTGCACTCACGTGCAAGTCACGTGAGAACAACGCTGTGGGGTCATTTGTTCCCTTATGAAAAATAAATAATAAATATAAAAAGCAATGGGAAAAGTCCCCAAATGGAGCATCACGTGATAGGCACTGTGCTTGATAAAACAAGGCTAAAAATGAGCCTGAAACCGAGCCTCGCGTGCAGACACGTGGCCTTTATATACAAAGTATATAGGCGCCTTCTTAAAACAAACAATTGGCCAGAAAAGGTCACATGGTAGCACGTGACGCTCTTTGATGGTCTTAACTTCGTATTGTCAAGTGCTACACGTGATGGGCTCCTATGCCTTCTGAACCAATACAATTAAATTCTAAATAAAAGGGATCAAAGCCCTATTTGGAAAATATTCCTATAGATCTTTCTAAATAAGAAAGATTGCGCTCTGTAAAGTAGAACGCCGTTGGATTAAAAATCCAATGATGATTAAAAATCATCAATTTACAGAAGAAGATTCTGTATAGGGAAATATTTTCTTAATCTTTTGAGAAATATCTTCTGTAAAACAGAAATCCTTGGATTAAAAATCCAACGGTGAATAAAATTCACCGATTGATATAAAAGATCATTTTGGTTGATTATAAAATCAATCAAAATCTCTCAATAAGACATTTTATGAACAAATTGATTCTTTTTTTCTCCTATAAATAGGAGCCAAGAGACAAAAAAAAGAGATACAGAAAAGAGAGAGAGAGAGAAACCCCCTCGGAAGCTTAAAAGAAAAAAGAATCTAATTCTCCAGAGAGAAGAAGACCTCTTAAAAAGAGAAAAAGAAACTCTAGGTTAAAGACGAAACAAAACACAGAGAATATCTCATCTCTTTTTCACCTCCATAAGAGTTTAACTCTTCTAAAAAGAACTTAGTTCTTTCTCTGGTTAAGATCTGCAGAAGCAGATCTTCCCATAAGTTGAGAATTTAATTCTCATCGAGGAGATTCTGCCATGCAGATCCAAAACTTAGGGGAAGACCTAAGTTCAGAGAATTTAATTCTCCCAAAAAGTATATAAGAATTTAATTACTCTGATAAAATAAGGGTTTAACCCTTCATATAAGAACTTGGTTCTTCTTTATAGTGAAAGATCTGCAGAAGCAGATCTCCCTACAAGTTGAGAATTCAATTCTCATAGGGGAGATTCTGCCATGCAGATCCCAAACCTAAGAGGAAAACTAAGTCATAAGAATTTAATTCTTATGAAACAATGAGCTTGAGAGTCTCGAAACTCAGAATCTCCATGCACATAAAAAGATTGGTACCCAACATGATAACGGCCGATCACGTGCTCCCACGTGAGCACCCTTGATGAACAAAAGAGGACAACCGAGATCAGATCACGTGCTCCCATGTGACCCGTAAATAGTGCCTAGCACTTATAAAGCAAAAAGGGAATAAATCAAGGGAAGTTTTCCAATTTTTTTTGGATTGCCTTACGTGATCTCACGTGACTCAATAGCGCTTAGCGCTCAGAAAAGAACAAGAGAGTAAACCCAAAGAAACAGCGCCTCAAATTTTTAGTGTTTAAAACTATTTCAAGTGCCCCACGTGGCCCCACGTGAGCGCCTCAAATTTTTAGTGTTTAACACTACCTCAAGCACCTCACGTGGGAACACGTGAGCGCTGAGCATATACTAGTGTTTAACGCTATAAAAAGCCAATATTAGCCAAACTCAGACCAAATCTCCCAAGGACCATCGATTGAGCCCCTCATGCTCAGGGTCTCCAAAACCGATCTCAGTCTCAAAGATAGCTAATGGGCTCTTAACAGATGGCATCTAAAATGATGTTCATCCTATTCCCCCTCAGTCTGGACATTGGTTCAAGGGTACATCTCTCCACACTTCTGATACATGTCGTTGTAATTCTTCAACATCTTCAGAGATGTGGAGGGTCCCAATAACCAAGACCCTATAGACTATGATATCCTTAAACCCAATGGACTACGATGTCCTTAAACCCAATAGACCGCAACGTCCATAAACTAAACTCTATGGACTATGATGTCCTTAAACTCCATGGACTACGATGTCCTTAAACCCAATGGACCGCAATGTCTCTAAACTAAACTCTATGGACTATGATGTCCTTAAACTCCATGGACTACGATGTCCTTTAACCCAACGGACCGCAATCTCCTCATAAACTAAAGAAAATCTTGTTGAGTAGATCTTAGTCTAAAATTAGACTAATGTATCCTCAATAAACGTTTGAGTTGATCTTAATCTAAAACAAGATTAACAATCCTTAAAACAAATCCAAACCCAAATCTAAGAAAATACGGATTTAGACTAATCCATACCCTACATGCGACAACATAAATTAGTCTCCGTATACAATCCACGGGCAACCAAAAATAAAACAAACACATACGACACGATGTGATAATCTGGAGAAGGAGAAAGTGGTTACCGCTATGCGGTAGCGTAATTAACTGCAGGGGCTTGGGCCTGCAGGAAACAGCTTCCCCACAATCAAAACCCTTCATACACGAGGGGGAATCTGACGAAATCTGCTACAACGGACGCATCTGTCTAAACTTCCGATATACGGTACCATAAATCAACTTGGCATCTTCGGAGAGGTGGACAAATAAAACCAAATAGCATCTGCCCCCAAATTCAGACAAGGCGTTTATCTTCCCGGCTTTCGGCGGCGAACAGTAGCAAAGAAAACTCATCTCTCAAAAAAATGAGCCATCCATGGAGAGAGAAAATCTCATAGCATGGTTTTGTAAAACATTTCTTTCCAATATAAAATCAAGCCCATGCTTGAATAGTTTGCGTAAATAAATTAATAATCCATTTGTGCACACTATGCAAGCATGGTTCTCACCATACTCCCCTCTCTCAACCTTTACACCTCATTTCCATTTAATAATAAATGGATAAAAATTAAATGAGATGTCCACCTTCTAGAATGTTATCTGTAAAAAATACGGATATTCTACTGTATATACATTCATGTATTCGTACCGAAATACGAATACCCGAAGAGATAAAATAACACAAATAATATAATACTAGAATATACATATCGAAATATATATACGTAAATTATTAAATCAATACCTGATTTAATAATTCGGCTCAAACTCGAGCCGGCTAGTATTATCAACCGCCCGATCGAAAGTCCGGGTAACAAGTACACTCATTCGATCGGAACCCTGCACGTATCCAATACGGCTACTACATCATTTCGCCAGAACCAGGAAACCCTCTGTGTGGGACTCTAAAGACTCTTCAATACGCCGGCAGTGGGTTTAATCATAAAGACGTCAGCGGCACTAGCTGTACGTAACGGCTATCCAGGTATTGAGCGAAAGGAAAGCCGACGAGCAAACTCATCCGAACCCCTACTAAGCCGACTCTTTTCCTTTACCACGCTTCTCAGCCTGTCCGTGACAATTTCCGTAAAGTCCGGTCTGTTTGTCTAAGAGTGTCGCATATCGAGTCTAAGAGATGGATAAAGTTAGACTCCTAATAACGCGATATTTCGTGTCGGTATGAAGCCCATCACCCACTGAGAAACTACTGATCCAATTGTTGGGGTCAAAAATTACACCCCGGTTGACCAAGTCAAAGTCAAAGTTATAGAAATGCCTAGCACGACAGTAAGGTTTCGGGAGGCATCATCCATGTCATTTTCAAAAAATTGCCATGCTAAACAAGCCTAACCCTAGAATCTTAACTAGAGAATTAGACAATAGAACATGTAAACAACTTTACATCTAAGTGAACAAGGAATACAACCTTTGTAGATCGGTCATTCACTTCAATAACTCCGTGCAGAAGTCCCTTCGCTGCAAGTAGTGGTCTCCCGGACTCTAGTTGGACTCCACAGGGTGAAAGGAACAAGCTTGCTTGAAGTTTTCGAGGTCGAAGATGATCTACGTCGAGGAGACTCTAACTCAAGCTACCTTTCACTAATTAAGGATTAGTGAAGCTAACACCCTAAACTAAATGGCTAGTCTAGTAGAGAATGATGAAGTAGAATTTTTGCTCACTTTAAAATTAATTTTCTTACTTATTTTCTTCACCTCTCCAAAACCTAGAGAGCTCTCTTTTGATGAAGATGAAGAGGAAAATAGAATGAGTGAGAGTGGCAACCATGTGTGAGAAAATATCTCATATAACTCTTGTAGAGACTTAACCATGACTAATGACAATGGTTGGGTTAATAAATATCTAATGTAAGACAAAATTAATGGACCAAGTCAATGGGTTCTACAAGCTTCCACTATGCATCAACCATGACTAATTTCCAACCGATTTATGATTTGCTTTAAATAAATAAACCCTACATTATCATGAGTATGGTGTGAGTCTCATACACCCATGTAGCATGTATTAACAAGCATGACACAATAATATATATCACATATATATTAAGTGTGCACAATTAATATATATCACATATATATTAAAAGTATAAGTGAGATAAAGAAAATCTTAAGTGAGCTAATATTAGTTAATGTAAATTAATATATCAAATATACAATTATACATTAAATTATTAAATCAACACTTGATTTAATAATCCGGCTATATCTCATATAACCGACTAATATCATATGTATCAACTTATCGAATCAACACTTGATTCGATAAAAACGGCTATATCACATATAACCGACCGATATCACATATCGTGAGAATAGAATACGGTATCACATACTCGTATTAATCTCAGTCCCACACATATCACATATGTGCTCCTACTTCGTTTCGGCTGAAGGATTCCCTATATGAGAAAGTAAAAAAGTATGCCTACGTGACTGATTCTATTGCAGGATCAGCCTTTAGGGGTTCCACTGATAAGGAACTCGGCTAAGTGAAGGGGTTAGCTTGATACCGAGCGCAGCTTCTCCTCAAGAGCAACTTTCATACTTAGCCCAACTCATAACTCTCTCGATGAAACTATGAAATCTACGAAGCGAGCTTGCCCCAAGGAAGTGGAGAGAACGAATCTAGTAGAAGTGGCGGGTGAAGGATCTTTTGAAATCTGATCAGTGACACGGTAAGGAGTGAAGGACAGGCCGCTATCAATCTTTCCGTTTTTATCTGGATAGCCAGGTGCCGATAGCATTAGTATGTCGTCTGCTTCTGCTCGCCGCTGGCGCACCTCTCTTAACTATTGCCCATTAGGGGTTCCACTGATAAGGAACTCGGCTAAGTGAAGGGGTTAGCTTGATACCGAGCGCAGCTTGTCCTCAAGAACAACTTAGCCAGAAAACCTCTGTGTGGGACTCTAAAGACTCGTCAATACGCCGGCGGTAGGTGATGATCATATCAAGCACTCACAAGCTGTCAGCGGTACTAGCTGGACGTAACGGCTACCTGGGTATTGAGCGATCAGAATATCAACAAGCAAGCCTGCTCATACTCCTTTAAAGCCTGTCAGTAACACTACCGTACAGTCCGGTCTCTTCGTCTGATATGTCGATTATCTAGTCTAGGGGCGGTAAACGTCAGACCCCATTAACCGATAAGTCGTGCCGATGTGAGGCTCATAACGGGTCGAGAAACTACTGATAACACTTACCAGTAAATCTCCGTATCGGCCTGGCCAGGGACTTCCTGTTATAGCCAATCGAGCACAGCACAACATCAACCCCCAATACCGGGAGAGACAAATCCCTTCCTATCACTCATTGCCTCCATGTGACTTGGGATTGTACCCAAAAGCCACCGTTTTGCACGTTCTCTTGAACGTGGTAAGGTGGAAATCAAAGTACGATGGGAATCACACAAGACTTTATGACGATCTCGGGTCTACAGACTAATCTGTACCAGTGTTACCAGAGAACTGCTATCTGACGATAGGTATAATACCAACTAGGAGTTCTCGGCGAGTCCGTTCAGTGTACTCAGTCTCCACTGAGCACCCGTATACCAACTTTGATGTCAAACACCAATGGATGTGGGATCATCCATCGCCCATCATATGGGCCAAGAAGCGTATACGCTAGTCTACTATGGAATATCGATGTCATGTCTCGATATACCCTCGGCTAAGAACAATTAAAGGATATACTTGTGGACTACCCTGGCCCCACTAGTATGATCTCCATCATAGTCCTGGTAGTCAAGTACACATCCTAAGGACTTTATCAACATGTGAGAGTAAGACAGTATCACAATACAAGTCTACATGTTAAGACAAAGAGCAACCAGATAGTATATTATCATGTCGAGTAAGAAAGTCATCTCTATACATGTCCAAGCATCCACAATAATATACATCATATGTACAATAATGGCCTCTAAGGCATACATATAACTAACAAAAGTCAACTCCAAGTAAGCGGGTCCAAGCCCAGATCAAGTGGGCTCATGCCCAAGTCGAGCCCCGCGACCGGCCTCTCCCATGTCAAAATGAAATCATGTAATAAATAATTTTGATGTAGTTTTTTTATGTATGAATGTAAGAAAAATGGGCATAAAGCCAAATTTTTGTAAAGCCCATGGCTCATGTGCAAAAGAAATGAGCACATGAAGCATGGAATGGGCAAAATGCCATTTTATAAAGCCCAAGGGGCTATATGTAAATTTGTAAGCCTATATAAGACAACATGATGATGAAATAAAGGAATTTTCATTCCCCTAAAAATTTAGGGTCTGTGCCTCCTCCTTCCCCAAGATTCTAAACATTCTTCCACTTTTTGAATTAAATCAAGAGTTTAACTCTTCCTTTTTCAAATATGGATAGTAATTTCATTTTTGATGACGACCCGTATCCGCATTCTCCAATGAGCACCTCATACGGAGATGGTAACATCTATATCCGTATTCGATAAAATATTTTATTTGTTTTATTGAGTATATTTTTTTCGAAATTGGTTTCACATCTGAGTCTGCATTAAACTTTTAACAAACACCCAGAGTAGTTTTCTTTTTCAATAACTATTTGTATTCGTCTACAGCAACTGTAGCTTTACCTACTTCTAATACGATTTTTTCATGATCATATTTATATTTCAAAAGAAAGAAAGGAAGAAAGTTTACAAGAGAATTACAAACGTGTCCCTTTTCAATTTTTCTTTGCCCCCTTTCCTCCCCAAAACCCAAAACCCCAGCGATCTCAATCTCGCTCGCTTCCAAGATCCCAATCATGCAAGGCTTTTATCTCTGCTTCTAATCTTTGATCGATCACTGCTTAAAATTTCGTTTTTTTCACATTATTTCTTTCAGTTTATTGATAATAATGCTATCCCCCGCCCCCCCCCCGCCCCCTGATTATCCAATTTCGAGACAAAAATTCACAAATATCTTCTTCTTAATTTAACTAGGTTAGGTATTTCTGATTCAATCTATGAGGACCCTCTAAATTTATTTTACGGGGATGTTCGATTACAAGGATAGTTCGCGAATTTCTCGAAATTTGACACCAATTAAACCCACAAGGTTGATTCTGCATTTGACAGTAAACCCTATCAATCCTTTCATGGATCCTTCACTTCAAACGAGGAAGACTACAATATTTCTAGGTTATTATAGTTTTTGGGGTATAGCGAGTAGTGTATGCATACTTTCTAGCAAGTACATGGTATATAGCATGGAATTAGCTCACACTAAATTCAACTCTTTTCTTGCCACCATCTATTAGTTACACTATGTAGCATGAATTCGGATACGGGACACCATAAGATTCGGATTCATGTATTCGTAAATTTCCAAAAATGTAGGATACAATTCGTTACGATACGTTGATTTTTTGTTGTTCAAATGCATATACATAATACAAAAAATTAGCATTTCAGCAAATCTAAACTAAGTTTACAAATAAATATTAATGCGAACATTGTGGTATAGTGGTATAGTGGTATGTTAGCCATTGGTACAGGTGCAAGCATCTATAATAAAATATAAATTTTAGGATGTGCCAAAAAGAGTTTCACAAGTATTCTCCGTTAATCAGAAAGATCTGACTTAATACGTATCTGATATGTCAACTTGATGGAGAATCCGTGCAACATAACTTACATTTAAAAACTTTACGCCATTTAGGCCATGTATGGCTGTGGAGTTAGGAAGACCGAAATTAAATTTTTTTTAGTGGAGATAAGGGTGATGCAAACTCTAGGCTGCAAGCCCCAAATTCTGGTTATATTATAAGAGATGTGTTTGGGATAAGGGTGATGCAAACTCTAGGTTGCACGCCTATTTGGGGGGGGGCCGATAACCTTCAAGGGTTGTTGCAAGGGTTAGCATCATCATCCCATCCCCTGCTTATATAATTGCTATCTAGTTAGTATGAGGAGGAATTTTTTTATTAGCCTAAATTTCACTAAAATATCTTGAACTATTAGGGTGTTTTGGATAAATACCATAAACTTTATAAATCACAAAGAAATAGATGAATGTAGTCAGTTGTAAATTAACAGCACAAACTTTATTAAAAAAAACAGTAAATGTTGAAACGCGTGGAAATTGTCTGCAACCAAGATCATGGTATTTATTTGCATTTTGTAAAGTTTTTGGCAAATACCTAAAAAATGTTGATTGTCCCGGTATTTTACTGAAAGTTAATTTTTGTTGATTATTTAGCAACCGACAAATTGTGGGTTTCATAAACACATTTACTCACCCCTGCATAAATGATAGAACCGATGAAGATTGTCTTGAACCGGCCTAGATGGGCATCGGCCACGAATGCTCCGATGAGGGTGAGAAACTGCCCTGACCCAACCCAGTTCGTGACCCGGTTCATCTGAGGTTGTCAGCTTAATATGCATAACGCAGTGAAAGTAATTTCCTAGAGTTAGTTATCAAATATCAATAGGAAATACTAGAAGAAGAGCATGGATAGGTATAGTCCTGTCATATAATCATGTGTACCCAAGGATACCATACACTGCTGCATCAAAATTTAATAGGAAATACAAGTAAATATATTTAAATTTTGAGGCGAAATTGAAAAGGCAAAATGAAAAAAGAAGAGAGATTATGTTTCTTACTAAAATATTTCAACAAACCAATGAAATATTATCAAATATCAATAGGAAATACAAGTAAATATATTTAATTTTCAGCTAGAACACAGTCCTTTAAACATCTTCTTTGCCGTCATGCATACTATCATCAAATCTCGTTGTGGCCTCATCACTCACAGCCCCATTTGCACCATCCTTCCCTTTATAAGCCCAAGCAACAACCACGTACACAACAAAACTCACCGCATTGATCCCACACAAAACCCAATAAAACCAATCCAACCTACTCTTATTCAAATTGTTCCTTAACCACCCTTTCTCAACTCCCCCGGTCGTCCCTTCGATAATCTTAACCAACGCCGTACTCAACCAACTCCCGATCCCAAACTCGCTCAAAAACATTGCACTGCACAGACTCCTTGTTCCGTCCGTCGCCTCGTCGTAAAAAAACTCCAACTGTCCCACATAGGCAAAAACTTCCGCGCTTCCCATTAAGAAAAACTGCGGGAACAACCAAAAGGCGCTTACCGACTTAGGATTAACATGATCACGCCGATTTTTTTCGATTATTGCCGCGGAAGCTAGAGCGAAGATTGAAATGAAGAGGCCGACCCCCATTCTTTGGAGCGAGGTGATGCCTCGCCTGTGGTCTGTGAACTTTTTAAGGATGGGGACCGCGATAGTCTCGTAGAAGGGGACGAGGATTAAGGGGGTGATGGCGGCGAAGACGGGGATGGATCCGGAGGGGATGGTGAAGCGGGGCCCGAGGGATCGGTCCATGATGGAAGCTTGGGAGATGAAGAATGTGGACATTTGAGCGTAGGAGATGGAGAGGGCGATCGTGGTGGCCCATATGGGGAGGACCCGGACAAAGCATTTGAGTTCCTCAACTTGGGTGACTGTGCAGAGGCGCCAACGGGTGAGGGCGGTGGGGTCGCCGTTGGTGTCTGTTATAACTGCTGCTTTGTCTAAGAATCTAAAGTACAAAAGAATGCACGTTATTGTCAGGTTTGGGTTTCATATATGCTTGAAAACATATGAGTTAAGGGGCGATAGGAGTTTAGGTTTAGTTCCTTATTAGAGATAGAGCGAGGAATATATCGATCATTATAGCATGAGTTGTGTCTTTTGAAGTCTAAGGTGGTCTCGGCCTACCATTATGATTTTCTACCATGAAAAGTTTATATCATAGCTCATGGTGATAATTTATGGAAAGATCGATGGAATTTGTTTGGTGTTAAGCTCACGAAAAAAAGACGGTTCTAATGTTTGAGCCTATAGCCGTTGCAAAATTTATATATAAAGTGGAGAATAAGGATAGCATCGTGTGCTTTCAACGACACAACTAAGGAAATCACATCCCATATAAAAAGAAAGCTATAAAGGTCTATCTTCAATATATTAGGACTCATCGAATGAGAGCCAGTAGGAAGATTTGTTAAGTTTAGTGTAATGCATTCAATTAAAATCAACCAAGTTGACGATTAGAACAATTAGCTAAGTATCAAAATAGTAATAGAATCATAAAATTTATACATATGCGAAAACTCATAAAACAAGTTTTGAGGAATTTTTATAAAAAAAATATGTTTACTTAGGATAGCAAAAGTTCTTAGAAGAATTTTTTAATAAAGCTTTTTTAAGGATTTTGAAAAGATTTGAACAGTTAAAACTATAAAATCTTAAATATTTATTATTTCTTAAAATCACGAGGATATTCCTTGACACGTATCATTATGAGAATCGACTTAGAATTCAAATTTGAGACCCCCTATTCTATGTTAAAATGGTAAGAATGCAACATCTAATGAATTAACTTTTTGAATTTATTTATGATATCATAAGGGAAAAAACAATCTTACTTGAATTGAGCAGTATGTCTCAATTTTCTTGCACCAACAATATCAGACTCCGTACTCTTCACTTCATAAAGCACCCCCTCATCAATCCTTACACCCTTCAAACAATTCCGAGTCGCCGCAACCAAAACCTGCACAAACCTCGTAAACGGGCTCCCTATCGGCTTCTGATACCTATACACTGGAAAGCCAGCCACAATTACAACAATCGAAATCACCGTAAATGCTGCAGGCACTCCAAAGCCCCAACCAAACCCTTTCTCTTGTTGCAAGTATACCATTACTGTGATGCCAAGCAAAACCCCCATATTGATCGCAAAGAAGAACCAGTTGAAGAAGGAGTACTTCTTTGCCGCTTCTCTAGTGTCCGCCTCGTCGAATTGGTCAGCGCCAAAGGAAGATACGCACGGCTTGATGCCTCCTGTTCCGAGCGCAATGAGAGCGAGGGCAGAGTAGAAAAGTGTGTTTTGTTTTGGTGTTGCGGGTAAGCCTGGGAGTGGGCTCAAATTGTCGATGGATGCGGAGATTGTTAGTAGCGCCATTCCCTGTAAGATTTGCAGAGATTGTTAGTAGCGCCGTTCCCTGTAAGATTTTGGAAGTCATCGTTAATACTTTTATACACTGGTACTGTTTGGTGTACCGCCGATAAATCCTGATTCTTCACATTGTTCATAGTTGAGTGAAATAATAAATGGGGTATGTATTTTAATAAGTTTGGACATACGAAACCAATAAAGATGTCGTATTTGCTGTAAGTTAGGTTTTATGCAATTTATCTAGTTCATCTCTGGTCTGGTTCCTTCTCTCGGGTTTACCGCTTCTTGAGATTGTGTCGGATCAATCTTTTTTGTTCAAGGACCACTTCAAGTCTTTGTTATTCATGAATTTAGACTGAAGGTGGAGCTTTGTACTCGATGAGCAAGTCGCAATTGATAGATGGATGCGTAGTCGTAATGTGTACATCTGAAGTTTTGGTTGCAATTGGATATGGATCGAAGTGTACGCGTTTTCAGTATATATCATGCATCTTACTGGAAGGGCTTAAGTGGTTGTATGGAAAGTGAATTGGAGAGTAGGTTTAGTCCAAGTCGAGTCAGATGATTATTAGTTTGGATCCAAGATTTCAATTGTAATCTTATCAAGCATTTTGGTAAAAGTAGAAGCTTACGACGGCATAGATGCAAGAGAAGATGACGATGGTCAAGAACCGGCCAAGGTATGCATCGGCCATGAACGCTCCGAAGATTGTGAGGATGAACGCTGCACCGACCCAGTCGTTCACGTGCGTGGCCGCATCAGGCAACGACTCATGCATCTCCTTCACGAGGTAGGTCACCATGCTCACCGCGATTGCGTAAAATGCCATCCTCTCAGCCACCTCGTTCACTAAATCACAAATATCACAAAATAACCAGACACGTAGATAACCAGCGAAACAGACAGATAGATATAAAGTTTCGGAGCATCACATACCGATAATGAAGGGGGAGGCCTTCCAACCTCCGGATGTGGTCTTATCGGCGATCCTACCGCGAAAATCGACGGAGCCATTGGTGACCAAGGCCGAGGAATCCGCCATCAACGCAAAGGTCTTTGATTGGACGGTTTCGCCCTCATGGCCTTCTTCTACCCCCATTATCTGATATGATATCCTTCAAGCTCTTGTCTTCTTCTTCTTCTTCTTCTTCTTCTCAATGGAGGATGTATATGAAGCATGGCAATGGAATTTATCCACTTGGGTTTAAGAGTGAGGTTTACCACAATAACCTTGGATTCAGTCAAGAGAGCAGAATCCAATCTTATTTATTAAGAGTTTTTGCCGCAGGATTACATATGGAATTTGGTAGCAAATCCGAAGTTTTATGAAAGTAGCCGGCCATTTTTGTTAGGTGTTTAGTTGGGAAAGAACAGAAACATCGTAGATAACAATGATGCCATTATCATCGACGACAAATGTAAATTTTATCATGTCTAATGTTTGTTTAAGATAAAAAGTCATCGACTTTCTATATAATTAAATTCTATTCTTTTACCAGATTAGCCAAACCTTGGCGGTGCAGGGATCCTCTTGCTTTTCGCCACATGGAGTCGAAGCCAATGATAAGGCAAGTTCATATCAAAAGAAAATTTGATTACTGCATGTTTAGTATCCTAACTCTAATTAGAGCGACACATTTTTAGGTAAAACACGTATATATTACATACAGCAAGCTTATCTATTTAAGAATTGCTGATATTCACTTTTTCAAACTGAAATGTTCCGCTCTTGAACAGAAAAAAATGTGGGAACGAAATAATCCATCATTATAATAAATATATCATTGATTGAATTAATATATTGAAAATGTTGGAGGGTCTTGAGATCTTTAGATCCAGTCAATTGAAGAATTGACAGCTTTGGGTGAATTGATAAAATATATGTTTTATAATTACGTTAGTTAACATGTAGTGTTTGGATCAATAGCTGTGTTAACAGTAATTTGGCATCTAAAAAGAGAACATTTGCTGTAGCTGCAAAACCTAATTGAACTAGTATCAACAAGTATTGTTTGGACATTAGCTGTAATATGCCAAGCATGATTTTGTTTTATTTTACTAGATAATAGTTAGAATATGACTGACCCATTTTACTCAAATAATTGAAACTTTTCCAATTTTATTCTTCTCACAACAATGTTGTATTTTCTCCTTAGGGCATGTTAGGAAATCATATAGTGAAGAAAGAGCTGGAAATTAAGTAGGATAATTGTTAAGAAAGTGGCAAACTTGTCGTAAAAAAGATGATGAGATGGAGCTTATGCGACAACAAAATTATTATGTATATAAAAAGAATGATAACTTATCTATTATTATCATGATTGTTACAATAATAGATAATCAATACAATAAAAAAAAACAATAAAATTGTTTGGTGCTTCACTTTCTTCCCACTTTCTAGCTTTAAGCTTAAAATGGTGGA
This sequence comes from Agapanthus africanus, assembly GCA_030015575.1. Lineage (NCBI taxonomy): Eukaryota > Viridiplantae > Streptophyta > Magnoliopsida > Asparagales > Amaryllidaceae > Agapanthus > Agapanthus africanus. The sequence goes on from CM057338.1 coordinate 17,224,371, forward strand.
TTTGGAAAGAAATTCTATGTGGCAAGGAAAGTTGCATGTGCTTTCTGGTCGTCCTTCTATTTTCCAAATGGATAATCATTTTCTTTTACAAATCTTGACTAAATTCCTTTTAGAATCATTTCAAATATTTTATGTAAACATATATTTATGTACTTAGCATGGATGGGCATCATTACTATGGGTTTCTTTTCATTTTGTAGCTTCTCTAGCCGCCATATAGCTATGTCTAAATTCCTCAACAAAAAAAATAATAATAATAAAAATAAATTTCTAGCTATATGTAAAGGAGGAAAAGGTATTTGATTGGATGAGGCAAGAAAAAAAATATTCACATTTTAGCTTGGACAATAGTCATTTATAGGGTCTATGCAAGTATTAACTTGGATTTTAGTAGTTGCAACTTGCATGCATAATCTCAAGCAAACTTCAAATAACTTTGAGAGATAAATAAAGAAGAAATGGTATTTGATTGAACTTGAGTTGAAAATTAGGTTCGCTACGTTGACAAGCTGAACTCGAGCTGGCCCTGCAGGTTTGTTCATTATAGCTTGAGTTTGGCTCGTTTATGTATTATATTATATTTTTTGAAATAATAGTAGATTTGTAATTCATAAATATCAATCCAAAAATTCATTAGTTTCATTGAAATCATACCAAAATGTATTGGAATCTTCTTCTTTTCTGCGCATTTTTTGTGTATTGATGATGCTTTGGCAGTGTTTGTTAATGGACTATAATCAAACCAAACTTAACAAAAGAGTGAAAGCCAAGTTTGTTTGTTCATTTATGAGCATCGTTCATTTTATACTCGAGCTCTTAGCGAGCCGAACACGAGAGCCCAGGTAAATGACCCGAGCTGAACTTGAGTCAACCAAACTCGGCTTGAAACGCACTCGCTAAGCTAAAAATACAGGAGTCGAAACCGAGTCCTTGGAGTTCGGTTAGTTTACAGCCCTAGTTAAAGTGGAGATTTCTACCTTAAATTATTGTGCAAATTAAATAATCAAGCATAGCAGACAAAGTTTAGTGCATCTCTGGGCAATATAAATAAAGTGAAATTTGTCTCTATTTGTATTTTCTCCCTCCCTCCCTCTCTCTCTCTCTCTCTCTCTCTCTCTCTTTATTTTATTTTTTTTAAATTTTGCTTATCCTCTCTCTCTCTTTTAAGCCAGTCACCGTTTTTGCTTTTGAGTCCCTACACATTCCACTCTTTATATTTTATTAAGCACTGGTGTTTCAGTGGATGCAGAGTCACCAATATCCTCAGCATCTGTATATTGTTTACATGTCGATGCTGACATGTCCACCATTTTAAGCACATCACTCCACATCCGCATTCACATGGAAAACCTCATCAGATTTCAGATGGTATCAAAATCATTCAAGCAGTTCAGATTTCGGGAAACTTGCTTTTGAACTAGAATAAGAGAAATATTGCAGGTTAAAAGTTTGCATTTCATAAAAAGTGTCAGAATATATAAATAAAAGAAAACGGAACCTTGGACGCCACATGAGAAAATTTTCTCCAACGCACGGCCAAAAAATAACACCATGTTCGATGAATAACACCACGCATGCTGATCTAAATGGTCTAAAGCCTACGTATGGAAAAAAAAAAGATCTTATGATTATAAAACTGCTTGCCCCACGATCTAGAGACGTAAAACATTCTATATAGAAGACCGCTAATTATACAACTATTCGATGAAAGCTTAAAAAAACATGTTAAATCACAAGATGTATGTTTACATATGCTTTAGGTCATGTAGATCAACATGGACGGTATAGATCGTCTACATGAAAAGTGCAAAGTGGACTTTTTAGTGGTTGCAAGAGGAAATTTCTGTTATGGCGGTTGAGATTCTGTTTACTATATAAATATATATCCCATTATTCAAATGCAATCAAAAGTTTTGTTTGGTGCATATAATTTATATGGTTAAGGGCAAGATAATAAAAGAGAAAAGGATCCCCTTTTATGTAAAAATGATCCTTTTAGGAGAGAGAGAGAGAGGAGGCCTCTTTGTGAAGCGAAAGGATCAAGGAGGATCTCTTCTTAAAGTATTTATCCTTCTTTGAGGATAATTACAGTCACGCACATACTCCTTGATTTTTTATTATTTGTTATATGATGGACATTAAGAATAATTTTCAAGAATTTCTATTAGTTAGCCTTTTGAAAGGATAAGCCCTTTTTTTAGAATGATATTATAAGCCATTTATTTAGACTTGTAAAGAAAAGGCAACAAAGAAGTAAAAGCTAGTGCAAACATCACAGTCAAATCTCAAATGACTTCTATCTGTCTATAGCGACTAATTAACACTCAGTTGGTATAACTTTTTTTCTCCGGCCGTGAAAGGGTGGTGGTTCGATTCGTGAAAAAGTCTTATCCAAAAGAAAAACCTAATTAATTAGCATCCTTGACTTACAAGGTGGGTTTTACCGTTTGTTTGTTTGTTTGTTTGTCTGTCTGTCTATAAGTTCTATAAAGGATAAATTGCCAAAAAACCCTTGGCACACTCGAGAGTTATTTAAAAACCTCTGTAATTTTTGTAATTGTTAGGAAGGGCTTACTGTTCAAAATCCTTATGAAAAAACCCATGAGCCGCATTTCATTTAGGCCTTATATTCTCTCAACTGCTTGGATGTTACAGGCAACTGCTTAGAAATTATAGACTGCTGCTTGGATATTAGATGCAACCAGCATACATGGGGTTTTGATTGGCCTGGTTGTTTTTTTTTATAAAAGGAGTCAAAAGCCCAGGGGCTTTTACATAAGTTTGAAGTGGACCTGGGTTTTTTTTTTGACAATTTATACTTCTATAAATCATATGTCAAGTTCATTATTACTAATGAACTTACCAAAGAGCTAGGGATACACGTTACGAATACTGTCTTTTGTTTAACTCTAAACACAAAAGATAATCTGGATTAATCTTTTTAAGAAAAAGTTGAAAACCACTAACTAGACTTAAAATTGCTTATCATATCATATAAAAAATAAAAAAAAAGTTTACTTGTCCCTTCCTGCAACTCCAAATTTTTTCCTCAGGATCTCTCTTCTCTTTATTTCAATTCTACACACAACATCTATCTCGTCCCCATCTCTCCAAATGAGCGTGGCATGAATTCAAACGAATATACATTTTGAAAATAAGAAAAACAAAGGTAATTGGGTTAACCAATTATAGCTAATTCAGGGGCGCATTTCCAGTAAAGAAAAAGTCTCGTGAATTGAAAAACTAACTGGCTTATATGCTTTGGATGTTTATGGTGGTTTCCAGTGTTCAAGAAAAACTTATTTTCTGTGTTTTAGTCTTTCTTTAATGGTATAATCCATTTACTTCAACATAACTCAACCCTAATAACCATGCCACGACCTTTTTGAGCTGGTCGGGTTCAAAAATGAGACTTCATTTATTCGTCTCATTGGTATGCAAATCCTTATTTGGGTTTATTTTGGGCTCAATCAGAACCGATTAAAATTATTGGTCAATTAGAATTGACTCAAAGGCATATTCGATTTAGAAAAGTCTCACCATAGAGAAACTAACATGGCAAGGGTTTATGGAGTAAACTCGGTGTCTGCATTTTTGTGATTCTTTAGTGATATAATCCGTCCTTTTTTTAAAACTAGATGCATGGTCATGATATGGCAAATGCAGAACCCTTCCACCGCCTTGAGCTTGTCCTTTTCAAAAGTTAGGCTTCATTTATGAGTTCCATAGCTATGCAAAAATCGTTATTTGGGCTTCTTTTCTTTTTACTTAGGGCTCATGGGATATACAAAGCAACATTGGCTTTCTCATCTCAAAATTACTTTTTCTACCGCAATTTGTCTACCATTTTGTCTCTTGGGTAAACTTTTGTCTACCATCAGAGGAGCCGGTGACGGCGTAGATTTGTCTCCTGCGCCCCCCCGACAGTGTTGCGGCCGAACCCGATGGACCAATCAGCGAGGCGCTGGCGGTCGGTGCTCCAGTCGGAGCCGGAGAAGCGCCAGCAGTCATCGATGGAGTTGCCGGTTAGGCATTACTGTTGGGACTTTGAGTCGTGGAGCAGGAATCGAGAACGGGAGTGATTTATTTGTAGCTTCACCTGCGAGGGACGAACAGAACAAGAGAATGTAGGTGGAGATGAAGAGAAGAGAGTGCATTTTGTTTGTTTTGGCGTGGGGTGGGGGGTGTTTAGGAAATTGGAGGGGGGTATTAAATGGGTATACTTCTGATCAAGAGACCCTGTCAACCCCAAGCCGGGCACCCTCCGCTTCGCCGCAATCCAAGACGAGCCCTTGTGGATCGCATTCGCCGCCGACACCATGATCCGCCTCAACGAAGAGCTGCTGATCGATCAACTCATTTAAGACCCTCGACGTGCTGAGGAGCCATTGTGCATATCACCCTGGATTTAGTAGAGAACGTGCACTTGATGGAGAATTTGGTTTGCATGTGTTCATAAAAAAATACAAATATCTCTTAGAACTAATAAACGCTTTTGTCGGTGTCAGTCAGTCTCATGGTTCCACCACATCGCTTTCTTAGGAAGAGGAAAAAAGAAAAGAAAACCAGGTCTTATGTTGTAGCTGTAGTTGGGTCAAAATATTAAGATGGATATTGTTGATCATTTTGTGGATAATATAGAGGTGACTTTGGATGGATGGATGAAAGAATGGTGTTCATACTATGGACGAGCTATGGGTCCTTTCCTTTTTTCTTTCCTTTTAAAGATGTGGTCTATTTGTGAACTGAACCCGGCAACTTTTCATTTTAGAGAGAAGCAAAAAAATTATAACAACTGAGCTAAAGCCCGTTGCCTAAGAGCCAGCTAATGGTCCGTCTCTGTCACGCCCCACTTCCCAAAGAAGGTGAAGAGTGGCGTGGCACGGTCCGCAACCTAACTGTATTTAAGGTGTTCTATTCAATACAGTTACGTTAAGCGAAAAAAAATGAATCATAATATGCAGGGTTGTGTACAAAAACAAAACAATAAAGCGAAAAGCATTTATTTCCATTAACCAACTTTATTACATTTCAAAGAAAGAGCAAAGCAAACTAATTGGTTCAATCACATCAAAGGAAACAAAGCCCTAAACAAGTGGGCAACAAGAAAACTAATTAATCCTCCGATGCCATCTCTGTATAATCTTCAAAAGTTGACTTCACATCTTGATCTTCGCTGTAATACTCATTCTTATCTGACGGACATTCCAAGGATAGAGAAAGAAAAGGAAGGCCCGTCAGCGAGTTATACTCGTGTAGCATTGCCTCATAAGATAGTAAGGGTATAGAAACAAACAGGTGTGTATAATGAATATGATGTACATGTGTATAAAGGTATGAGGTTATGTACAAATTGGATATGTGAATATGAGTAGGTTATATATGTTGTGAGTTGTATGTAGATGAAGGTAATAATTTATATTAGTTTGTTAAATAAGGGTCCGGATACTCGAGATTATTCCGTTGTGGCCACGGAACAACAACTGGGGAAGTGAAATGTACCGTTTCACTTCCCGGGATCATGATCGAGTAGTAGGGGAATCCGAGTTCCGAATTATCCTTGCCTAATCAAACTACCCATTCTCATGGTTCAGTATAAAGATTTAGACGAATTAGAGTTAGTGCGTATACTTCTAGGCATGGAATTTCCACATTGTATAGTCGTCCAAATTTTGGACTGTTCATCCGAAATATCGGGATCTTCATAAAGTATTCCATACCTAGGTCCGCGCATTCTAACCCTAACCGTATCATGTTTTGTATATGTCATGTTGTCATAAACTGGAATTTTATAAAGAGTATTTGATCTCATTTAATATGGCCTTCCACAACCACTCGTTTTATTTTCTAGAATTTGTAAAGTACTTCGTGTTCTTCGGAAGAAGCTTAGTTAAAATAAGGTTTAAATATCGTTTATTACTTCTAAGAAAAATCATGATATTTGGGATATTTATTATTTTGGAAAAGAATAAGGTTTTACAGAAAATATCCTTTTGATACAAGGTTGTGATGTTTATTTGAAAATCCTTTAAAAAGGGGTTTTTATTTGAAAAATCTAGACTGTTCCTAATATTCCAAAAGGACAAGTTATGAGGTTCTCAAATCGCCTCTTCACCGCCAATTGTGGTTAGGTAAGTGCCAGGTAAGTGGGAAGGTACTCCACTACGTAAGTAGTGGGCCTAATTAATAACCACTAGCCTTAGACACACTTGCCTAGACAGCACAAAGTCTGGTTTAGATAAACGATCGATACCTACAACCTTTCCTTTATTTTAGATTGGTTTTAAAAAATTACCTTTTAAAAGATACTAAATATTCTCTTTTGAAAAGATATCGTTATTTAAATAATATTTTCTTTCTTAAAAAGTTGAGGGGTTTAAAAATATTTGTAAGTAAAATATATCTAAAATATTCATTTTGCATATATTTAAAATATAATATTTAAACGAGGGTATCTTATGGAAGTAACCTACTTTGAGATCATTTTTATAGTGTGGGTATGTCAGAGGTGAAATGACAATTCATGGGTTACATCAAATTCTAGGTATTATGGATGTGCAATATAATTGTGTACTGATGAAATTTAAACACCGTTTTAAAAATATGGGTTAACATTATCATGATTAAGGGTACAAGGAAAAATGATATGCACAATTATAATAACAACATTTTAAATGTGGGTTGATGATTAGAAGTTGGAATATAGATAGAAAAAGATGACAAGAAAAGGGGAGAGAGGCGGATCCTATCTTCTGTTTGAGTCGGAAAGCCGAATAGCTGAAAACGTAGTCTCGTACTAAATCCTTAATAACTACGCGTCCTGATTTTTCCTCTGTGATTGGATGGAGCCGTAGCGTCGGCGTCGTCGATACGAAGGCACCGGTATTTTTTTCAGAATTTTTGGAGTTCTGAGTTGTGAGAAAATGAGGTTTGAAGGTGACTATTTATAGCGTTCAAAAATAACAATAAAATCCAAAAATCTGTTAAAAATCCTCAAAATCTACGCCCCAATGATTACGAATCATTACGTAATCATTAGCCGCCACCGCCCTTGATTTATGGCCGTTGGATCTGCATCCAACGGCCCGCAGCGCACCGCCTCGTCGCCACGTGGCGCGACGCGATTCGCCCACTGCCGTGGGTGCGGATCGCCACGTGGGCGCCGCCGCAGAGCTCTGGACCGTTGGATCTCGTGATCCAATGATCCAGGTCAAAAGGATTTAAAAATTTAAAATAAAAATAAATAAAATAGTAGATTATTTAAAATATTGATTTGGCTTTGAAAAATTTGTTAAAAATAGTTAAAAATACGGAAAAATTATGGAAAAATTCAAGAAAATATATTTTATTATTATATTTAATATAAAAATAGTTTTGGGCTAAAAACAATTAGTATATCTATTTATAAATTGTTAGCTAGTTATAATAATTATATAATATCTTGTTCATCTTTAAAATATTTTAAATTACGAATTAATTATTTTAATTGATAATAAAAATATGTAGATTATTTTAAGGCATTATAAAATCTTTCTAAAATATTTTAAGCCTATAAAAACAACAAATAGATTTTAGAAATTTCCTTTAATCATATTTACTGCTTTGAAAATTATTAACACTACTTTAAAAATTATTATTATATAAAAGAAACACGTAAATAATTATTTGATAGTAGAAATATAAATAAAATATATTTTATTAGGTATTAAAAAATATGGTCGTTGCAGTCTCTAGGCAAAAGATTGGATAGAAAAATTACGAGCAAAGGTTGTTTTAGAAAGAAAAAAAAATCTAAAATAGATCTGCTATGAAAGTATTATTCTGGGTAAAAAGGGAAGTGATGGTATCTACGCTTTTTTTTGTCTAAAGCTATTAATTAATAAATAAAACAGATAAAGCCTTTTTTGAGGGTAAAATAATGGCTGCTATGTGAAATCTAATGGCATAAATGCTCTGCAAAGATCCTGGCCATAAATCCCACATGCTTTGCACGAAGAATACACCAACACCAAATTCTCCTGTTTCACACAAATCTCGACTGTTCATTTCTATGGATTTAGACCGTTCGATACAATAGCATGGGTGATATTATTGCCATAATAGCAGCCACTCCGAATCTTTTTGAGTGCCTCAAGAGTCAAAATACCGTCCATCGATGCACGTGATGGCTGGCCCGCTAGAGAAGAGAAGAATCTGGGGAGTGGGGCCCACGGAGGCTTGCTGTGGGGCCCACAATGTTTCAAACTTATTATTATGTGTGTGTGTGTGTGAGAGAGAGAGAGAGTTCATCTGTGTTGTTCTGCTGTTTCCTTTCCCCACCACCCTCCCTCGCTGATAGAGAGTTTGCTTCCCTTTAGTTTGCATTGCAATCTCATCGCAATTTTATTGAATGGATTAGCAATCAATGCGGTGTAGATACATACATATAATAAGGCAAAAAGTTCACACTCAAATTTAGGGCTTGCCTATTTCCTGCAATGTCTTTCCAGTCATCTATTCCTTCATACCTAATATGCTTCGTTGTTACTCCACTTGTTTGTAACAAATATATCCACTGAAATCTATTCCTCTCATATTCCTGATTTGCTAATTGACAAGCTGTGAACCCTTTCTAACAAGTAGCTATCTATATACAGTTTGTTGTTTGCTGTTGTACTCATAGTCACAAATTCGCGATTCCAGAATAATTCGGCGAGGTTGAAAATTCGGATTCAGAAAACTATCCGGAAAAAATTAGCTGGTATTCGGAAAAGATTAGGCAGGTATTCGGAAAAGATTAGGCAAGTATTCGGAAAATGTTCGGGAAGGATTTCGAGTAAAAAATTAATATATGAGACGCTGGGTTTTGATGTTACGAATTATTCGCTGTTTATTTGAATAACTCACGAATTATTCGAACCGCTCGCCAGCGGCAATTAAATTGGTCCGATTTAATCAGCTGATCAAAAATTTGCAAATCCCATCATTTCATGCCATGTAAGCATTTCTAAATTAATATATTCTTGTGTGGGCCTAGGGGAAGCGCAGGAACCAGGTACGGCAGGGTCAACTACGGTGGCTCCGCGGCTGACGGTGGTAGGATCGTTGGTGGTGAAGGAGGGTTTGGATACATGTGCATGGTGTTTGGCGGCAATGCACCATTCTCAGCAATAACACCTTCCCATTTGTCCCTTTTATTTTTAAATTTTCTTCTTGTTATTTTATACTTCTCTTTCTCATGGTTGTAGCCATTGTAGACGTTGGAGGAGATTTATTTTTATATTATTCAAGAAAAGGATATGAGAATAGAAAATTTAATATGGTATATAGAGTTGCTTTGGGTAATGGCCGAGGATAATTAAATTCAAGCATTTGGCTGGTCGGTGGAACTCATAATTATATTCCTTCATCGCTCTTTGTTTTGTTTAGGGGCTGTTTGGTTGCAAGATTATGAAATTTGGATTCCAAAATAATACGGTTGAAAATTTCTGAATTTGTTGTTTGGATGGTTTTGGATTCTTAGTATTGGATTTGTAGATTCTTGTAATCTTTGTTTGGTTGTTGAAAAAAAAATGGCATTTGGATCTGAGAATTTTAGAAAGAGATAGACAGAGCGAGGATTATTAAATAAATAAAGTACCCGTGTCCCATCTAAAAGTACAATGGATAGTACCAAATCCTTACAAATTCTCAAAAATATTTAGGATTCAAGAATACTTGTTTTGTGGTGGGCCTCACAAAACATCAAAGGAATCCTACAAATACAAATCCCACAAAATAATGGAATCCTTGGATTTTTGAGCTTTGAGATCTTTCAAATTCTAGTTATTAAAAAGCTCTATTTTAGTTCCCAATCACAACATAATTTTACACTTTAAAGTTTAAGTTTCGAAGGCTGACATGTCATCAATCTACAATCAAATTACCAGCAAAATTTAAATCTAATAACTTGTACATTATGCTGTTAAACAACACAAAAGTCAACCAAAAAGCTTTAAGTAATCGTTGACATAAACCAACATACCTGGTTTTAAAAGGAAAATATCCAAATCGAACCAAGCTTAATTAGTTAATGACATTCTGTAATAGATATGATGCTTTATTTCGAACCTACAATTAAAAGGAATACAGATGTCAGTAACATTGATTATATAAATAAATAAATAACGCAGCTTAATTTACTCACCTTTGATGCATAAGACCTCCAGTCCGTACTTGTTATTTGCGTAGAACATATTCGGAGATAATTGCACCATAATTCAAGAAACGGGTCTCTGCCTTCTACAGACAAAAGCCAGTTCTCGACCAGAACCAAGTTAATGTACAGCTTGAGGAAATCACAGTTTTTGTCCTTCACATTCGTCGCCGTGAGAAGTTTAAGGATACCTTTACCATCGGTAACCTGCATAGATGGACAGGGGATGATCATTTCTGTATCTAAACAAAAAAGGTTACCGAGGCAGAAGAATAATTTAGATCATATAATTGTCTGAAATAGATCCGTACAGAAATAACTGCATATGGTACAAATATAAACTATACAGTAACTCTCAGAATCAATGCTTTAGCACCGTTTCTTTTCAAAAAATGAAATTTTTAAAAAAAATCTCAGAATCAAAAAGATAGCAGGATTTAAGGGTATAGTATAGATAGGAATTATAATATTTAACCATCTAAGAAAAATCATGACTAGAAATATGATAGGGGCCGAGGTTGTGTTATGTTCAAAGACATACTGTTGATATTTATGGACTCACTTAGCATGCTAACATCCTGAGTTTAAATTTTTGTACACAAGAAATTTGCACGACCGTTTATTATCTAAAAGCGTAGTTTATCTGTTGTTGTTTTTTTTGACATCAAAGAGTAGAAAAGGCAAGCTTAAAATATAAAGAGACTGAATGTCAGCTATTTGATTGTGCTTCCGATCACATCAAAGCTAACATGCACTGCACAAAGCTGATGGGATCAAATTGCTTTGAATCTTATCAGGACAAATTAGAACGACAATTTTGAATCTTATCAGAAGATATTAGAATGAAACTATTATAGAAGGATATAATACTTGTCAAAGCTCCTAAGGAACTCACTTTTCCATTAAAGCAAAGTATAAGTGTCTGGAGAGCCACCTGACTCCTGAGGTTCTTGCTGCGGTTGCGAACCCCAGAAATGCATTCGACAATCCGCACACAGTTAAGATCCTTTGGAATTCTGCACTTGCAAATGTTAGTAGACCAGATACTTAGTTCAGTAGCTACTACAAAAAAGGAAAAAGAAAAATGAAGGAAAAGAGAATGGTTTCATATGTTGCATCAAGCAGCAAGCAAAAGGGACATGGCCTTAAACAATAGATATGAGGGCTTTGGCTCAAATTTTGGGGCTGGCGTCCGCAGAGTTATTTGATCCACAAAGTTCAGTTTGGCTATATCCTTCAATAAGTTAGTAACTGCACATCACTTTTTACTGCCAAAATGAACGATTTTTTCAACCACTAAACAAAAGTGATTTCTTCAATTTTAATCCTCTCTCCTCCGACTAATGTACTCATCAATATCTGATAGCCATGTTCCAAATATTCCCTGATCTTACCCTCTAAAGTTATCAGATACTTGTGAAACATAACTATCAGATATCGTACATCCGCATTCGCATTAGCTATGTGAAATGACCGCACATTCACATGGCCCACCAAATAGCAAGGCACGATGAAATAACATATATAAAAAAATTAAGCTGTTTGTCGTATATGACCAACATTAGCATCGTATATGACCAACATTAGCAATATAGGATAACTACCAACATTAGCAATATAGGAATATAACTAGCCCGCAAGCTTCTGAGAGAGGTCAAAATGTGAGTTCCGTCATAATTCCAAAATTCTATTTCGGTTTGGGATGCACTTTCGCCTTGACCAAGAAACAAACAGACAATTTGATGCAGCAGATGCGGGTCAAAAACAGAACCCTGAAGTCATACTTATATACAACCTAAAGAACGACGAGTCATTGAGGCAGGTTAAGCTTATTAACTCACCATGCAGATATAATATCTTTCCAAGTCACTGATGCAAAAGTTAGAAAACACGCACCTGTTTAGTAGATGCCAAGTGAGGTTCTCTAACCGAGCACAGTTTTTTTAAAGGAGAATTTACAAAGCAAAATTGGTAAAGGTATTCTGTATTATATCAACTACGAGCGGCATCCAAACAGGTATTTTGCATATTCATTGTAATCATTAGCTATAGCCATGTGTGCAATTAAACATTTATATAGGATAGCTCAAACCAAGCAATGCAGAAAAGAGCATGCATTAAAGAAGTGCATCTGGAAAAACAAGGTAACCAAGAAAACAAGGACGGCTATACCAACAAAAATTTAAGAAGCAGAATAAAGGTGTTCTAGTTGATTTTTAAAAAATTCATAAGGGATGCAGCTGAATCTAACTGAAAGTATTACCTGGAAGCAACAGAACATGCTACTTTTTTACAGCTGACATCCCATTCACTGTCACTAAAGTAATCAATAACTGAATTCACGCATTCATTCAAGACAACCGACAAGCCTTGAAGTTGGCGGTCCAAGGAAAGATAAATAATAACAGAAAGTAAGTCAGCTGCTTCTGCAGCAGAGAATATAGGCTTGACACTTCTGCAAATGCACAAAGATAAAATTAACAGGAATATGAACTCGTGTGCAGAAACTTGTGATAATGAACAAACTTAAATAAATCATCCCCAAGAAAATACCATACAATAATATTATTGTTTCATGCAGAAAATACATGCTGCTACTTGATGGTGGAAGAAAAAAATATGCAATAGCAAATTACTATATCATAGCTTCAGTTATACCTAAACCGGCAGCAAGCAAAAAGAATATTGATCCATGACCAAATATTTACAGGCGGGCCTTCACTTTCAGGGTCTGAAAAGCAAAATTGATCACATTAGCAAACCGTGAAGGATCAGTAAAAGTAGTTGCCTTCAAAAATCCAAGCATCAACCAATGCGATTAAAATTTGGTAAAAAGGACAAAGCTAACAATTGTGGTCATCATCTTCATCATGATCACCATCACATCCTTTTCCTACCAAAATGGGATTAGCTATTGAGCATGGCTCAAAAGTCCAAACAACTCCATAGACTGATGTATTAATTTAGGGTTCGGAAGAATGAGAGAAAGATATGATAGAGGAATTAGGGCACCCCTCTCGTCTAACCAATATAGAAATAGATGTGGGTCATAATAGATTTCCATTGATACCCTCTCGTTTAATACTGATTACCCTATCTCATTTACCACACTAGCAAAATTGTACTACTAGGTAATGCCCCCCAACAAGAAACACAGATAAACAATGATGGTAGATTTACAATGATACCCCTCTCACTTACTACTGAGTACCCTCATTCACTTATTAATGTTACAAGATTGTACTCGTGTAAAATTAGGTAACGCTCCACAAAGAAAACAATTACAGACTAGCAAGAAAAATGAATTATTTAGATAATCAGGGTCACATGATATGTGTCACAGAATAACTTGATATATTAACGGACATGGAATACAATAGTATCTAGTAGACAGAAATAGCAAATTGGTTGACCTGGACCGAGAAGATGTGCAGACATTTATAGCATATCCTATTAATTAAGCCCAGTGGAAAGTTAACTAGTCTACTAAATGATAGGAAGCTAACCAGAGTCAGTTTTTGAATCTGATGAACAGGCATCAGTCATATCAGACAAAAAACCATAGACTTCAAGAGCATCCTTCAATTGGGAATATGAAGGAAACCATCCGAATCTTACTAATGGTTGATCAGCCTGCACATTTTACGAATAATAAAGATACAACAAGATCAGCCTGAATATTTTAAGAATATTTAAGATACAAAGGATAAAAGGATCACCTCATCTTTGGATAGAAGAACCTTGCACCAAAAGCCAGAAGCAGAAACTTGGAGCTCCTCATTTGAAGTGTAAAGCACTGATGCCTCAAAAGGGTAAGAACATAAATGATAAAAGGATGAGTAAAATTGATAATTAGACAAATAAACAGCAAATGTAAGAGAACTGACGTGTGTGGAATGCCCAAGATGCTATAGAATCCTCAACAGAACCATGTATGAAAGCCAATTGTGAGAGCCATCCATTCATCAACAACCCCTCTAAGAAGCTTTGTCCTACATGCACATAGAGAGAAGGAAAGTAAAACCAGTGAAGATGCAACAAAAATTCGACAATAAAAATATGATTTAATCAAAGATATAATTAAAGCTGTTGATTTGACGAGATGCAAACTACAGCAAGTTACAACTAAGCATCGCCTAACATGCAATGTTAATAGACTGGTAGGAAAGTACATGTACAGAATGTGCAGTGAAAATATTTTCATGGAATGAACTCATAAATATTGACAAGAAATATGGCAATATCTATCACAACCTTTATCCTCAGCAAGGGTCACAGATACATATTAACAAGAATAAGGGACAACATGACCCAATTTATGCATCAAGGGAATTAAATCCTATTTTTAATAAGATAAGAGATAAACAAGTGCAGTGGTAACTAGCTCCAAAACAACCTCCCTACAAGTAATCTTCGTCGTAAACTACATTGTAAGCACCATGGATCCATTAGGCCACATGCTAACAAGGATCATCATAGTTTAAAACATGGGTATAAATTCGTCAATTATAACGTGTAACTTGAAGTTGTACCCTGAGATCGTAGTTAGTATAGTTTATCAACAAATATCAAGGGACAAGGGGTCATGATCCCAGAAATATGGAAAGCTATTGCAGTAAAGCCTCTAAAACAGTTTTGCATCCTCGATCTTATAGCAAAGAAGATATTAGCCCCAGGAAAACCAATCTAGCAACCTCTTTTGTAGCCTTTCAGGTCACAAACAGTTGAACTAACGGGTTAACTCTAGTGGATGTAATGGAACTGAATATATTAAGATTGCTGACAGAAGAAGTAGCGACGGTAGGGTAGGGTGTTTATGCGAGTAAGTGCAGAACTTGCAGCAAAAAAGAAAAAAAATGATGATAGACAACCAAGTAAGATGGTGTAGGATCAAACAACGAGGTCAACTAGGCTGAGAATCAGATTTGTGCTAACTGGTTGAAGAAGAGGAGAAACGACATTAGCCAGCATAGATTGAATTTTTTATAAGATATGGCACCGGATGTTACTGTTACTATGGAATATGATCAAAGAAGAGGAAATAAAGAAGGAATTCTAGCAGATAGGCAATGTTGGGTGGAAATACTTATTGCTTATTTGACCCATGATCAAAACAATGAAACTTATGCTCCATCAATCAAAAGATCAAGTCGATCACTCGTAAGTTAATTAATATTTATCGCAGAAAGAAAGAAACAATAGAACTAGTCACTGCTTATTCTAATGCTGCTTCAATTTAAAATAAAAACAAATATCAAAGTAGAATTCTGCTACTGCCGACGTCAACAAATTAAATTTGACGCATAATTGTACGGAAACATGTAGCAGCGCAATAAGGTAGGGAGTGTTATACCTTTTCACGAATAGGTAAAGAATGAATGGAATTAAAGAAACAGATGCCACATATGCCTAGCAAGGTAAAGAAGTTAAATGAATAAGAGAAACAGCAAACCTTCTTTACAACTCAGATCAATAATAGAATTGAGCTCATTTTCTTTGAACGATTTCAGAAGCTCACAGCCGACAGGCTCTTTTAAGTTTGATGGCGGTGGTACTTTCTGTACTTGTGACAAAAATCAAGTGTAAGAAACGTGGTAGAGCATAGAGAATTTGTGTAACCTTAGAGATGAAGTACTGCTGCTATGATATTCATGATAACCTGGTGTCCAAATAATCTCTGACCCCATAAGGGTATATCATCTTCGGCAATCATTTTGTTCACCTAGAAATAGGTCAATTAAAAATGTTAGACAACATAATAATATAATTCAATAGTCCCAGTTCTGTTTAGTTGCCTGTTTTTGACAATCAGTGACGAATTCGGAGAGCTTCCTAGTTTTATCATCTTCTTCGTCTGAACTATAGCCTTTTAAAGAAGTATCCTTTCTGGAATTTTTCTTAACAACTGAACTTTGCTCTCTGTAAAAATCGTTAAGGAGATCATCCAACTCAATAACCTTTCTCCTGCAACAAATTTTTAATAGGTTAAATAGAGTTAGTTGCTTACTTATAACACATCAGTACAATTAACAATGTATTGAGGAACCAATGGAATAAATGCAAATTTAACGCGAATTTTTCAAGACAACAAAAGCACAATATGTGCCAAGTAGACGGGAAGGATTTATATAGCCAACCCCAAGGCATAGAGATAAAAGACTATCTTCTTGTTGTTCAAGTTGAAGTAGAGATTCAAAGTATTGAAAGCCAGCAGATGTATCAGATAATCCAAAGATAAAGGCCCTTTGTATCATAAATTAAGACAACTGGAAAAACATATGCAACCATACAAACATAGGCATAGTTCAAGATGGTAATCTTACTCAGGACTACCATTTCCCAAGCTACACTAGTTTAAGCATTTCCCACATGGCAGGAATATAAATTATATAACAGACCCAAATGGCTCGGACTACCATTTCCCAAGCTACACTAGTTTAAGCATCTTAGAAAACCTGATGGGTTTGAAGCAGTCAAAAGTTCTTAATACAGTGACGCTCAAGTGTGGTGTGAGGCGTGTGGCACCTGTAAGATCACAAATGCCATATCATGGTGGCTTTGTCAAGCCCAGAGGCCATGAAAAGCCAACATAACTGTGGTCGTCTGGCATCCATATCACAAAGTGTTGTATTGGCATAGCAATAGAACAGTGCCAACAAGGTACACGTGTACACAGAGAGATTATCATGAAGTTGTTGATTGGTTGATGCTTGTCTATACACATACTAAGTAATCATGTTTCTAGCACATACCAATATGGTTATTGCTTAAGGCTGGTCAATGGAAATACCTATTCCACTTTTAGTACACCATTAGCCATCCGTAAATTTTTTATTTTGAAGAAAAAAAAACTCACAAATGCATACAATAACCCATTAAGTGGATGCTTCTTAGTGAGTTGTTAATTATTTTTAATAAGGAATTGCCTATTAAGTGATAATTGATATTTCATGTATTTTATCCACGCCGTAACACATCACTAGTTATAAATAAATGTTTGTTAATGGAACTACCCATCAGTCAATTCCCGTTAGACAACTAACACTAAAATTTGGACCTGAAACTAGTACTAAACCAGGATTCCAAATCTAATTTGCAGTTACACAACGATCTGAAAGCAAACAATTAGACATCATTGATCTAAGATGTTGAAGTCATCGCTATGCTTCACTTCTAACACGATTTTGAAAAATGCACCAAAACTACACTTGACAGTAAAGATCTAAGCTTCATCGCCTTTGGTTAAAGTCCAAAAACTTTAACCCAATAATCCACAACAATTGGACATTAAAAACCCGTAAAACCTACAATATATGTCTGCAGCCTAAAAAATATTCAAATTTCCGAAACAATCAACATAGAAATCAAAGCAAATTTGCTGATCAGTGAGCAATTTAGGAGCTAGGGTTTGAAAAGAGGAACCTTTTTCTGTCGGGGGGAGTGGCCAAGAGAGGATCTTCGTTCTCGAAATCAAGAGGTTCGTCCATCATGGACTCTTCTTCTTCTTCGATCGATCTCAGAGATCAACGACGGCGATCATTGAGGATCGCGATCTTTAAATTAGGGTTTGAAGCAAAACTAAGTCTTTTTTTTTCCTTCTGAGCGCCAAAATGATTGCCCATATTACCGAAGAGGAATTTATAGAGGTGCCGCAGTTAGAGCGTTGCAGTTCAAACCCGACCCGGTTGTTTTCTCTGTCTTTGTTTTTCCTTCTTTTTAAAAAAAGAAAATCCTTTCAAACTCAAATGACAAGTAAATGCATAGGTATTTCTCCAACAAAAAAAAATCACAAATAGGTATGAGGTATGACTAAAATGGAGTTGTGTACGTGCACGGTTCCTCTGCTTGCGAATGCAACCGAAATATCGGTGGAAAGCGTAAACGGACGGAAATCCTGTTTTCTATCATGTTTTAAGTTGTGTACGCACACGGACGGTTAGAGTATGTGCATTTACACATTGATCATAAGACTTATCTAAATGCATTTTTAGTTGAGTATGTATAGATTTTATATATTTATGAATAATTTTTCCGTGTTAATAGATATGTTTCACAAATAGGATATATAGCCTACAAAAAGTTGCTATGGTTGAATATTGGCAAAAGATGCATTTTGGCTAGACCATAGAGGAAAATAGAGGGTACACGGAAAATAAGAGACAAGAAACGGCGGAAAGGCTACTTGTAAAAGCAAGCGTGTTCAGATAGAATAGCGTGTGTGTATAAAGATCGAATTTAAATGTAGCTCGATCTTACCAATTTAGTAATTTTTTAATGGAGCCTACATATTTGATACTTGTTGATGCATCTAAGTGCCGTCATGACATGTGTGTAAGACAAAGATGTGAAGCGTTTATACCAGCTAAAGATTACAAAAGATGAAAGGGTTTTGAGGGTTTGCTTTGTTTCTAGAGAGTGCCTGAGGATTTTTTGCTCTTAATTTTAATTTCAAGAGGGCTGTAGATATGCTTTCTATTTTCTTGTACACAAATTAAATAAACAAATATAATCCAAAGTTACTTGAAATTTTAAAAATCAGGGCCTACTTTTTGTATCGAGATGGAGGATATTCCATACATATAAAGAGAGTGTTTCAAAGAGGTCGAAAGTGAAATCATCCGAACATAATAAAACACACATAAATCAAAATACAAAAATGTTAGAATATAAAATATATTCCCTTCAACCATCAGCATAATTTCGGAGTTTTGGTGCAGTGGCATAGACATTTCACATGGTATCAAATATATTCCCTTCAACCATCGATTTGTTTTTGGACCCATGCCCATGGCCACACCATACATACATAGAGGCAAACACACAAATATGCATAAATACGACTTTACATGTATTTTAGTTTATATTATTTTGGGGGGTTGGGTTGTACTTGTATGAATTCCGAACAAAAGCTAGGTTTAGGGGTGAAATTTAGGGATATATAAGCATTGGAGGTGAGATATAAAAATAGCCCTTTTGAAATAAATATGTACCTATGGCCATTTTGGGAGTAAATTAAAGCTAAGGGAGTATAGTGTAGTTTTTAGAAAGTTAAGTGTATTTGTCTGGAAAAAAGTTGATAGTAAATCCTGGAGTTCGGACCGAAAACAAAAGGTTATGCCAATATAATGTCTTAACATATTAGCCGTATCCATATCAGTCCCTGAAATCTCGATATATGCTCAGTGGTCCCTCAAATTACTTAAATTACTCCAAATAAGGCACCTGACTACTCTTAAGCATAGGGTAGCAAAACATTCGTTACTCTAAGCTTTTCCGAGCAAATATGACACTTGGTGTTGTCGTTTCTAAATTACCGAAACACCTTATCTCTAACTACCCTACCCTAAATCACTGAATTTCCTTTCCAAGACTCAAGCCCGAATCCCTTTATTACTCTTATTATGCTCTCTTCATCTACACTAATAGCAAACCATAGCTCAGGGTCTTATACATCCAACAAGAATTAAGAAAGAAATCAGAGTTTTGAAAAAGAATCAATGAAAATTAGGGTTTCGGGATACAAATTTGGGGATTTTGGATAAAAGTAGGAAAATGGTGGGGGTTGGTCAGATTTTTTGTCACGCCCCATGCCCCATTACGGATGGTGTTATCCGCTCTTGTCGAATCCGCACGGTTTTGTCTTTTGAAGCGAACCGGACTTCAGAAAGGGCCACTTCCCAGGAGGTCACTCATTCTAGGATTTCCCTAGCCCAAGCATGCTTAACTACAGAGTTCTTCAAACTCTGAAGTGCCGGTTCATCCAAAAGGCGGCTCCATAATCGAAGACGGTATCATTACATTTATAATGCAGTTCGGTCCTCTTTCGGAATGTGCTTCAGGAACCCGATTCCGTTGTTTTGAAGGGGCTCCATACTAAGATCACCATGTGTCCGCAACAGACCGCATTGAGTGTGGAAAAAGCATGCCACTATGATGTCCGAAGACCGCACTGCTCTGGGGTATTACATTCCTCCACCTAAGAACAATGGTATTGTCCGTTTTGGCCGAAACTGCGGTTTTGTCATTTGGAATGGACCGTTCTTGAGAAGGGGCCACTTCCTAGGAGGTCACCCATCCAAGGATTCCTCTAGCCGGAGCACTGTAACAACAACATTTTTAGTATACAAAAATTTGTTTAAAAATTAATGTTTACTTGGGGTATTTGCATTTACTGAGATTGTTGTAACTAATTAATTTGCTTTTTAATAACATGAAGGAGATTGTAGCTCATTGGTAATACCCTGCACTGTTGAACCAAGCCACCAGAGTTCAAATCACATACCCCACATTATTTTTAATATTATTTTCTTTTTAAAATTTTAGAAGTTCAAGAGTCTACACGTACTAAACCCGTAAAAACCCCACTACACTAAATAAACAAACTGGACCAAAGAGATAATGAAGCGACGGGGGACACTCCGGGAACCGGACTCGGCCGGACCGCCGAGTCCCCAACATGAAAAAGTTGCCTCTTGGTCTCCCCTGCACTCCTGTATACTTTAAATGTACAGACCGATACCTGAGACTCTTTAAAATCCTATTTACTCCATTTTAATACAATTTAACACATTTTTTCAATTTAACCTTTCACCTACCCTAAACTCTAGCCTTACCCTATAAATACAACCCCTAAACACATCCCCTCACTCTAAAATTCTGATCAAAATTCTCAAGAAATCTCTAGAAATTTTAGTGTACTTTTGGAGTTAGCGAAGGGCGAAACTCCGACGATTTTCCGACAATGACCCTAAGAGCTCCCGACGACGAAACGACGCACCGGAACTTACGTTCACTTCCTCTTCCTCATCTTTAACATCTAAGCTAGTAAGTCCCACCTCCCTCTTCTCTTTTCTTTTCTAAAAAATACGAAATTCCAAAACCCGACGGAATCGGAGTTAATCCGATTTCCGATTCAGTTCTTTTTTAAAATCCAACCTTTTCTTAAAAACAATCATACTAAACCTCTATATGTTGACTATTAAATATTAACGAATCATATTGAACAAGTTCCATATCGAAAGGATTTCCATTTCAATTTGTATCGCTCTTTTTCAGTATAATACCATATAGTTTCATTTCGACTTTAAAACAACCTTAGTATTGCTATACCTTTAAGTAGATCACGAGAATTACCTACTTCCTCACAACACTCATATGCAACATAGAACAATACTTTCAGGAACATAGAATACAGGAAAACGAAACCTTTCAAATGAATACCATTTACTAATAAAACCGTTTTCTAAAAAGATTAAGTATTTTACAAATCTTTGCAAAGCGACGCTACAACCCATATTGGAGAACCCGACTGGGATGGTGCGGATTATCGCATATCCCTGGGCTTAGTAGTGCGAGATGCAGACCTCCGCAAGAAGCATAAGATCTTGAGAGATTTAAAATACGAAAATCTTAAGAAAATGAGATTTCTAGAAATATAATATATAGTAAAATTATTTTTATATCAATATATATATGTATCATTAAAATATCTATTTTGTGATAATATAAATATTCCAATTTTTTTAAAAATATTTTAAGGATCACTTTACATTAAAATACCATGAAATCCATACAAGTTCAATATTACAATTAAATACCATGTATTATGAAAAATAGATTATTCTCACTAGAAATGTCACAAATATAAAATCTACATTTATTACAACTCTAAAGACGATAAATAAACACTTGGGGTGTATTTTGAAAATTATACAGAGTATTTTTATATAAAACCCCTTCAAGTTCTATAAATTACCCTAGGGACCCTAGTAAATATAGGTTTAAGCGGGACCAATCTCTTGAGCCTCAGAGAGCCGGAGAAGTGGGTGCTTGCCTATTTAAGGTAGACAACTTAACTGTCACGCCCCGCTTCCCGGTGTACGGCGAAGGGGATGCGACGAGGTCCGCTACATATATACTCAGAAGTACATACGCTAAGCGTATCTAAGCAATATAAAATAAATCACAAGAAACAAGAAATATAGAAATAACAGCAACTTTATTAATAACATTCTTTTGTACAATGCATGAAAAGTAAATACAACTGGAATGAAAAGCGATGCCTAAACATTGGCATAACAGGAAATGAAAGTACTGAATAGAACAAGGTACAATGTCTAGAGCTCGGGGTCTTCGTGAAACTGCTCCAAGTCTTCACCGGTGGGCTCGATCTCTACTGTGTCCAAAGCACCTGACGACATTCAAAGAAGAAAGAAATAGAATGTCGTCAACGAACAGGTCGCTCGGTAAGTCCCAAAGATAAGGAAGAATTAGAAAAGACAGAATAAGAGGTATCTTCTAAAGTTGTATACTATTTATTGTAATGTTATATTAACGCTGTTGTTTGCAGCTTGGTACAGAAGAATGCCAGTGTATACGAGAGGGGTCTCTATATGCTAGAGACCATGGCAAACGGAAAATAGAGTACAAGGCTCCTGTCACGCCCCGCTTCCCAGAGTGCGCTAAAATGGGCACGTGACATAGCCAACCATGCTACCTGTGGGTAGGAAGCATCCCTCCACAGTCACATTACGGTTGTAGAGATATCAAGAACAAAATAAAACTATCTAAAACATATCCATAATCCAAGATAACATGAGTCAAGAATAAATAAATGCGGAAGCGAAAGATCCAATACAAAATAACTGGAATGTATGTCCCGTAATGCGGGCTCACATCAGGAATAAAATGCAGGAAAGAAAAGCTAACTGCTGCTGACACTCACAGCTCAGCCTGTCGGCTGAAGTACTCCTGCTCGGACTGCGACAGCGGTACGGAATCTGGGCCATGCAAAACCCAGACGTCAGCGCGTCAAGTCATCAAGTAATAACATAATAAACAGGAAATGCGAATATAAACATAAAATAAGTAAGGGTAACAATAATATGAATCAGAGCAGTACAGGGTAGTGTGCAGTGGGTAAACTGGATTGTTCTATCAGGTTCTCTATTCTAAAGTCTCTGAAACCAAATTGATGAATCACCGTTGTAACTCAATAGTATCCCGTACATACCCAGGACCACGGCCACAATATTCTCGGCTGAAACCGATACATGCCGCTAGGCACCAAACAGGAATGTATACACTCAATAGTATCCCGTACATACCCGGGACCATGGCCACAATATTCTCGGCTGAAACCGAGACATGCCGCTAGGCACCAAATAGGAATGTGTACACTCAGAACAGGTAGTGAACTGTTGAGTTACAAGTCAGGTTTCACCTTTGATTTCCCCATACCCCCAAGTTATATGTGTATGTCAAGTCAGGTATCCCGAAATCAAGAAACTAATGCCAACACAGGATCGGGTAAACAGGTTTGTCTGGATAGACAACAGGAACGGTCTATGAGGACTACATGTCAGGTTTGTTGGTATTAGACACAAGATCAGGTAACGGATCAGGTCATGGTACATCATGTCAAGTCAAGCAGTATACGGTACCATGTCGGGTCAATCAATATGTAGGTAGCAAGACAGGTCAAGAAGCAAGCGATATCATAGGTGTACTCACAATCAGTTATATAATCAAGCATAGTTATCAACAACATGATATAAGTAATGAATTAAGCAATAGGCAGATTCATTCGATTTGCAATACAGTTGTCAATTGTGTCACAGAGATGATTTCAACAATATAAGAATGCAGTAAGACAATTATAGCCATTTAATCATGTTAACAAGTTTAAGACTTCATAGATGCAATGTTATATGTGTATATAGGTTCCACGAATGAAATCATAGTTTAAGCAGGTTAAATGTATACGAGTGTCCGAATGAAGTAAAACGGTAGAAAATGTGCCATAGCCTACATCATCAGTGAAAGTGTAATTAGAACATGTAAATGTGATTATTAGGTTCCAAAACAGTAATTGCAACGGTTAGATTCCAAGTTTGAAAGATAAATGACATATAACAATCTTGAACACGAAAAATGGGAAATTATAATACCGAAGTTAAATTTATCGGTTTAGGGTGTCATTAATATATAAGTAAATATTGTTTAGTCTGTAGCAAGGGGTACTTGCCTCGACGGGTCGCGAATCGGGAAAACGGAACGTAAAATGTCGGCGGGGAAAACTCGCGACGGGCGCACGGTTCACGGAATGAACCCAAACGACGAACAGTGGAACCGCACGGGTCGTGGTACCTCGCTGGAATGTCGGGACACGTCGTCGGCACGGCCGGAATCCGGCGAGATACAAAACAGTGAATCGATCAAGATTGTAACAAGAAAAGAAAAGAAAGTAAAGAAAAAGGGAAGGAGGATGGAGAAGGGAATGCTCACGAGGATCTGTGGAACGGGTGGTGACGGTCGACCACGTCGACGGAGCTCCGGCGGTGGCCTACGACGACAACGAAAGAAACAGCCGATCAAGAAACATTAACAGCGAAGGAAAGAAGAAAGGAAGAGAGGAGGGGATGCTAGCTCACCGAGGGGGTGCTTGCGAGGCCGGGGACACGGGGACGGGGTCACCGGCGGCGACTCACGGCGGTGCAACGGTGTGCAGAGGGCGCGCGCTGGCCTGGTCGGGGGTGTGCAGGCGCGTGCAGGGTGCCCGGGGTTGATGAAGGAGGAATGTAGATGTAGTGGGTCGGTCGAGGGCGAGGAGGCGACGAGCCCGGTGGTGATGGCGTCGGCGTTGGGGCTGCAGCGGCTAGGGCAAGGCAGCCGGGTTCGTGGGGTTTTGGGTTTTCTTTTGGAAAAGAAAGGAGGAGGGAAGAGAGATTTATATATATAGAAGAGAGAGAGAGAGAGATACGGGGGAGAGAGAGAGGAGAGAGAGATACGGGGGAGAGAGAGAGATACGGGGAGAGAGAGGAGAAATGAGGTGTGGGGCCCGCGGGATAGGAGGGAGTTGATTGGTTGAGGGGAGAAATTTAGAGGTTAGGAAAATTTAAATTAAAGATTTAAAAGATTTAAGTGAACAGTAAAATTATATAGTTAAGAAAATATTCGATGGTTTAAATATATTAAAATTTGGGATTTTGGAGCAAAGTAAAACATTTCCAAATCGCGCCCGGGTCGGGTCCAAAAATTTGAAATTGAAATAATAGAATTTTAAGCGGGATCCAAAAGTGAAAATGAAGTATTTTACAATCAAAAAGCATACCCCCAAAACGGACACACGTACGTGCACGTAGCCGTCCAAACAAGCCCGTTTCATTGAACGGGACGAGAACACGACGCACGGACGCTACAACGGGGTTAGGGGTCTCAAGCAGGCCAAGATGAATATTTTAAATTTTATTTTAGATGCCATAAATTGTTATATGTAGAAATGAACTGACGGGGTAAAATTACAATAAGTGACAGTCAAGCAAGATAAATGAAATAAGTGCCACACTACGTTCAAACGGTAACAGAGATTAGTAGCATTGGGCTCGGGTGTTACAGCTCCGTTAGAAGGCTCGGAACAACGACAATTGGATTCATGTTAGGTATCTTAAGTCTGACCGTCTCGTGCCACTTTTAACATCTTCCGTACCAATCTACCCCTTAAACCCCGTAGTGTTTTGATTGTATTGTTGTATTGTATTGTGTAAGTCGGGTGACTGAACAAAACCATGATATCAGTAAACAGATTGTAACTGCATAATCAGGTAAATGGAATAACGGAATAATGGATGTACATCCATGGTTTGATTCAGTCAAGTTGTATAGATTGTTAACTGGATTCTGGGATTCATGTGTTCATATTGAGTTGGAATATTAAAGAATATAGATTGACTTGAATCATATTCAAGTCAGAAATAATCAGACTCAACCCCGAGTCAGACTAAAAGAAATGTAAGTCGAAGTTCTATATTTGTTAGGGTCATTATTGTAATTTATAAAACTTGAGGTTTATGTAAAGATACTTTCGTATAGTTTTCAAGATACACCTCAAGTATTTATTATTCGTCTTTATTGTTATAATGAGTGTGATTTTATTTGTGTTATTTCTAGTGATAATATCATAATTACATAAATAGAGGTATTAATTTGTAATATTGATTTAGTTGAAATTCATGGTATTTTAATGTAACCTTTAATCTTGTAATTTTTAGGAAAAGGTGGAAACTTTATCTTATAATAAAATAGGTGTTTAAATGATAAATATACATATGTTTATACAATAATAATTTTTAATAAATATTTTATTTTCCAAAAATCTCATTTTTCTTAAATGTCGTATTTTAAAACTTTCGAGACCGAATGCTCCTTGCGGAGGTCTGAATCTCGCACTACTAAACCCGAGGGTGCACGATAAACCGTACTATACCTAACGAGTTCCCCAAAGGGGGGTTGTAGTGGCGCTTTGCAAAGATTTAATAAATACTAGTCATTTAGAAAACGGTTTTATAAAGATAAGGTATTTATTTGTAAAAGGTGTAAATTTCCGTATTTTAGATTCTAGGGTTTCCTAAGCCAACTAAGCTATTTCTAAATGGTCTAAACGATAAATCATAGAAGCCTCAAATCACTTCTTCACCGCCAATTGCGGCCAGGTAAGTGCCAGGTGAGTAGGAGGCTCTCCACTACAAGCAGTGGTCCTAATTAAGTAACCGCTCGCCTTAGACCCACTTGCCTAGACACCACAAAGTCAGGTTTAGATAAACGATCGATGTCCCTGACATATCGTATTTTCCTTTTAAAAGACATTGTTTTAAAATTGTATATAACTTAAAACTTTTAGAAAAGGTTTTAATTAGAAAATGGTATTTTAATGTAAAATCTTGTTTTATCGTATTCTAAGTTTTGATGATATCATTTAGGGTTGTATTTGCGTGTGTGTGGAGGTAGGTCATTACCTCGTGATCTAGTTTAAGATATAGCAATGTTAAAGGGTTAAAAGTGATAAACTAAACATGGTGGTATTTAAGTGCAAAAATACGGTATTTTGCAAAAGTTATCATTTCATGTGAGAAACTTTATCCAAATTAGTTGTTATGTGATTAGTAGTCATCATGAATATGTTTAAGAATTATGGAATTAGTGATAAGTGAGTTTTGATAGAAAACCGAATCGGAAATCGGTTTGTTCCGATTTCCGTCGGGTTTGAAAAGTCGTATTTTTATGAAAGAATAGAAAGGTAGAAAAGAGGGACTTACGGGTTTGGACAACGCTAGAGAGTGAGAGGGAGGTAGAGGGTTTGCCGGCGCGTCGAAACGTCGTCGAGAGCTCCTAGCACGATCGCCGGAAAGTCGCCGTCGATTTCGTCAACGCTTCGCCTTTCGCTCGTTTTCCGACGTACCAAGTTCTCTTGAGATTTTGGCAGAGTGTACTTAGGAATTTAGGATGAGAGGGTAAAGGGTAGGGGTGTTTATATAGGGTTAGGCTAGGGTTAGGGTTTTCAATAAAAAATATATATATAAAATATATAAAATCATTAAAACTCATTAAACCTAAGATTAAAAGGGATTTATTGGGCAATTGGTAACTGATCCAAGCATTTAGAGTATGCAGGAGGGTGGACTAGGTCAAGAGCCAACTTTTCTCTGTTGGCGATTCGGCCGTCCGGCCAAGTCCGGCAGGCGGAGCTGGACCGAGTCGGCCGAGTCGCCGGCCGGAGGCGCCGAGTCGGGCCGAGTCAGGCCACCAGAGGCCGGGGAAACTTCGGGGGTACAATTTGGTATATTTACTTTTTCATGTCCAGTACATATTTTGTGAGTTATGGCCTTTTGACCGTTGACTTCAAAAAAAAATTAAAAAAAAATAAATACAAAAATAATGTGGGGCATGGGATTTGAACTCTGGTGGCTTGATTCGGTAGTGCAAGGTATTACCAATGAGCTACAAGCTCCTTCTTGTAATTATTGTGGGAAAATAACTACTTAAAGTGGTAACAGCAATATTAAATTCCCAAGTACACTTTAATTTTAAAACAATTTTATGTACACTAAAAATGGAATTATTTAAAAACAAAATAATTACTTATATATATATTGTGCTCAGGTTAAAATACTCTTTTATGGATTTTGAAAAAAAAAATTGTATAGAAAAGTGTATAGGAAAATTAGGGTTGTTACATTAACAACGGTGTTATCAACACGGTAATCGTCTTTGAAAAAGACACAAATCATGCCGCTCATGTGCAGCGGTTACCGATAATATCAAAACAATCAGGAATTCAATTTACTTTTCTAATTGTCTGACTCAGACTGAGTCTCATTAATAATCTGAATTGAATATGATTCAAGTACAATCTACAATCCAACATGAAACCATGAATACGTATATTAAATCTATTCAATCTGTATTGACCGAACCGAACCATGGATATACTTCCATTTACATGATTCTCCAGTTACATCCATTTACTGATATCATGGTTTCGGCAAGTCATCCAATTATACAATCTATATTACAATTTACAATACAACACAAACAATACAAACAAGATATCGCGGGGTTTAAGGGGTAGATTGGTACGGAAGGTGTTATAAGTGGCACGAGACTGCAAGATTAAGACACCTAAACTGTATTCCGTTGCTTTTGTACCATACCATAACGGTTCCTTGTACTTCCATTTGCCCTAGTCTCTAGCATATAAAGACTCCTCTCGTATACACTAGCATCCTTATGTACCAAGCTACAAACAACAGCGTTAACACTAATACAATATAATACAACTTTAAAAGCTACTCTCTCCCTCTGTCTATTCTATTTCTCCCTTATCTTTGGGACTTACCGAGCGATTGTTCGCTGACGACATTCCTTTTCTTTTTTCTTTGGAATGTTGTCAGGTGATCTGGACACTCAGGAGATCGAGCCTACCAACGAGGACATGGACCAGCTTGCATACGATCCAGAGCTCTATCTACATTGTACACTTTTATTTCAGTACTTTTCTTTTCTGTTATGCCACTGTTTAGGCATTGCTTTCATCAGATGTATTTAATTTCCATGCATTGTACAAAAGAATGTGAATAAATAAAATTATTGTTTTATTATATCTTGTCTCTTGTGCATTTATATTTATATTGCTTAGATACGCTTAGCATATTTAGTTCAGAGTAAATACTTAGCGGTCTCGTCGCGCTCCTTCGCCGTATACCGGGAAGCGGGGCGTGACAAGCACGCTTAACTATGGAGTTCTTCAAACTCCAAAGTGCCGGTTCAACCAAAAAGCGTTTTCGTAATTGAGGGTGGCATCGTTATATTTATAATGGAGTTCGTTGCTATTTCGGAATGTACTTTAAGGACCCGATCCCATTGTTCTGAAGTGGCTCCATACTCAAATCACCATGTGTCCGCAATAGACCGCACCGAGTGTAGACAAAGAAAATCACCATGATGTCTGAAGACTGCACTGCTTTAAGATATTACATTTTTGGTTGTTAGGTAGAGTTAATTGACTTGGGGGGGTACATAGGTCGTTCACGATGAGGGGTCAAAGGGTTCACCGAAGGCTCAGATTAGATTTGAACGTAAATTGCTGATGTATTATGTTTTGGAGTATGTTGAGTAATCTAAGAGACCGCTAAACAAATATTAAAATTTAGAAGATTGACATGGAATTAGCAAAGATTTCAAGATCTTATCACTACTATTATAATGGGAGTTAGTTGCTTCCCTTTAAATTGAGGTTTCAATTTTAAGCCATATAGGATTTGCTTACGTGTCAAAACATTATTAAACTACTATATTAAATATTTAAAAAAATAAAAAAAAACACCTTATAACTAAATTCTCCACTATAGAAACTACCTACATCCTTTGTTAGTAGCTTTCTTTCATCTCTAAAACTAATCATATATTCCAGTACCAAAATAGTAATCATATATCATTTTAAAATTAAGAAACTTTAATTGTTTAGTTATCTTGAAATTATTTCTCTCACATTCTAATTTATACAATGGTATTATTTATATTTTATTTACAAACTACGTGTATCGCACGTGCAAAATTACTAAGTATAGAAATAACCAAAAATGAACAGTAAACATATTTTTTCTTATAATGGATCCCAGGAGGTTTCCATACCTGGCCTATTATTCCACCTGTCCATCAACCGACCTGTATATCAAAATCCTTGTAAAAACCCACATCCTATAACCCTTTTCTGAAACCCTAAAAATAAAAGCCCCAATTTTTGCTTATTTCATTTATAAGGTTTAATAATGTATTTCGAACGGTATCTTCAACGTGGCGTCCGTGTTGGAGAGATTCCTCACTCGCAACCCTAATCTCCAGTGGCGAATACTGAACCTATTGTCAGGCAGGACGAAAAATTTATACTATAACGATAACAAAATAAGGAATGAACATGAAGTGCGTTAAAATTTTAAGAAATTAAAATTGCTAGATTTAAAGTTGTTGGGTTTGATCCCATTTTCTTTGATCTAGACCGTGAATGATCATTCATTATAAAAAGATTTTTTCTCTCTCTCTTGTTCGATATATGACTCCTTCAGTCAGCGACTTCTTACTTCAGAAAAGAAATTTTGTAATACCCAGAGCAGTGCGGTCTTCGGACATCATGATGATATGTTTTTTTCCACACTCAGTGCGGTCTGTTGCGGACACACGGCAATCTGAGTGTAGAGCTGTTTCAGAACAATGAGATCATGTCTCTGAAGCACATTCCGAAAGAGAACCGAACTGCATTATAAATGTAATGATGACACCCTCAATTACGAAGGCGTCTTTTGGATGAACCGGTTCTCCAGAGTTTGAAGAACTCCGTAGTTAAGCATGCTCGAGTTAGGGAAATCTTAGGATGGGCGACCTCCCGGGAAATATCCTTTTCTCGAGTTCTGTTCGCTCCAGAGGAAAAAACCATGTGGTTTCGGCCAGAGCGGACTATACTATCCGTACTGGGACGTGGGGCGTGACATTTATGGTAGCCCATGCAGGTTTCTCAGCAGTAGGTCCGTGGTTCGAGAATGAACCATTGTTCTTAGGTAGGGAGAATGTAATACCCCAGAGCAGTGCGGTTTTTGTACATCATGGTGATATGCTCTTTCCATACTCAGTGCGGTCTTTTGCGGACATATGGTGATCTGAGTGTAGAGCTGCTTCAGAACAATGAGATCAGGTCTCCAAAGCACAATCCGAAAGAGGACCGAACTGTATTATAAATATAATGATGTCATCCTCAATTACGGAGGCCCATTTTGGATGAACCGGTACTCCGGAGTTTGAAGAACCCTGTAAGCGTGCTCGGGCTAGGGAAATTCTTAGATTGGTGACCTCCTGAGAAGTGACACCTTCTCGAGCCCAGTTCGCTCCAAAGGACAAAACTGTGCGGTTTCGGCCTGAGCGGATGATACCATCTGTACTGGGGTATGGGGCATGATAATTTTTTATCGCGTCAACTAATTAATTAGTTTTTTTTATAAAAATATTATGCAAAGATTTTATTAATAGACGAAAACACTTGTAAACGTCTGTTGAAACAAAATTTATAAGTATAATTGTAATAACCGCAAATTTCGTATTTCTATGAGTCCGGTTCGCTCCAGAAGAAAAAAATCATGCGGTTTCGGACAGAGCGGACAATACCATCCGTACTGGGGCGTGGGGCGTGACATTTATGGTGGCCCATGCAAGTTTCTCAGTAGTAGGTCTGTGGTTCGAGGATGAACCATTGTTCTTAGGTGGGGGAAATGTAATACCCCAGAGCAGTGCGGTTTTTGGACATCATGGTGATCTGCTCTTTCCACACTCAGTGCGGTCTGTTGCTGACACATGGTGATCTGAGTATGGAGCTACTTTAAAACAATGGGATCAACTCTCTGAAGCACATTTCAAAAGAGGGCCGAACTTCATTATAAATGTAATGATATCATCCTTAATTACAGAGGCCCCTTTTGGATGAACCGGTACTCCGGAGTCTGAAGAACCCCGTAAGTGTGCTCGGTTTAGGGAAATTCTTGGATTGGTGACCTCCTGGGAAGTGACACCTTCTCGAGTCCGGTTCACTTCAAAGGACAAAACCGTGCGGTTTCGGCCTGAGCGGACAATACCAACTATACTGGGGCGTGGGGTATGACAAATTCTTATCGCATCAATTAATCAATTAACTTTTTTTAAAGTATTATGGAAAGATTTTATTAATAGACGAAAACACTTGTAAACGTCCGTTGAAACAAAATTTATAAGTATAACTGTAAGAACCGCAAATTTCGTATTTTTTTCGTTTTAATTTTTTTTTGTAATTAAATCTTTTCTTTGAACTAAATAGGTATATGTTGATATTCTTGTGTTTTAAATATAAGATTATTAACAGTCTCTACTGGTTATCCGCTTTCATTGCCATCTAATAGGTTACGCGTTCGATTCCTTGTATTTGCAATATTTTGTTTAATTTTTATTTTTTTTATTTTTGAATGAAAAATCATGCAAAGAGATTACTTGAATTTTTAAATGGTTGTCATAATTTTTAAATGAACAAAGAGATTTAAAAAAAATATTTTAAAAATAATTTTCTAAGGTTTAGTAGAAAAAAAATATTTATAAAAAAATATTATTTTTGATAAATATTGTTATAAAATGAGGAAATAAATAAATTAGAATTTCTATGATTTTTTGATGGTTTTTCTAGTCTTTAAATATATTTAATTTTTTTTTATAAATGTATGTGTGTGTGTGTGTCTAATTCTGAATTTTAAAATAAAATAATATCTTAATTTTTTCTTGAATTTCTTTTAGATATAAATTTTTATTAATGTTTGAAGAAAAATATTTTATTAGATCTTATAAATTTATTAAACTATTCTTAAAATATGTCTTAGTTGTTTTTATTTGTTTATTTTTTTAACAAATAAAGGAATAAATTTTATTTGTCTTTAATTTAAAGTTTTATTTATTTATCTCTTTATAAACCGTTAGATCTACTCTCATCCTATTCTAGTATTTGATCCCTAAAAGCCCTAATCTTTATTTACGCATATAAACCCTAGCCTACTCAAATCTTAATTTTTCACTTCCATTACCTCCTTCAATATTTTCGTCCTATCCTTTGTTGAAAATCTAAACCTAAAGCTTTGGGGAAGAAACCTCTCCACGCATCCTCTTCATCGTCTATATTAGATCGAAACATCGTCAAGCACTATCGTTAGGGGAAGATGATCTTCCCTATTTAATTAGTTCCTCCTCTCCTATTTTATTTTAAAAATCAAATCATTATATTCACATAAATTATAGTAAATTAATTTCGTCTATAATTTCATATTTTGTATCTATTAGATCTATACTATTCTAGGTTTAAGTATTGCGATAGAGTATAGAAATTAATTATTTTGTAAGTTCCTCTTTCACTTTTTATCTTTTTTACATGTTTAAAATTTGAAATTTAAACAAAAGTAAATGTTTTTAATCAAACCCAAAATTGTTTTAAATAAAGGAAGTGTTTGTGCGCATTTGGGTTTATAGATCTAAATAAAATAATATTTGATGTTGCTTTTCAAGTAGTAAGTTTCTCTACCATCTTTGAACTTTTTAACATATGAACATATTAGCTTTTAGAAAAAAAAAGATTTTTTACGAAACCCTAATTATACTGGAGAAGAAAAAATGATTTTAATCTTCTTATTACAATATTGCGGTTTTCATAAATTTACTATTATATATATATATATGGTTTTATGGTGTTATGATTAAGTCATTGTTGTGTTCATAATTAAGTTTACCATGCAAATGCTATCATGTTATCTATTTGATTATTGTGATCTATATATTGAACGCTATCTGTTTTCTAGGGATATTAACTTACTAAAATTGTATACCCTTTTAAATCATAAGATAATAGGCTGGTATGTTTGTATCTTATTGTTATTATTATCCGTATATTCTGATTTTTAATATTCCATCCTGTCACGCCCCGCTTCCCGGTATACGGCGAAGGGGACGGGACTGGTCCGCTGCGTATATACTCAGAAGTACATACGCTAAGCGTATCTAAGCAATATAAAAGTAAATACACAAGAGACAAGATATAATAAAAACATCAACTTTTATTTATTAACATTCTTTTGTACAATGCATGAAAAGGAAATACAACTGAAATAAAACGATGCCTAAATAATGGCATAACAGGAAATGAAAAGTACTGAATGGAAAATGTACAATGAAACTAGAGCTCTGGTTCTTCAGCAAACTGCTCCAAGTCTTCTGCAGATGGCTCGATCTCTGCCGGGTCCAAACCACCTGACGACATTCAAAGAAGAAAGAAATAGAATGTCTTCAGCGATCAGGTCGCTCGGTAAGTCCCAAAGATAAGAGAAAAGTATAGTAGACAGAATAAGAAGGTATCTTTTAAAGTTGTATTATCTTGTTGTAATGTTGTGTTACCGCTGTTGATTGTAGCTTGGTACAGAAGGATGCCAGTGTATACGAGAGGGGTCTCTATATGCTAGAGACCAGAGCAAACGGAATGTACAAGGAACCGTTAAGCCACGGTACAACAGCAACGGAATATAGGTTAGGTGTCTTAATCTTACCGCCTCGTGCCACTTTTAACGCCTTCTGTACCAATCTACCCCTTAAACCCCGTAGTATTATGATTGTATTATTTATCTTGTAAATTGAATTGAGTGTATAATTGAAAGACTGGCCGAAACCATGATATCAGTAAACGGATGTATCCGTAGAATCATCTAAATGGAATAACTGGAGAACCATGTAAATGGAATATATATATATATATATATATATATATTCATGGTTCGGTTCAACCGAATTGTATAGATTGATAATTGGATTCATGAATTCATGTGTTCATATTGAATTGGAATATTGTAGATTGTAGATTATACTTGAATCATATTCAAGTCAGATATAATCAGACTCAAACCCGAGTCAGACAATTAGAAATGTAAATCAAGTCTTGATTATTTCTTAAACCTATAATTGCTATGGTCCTTAGGGTAATTTATAAAACTTGAGAGGGTTTTATGTAAAAATACTTTTATATATTTTTCAGAATACACCTCAAGTATTCACGAGCTCACCGGGCTCACCGGGCAGTTTTATTCGTCTTTAGATTTGTAATGAAAGTGGATTTTATATTGTGATATTTCTAGTGAAAATATCCTAATTTCATAAATAAAGGTATTTATTTGTAATATTGAGTTATGTGGAATTTATGGTATTTTAGTGTAAAATTTATTCTTGTGATTTTTTTAGAAAAATGTGGAATATTTTTATCATAACAAAATAGATATTTTAATGATAAATATACATATATTTATACAAAAATAATTTTAATAAATATTTTATATTCTAAAAATCACATTTTCTTAAGATTTCGTATTTTAAATCTTTCGAGACTGAATGCTCCTTGCGGAGGTCTGAATCTCGCACCACTAAGCCCGAGGATGTGCGATAAACCGCACCATCCCTAACGGGTTCCCCAAAATGGGTTGTAGCGGCGCTTTGCAAAGATTGTAAAATACTAAATCCTTTAGAAAACGGTTTTAAGTAAATGGTATTTATTTGTCAATTTTCCTTACTTTTATGTTTTAGGGTCTCCTAAGTCAACTAGACTATTCCTAACTGGTCTAAACGACAAGTTGTGAGATGCCTCAAATCGCCTCTTCACCGCCAATTGTTGCCAGGTAAGCACAAGTGACGAAAGGAGGGATCCGCTCAAGAATCACCGTGAGACGGGCCTTTTAAACTTACCTTTCTCACTTGCCTAGCCCAGACTCCACAAAGTCAGGTTTAGATAAACAACCAATGTCCACAACTTATCGTATTTTCCTAATAAAAGATAGATATTCAAAAAGTGTAACTATACTAAATCTTTTAGTAAAGGTTTTATTAAGTCGAAGGTATTTAAGTGAAAATATTGTTTTCTCGTATTCTAAGTTTTCGATGGTTTCGGGTTAGGTTGTATATGAGTGCGTGAGGAGGTAGGTCGTTATCTCGTGCTCTACTTTAAATGTATAGCAAGTTTTATGGAGTTAAATGAAGGATTGAAACAATGTGATATTTAAGTGAAAAATATGATAAATTGAAATAGCTATCATTTCATGTGATGAAACTTGTTCAAATTGTTTGAATAGTGTTTAATAGTCAACATGAGGAAGTTTAAGTATGATTGTATTAGTGAGAAATGGAATTTTATAGAAAACCGAATCGGAAATCGGATTTGTTCCGATTCCGTCGGGTTTTGTAATTTCGTATTTTTTGAATAGAAAAGAGGGAAAGAAGAGGGACTTACGGGTTTTAGATTACACTAAAAGGTGAGAGGGAACTAGAGGGATCGCCGATGTGTTGCATCGTCGCCGGTAGTTTCCAAAACGATCGCCGGAAGTTCCGCCGGGAATTCGTCGGAGCTTCGCCTCGAGCTTGTTTTCAAAGTACACAAGTTTTATTGGAATTTTGAGAGAGTGGGCTCAGAATTTTGGGTGAGAGGGTAGAGGGTAGGGGTGTATTTATAGGGTAGGCTAGGGTTATGGTAGATGAAGGGTTTTTAATAAAAAAAATTATAAAAATATAGAAAATTCATTAAAAATTGGAGTAATTAGGTGTTAATGGGCATTCTGGAACCGATCCAATAAATTAGAGTATGCAGGGGTTAGAGAAGGCGAAAAGACGGATTTTTGGTGTTGGGGACTCTGCCGTCCGGCCGGCAGCGCCGGCCCGAGTCGACCGGTCTGCCGGCCGACTCTGCCGAGTCGGGGTGCCAGAGGGTTGGGGGTTGTCAGGTGAAGGCTCTGGTATTTTTAGTTTTTCAGGTTTAGTTCAAGTTTTGGAAGTTATGGTGTGTGGACTGTTGGGCTTCCAAAGGATTTAAAACAAAATAATATAAAAAATAATGTGGGGCAGAGGATTTGAACTCTGGTGGCTTAGTTCAGCAGTGCAAGGTATTACCAATGAGCTACAAGCTGCTTCTTGTAATTATGGAGCTATTTAATTACTTAAAATAATAACAGCAAATGTAAATACCCCAAGTATACATCAATTTTAAAGCAAATTTTGTACACTAAAAATGGAGTTGTTACATTCTTTTAACTTGTAATTAAAAAGCAAAATAATTACTTATATCTCGTGCTCAGGCTAAAATACCCCTTTATGGATTTTGAAAAAAAAATATTTGAAAAAATTTGTATAGGAAATTTAGGGTTGTTACATTCTACCCTCCTTATAAAAATTTCGTCCTCGAAATTTGTAAAAGGAAAGTGTAACAAATTAAAGGAAAGTTTGGTGTCTGGAGTACTTGATAGTGTATAAAAATAACAAAGTGATACAAGGGTGAAAAATGCTTACCGGTGTTACCTTGACCTACAGTCTCGGCTTCTACGGCTTCTAATGTGAATGTCTGTCGCCATGGTACATTCCTTCTAGCTGGAGGCACATTCTGCCTTTGGGGCCTGTTTCTCTGCCCTCTAGGCATGTCCCTCATTGCCTGTTGGAATTGGTGAGTAGGCTGTGCAAGAGTTCTATGTGGAGGTGGTGCTGGGAGTGCAGGACGAGTTGCAGGAGCCTGGATAGCTGGTCGCTGCGGGTAGTTGGTAGGTGTGTGAGCTGAGTTGCCATTATAAGGACAGTTCCCAATTCCATGGTTGGATGCGCCATAAATTAGACACAGGCATTTTGCACGCCTACAGTCCTTCCACAAGTGTCCCTTTCTTCTGCAGTAGTAGCAGAAATCTGGACTTGACTGGTTATTGGTTTCTTCTGATCTCCTGGGTTCAAACGATGGCCTGGAAGAGGCTCCTTCTGCTATTTGAGTGGCAGGGCGTTTCAAACCGGTAGATTGAGGTATGCCCCTCGCCTTTATCACTGCCTCATAACTGCGGGCAGCTTCCAAAGCATCTTCATGTGTCAGAAATTTCCCTGTGGCTAGTGCAGCCTGAATTTCTGTGTCCAAACCTTGTTGAAATCGACGGTCTCTGATCTCATCCTTCGGTATCAGGTGTGCCGCAAATCGACTGAGCATGGTGAATTCAGCGTCATACTCATCTACCGACTTGTCCCACATCGAACCTTGTTGTAGATGAATGAACTGCTGCTCCATGGCAAACCTGACAGTCATAGGGAAGTATTTCGCGTCGAACTTCTCGCGAAAAGTCTTCCATTCAATAGGCTATACGAGACGGCTTTCTTCCGCCTTCCACCAGTTGCGAGCATTGTCCGTGAGCTGGAGTTTCGCCACATGGACCCAAGCTATGTCTGGCACTTGTGCTGCCGCCAGATCATCCTCTATGCTTTGTGCCCATTCCTCAGCTTCAAGTGGGCTTTCCTTTCCAGAGAACTGCTTGGGATGTAAAGCCCTGAATTGCTTTACCCCAGGTGCGTCAGTCTCGGGATGGTTCAGGAGTTGTTGCTGTCCCTTAAGAAGGCTGCGGATCGCCTCAAGTAGAACCTTTTGCTCATTGAGTGGAGCAGGAATGGCAGGTGTGAGTGGTAGTGGTGGAGGTGTGTTGTTGACATTGGTGCTGATGTTGTTCGGGGAATCCATAACCTTGAAGAAAAATTTGGGTTAGGACAGATTCAAGTACATGAAATGATAAGATTCAAGGAATATGAAATTGTAAGATTCAAGGAACATGAATTGTAAAGAATGTTTTAGTTGCTGGTTCTTGTGTTATATTGCTTAGGTTGTTCACGCAGAACAGAACCGCATGATAGGATTTCATACAGCTCTGACCTGCAAGGGCCACCAACAAAACCTGTCACGCCCCGCTTCCCGGTATACGGCGAAGGGGACAGGACTGGTCCGCTACGTATATACTCAGAAGTATATACGCTAAGCGTATCTAAGCAATATAAAAGTAAATACACAAGAGGCAAGATATAATAAAAACATCAACTTTTATTTATTAACATTCTTTTGTACAATGCATGAAAAGGAAATACAACTGAAATAAAACGATGCCTAAACAATGGCATAACAGGAAATGAAAAGTACTGAATGGAAAATGTACAATGAAACTAGAGCTCTAGTTCTTCAGCAAACTGCTCCAAGTCTTCTGCAGATGGCTCGATCTCTGCCGGGTCCAAACCACCTGACGACATTCAAAGAAGAAAGAAATAGAATGTCGTCAGCGAACAGGTCGCTCGGTAAGTCCCAAAGATAAGAGAAAAGCATAGTAGACAGAATAAGAAGGTATCTTTTAAAGTTGTATTATCTTGTTGTAATGTTGTGTTACCGCCGTTGTTTGTAGCTTGGTACAGAAGGATGCCAGTGTATATGAGAAGAGTCTCTATATGCTAGAGACCAGGGCAAACGGAATATACAAGGAACCGTTAAGCCACGGTACAACAGCAACGGAATATAGGTTAGGTGTCTTAATCTTACCGCCTCGTGCCACTTTTAACGCCTTCCGTACCAATCTACCCCTTAAACCCCGTAGTATTATGATTGTATTGTTTATCTTGTAAATAGAATTGAGTGTATAATTGAAAGACTGGCCGAAACCATGATATCAGTAAACAGATGTATCCGTAGAATCATCTAAATGGAATAACTGGAGAATCATGTAAATGGAATATACATATATATATATCTATATATATTCATGGTTCGGTTCAACCGAATTGTATAGATTGATAAATGGATTCATGAATTCATGTGTTCATATTGAATTGGAATATTGTAGATTGTAGATTGTACTTGAATTATATTCAAGTCAGATATAATCAGACTCAAACCCGAGTCAGACAATTAGGAATGTAAATCAAGTCTTGATCATTTCTTAAACCTATAATTGCTAGGGTCCTTAGGGTAATTTATAAAACTTGAGAGGGTTTTATGTAAAAATACTTTTATATACTTTTCAGAATACACCTCAAGTATTCATTATTCGTCTTTAGATTTATAATGAAAGTGGATTTTATATTGTGATATTTCTAGTGAAAATATCCTAATTTCATAAATAAAGGTAATTATTTGTAATATTGAGTTATGTGGAATTTATGATATTTTAGTGTAAAATTTATTCTTGTGATTTTTTTAGAAAAAGGTGGAATATTTTTATCATAACAAAATAGATATTTTAATGATAAATATACATATATTTATACAAACATAATTTTAATAAATATTTTATATTCTAAAAATCTCATTTTCTTAAGATGTCGTATTTTAAATCTTTCGAGACCGAATGTTCCTTGCGGAGGTCTGAATCTCGCACTACTAAGCCCGAGGATGTGCGATAAACCGCACCATCCCGAACGAGTTCCCCAAAATGGGTTGTAGCGGCGCTTTGCAAAGATTGTAAAATACTAAATCCTTTAGAAAACGGTTTTAAGTAAATGG
The DNA here is from genome assembly GCA_030015575.1 of Agapanthus africanus. Lineage (NCBI taxonomy): Eukaryota > Viridiplantae > Streptophyta > Magnoliopsida > Asparagales > Amaryllidaceae > Agapanthus > Agapanthus africanus. The sequence continues at coordinate 17,264,741 of CM057338.1, forward strand.
TATTTATTTGTCAATTTTCCGTATTTTTATGTTTTAGGGTTTCCTAAGTCAACTAGACTATTCCTAACTGGTCTAAACGACAAGTTGTGAGATGCCTCAAATCTCCTCTTCACCGCCAATTGTGGCCAGATAAGTACAGGTGAGGAAATGAGGGATCCGCTCACGAATCACCGTGAGACGGGCCTTTTAAAGTTACCTTTCTCACGTGCCTAGCCTAGACCCCACAAAGTCAGGTTTAGATAAACGACCGATGTCCACAACTTATTGTATTTTCCTAATAAGAGATAGATATTCAAAAAGTGTAACTATACTAAATCTTTTAGTAATGGTTTTATTAAGTCTAGGGTATTTAAGTGAAAATATTGTTTTCTCGTATTCTAAGTTTTCGATGGTTTCGGGTTAGGTTGTATAAGAGTGTGTGAGGAGGTAGGTCGTTATCTCGTGCTCTACTTTAAATGTATATCAAGTTTGATGGAGTTAAATGAAGAATTGAAATAATGTGGCATTTAAGTGAAAAATATAATAAATTGAAATAGCTATCATTTCATGTGATGAAACTTGTTCAAATTGTTTGATTAGTGTTTAATAGTCAACATGAGGAAGTTTAAGTATGATTGTATTAGTGAGAAATGGAATTTTATAGAAAACCGAATCGGAAATCGGATTTTTTCCGATTCCATCGGGTTTTGTAATTTCGTATTTTTTGAATAGAAAAGAGGGAAAGAAGAGGGACTTACGGGTTTTAGATTACACTAAAGGGTGAGAGGGAACTAGAGGGATCGCCGATGTGTTGCGTCGTCGCCGATAGTTCCCAAAACGATCGCCGGAAGTTCCGCTGGGAATTCGTCGGAGCTTCGCCTCGAGCTTGTTTTCAAAGTACACAAGTTTTATTGGAATTTTGAGAGAGTGGGCTCAGAATTTTGGGTGAGAGGGTAGAGGGTAGGGGTGTATTTATAGGGTCAGGGTAGATAAAGGGTTTTTAATAAAAAAAATTGTAAAAATATAGAAAATTCATTAAAAATTAGAGTAATTAGGTGTTAATGGGCATTCTGGAACCGATCCAATAAATTAGAGCATGCAGGGGGTTTGAGAAGGCGAAAAGACAGATTTTTGGTGTTGGGGACTCGGCTGTCCGGCCGAGTCCGGCCGGCGGCGCCGGCCCGAGTCGGGCCGAGTAGGGGTGCCAGGGGGTGGGGGTCGTCAGGTGAAGGCTCTGGTATTTTTAGTTTTTCAGGTTTAGTTCAAGTTTTGGGAGTTATGGTGTGTGGACTGTTGGGCTTTCAAAGGATTTAAAACAAAATAATATAAAAAATAATGTGGGGCAGCGGATTTGAACTCTGGTGGCTTGGTTCAGCAGTGCAAGGTATTACCAATGAGCTACAAGCTGCTTCTTGTAATTATGGAGCTATTTAATTACTTAAAATAATAACAGCAAATGTAAATAACCCAAGTATACATCAATTTTAAAGCAAATTTTGTACACTAAAAATGGAGTTGTTACATTCTTTTAACTTATAATTAAAAAGCAAAATAATTACTTATATCTTGTGCTCAGGCTAAAATACGCCTTTATGAATTTTGAAAAAAAATATTTGAAAAAATTTGTATAGGAAATTTAGGGTTGTTACATTTTACCCTCCTTATAAAAATTTCGTCCTCGAAATTTGTAAAAGAAAAGTGTAACAAATTAAAGGAAAGTTTGGTGTCTGGGGTACTTGATAGTGTATAAAAATTACAAAGTGATACAAGGGTGAAAAATGCTTACCGGTGTTACCTTGACCTGCAGTCTCGGCTTCTACGGCTTCTAATGTGAATGTCTGTCGTCGTGGTACATTCTTTCTAGCTGGAGGCACATTCTGCCTTTGGGGCTTGTTTCTCTGCCCTCTAGGCATATCCCTCATTGCCTGTTGGAATTGGCGAGTAGGCTGTGCAGAAGTTCTATATGGAGGTGGTGCTGGGAGTGCAGGACGAGCTGCAGGAGCCTGTATAGCTGGCCGCTGCGGGTAGTTGGTAGGTGTGTGAGCTGAGTTGCCATTATAAGGACAGTTCCCAATTCCGTGGTTGGATGCGCCATAAATTAGACACAGGCCTTTTGCCCGCCTACAGTCCCTCCACAAGTGTCCTTTTCTTCCGCAGTAATAGAAGAAATCTGGACTTGACTGATTATTGGTTTCTTCTGATCTCCTGGGTTCAAACGATGACCTGGAAGTGGCTCCTCCTGCTATTTTAGTGGCATGGCATTTCAAACCGGCAGATTGGGGTCTGCCCCTCGCCTTTATCACTGCCTCATAACTGCGAGCAGCTTCCAAAGCATCTTCATGTGTCAGAAATTTCCCCGTGGCTAGTGCAGCCTGAATTTCTGTGTCCAAACCTTGTTGAAATCGACGGGTTCTGATCTCATCCGTCGGTATCAGGTGTACCGCAAATCGACTGAGCTTGGTGAATTCAGCGTCATACTCATCTACTGACTTGTCCCACATCGAACCTTGTTGTAGATGAATGAACTGCTGCTCCATGGCAAACCTGGCAGTCACAGGGAAGTATTTCGCGTCGAACTTCTCGCGAAAAGTCTTCCATTCAATAGGCTGTACGAGACGACTTTCTTCCGCCTTCCACCAGTTGCGAGCATTGTCCGTGAGCTGCAGTTTCGCCACACGGACCCAAGCTATGTCTGGCACTTGTGCTGCCGCCAGATCATCCTCTATGCTTTGTGCCCATTCCTTAGCTTCAAGTGGGCTTCCCTTTCCGGAAAACTGCTTGGGATGTAAAACCCTGAATTGCTTTACCCCAGGTGCGTCAGTCTCGGGACGGTTCAGGAGTTGTTGTTTTCCCTTAAGAAGGCTGCGGATCGCCTCAAGTAGAACCGTTTGCTCGTTGAGTGGAGCAGGAATGGCAGGTGTGAGTGGTAGTGGTGGAGGTGTGTTGTTGACATTGGTGCTGGTGTTGTTCGGGGAATCCATAACCTTGAAGAAAAATTTGGGTTAGGACAGATTCAAGTACATGAAATGATAAGATTCAAGGAATATGAAATTGTAAGATTCAAGGAACATGAATTGTAAAGAATGTTTTAGTTGCTAGTTCTTGTGTTATATTGCTTAGGTTGTTCACGCAGAACAGAACCGCATGATAGGATTTCATACAGCTCTGACCTGCAAGGGCCACCAACAAAACCTGTCACGCTCCGCTTCCCGGTATACGGCGAAGGGGACGGGACTGGTCCGCTACGTATATACTCAGAAGTACATACGCTAAGCGTATCTGTCATGCCCCGCTTCCCAGTGTACGGCGAAGGAGACGCGACGAGATCCGCTACGTATATACTCAAAAGTACATACGCTAAGCATATCTAAGCAATATAAAATAAGTACACAAGAGACAAGAAATAAAAAGAACAACTTTTATTTATTAACATTCTTTGTACAATACATGAAGGAAATACAACTGAAATAAAAAGATGCCTAAACAGTGGCATAACAGGAAATGTAAATTACTGAATGGAAAAGTGTACAATGAACTAAAGTGCAGGGTCTTCGGCAAACTGCTCCAAGTCTTTTTGAGATGGCTCGATCTCCGCCGGGTCCAAACCACCTGACGACATTCAAAGAAGAAAGAAATAGAATGTCGTCAGCGAACAGGTCGCTCGGTAAGTCCTAAAGATAGGGAGAAATAGACAGAAAGTAAGAGAGAGAGAGAGAGAGTAGTTTTTAATGTTGTAATGTTGTATTAACGCTGTTGTTTGTAGCTTGGTACAGAAGAATGCCGGTGTATACGAGAGGGGTCTCTATATGTTAGAGACCAGTGCAAACGGAATATAGAGTACAAGGCTCCGTTAGAAGGCCCGGAACAACGACAATTGTATTCATGTTAGGTGTCTTAAATCTGACCGTCTCGTGCCACTTTTAACATCTTCCGTACCAATCTACCCCTTAAACCTCGCGATGTCTTGTTTATATTGTTATCTTGTAAAATTGTATTGATTGCATGATTGATTGACGGACTGACCGAAACCATGATATCAGGAAATGGTTATAACCGTAGAGTCATGTAAATGGAATACTGTGAATCATGTAAAAAGAATATATATATCCATGGCTCGGTTCGGTCAAGTTGTATAAATTGATAATTGTATTCATGGATTCATTATTGGGGTAAAAATTTACACCCCGGTTGACCAAGTCAAAATCAAATTCAACCCCAAGCCAAGTGGGCCCAAGCCCAGATCCAGTGGGCCCATGCCCGGGTCGAGCCCGAACATGAAGCGGCCGGCCTCCCCCCATGCCAAGATAAAAATTTTGTAATAAATAATTTTGTTGTATTTCTTTTATTTTATTTTATGGATAAATGTAAGAAAAATAGGCATAAAGCCAAATTTTTGTAAAGCCCATGGCTTATGTGCAAAAAGATATGGCACATGAACCATGGGATAGGCAAAATGCCATTTTGTGAAGCCCAAGGGGCTATGTGTAAAGTGTATGGCCTATAAAGGCAAAGATAATGAAATATCTCACAACCTTTTCTCTCTCCAAAAAAAGTTTTAGATCTGAGATCTTTCCTCCTTCTTCAAGGTTCCAAAACCTTCTTCTTTCTTTTGAATTAAATCAAGAGTTTTACTCTTCCTTTTTCAAAACTAAATAATTTTTCACCACAAAACCCACTAAGGGGAACTCAGATCTGCCATCAGATCTCAAAAAGAAAATATTTTTAAATCTCACATCTCTTTATCTCCAAGATCCGGCCAGCAAAGGCAGAAGAAGAACCCATTTCCTTAACCCAAAGCATCTTAGGAGTTTAACTCCACCCTTTTTTCTCTTTAGAGAATTTCCGGGGCTAAAAACCCCCCTTTCCTCGCCGGGGCAAAGCGCCTACGTGCCGACATGTGGCGCGCTTGTGCTCCGGCGCCCTGCGCTCGAGCGCAAAGCGCCCACGTGCCGACACGTGGCGCGCTTGCGCTCCGGCGCCCTGCGCTCGAGCGCAAAACGCCCACGTGCCGACACGTGGCGCGCTTGCGCTCCGGCGCCCTGCGCTCGAGCGCAAAACGCCCACGTGCCGACACGTGGCGCGCTTGCGCTCCGGCGCCCTGCGTTCGAGCGCAAAGCGCCCACGTGCCGACACGTGGCGCGTTGCACTCCAGCACTCTGCGCTCGAGCGCAAAGCGCCCACGTGCCGACACGTGGAGCGCTCGCGCCCAAGCGCTCAGCGTCCGAGCGCAAAGCGCCCACGTGCCGACGCGTGGCGCATTGCGCCCAAGCACTCTGCGCTCGAGTGCAAAGTGCCCACATGCCGACACGTGGTGCGCTTGCGCTCAAGCGCCCAGCATCCGAGCGCAAAGCGCCCACGTGCCGACACGTAGCACGTTGCGCTCCAGCACTCTGCGCTCGAGCGCAAAGCGCCCACCTGCTGACACGTGGTGTGCTTGCACTCAAGCGCCTAGGCGCTGGCCCCACGCATCCTTTGGATGTCTTTTTCCCCTTTATTTATATATACATGTATATATATACATATGTATACATATGTACACATGCACATACTCGGCGACACTGCCCCCGTTGAAAAAAAATTTCTAACGGGGCGCTGCCCCGCACCCCGTAAGGGGGCTGCTAGCCCCCTTGACCCCCAGCCCGCTATCCGGGTAGCGGGACCCCCGTAAAAACTCTGCGTGGCTCCCGATATATCCAAAACCCCCTTTCAAAACAAAACACACGTACACTGCACATTGTGTTCGCATGACCAGTTTAACCCGTCAATCGAAGGTTCCCTCACTCCAAAGGCGAGGGGTAATTAACGGCAGCTTACTTCGCGGCTGCCGGAGATTCAGATCCCCACAATCATTAAACCCCGGCCTACCCTAGGCAGGGGGAATCTGTAGTACGCCTGAAAAGCGCACGCGTATTCCCATCTCAATGGGGAGACGAAAAACACCCTACAGATTCTGACACGCCCGGTGGGACCAATTTCTCCTCCCATATTTTGGGTTAAGCGTTCATACGAACTTAATCAATATACATACCTATATTTATACTAAAAATAATGCTTTTTCATGTAGATTTTCAAGCAATCAACCTTCGACGACAATGTCTCCCCAGATGAATTCAGCTTCCAACGTGACCCCGATTCCGTACGTGGTCAAGATCAATGCTCGTGTGGTTCTCCCAGCAAGCCTCAGTCGACAGTAGGAGGAACCGCCCCGCCAGTTTGGCTCCGTCATCATCTACCCTGCCGGAAGCGCTCATCTGGCGGAAATCCCGGCGGAACAGGTGGTCAAGCCGGTCCCAAGGGGCAAGAGGACGAATGTTGTGATTGCTAAGACACCACAACCGAAACTTAAGATGGTTTCTGAACGACTCCCTGACGCTCTAGCTGGGGGCAAGACTTCCGATGCGAAGGGCAACATCAAATGTCGCGACGAGCTCAGGCGATGACTCCAACAAATGCACAATCGAGCGTATCTCCAAGGCCCTCCATCGCCCGGTCTGTGGCGTCTTCTCAAAAAGCCGAAGTCTGCCAGGTGCTTAGAATAGAAAAGTTAAGACAGAAGCGGCTCAGGTATCGAGCCAACAAGAGGGCCAAGGCTTCGGCCAAATGGAATCGTGTGAAGTTCTAAGTGCAGGGTTGCTCCGCGACGACGGCTGAGTCGGACGTAAGAATCAGCAATTCCTTCGAGCCTCTGAAGTGGGTTCAGAAAAATGCCATGACCGTCAGAATCAAGAAGACAGCAGTCCGAACAGTGCCACGAAGAGACGTGTCCCGGCCCCAACAGAAAAGGTATGACACTGTCTCTTCAAGAGTTTATCAGGCGCTCTGTGCCGCACGAAGCAGCGGGGAAAATCCAGAAAAGAAGCGCCAGCACCATTCAAGAACCTGGTTAGGCCAGCCGCCTTCAATCGACTACCAGCTACCAAAACAAGGGGGTCAAGACAGCGATCCGTGAAATCAGCTGCCAATGATAGAAAGACAGCCGGATATATCATCCATTCGGTCTATATGGCGGGCGGGCGCCCCAGCAACAACCTTCGCAGCAAAAGCAAGGATGGGGCCACCACATCCCAAGCCCAATCTAGCCTGAATGTGGTTGCCGCTGCCCAAGAACAGCCGCCCCCGCTGGATGAGGAAAACCCTCTCGATGAGGATGATAGGCAGAAAGACCCCTCGGTCCATGCAGAGTCAAGCTCGGACAGCGAGGAAGAGCCGACTTTCCGCCCCAGGACTGCGGAGCAAGAGCTGCTTCAAGAGCTTTGAAAACAGCTCAGGAGCAAAGATAAAGAGATGGCCAAGCTCTATTCAAAGATTGACGACTTAACGATCGTGGTGATGCATCTTACGGCTCAAATTGCTCGAGCGCCTCCCAATCAAGCACAAGCTGCTACTAATCAGCCGGGTGATGACAATCCGAGGCAGCCAATGCCTGTTCCTTCGGGTCCAAGACTGGTTGAGCCACATGAAAGCCGGCCACACTCCGCTTCTGGGGACGCCTTGGCCCCAGATAGCACTATCCCGCTAACACAGGATCGGATAATGGATTTGGTCACCAGCAAGGTTAAAACATTGGTGGCCGAAACTGAAGCTCAGAAAGAAATCGGCAGTAGTGGGCGGCCATATCCCGCGCAGTACGATCTGATTGAGTTCCTAAGCGGCTACGTCATTCCTAAGTTGGAAGATTTGATGGAACGGGGAATGCAAATCAGCACGTCGCCCACTTCAAAGCATCGTGCGGAAATACAGGGGGCAATGACGCGCTCCTTCTTCGTCAGTTTGTCAACAGCCTGACCGGTGTCGCCTTCGACTGGTACGCGAGTATACCAGACGGGTCCGTCATTACCTTTGCCCAAATGGAGTCTCTGTTCCGGCAAAGGTTCATGAGCGTCAGTGATAAAATCTCCATTGCCGACCTTGTGAGGACCAAGCCGGGGAAGAATGAAAGCAACACTGACTTTATCGCCCGATGGCGTAATCTCACGGTCAAGTGTGAACCGCCGCTGGAGCAGGACCAGTCCGTCAGCCTTCTCATTGGGAACCTCAGCAATTGGATGGTCCTATTCTTGTATACAACGGGCCTCAAGACATTTCAGGAGCTAACCAAGAAAGTCCAAATGCTGGAACGCTCGAAGCAAGAGTCCCCGCCGGACTCTCAGAGAGACAAAACTTGGAAAAGCAAGCGGGACGACAGCCGTAGAAGTGGGAGTTCCAGCAGTACCAATGTCTTCAATGCATCCGACAATGAAGAAAAGCGAAGGGCGGGCGAATCCAAAACCAACCGGTCTCGAAAGCCATTGCTGGGAGGAGATGGGCCTTCCCTAGAGGAGAAGAAGAACAAGGTTTACTTTTTCAGAAGGGACAAGGTCCGTAAGATATTTAAAGATGCCTTGAACAACGGCCTACAATTGCCGGAGTCGAAAAGACCCCAAGAAGCAAAAATGACCGACAATCCCCTGTATTTCCCGTACCACCGAGTTGTGAGCCATGCGATTGAGGATTGCTATATCTTTAAGGACTGGGTCGAGAAGCAGTACAAGGCTGGAGAGATCGAGCTGTCCAAAAGCGTGTTGGTGAACAATCAAGTTGCAACCGCCAACTTTATACAGACAGAAGTTGAAGCCTTCTGGGAGCAGACAGCTGAACCTGCTGCCCTGACAAACGAAACTGACTCATCGCGGCCTCCGTGGAGTACGTACATATCTAATAAGATGAAGAAGATGCTAAAGCTGTTTCAGAAAGAGCCCAGGATGGAATGGGAAGGACAAAAGAAGCCTACCAGTCCAGCTGCCAATGCGGCTCCATCAGGCTCAAAATCCAAGAAGCTCAAGAAGAAGAAAAGTGCAGCTCGGCGCGAAAAAGAGTCTGCAGGGAGATCGACCATTCAAAAATATATCGATTCCCTCGAAGAATATGAACAGAAAGAAAGAACTCTGATTCAATTGAAGGAGTTCTTCCCTGTGCAAGCGGCTGAAATTCTGGAGGAGTTAGAAGAAGACCCCAGTGAAGAGATCCCAGTAGTGACCTGCTACGCCATCCATCTTGGCAGCGACTCGGAAGAGGAGCTCTGTTTTCCCGAAGAGGACGAGGAGCTCTCCATAACGGCCAATCAAATCCAGCTCAGAAGCGGCAGGTCTCTACCGCCAAATCAGGGCAACGCCCCAAAAGGGAAGGAAAAACAAGTCGCTAATGAAGAAGATGGCAGAGAACTGGCTGATGAAAATATAAGTCCTTCCTCGGTGGACTATAATGTCTTGGCACATCTCCGGAAGCTTCCGTCTCTCCTGAGCATCTACGACGCCTTGGTCCTATTTAAGGAGCTTAGAGATGTTCTCATTCACGCTCTACAAAATCCCGAGCGGTATCAGGCTCACTTTGCGAAAATTAATATGAAAGAAGCCCAGCACGCTTTGCATGCCGCCGCAGTCACATTTAAGGATGAAGACTTGCTACTGGGAACGGCTGAGCATAATCGGCCGCTTTACGTGACCGGGTACAGCGACGGAGATCGGATTAATCGCATATTGATTGATCCGGGGTCTTCAGTGAACATCATGAACTTGCGAACTCTGAAGAGTTTGTCAATGGACGTCCGGCACCTGTCAAGGGAAAAGATTGTCATTCAAGGCTTCAACCAAAATTGCCAGCAAGTTCTGGGGTCTATAGCTTTGCCAATCAAATTCGGGGATCTGCAAACTGAAGCTAAGATATACGTGATCGATGCCGACACATCTTATAAGATTCTCTTGGGATGGCCGTGGCTCCACGATTACGGCATTGTCCCGTCAACTCTCCATCAATGCATGAAGTATACTAAAAATGGCGAAGAAAAACGCATCAACGGAGACATCCAGCCGTTCGGTATGCATGAAGTCCGCTATGAAGATTCTCGGTACTTTATGAACCACCAAAATGCTAAGCCACAACCGACTGAGGATAGACCGGCCCCAAGACTCAAAAGCAAATCTGCGCCGGCTGTCACTTTCAAAAGCAAAAATACCCAAGTGCGCCCGCATTTCGGCAGCGACATTGATGAGTCCGACGCTGGAAGCCTGTCCTTCCGTAGAACTCGCCCTCATTTCGGCAGCGATACGGACGAATCTGTTACTGAAGGCCCATCTAGCAGCAAAGTCCGCCCTCATCTAGGCAGTGACACTGAAGAGTCAGAAGAAGAGGACCTGCCGTGCAACAGCTGTGCAGATTGGCCCCCCATGCAGCAAGCGAAACTACGAGAGACGTTCGAAGTCGCAGAAGGGTCCCTGGCCATCACAAAGATACCGGAACGGATGTGCAAAGAGCTCGACGCATTGTCCGTCTCTACCGTGGACCAGCTGAAAACTTTCTACGTGCCCGGGAGGAAAAATGGATAGAAGGGCATCCTGTTTTACAGGTCAAACCCCGTTGAGCACCCGTACGATCTTTCTTTCGCGTGCCTTCCCTATAAGAGAGGCATAAGAGCCGTCTTCAATCCCAGATACTATGCGCCCGAGATGCGGGAATACTTTAAGAAGTGCGGATGCCGGTTATATCAAACGGAGTCCGAAGCAAAGTTTTACGAAGGGCTATGGTATCCGCCCTAGGTCCGAGCACTCATCTATGGACGAATTCTTGATAGACGGGGCATAGGCTAAATTCAACCTGATCCCAAAGCGTGCTACATGATCCATGTTGGTGAGGCCAGCGAAAGATCAAATGGTGATGACGAGATAGCCGAGCCAGAAGAAGCTCCTCAAGAGCTCGAAGATGGCGGACAAGCAACCTTTGACGAGCTAACCAAGATTGACTTAGGAACGCCCGATAATCCAACGCCGACCTACATCAGCTCGCTCTTGTCAGAGGAAATGAAAGCGCAGATAATCGCCCTGCTGCATGAGTTCGTCGACTGCTTCGCGTAGACATACAAAGAAATGCCTGGCCTTTCCCCTGAAGTGGCCGTACATAAGTTGGCTATATCTCCTGATGCTAAGCCAGTCAAACAAGCTCCTCGAAGAATGAGAAGGGAACTAGAAGAAAAGGTCATCGAGGAAACTAAGAAGCTCATCGATGTCGGCTTCATCAGGGAAGAGAAATATGCGGACTGGATCGCATGCATAGACCCAGTGAAGAAGAAAAATGGGCAGATCCGAGTTTGTGTCGATTTCAGGGACCTCAACAAGGCATGTCTTAAAGATGACTTTCCGCTACCGGTCATGGAAATGATGGTCGATGACACATCAAATTACGAGTTGTTCACCTTTATGGACGGCTCGTCTGGATACAATCAGATCAAGATGTCGCCTGAGGATGAGAAGCACACAGCATTTCGAACCCCGATCGGAATATATTGCTACAAGGTGATGCCGTTCGGATTGAAGAACGCAGGTGCTACATATCAAAGGGCAATGACCAATATCTTCGATGACCTAATTCATAAAGTCGTCGAATGTTATGTTGATAATCTGGTCGTTATGACTAAAACCAAGGCCGATCATATCCAGGATCTTAGGACCGTTCTTACCAGACTGAGGGAATTTGACCTGAAGATGAATCCTCTGAAATGCGCTTTTGGCGTGTCATCAGGAAAATTCCTAGGCTTCATAGTCCGACATCGATGGATCGAAGTTGACCCATCAAAGATAAAGGCCATCATAGAGATGCCCCCTCCGAAGAGTCTGACGCAGCTAAGATCTTTTCAAGGCAAGCTTGCTTATATATGGAGGTTTATCTCAAATTTATCGGGGAGATGTAGGCCCTTCTCAAAGCTCATGAAGAAAGGAGCTCCTTTTATCTGGGATGCCGAATGTCAAGCAGCATTCGAAAGCATCAAACAATACTTGTTGCACCCTCCAGTGCTGGCCGCTCCCACCCTACACGTGAATGCTCCAAGTCGCAGGCGAATTGAGCACATCAGCCCTACGGTCTGGATCATACATCCTGCAAAACCGTATACAATCCACGGGCGTAAATAACCCCTATCTCTCCCAAATCCTGCCGGTGAGACTACTTTTAAAGTCCCACCAGCGGCAAAAAAGAGAAAAAAATTTAAAAAAATTAAAGAAATAAAAAAATAAACGGTATGTCCATAAGCAAAACGGGCACGGATGAAAACCCGAAAGGGCTCCGTGAGTAAAAACAGCAGGACTACCGTCGAGTCTGTGAAAACCCGAAAGGGCGCAAACTCGTGAAAAAAGATGAAATACACTTGCAAAGTCCTCTCGACATTGTAAGGAGAAAACCCCTGCGTGAGATCCTTACGACTCACAAAGGAGCAACACACTTAGGAATCCTCACGATTCCTAAGGAGAAAATACACCTACGGGATCCTTACGATCCGTAGGGAGAAAATGCTTTATGAGACCCTTATGGTTCATAAAATTGAAAAGCCTTAGGTGATAGGAATCTAAACCTGTCTCCTAAGTCATCGCTCCCCATACCTCAACGGCGAATGATGAGTCGCTCCTGGTACCATATTCCAGTGCAGCGATGCAGACGCCAACAAAGTCCCAAAATGTTTTTGGCCCACCGGTCTGGATCATACATCCTGCAAAACCGTATACAATCCACGGGCGTAAAACAATCCCAATCTCTCCCAAGTCCTACCGGTGAGACCACATTCAAAGTCCCACAAAAAAAAATAATAAAATAAAAATAAAAAAAAATTAAAAAAGGTATGTCCACAAGCAAAATGAGCACGGATGAAAACCCGAAAGGGCTCCGTGAGTAAAAACAGTAGGACTGCCGGCGAGTTTGTGAAAACCTGAAAGGGCGCAAACTTGTGAAAAGGAGTTGAAATGCACTCTCAAAGTCCTCTCGACTTTGAGAGGAGAAAATTCCCACGTGAGATCCTTACGACTCACAAAGGAGCAACACACTTAGGAGTCCCCACGACTCCTAAGGAGAAAATACACCTACGAGATCCTTTCGACTCGTAGGGAGAAAATGCTTTTATGGGACCCTTACGGCCCATAAAATTGAAAAGTCTTGGGTGATAGGGATCTAAACCTGCCTCCTAAGCCATCAATTCCCAAATTCTCTCGGGGCAAATGATGAGTTTCTCCTGGCATTATTCCAGTGCAGCAATGCAGATGCCAAACAAAAAAAAACCAATCCCCAAATCCTCTCAAAGATAGATGATGATTCACTCATGGTACCATATTCCAGCGTAGCGATGCTGATGTCAACCCAAATCACATCAAGTCAAACAACCAATGACCTCCCTGGCAGAATCAAATTCCACCTCGGAAACAGGTCAACTTCATCCCCGACGCCGCAAGAAGCGGGGCAAGTCAAATCCAGAATCGACCGTCCACGTCGCTAAAATGGCAGCACCGACCGTCCACGTCGCTAAAAGAGCAGCAACGACCGTCCAAGTCACAAAAAGGGCAGAACCGACCGTCCAAGTCGCAAAAAGGGCAGCATCGACCGTCCAAGTCGCAAAAAGGGCAGCACCGAACGTCCACATCGCAAAAAGGGCAGCTCCGACCGCCCAAGTCGCAAAAAGGGCAGTACCGACCGTCCACGTCGCTAAAAGGGCAGCACCGACCGTCCAAGTCATAAAAAGGGCAGAACCGACCGTCCACGTCGCTAAAAGGGCAGCACCGACCGTCCAAGTCGCAAAAAGGGCAGAACCGACCGTCCACGTCGTTAAAAGGGCAGCACCGACCGTCCAAGTCGCTAAAAGGGTAGCATCGACCGTCCACGTCGCAAAAAGGGCAGCACCGACCGTCCACGTCGCAAAAAGGGCAGAACCGACCGTCCAAGTCGCTAAAATGGCAGCATCGACCGTCCACGTCGCTAAAAGGGCAGCACCGACCATCCACGTCGCTAAAAGGGCAGCACCGACCGTTCAAGTCGCAAAAAGGGCAGCATCGACCGTCCACGTCGCTAAAAGGGCAGCACCGACCGTCCACGTCGCAAAAAGGGCAGAACCGACCGTCCAAGTCGCTAAAATGGCAGCACCGACCGTCCAAGTCGCAAAAAGGGCAGTACCGACCGTCCAAGTCGCTAAAATGGTAGCACCGACCGTCCACGTCGCAAAAAGGGCAGCACCGACCGTCTAAGTCGCAAAAAGGGCAGAACCGACCGTCCACGTCGCTAAAAGGGCAGCACCGACCGTCCACATCGCAAAAAGGGCAGCACCGACTGCCAAAGTCGCAAAAAGGGCAGTACCGACCGTCCACGTCGCTAAAAGGGCAGCACCGACCGTCCAAGTCGTAAAAAGGGCAGAACCGACCGTCCACGTCGCTAAAAGGACAGCACCGACCGTCCAAGTCGCAAAAAGGGTAGAACCGACCATCCACGTCGCTAAAAGGGCAGCACCGACCGTCCAAGTCGCAAAAAGGGCAGAACCGACCGTCCACGTCGCTAAAAGGGCAGCATCGACCGTCCAAGTCGCAAAAAGGGCAGCATTGACCGTCCATGTCGTAAAAAGGGCAGCGCAGGATTCCTACAAAGCGGGAACCAGATCACTCCGGGCCAGGGAAACGTCTATCACAGACACTCCGTCTCGGAGACATGTCAAGTAACGACCGTCCATGTCGTAAAAAGGGCAGTGCCAGCTTCCTAAAAAGCGAGAACCAAATCAGGTCGCCTCCAAGTAAAAGAAGATCCATCAATTTCATGCACACGACCCACATATGTGGTGTGCATTTATTGATGGGGGGCAATTTGTTGGGGTAAAAATTTACACCCCGGTTGACCAAGTCAAAATCAAAGTCAACCCCAAGCCAAGTGGGCCCAAGCCCAGATCCAACGGCCCATGCCCGGGTCGAGCCCGAACATGAAGCGGCCGGCCTCCCCCCATGCCAAGATAAAAATTTTGTAATAAATAATTTTGTTGTATTTATTTTATTTTATTTTATGGATAAATGTAAGAAAAATAGGCATAAAGCCAAATTTTTGCACAGCCCATGGCTTATGTGCAAAAAGAAATGGCACATGAACCATGGGATAGGCAAAATGCCATTTTGTGAAGCCCAAGGGGCTACGTGTAAAGTGTATGGCCTATAAAGGCAAAGATAATGAAATATCTCACAACCTTTTCTCTCTCCAAAAAAAGTTTTAGATCTGAGATCTTTCCTCCTTCTTCAAGGTTTCAAAACATTCTTCTTTCTTTTGAATTAAATCAAGAGTTTTACTCTTCCTTTTTCAAAACTAAATAGTTTTTCACCACAAAACCCACTAAGGGGAACTCAGATCTGCCATCAGATCTCAAAAAGAAAATATTTTTAAATCTCACATCTCTTTATCTCCAAGATTCGGCCAGCAAAGTCAGAAGAAGAACCCATTTCCTTAACCCAAAGCATCTTAGGAGTTTAACTCCACCCTTTTTTCTCTTTAGAGAATTTCCGGGGCTAAAAGCCCCCCTTTTCCTCGCCGGTGTGCTAGCGCTCGAGCACAAAGCGCCCACGTGTCGACATGTGGCGCGCTTGCGCTCCGGCGTCCTGCGCTCGAGCGCAAAATGCCCACGTGGCGCGCTTGCGCTCCGGCGCCCTGCGCTCGAGCGCAAAACACCCACGTGCCGACATGTGGCACGCTTGCGCTCCAGCGCTCTGCGTTCGAGCGCAAAGCGCCTACGTGCCGACACGTGGCGCGCTTGCGCCCAAGCGCTCAGCGTCCGAGCGCAAAGCGCCCACGTGCCGACGCGTGGCGTGCTACGCCCAAGCGCTCAGCATCCGAGCGCAAAGCGCCTATGTGCTGACACGTGGCGCGTCTGCGCTCAAGCGCCCAGCGTCCGAGCGCAAAGCGCCCACGTGCCGACACATGGCGCGTTGCGCTCCAGCACTCTGCGCTCGAGCGCAAAGCGCCCACGTGCCGACACGTGGCGCGCTTGCGCTCAAGCGCCTAGGCGCTGGCCCCACGCATCCTTTGGATGTCTTTTTCCCCTTTATTTATATATACATATATATATATACATATGTATACATATGTACACATGCACATACTTGGCGACACTGCCCTCGTTGAAATTTTTTTTCTAACGGGGCGTTGCCCCGCAACCCGCAAGGGGGCTGCTAGCCCTCTTGACCCCCAGCCCGCTATCCGGGTAGCGGGACCCCCGTAAAAACTCTGCGTGGCTCCCGATATATCCAAAACCCCCATATCAAAACACAACACACGTACACTGCACATTGAGTTCGCATGACCAGTTTAACCCGTCAATCGGAGGTTCTCTCGCTCCAAAGGCGAGGGGTAATTAACGGCAGCTTAGTTCGCGGCTGCCGGAGATTCGAATCCCCACAATCATTAAACCCCGGCCTACCCTAGGCAGGGGGAATCTGTAGTACGCCTGACAAGCGCACGCGTATTCCCATCTCAATGGGGTGACGAAAAACACCCTACATTCATGTGTTCATTTTGAATTGGAATCTTGTAGATTATAGATTGCCTTGAATCATATTCAAGTCAGATTAACCAGACACAAACCCGAGTCAGACAACCAGGAATGTGAATCGAAGTCTTATAATTGCTAGGGTCCTCAGGGTAATTTATAAAACTTGAGGGGTTTTTTATGTAAAAATACTTTTATATACTTTTCAAAATACACCTCAAGTATTTATTGTTCGTCTTTAGAGTTGTGGATTAGGGTGGATTTTATGTGGTGACATTTCTAGTGAAAATATCCTAGTTTTATGAATAAGGGTATTTATCTGTAATATTGATTATTTCAAGTTCATGGTATTTTAGTGTAAAATTTATTCTTGTGATTTTTAGAAAAAGGTGGAAAATTTATATTATAATAAAATAGGTATTTAAATGATAAATATACATATGTTTATACAAAAATAATTTTAATAAATATTTTATATTCCAAAAATCTCATTTTTTCTTAAGATGTCGTACTTTAAACCTTTCGAGACCGAATGCTCCTTGCGGAGGTCTGAATCTCGCACTACTAAGCCCGATGGTGCACGATAAACCGTACTATCCCTAACAGGTTCCCCAAAGCTGGGTTGTAGCGGCGCTTTGCAAAGATTGTAAAATACTAATTCTTTAGAAAACGGTTTTATAAAGTAAAAGGTATTTATTTGCAAAGAGTAATTTTCCGTATTTTAAATTCTAGGGTTTCCTAAGCCAACTAGCCTATTTCTAAATGGTTTAAACGACAAGTCGTTAGAAGCCTCAAATCGCCTCTTCACCGCCAATTGTGGTCAGGTAAGTACAAGTGAGGAAGGAGGGATCCGCTCACGAATCGTGAGACGGGCCTTTTA
Organism: Agapanthus africanus; assembly: GCA_030015575.1. Lineage (NCBI taxonomy): Eukaryota > Viridiplantae > Streptophyta > Magnoliopsida > Asparagales > Amaryllidaceae > Agapanthus > Agapanthus africanus. Next base: position 17,281,900 of record CM057338.1, read on the forward strand.
AACTTACCTAAGCTCACTTGCCTAGCCTAGACACCACAAAGTCAGATTTAGATAAACGATCGATGTCCACAACTTATCGTATTTCCTAATGAGAGGTATTTGTTTAAAAGTGTATCAAATTTAAAACTTTTAAGAATGGTTTTATTAAGAATATGGTATTTAAATGAAAGTTTTGTTTTATCGTATTCTAAGTCCTTTGATGATTTCGTTTAGGTTTGTATTTGCGTGTGTGTGGAGGTAGGTCATTACCTCGTGCTCTACTTTAAATGTACAACAAAGTTTAGGGGTTAAATGTGAAATCGAAACATGATGGTATTAAAGTGAAAAATACGATAGATTAGAAAGGTTATCATTTCATGTGAGAAAACTTGTTCAAATTATTCATTGAATGTTTAATAGTCAACAATAAGATGTTTAAGCATGATTGAATTGATTAGAAGTGAAATTTTATACAAGAACGAGTCGGAAATCGGATTTGTTCCGATTCCGTCGGGTTTCGTAATTTCGTATTTTAAAGAAATAGAAAGGGGAATAGAATGGGACTTACGGGTTTCGATCTATACTAAGGAGTGTAGGGGAACTAAACGAGTTGCCGAGGCATTGCATCGTCGCCGGTTGTTTCTAAAAACGTCGCCGGAATTCCCGCCGGAATTTCGTCGGAGCTTCGCCGCGAACTTGTTTTCAAAGTACACAACTCTTGGAAAATTTTTGAGAGAGTGGCTCAAGATTTTGGGGTGAGAGGGTAGTGTGTAGGGTTAGTATTTATAGGGTTAGGCTAGGGTTAGGGTAGATGAAAAGTTAAAATAAAAATGTGATAAAATGTAATAAAAATGTATTAAAAGTGGAGTAATTGGGGTTTTTAAAGAGTTCTGAAAGTGGTCTGAGGCTAAAATTTTGCAGGTGCATAAGGAATATGAAAAGACACAACTTTCATGTTGGGGCGTCGCCGGAATCGGCCGACTCGGGGGTGACTCGGCCGTGACTCGGTCGGAGCACGGAGTCGGCCGAGTCAAGGCTGAGTTGGCCGATTCCCGGCCGAGTCCGGCGGCCAGGATCCCCCCGACGGTTCATCTAACTCCTACAAGTGTTACATATTTGGGTGTAGTGGGGTTTTTGTGAGATATGCACGTGTAAACTCTTGGTATTCTAAAGGTTATAAAAAAAATCAATATTAAAAATATTGTGGGATATGGGATTTGAACTCTGGTGGCTTGGTTCAGCAGTGCAAGGTGATACCAATGAGCTACAAGCTCCTTCTTGTAATTATGGTGTGAAATAATTACTTAAAGTGGTAACAGCAACATTAAATACCCCAAGTATACTTTAATTTTAAAACAATTTTATGTACACTAAAATGGAGTTATTTAAAAACAAAATAATTACTTATATATTGTGCTCATGTTAAAATACTCTTTTATGGATTTTGAAAAAAATGTATAGAAAAGTGTATAGAAAAATTAGGGTTGTTACAATCTAAGCAATATAAAAGTAAATACACAAGAGGCAAGATATAATAAAAACGACAACTTTTATTTATTAACATTCTTTTGTACAATGCATAAAAAAGAAATACAACTGAAATAAAACGATGCCTAAACAATGGCATAACAGGAAATGAAAAGTACTGAATGGAAAATGTACAATGAAACTAGAGCTCTGGTTCTTCAGCAAACTGCTCCAAGTCTTCTGCAGATGGCTCGATCTCTGCCGGGTCCAAACCACCTGACGACATTCAAAGAAGAAAGAAATAGAATGTCTTCAGCGAACAGGTCGCTCGGTAAGTCCCAAAGATAAGAGAAAATTATAGTAGACAGAATAAGAAGGTATCTTTTAAAGTTGTATTATCTTGTTGTAATGTTGTGTTACCGCTGTTGTTTGTAGCTTAGTACAGAAGGATGCCAGTGTATACGAGAGGGGTCTCTGTATGTTAGAGACCAGGGCAAACGGAATGTACAAGGAACCGTTAAGCTACGGTACAACAGCAACGGAATATAGGTTAGGTGTCTTAATCTTACCGCCTCGTGCCACTTTTAACACCTTCCGTACCAATCTACCCCTTAAACCCCGTAGTATTATGATTGTATTGTTTATCTTGTAAATATAATTGAGTGTATAATTGAAAGACTGGCCGAAACCATGATATCAGTAAACGGATGTATCCGTAGAATCATCTAAATGGAATAACTGGAGAAACATGTAAATGGAATATATATATATCCATGGTTCGGTTCAGCCGAATTGTATAGATTGATAATTGGATTCATGAATTCATGTGTTCATATTGAATTGGAATATTGTAGATTGTAGATTGTACTTGAATCATATTCAAGTCAGATATAATCAGACTCAAACCAGAGTCAGACAATTGGAAATGTATATCAAGTCTTGATTATTTCTTAAACCTATAATTGCTAGGGTCCTTATGGTAATTTATAAAACTTGAGGGGTTTTATGTAAAAATACTTTTATATACTTTTCAGAATACACCTCAAGTCTTAATTATTCGTCTTTAGATTTGTAATGAAAGTGGATTTTATATTGTGATATTTCTAGTGAAAATATCCTAATTTCATAAATAAAGGTATTTATTTGTAGTATTGAGTTATGTGGAATTTATGGTATTTTAGTGTAAAATTTATTCTTGTGATTTTTTAGAAAAAGGTGGAATATTTTATCATAAAAAAATAGATATTTTAATGATAAATATACATATATTTATACAAAAATAATTTTAATAAATATTTTATAGTCTAAAAATCTCATTTTCTTAAGATGTCGTATTTTAAATGTTTCGAGACCGAATGCTACTTGCGGAGGTCTAAATCTCGCACTACTAAGCTCGAGGATGTGCGATAAACCGCACCATCCCGAACGGGTTCCCCAAAATGGGTTGTAGCGGCGCTTTGCAAAGATTGTAAAATACTAAATCCTTTAGAAAACGGTTTTAAGTAAATGGTATTTATTTGTCAATTTTCCATATTTTTTTGTTTTAGGGTCTCCTAAGTCAACTAGACTATTCCTAACTGGTCTAAACGGCTAGTTGTGAGATGCCTCAAATCGCCTCTTCACCGTCAATTGTGGCCAGGTAAGTACAAGTGAGGAAAGGAGGGATCCGCTCACAAATCACCGTGAGACAGGACTTTTAAAGTTACCTTTCTCACTTGCCTAGCCTAGACACCACAAAATTAGGTTTAGATAAACGACCGATGTCCATAACTTATCGTATTTTCCTAATAAGAGATAGATATTCAAAAAGTGTAACTATACTAAATCTTTTAGTAATGGTTTTATTAAGTCGAGGGTATTTAAGTGAAAATATTGTTTTCTCGTATTCTAAGTTTTCGATGGTTTCGGGTTAGGTTGTGTATGAGTGTGTGAGGAGGTAGGTCGTTATCCCGTGCTCTATTTTAAATGTATAGCAAGTTTGATGGAGTTAAATAAAAGATTGAAACAATGTGGTATTTAAGTGAAAAATATGATAAATTGAAATAGCTATCATTTCATGTGATGAAACTTGTTCAAATTGTTTGATTAGTGTTTAATAGTCAACATGAGGAAGTTTAAGTATGATTGTATTAGTGAGAAATGGAATTTTATAGAAAACCGAATCGGAAATCGGATTTGTTCCGATTCCGTCGGGTTTTGTAATTTCGTATTTTTTGAATAGAAAAGAGGGAAAGAAGAGGGACTTACGGGTTTTAGATTACACTAAAGGGTGAGAGGGAACTAGAGGGATCGCTGATGTGTTGTGTCGTCGCCGGTAGTTCCCAAAACGATCGCCGGAAGTTCCGCCGGGAATTCGTCGGAGTTTCGCCTCGAGCTTGTTTTCAAAGTACACAGGTTTTATTGGAATTTTGAGAGAGTGGGCTCAGAATTTTGGGTGAGAGGGTAGAGGGTAGATGGTGTATTTATAGGGTAGGGTAGGGTTAGGGCAGATGAAGGGTTTTTAATAAAAAAATTGTAAAAATATAGAAAATTCATTAAAAATTAGAGTAATTAGGTGTTAATGGGCATTCTGGAACCGATCCAATAAATTATAGTATGCAGGGGGTTAGAGAAGGAGAAAAGACAGATTTTTGGTGTTGGGGACTCGGCCGTCCGGCCGAGTCCGGCCGGCAGCTCCGGCCCGAGTCGGCCGGTCCGCCGGCCGACTCGATCGAGTCAGGCCGAGTCGGGGTGCTAGGGGGTGGGGGGTCGTCAGGTGAAGGCTCTGGTATTTTTAGTTTTTCAGTTTTAGTTCAAGTTTTGGGAGTTATGGTGTGTGGACTGTTGGGCTTTTAAAGGATTTAAAACAAAATAATATAAAAAATAATGTGGAGCAGGGGATTTGAACTCTGGTGGTTTGGTTCAGCAGTGCAAGGTATTACCAATGAGCTACAAGCTGCTTCTTGTAATTATGGAGCTATTTAATTAGTTAAAGTAATAACAGCAAATGTAAATACCCTAAGTATACATCAATTTTAAAGCAAATTTTGTATACTAAAAATGGAGTTGTTACATTATTTTAACTTGTAATTAAAAAGCAAAATAATTACTTATATCTTGTGCTCAGGCTAAAATACCCCTTTATGGATTTTGAAAAAAAAATATTTGAAAAAATTTGTATAGGAAATTTAGGGTTGTTACACATCCACCCCATGTCATGGGTGCGATTGTAGTTATGTGGTCCTATTTCAGTTGCCAAATTTGTTTTCATTCATCTGCCGGAATTGTTTAATCTGAGATTCAAAGGATCATAACTATTAATTATGGATTTCAATTTGAGCAAACTCAAGTTGCTAGAATATCTAAAGAGGATTAGATATATTTTGTTCCTAAGTTAATTTACCTGAAAATTTATAGAAGTTCATGAAAACCGGATCATAATAAAATGCGACGAATCTGAACAACAACAGAAATTATCTGCGTTGTTGTAGTAAAATAGGTATAATTTCCTACCCACTTATCATAATCGGGATTTGGTTGTTGCGAATCGTTTAAGACTCCCAGAAGTAAATTTTTTTGTCCAATAAAGAAAACCATAATCTGAACCAAAACCTACCAAAAATGTAAAATACTATTGGTGTACGAATTCAGAAATTTACACTATCCTGATCTGCGCACTGTTACAAAAACTTTCGTAACTTTTATATTAGGAACCTGATCGAAGCAAACTCAGTCTCGTTGTTTACACGACACTCTGAACTACAATTTATTTTGTGTATGATTCCAAAATTCTAAACCAAAATCATAAATTTTTGCATGCGAACTTATACTTATTTCCGTCCTTAAACTGAACTATTATTACATACTTAGTGTATATATAGATATTTAGAATTATATCTATGACTGGACCTGCATTCTTAAGAGTCTCATGACCGAGTCATGAATGTGCCAGTGTTTCCTGGCCCCTGGATGATAGCCTTGGGTCTGTGAATACTCCAGTGGTTGTTGGAGTCCCATTACTCATGAGTGGGCACGTATTTCCTTACCCCTGGAAGACAGCCCTGGGTTTGTGAATACTCCCGCGTTAGATTATTCTATCTTGACCTGAACCTGATATGAACCATTTGAATATCTTAAATCTTGTGAATCTAATGAACATCTTGAATCTCGTAAATCTCGTGAACATGACATGTATACTATTTATTGGATACATATACTATATATATATATATATATATTAACTCGAAAATGGGGTATTTATGTGTAACAGAGGATCATATCTTGTTTCTCGTGGTACCAAAAGAAAAACGGTACATTGCATTACACACACACACACATATACATATATACATACATACATACATACACACACACACACACACACACACACACACACACACATATATCTTGAATCTCGTGTTGTAGTTCCGTGGCATTACGTGTAGGTGCACGGCAGCGCCCCGGCCGTCTTTCCGAGGCCAAAATGCGGAATCAAAAATTTTCTTAACTTTATAAACCGGCGCCACCGCGGACGATAAACCCGGATCGGGCCATTAACCTACTCCTAACTAACAAGAGAAGGGGGTAGAGAGATATACCGAGCGATCCGTGTCCTTCGGTCTTCTCGTCGTCGTCCCGATCTCCCCGCGGAATCTCCGGTCTTCATCTCCTCGTCGGAAGGGCACCACATCGCCGGGTTCTTTTACGGGCTTCCACCTCTGGACCGAGGCAACTCGGGCACGAAGTTGGCGAGCCGACGTGCCCAAGAATTTCTGTAGAATAAGTGTAGTGCTCTTTGTCTCTATTGGGGTTGAAGTTGCCCTTTTTAGTGGAGGTGAAGATAGAAATCAAGTAGTGAGCTTTTGAGATGAACCAAGACCATTTTTGAGCAAGCCAATGAGACCAATTCCCTTCACAAAAATTTGGGACAGCCCCTAAAGGGAATGGCCGGCCTCATCTAGGAGAGAATGAGAGGAGAGAGTCTATGGATCAAAAATGAGAGTGGGCCCAATCATGCAAGAGAGAGAAAGGGTTATCATGAGAAGAAATGATCACTAACCAAAACCAACACTCCATCAACCATCATGAAAACCATGTCCCCACAAAAGTCAAGCCATGATGAAGTCAAGAAGTCAAATGGTGGTGCAACCATCATGAAGCAACAATATGAAAAGACCACCCTCCACAATGCTAATTTGCACAATTGCAAATAAGCCCTCCTCCACCAATTTTCAGCCGAGGAAAGAAACAAAGGAAATTGGCCGAAACGGAAAGCAAACTGGCAACTTCATAAAACTGATCCCGTAATGAATTACAGGAAAACCCCGTGACTGTATATACATACCCGCATTTGTATTCCAACCGAATACAAATGCAAAGAGACAAAATCTACACTGTACAATACTAGGATCCGGCTTAAACCAAAGCCCGCTAGTATTATCCGTCCGATCATGATTCATGCAATACCGCACGTATTTGATTGAACCCTGCCATATCTCCATATGGCCTCTACAGCGTTTCGCCCGAAACTTGAGAAAACGGTCTGTAGGGGACTCTAAAGACTCGTCAACACTTTGGCTGTGGATTTAACCACAAGCACGCCAGAGGTATTAGCCATACATAACGGGCTACCAGGTATTGACCAAAAGGGACGTCGATGAGCGAACCCATCCTGACACCCTACTGAGCCTGTCAGTGACAATATCCGTACAGTCCGGTCCGTTCGTCTATGAGTATCGCATGGCGGGCCTAGGGGATTGGTAAAAGTCAGACCCCCAAAAGCGGTACAAGTCATGTCGGAGTGTTGCCCAGAACACCCTGAGATACTACTGGAATACCTACCGGTAAATCTTTTGCCTCGGCCGATGGCTTTGTGTAATGGCTCTCCTAGACACAGCGCGACCTCACCCCCAATACTGGGAGAGACGAACCCCTGCAGATCCGCTCACTGCCTCCATGTGGCTCGAGACTGTACCCAACTAAAACCTGTTTGCACGACTCCTTTGAGCCGTGGTAGGGTAGTAATCAAAGTACAGTGGGAACTCACACGAGACAAATGACGATCTCAGGTCGATGAACTAACCTGTACACATGTCACCTGGAAACTGCTATCTGACGTCAGGTATAAGACCAACTAGCATGTTTCCGGCGAGTCCTGTCCGGTGTACTCATAACCCAATGAGCACCTGTATACATCTTAGGTGAACCAACTGACACCAGTGGCTTGTGAGACCGGCCACCGCCCCTCGTCGGGGTTTCGACTGTATACACTGGTCTACTCTGGAGTATCGATACCCTATCTCGAAACTCCCACGACTAGGGACCTTTTAAGGATGTGCTTATAGACTACCAGCTCCCACGTATATGATCGCCCTCATACTGCTGGCAGTCAAGCAAGAATCCTATGGGCTCTATCAACGTGTAATAGCGACCTGTAAGGTCACCTAAAGCAGTACACGATGATAAAGATAAACCAGATAGCATACTATCATCTTGAGTAAGACTGTCCTACCGGTATAGGTCCTCCCTCAATCATTGCAATCATGTGCCTGTGATCCAATAATTGACTCTGAGGGCACTATCTCCAACATTACGGAATATCCTGATTATATAATAAAACTCCCACAATCGAGCTTATATTTATACCTTTATTTATACTTATATTTATATTTGTACATATGCTTATGCTTATGGTTATGCTTATATTTATACTTGTACTTATATTTATTGTCACGCCCCGCTTCCCAGTATACGGGCAGAGGACGCGACGAGGCCGCTACGTATTTACTGTGAAGTAAATACGCTAAGCGTATCTAAGCAACATAAAAGTAAATGCACAAGAAACAAGATATAATCAAAACAGCAACTTTATTTATTCACATTCTTTCTGTACAATACAGGGAAAGTAAATACAACTGATAAAAAGCAATGCCGAACAATGGCATAACAGAAATGAAAAGTACTGAATGAAAAGTGTACAATGAACTAGAGCTCGGGGTCTTCACTAAATTGGTCCAAGTCTTCAGCAGTGGGCTCGATCTCTGACGTGTCCAGATCACCTGAAGACATTCAAAGAAGAAAGAAAGAGAATGTCGTCAGCGAACAGATTACTCGGTAAGTCCCAAAGAGAAGGGAGAAATAGAAAAGACAGAGAGTAAGAGAGAGAGAGTAGCTTTTAATGTTGTATTATATTGTTATAATGTTGTATTTAGTGTTAACGCTGTTGTTTATAGCTTGGTTCAGAAGGATGCCAGTGTATACGAGAGGAGTCTCTATATGCCAGAGACTAGAGGCAAATGGAAGTACAAGGCTCCGTTATACAACCCGGAACAACGGCAATTGGATTCAGGTTAGGTGTCTTAATCTTGCAGTCTCGTGCCACTTTTAACACCTTCCGTACCAATCTACCCCTCAAACCCCGTAGTGTTTTGATTGTATTGTTTGTCTTGTATTGTAACTGTATAGATTGTATAATTAGATGACTGACCGAAACCATGATATCAGTAAACGGATGTAACCGTAGAATCATGTAAATGGAATAACTGGAGAGCCATGTAAATGGAATGTATATCCATGGTTCGGTTCAGTCAAGTTGTATAGATTGATAATTGGATTCATGAATTCATGTTGAATTGTAATATTGAAGATTGTAGATTGTAGATTATACTTGAATCATATTCAAATCAGATTATAATGAGACCTAAACCGAGTCAGACAATTAGAAAGGTAAATTGAACTCCTGATTGTTTTGATGTTATCGGTAACCGCTGCACATGGGCGGCAGGCTATGTGTCTTTTTCAAAGACGATTACCGTATTGATAACACCGTTGTTAAGTTGTCTACTTTTGGCTCCCTGAGGCTCAAGAGATTGGTCCCGCTTAAATCTATATTTACTAGGGTCCTTAGGGTAATTTATAGAACTTGAGGGGTTTTATGTAAAAATACTTTATAAAGTTTTCAAAATACACCCCAAGTATTTATTATCGTCTTTAGAGTTGTAATAAATATAGATTTTATATTTGTGATATTTCTAATGAGAATATCCTATTTTCATGTTAAATAGTATTTATTTGTAATATTGGTTTTGTGTGGAATTCATGATATTTTAGTGTAAAATTGATTCTTGTGATATTTTTAGCAAAAGGTGGAATATTTATAATACTTCAAAATAGATATTTTTATGTTACATATACATATATTTATATGAAAATAATTTTTGTATATATCTATAATATTCTAGAAATCTCGTTTTCTTAAGATGTCGTATTTAAAATCTTTCGAAACCGAATGCTCCTTGCGGAGGTCTGCATCTCGCACTACTAAGCCCGAGGATGTGCGATAATCTGCACCATCCAGAACGGGTTCCCCAAAATGGGTTGTAGCGGCGCTTTGCAAAGATTGTATAAATACTAAATCCTTTAGAAAACGGTTTTATTAAGTAAATGGTATTTATTTGCAATGATGTCGTTTTCTCATATTCTATATTCCCAAGGGTATTGTGCTATGTTGCATATGAGTGTATGAGGAGGTAGGTCATTACCTCGTGATCTACTTAAAGGTATAGCAAGTTTTGTGATGTTAAATGTAGAATTGAAACTATGTGGTATTTAAATGAAAAATACGGTAAAATGAAATAGCAATTGTTTTTATGATATGAAACTTGATCAATTTAGTTGATTAGTGTTTAATAGTCAACATGAAAGGGTTTAAGTATAATTGTATTAAAGAAAAGTGAAGTTTTATAAAGAAACCGAATCGGAAATCGGATTTGTTTCGATTTTGTTGGGTTTTGTAATTCCGTATTTTTTTGAAAGAAAAGATAGATAGAATGGGGACTTACGGGTTTAGGACAACCAGGAGAGGGAGAAGGATCGGGAGGAGTCGCCGGTGCGTCCTTTCGTCGCCGGGAGCTCCTAGAGCCGTCGTCGGAATTTCCGCCGAAGAATTCGCCGGAGCTTCGCCTTTCGCTCACTTCGATTGCACACAAGGGTTTCTAGTGATTTCTTAAGATTTGGCTCAGAGTTTTGGGGTGAGGGGGTAGTGTGTAGGGTTGGTATTTATAGGGTTAGGCTAGGGTTAGGCTAGATGAAGGGTTTTAAATTAAAAAATGTAAAAATATATGAAAATTCATTAAAAATGGAGTAAAATGGACTTTATGACTTCTCTGGAATCGATCTGAGTAATTGGAGTGTGCAGCGGTGTTTAGAATGCCAAAATCCACAACCCTTCAGTTGACAACTCGGCCGAATCGGCAACTCCGGCCGGCGGCGGCGGGCCGAGTCGGCCGGTCCGGGCCGAGTTCGATGGTCGGAGGGTGCCTCGTCGTTTGGTGATCTCACTGGTATATTTACTTTTTCATGCGTAGTGGAAATTTTAGGAGGTAGCACGTGTTGACTCTTGAACTTCTAAAAATTTCAAAATAAAACAATATTAAAAATAATGTGGGGTATGGGATTTGAACTCTGGTGGCTTGGTTCAGCAGTGCAAGGTATTACCAATGAGCCAGAAGCTCTTTCTTGTAATTATGGAGATAAATAATTTCATAAAGTAATAACAGTAAATATAAATACCCAAGGTATAAATTAATTTTAAAGCAAATTTTTGTACACTAAAAATGGAGTTGTTATATTCTTTTAACTTGTACTTAAAAAGCAGAATAATTACTTATATCTTGTGCTCATGCTAAAATACCCTTTTATGGATTTTGAAAAAAAAATATTTTGAAAAAAAATTTGTATAGGAAATTTAGGGTTGTTATATTCTACCCTCCTTATAAAAATTTCGTCCTCGAAATTTGTAAAAGGAAAGTGTAACAAATTCAAGAAAAGTTTTGTGACCAGAGTACCGATAGTGTGTGGCAAAAAAAAATAACAAGGTGGTGCAAGGGTTTTAAAAATGTGGAAAAGGCTTACCGATATTACCTTGACCTACAGTCTCGGCTTCTACGGCTGCTAATGTGAAAGTCTGTCGCCGTGGGTCATTCCTTCTAGCTGGAGGCACATTCTGTCCTTGGGGCTTGTTTTTCTGCCCTCAAGGCATGTTCCTCATTGCCTGATGGAATTGGCGAGTCGGCTGTGCAGGTGATGGAGCAGGGAGTGCAAAACGAGGTGTAGGATCCTGGATATCTGGCCGCTGTGGGTAGTTGGTGTATGTGTGAGCTGGATTGCAATTATAAGGACAAATCCCAATTCTGTGGTTGGATGCGCCACAAATTAGACACATGCCTTTTGCGCGCTTACAGTCCTTCCACAAGTGTCCCTTTCTATGGCAGTAGTGGCAAATTTCTTCAGTTCTCCTGGGTTCAAACGATGGCCTGGAAGAGGCTCCTTCTTCCATTTGAGTGGCAGGGCATTTCAAACCGGTAGATTGGGGTCTGTCCTTCGCCTTTATCACTGTCTCATAACTGCGGGCAGCTTCCAAAGCATCTTCATGTGTGTAAATTTCCCTGGCTAGTGCAGCCTGGATTTCCGTGTCCAAACCCTATTGAAATCGACGGTCTCTGATCTCATCCGTCGGTATGAGGTGTGCCGTAAATATGTTACGGTCTTGTGTTAGCTGTGTAGTATGTGATATCTAAAAAGTTGAAATACTGTGACATATCTTACCGACTGAGCATGGTGAACTCAGCGTCATACTCATCTACCGATTTGATCCACATCGAACCTTGTTGCAGATGAATAAACTGCTGTTCCATGTCAAACCTAGCAGTCACAGGGAAGTACTTCGCATCGAACTTATCGCGAAAAGTCTTCCATTCAATGGGCTGTTCAAGACGGCTTTTTTCCGCCTTCCACCAGTTTCGTGCATTGTCCGTGAGCTGTAATTTTGCCGCACAAACCCAAGCTATATCTGGCACTTGTGCTGCTGCCAGATCATCCTCGATACTCTGAGTCCATTCCTTAGCTTCCAGTGGGCTCCCCTTTCCTGAGAACTATTTGGGATGTAAAGCTCTGAATTGCTTCACCCCAGGTGCTTCAGCCTCGGGACGGTACAAGAGCTGCTGTTGTCCCTCTAGGAGGCTGCGGATTGCTTCAAGCAGAACTGTTTGCTCATTGGGTGGAGCAAGAATGGCAGGTATGATTGGTAGTGAAGGTGGAGTGTTGTTGACATTGGTGCTGGTGTTGTTTGGTGAATCCATAACCTTGAATGAAAAATTTAGGTTAGGATAGATTCAAAGTATATGATTTAAAGAATAAGAAATGATGGGATTCAAGGAACATGATTGTAAAGAATGTTTTAGTTGCTGGTTCTTATGTTATATTGCTTAGGTTGTTCACGCAGAACAGAACTGCATAGTATGGTTCTATACAGCTCTGACCTGCATGGGCCACCAACAAAACCTGTCACGACCCGCTTCTCAGTATATAGGCAGAGGACGCGACGAGGCCGTTGCGTATTTACTGTGAAGTAAATACGCTAAGCGTATCTAAGCAACATAAAAGTAAATGTACAAGAGACAAGATATAATCAAAACAGCAACTTTATTTATTCACATTCTTTCTGTACAATACATGGAAAGTAAATACAACTGATAAAAAGCAATGCCGAAACAATGGCATAACAGAAATAAAAAGTACTGAATGGAAAGTGTACAATGAACTAGAGCTCGGGGTCTTCACTGAATTGGTCCAAGTCTTCACTCGTGGGCTCGATCTCTGACGTGTCCAGATCACCTGACGACATTCAAAGAAGAAAGAAAGAGAATATCGTCAGCGAACAGATCGCTCGGTAAATCCCAAAGAGAAGGGAGAAGTAGAAAAGACAGAGAGTAAGAGAGAGAGAGAGAGAGTAGCTTTTAATGTTGTATCATATTGTTATAATGTTGTATTTAGTGTTAACGCTGCTGTTTGTAGCTTGGTACAGAAGGATGCCAGTGTATACGAGAGGAGTCTCTATATGCCAGAGACTAGAGGAAAATGGAAGTACAAAGCTCCGTTATACAACCCGGAACAACGGCAATTGGATTCAGATTAGGTGTCTTAATCTTGCAGTCTCGTGCTACTTTTATCACCTTCCGTACCAATCTACCCTTTAAACCCCGTAGTGTTTTGATTGTATTGTTTGTCTTGTATTGTAACTGTATAGATTGTATAATTGGACGACTGACCGAAAGCATGATATCAGTAAACGGATGTAACCGTAGAATCATATAAATGGAATAACTGGAGAACCATGTAAATGGAATGTATATCCATGGTTCGGTTCAGTCAAGTTGTATAGATTGATAATTGGATTCATGAATTCATGTTGAATTGTAATATTGTAGATTGTAGATTGTACTTGAATCATATTCAAGTCGGATTATAATGAGACTCAAACTGAATCAGACAATTGGAAAGGTAAATTGAAGTCCTGATTGTTTTGATGTTATCGGTAACCGCTGCACATGGGCGGCAGGATTTGTGTCTTTTTCAAAGATGATTACCGTATTGATAGCACCGTTGTTAATTTGTCTACCTTAGATAGGCAAGCACCCACTTCTCCGGCTCTCTGAGGCTCAAGAGATTGGTCCAGCTTAAACCTATATTTACTAGGGTTCTTAGGGTAATTTATAGAACTTGAGGGTTTTTTATGTAAAAATACTTTATAAAGTTTTCAAAATACACCCAAGTATTTATTATCGTCTTTAGAGTTGTAATAAATGTAGATTTTATATTTTTGATATTTCTAATGAGAATATCCTTTTTTCATGATAAATGGTATTTATTTGTAATATTGGTTTTGCATGGAATTCATGGTATTTTAGTGTAAAATTGATTCTTGTGATATTTTTAGCAAAAGGTGGAATATTTATAATACTTCAAAATAGATATTTTTATGTTACATATACATATATTTATATGAAAATAATTTTCTTATATATCTATAATAATCTAGAAATCTCGTTTTTTTAAGATGTCGTATTTTAAATCTTTCGAGACCGAATGCTCCTTGCGGAGATCTGAATCTCGTACTACTAAGCCCTAGGATGTACGATGATCCGTACCATCCCGAACGGGTTTCCCAAAATGGGTTGTAGCGGCGCTTTTGGAAGATTGTATAAATACTAAATCCTTTAGAAAACGGTTTTATTAAGTAAATGGTATTTATTTGCAATGATGTCGTTTTCCCGTATTCTATATTCCCAAGGGTATTGTGCTATGTTGCATATGAGTGTGTGAGGAGGTAGGTCATTACCTCGTTATCTACTTAAAGGTATAGCAAGTTTTGTGATGTTAAATAGAATTGAAACTATGTGGTATTTAAATGAAAAATACGGTAAAATGAAATAGTAATTATTTTTATGATATGAAACTTGATCAATTTGGTTGATTAGTGTTTAATAGTCAACATGAAAGGGTTTAAGCATAATTGTATTAAAGAAAAGTGAAGTTTTATAAAGAAACCGAATCGGAAATCGGATTTGTTCCGATTCCGTCGGGTTTTGTAATTCCGTATTTTTTTGAAAGAAAATAAAGATAGAAATAGGGACTTACGGGTTTAGGACAACCAGGAGAGGGAGAAAGATCGGGAGGAGTCGCCGGTGCGTCGTTTTGTCGCCGGGAGCTCCTTGAGTCGTCGTCGGAATTTCCGCCGGAGAATTCGCCGGAGCTTCGCCTTTCGCTCACTTCGATTGCACACAAGGGTTTCTAGTGATTTCTTGAGATTTGGCTCAGAGTTTTGGGTTAAGGGGGTAGTGTGTAGGGTTGGTATTTATAGGGTTAGGCTAGGGTTAGGGTAGATGAAGGGTTTTAAATTAAAAAATGTAAAATATATGAAAATTCATTAAAAATGGAGTAAAATGGACTTTATGACTTCTCTCGAACCAATCTGAGTAATTGGAGTGTGCAGGGGGGGTTTAGAATGCCAAGTTCCATAACTCTTCAGTTGACAACTCGGCCGAATCGGCAACTCCGGCCGGCGGCGGCGGGCCGAGTCGGCCGGTCCACCGGCTGAGTTGGCCGATCCGGGCCGAGTTCGATGGTCGGAGGGTGCCTTGTCGTTTGGTGATCTCACTGGTACATTTACTTTTTCTTGTGTAGTGGGAATTTTGGGAGGTAGCACGTGTTGACTCTTGAACTTTTAAAAATTTCAAAATAAAACAATATTAAAAATAATGTGGGGTATGAGATTTGAACTCTGGTGGCTTGGTTCAGTAGTGCAAGGAATTACCAATGAGCCACAAGCTCCTTCTTGTAATTATGGAGCTAAATAATCACTTAAAATAATAACAGTAAATGTAAATACCCCAAGTATACATTAATTTTAAAGCAAATTTTTGTACACTAAAAATGGAGTTGTTACATTCTTTTAATTTGTAATTAAAAAACAAAATAATTACTTATATTTTGTGCTCAGGCTAAAATACCCCTTTATGGATTTTGAAAAAGAAAATATTTTGAAAAAAAATTTGTATAGGAAATTTAGGGTTGTTACATTCTACCCTCCTTATAAAAATTTCGTCCTCGAAATTTGTAAAAGGAAAGTTTAACAAATTCAAGGAAAGTTTTGTGACTGGAGTACCGATAGTGTGTGGCAAAAAAAAAAATAACAAGGTGGTGCAAGGGTTTTAAAAATGTGAAAAAGGCTTACCGATGTTACCTTGACCTACAATCTCGTCTTCTACGGCTGCTAATGTGAAAGTCTGTCGTTGTGGGTCATTCCTTCTAGCTGGAGGCACATTCTGTCCTTGGGGCTTGTTTTTCTGCTCTCGAGGCATGTTCCTCATTGCCTGATGGAATTGGCGAGTAGGCTGTGCAGGTGATGGAGCAGGGAGTGCAAAACGAGGTGTAGGATCCTGGATATCTGGCCGCTGCGGGTAGTTGGTGTGTGTGTGAGCTGGATTGCAATTATAAGGGCAAATCCCAATTCCGTGGTTGGATGCGCCACAAATTAGACACAGGCCTTTTGCGCGCTTACAGTCCTTCCACAAGTGTCCCTTTCTATGGCAG
The DNA here is from genome assembly GCA_030015575.1 of Agapanthus africanus. Taxonomy (NCBI): domain Eukaryota; kingdom Viridiplantae; phylum Streptophyta; class Magnoliopsida; order Asparagales; family Amaryllidaceae; genus Agapanthus; species Agapanthus africanus. Next base: position 17,298,256 of record CM057338.1, read on the forward strand.
TAGTGGCAAATTTCTTCAGTTCTCCTGGGTTCAAACGATGGTCTGGAAGAGGCTCCACCTGCCATTTGAGTGGCAGGGCATTTCAATCCGGTAGATTGGGGTCTGCCCCTCACCTTTATCACTGTCTCATAACCGCGGGCAGCTTCCAAAGCATCTTCATGTGTGTAAATTTCCCTGTGGCTAGTGCAGCCTGGATTTCCGTGTCCAAACCCTGTTGAAATCGACGGTCTCTGATCTCATCCGTCGGTATGAGGTGTGCCGCAAATATTTTACGGTCTTGTGTTAGCTGTGTAGTATGTGATATCTAAAAATTTGAAATACTGTGACATATCTTATCGACTGAGCATGGTGAACTCAGCGTCATACTTATCTACCGATTTGATCCACATCGAACCTTATTGCAGAAGAATAAACTGCTGTTCCATGTCAAACCTGGCAGTCACAGGGAAGTACTTCGCATCGAATTTATCGTGGGAAGTCTTCCATTCAATGGGCTGTTCAAGACGGCTTTTTTCCGCCTTCCACCAGTTTCGTGCATTGTCCGTGAGCTGTAATTTTGCCACACGAACCCAAGCTATATCTGGCACTTGTACTGCTGCCAGATCATCCTCGATACTCTGAGCCCATTCCTCAGCTTCCAGTGGGCTCCCCTTTCCTGAGAATTGTTTGGGATGTAAAGCTCTGAATTGCTTCACCCCAGGTATTTCAGTCTCGTGACGGTTCAAGAGCTGCTGCTGTCCCTCCAAGAGCCTGCGGATTACCTCAAGCAGAACTGTTTGCTCGTTAGGTGGAGTAGGAACGGCAGGTATGATTGGTAGTGGAGGTGGAGTGTTGTTGACATTGGTGCTGGTGTTGTTTGGTGAATCCATAACCTTGAATGAAAAATTTAGGTTAGGACAGATTCAAAGTATATGATTCAAAGAATAAGAAATGATTGGATTCAAGGAACATGATTGTAAAGAATGTTTTAGTTGCTGGTTTTGTGTTATATTGCTTAGGTTGTACACGCAAAACAGAACCGTATAGTATGGTTCTATACAGCTCTAACCTGCATGGGCCACCAACAAAACATGTCACGCCCCGCTTCCCAGTATACGGGCAAAGGACGCGACGAGACCGCTACGTATTTACTATGAAGTAAATACGCTAAGCGTATCTAAGCAACATAAAAGTAAATGTACAAGAGACAAGATATTATCAAAACAACAACTTTATTTATTCACGTTCTTTCTATACAATACATGGAAAGTAAATACAACTGATAAAAAGCAATGCCGAAACAATGGCATAACAGAAATGAAAAGTACTGAATGGATAGTGTACAATGAACTAGGGCTCGGGGTCTTCACTGAATTGGTCCAAATCTTCACTCGTGGGCTCGATCTCTGACGTGTCCAGATCACCTGACGATATTCAAAGAAGAAAGAAAGAGAATGTCATCAACGAACAGATCGCTCGGTAAGTCCCAAAGAGAAGGGAAAAGTAGAAAAGACAGAGAGTAAGAGGGAGAGAGTAGCTTTTAATGTTGTATTATATTGTTATAATGTTGTATTTAGTGTTAACGTTGTTATTTGTAGTTTGGTACAGAAGGATGCCAGTGTATACGAGAGGAGTCTCTATATACCAGAGACTAGAGGCAAATGGAAGTATAAAGTTCCGTTATACAACCCGGAACAACGGCAATTGGATTCAGGTTAGGTGTCTTAATCTTGCAGTCTCGTGCCACTTTTAACACCTTTCGTACCAATCTACCCCTTAAACCCCGTAGTGTTTTGATTGTATTGTTTGTCTTGTATTGTAACTGTATAGATTGTATAATTGGATGACTGACCGAAACCATGATATCGGTAAACGGATGTAACCGTAGAATCATGTAAATAGAATAACTAGAGAACCATGTAAATAGAATGTATATCCATGGTTCGGTTCAGTCAAGTTGTATAGATTGATAATTGGATTCATGAATTCATGTTGAATTGTAATATTGAAGATTATAGATTGTAGATTATACTTGAATCATATTCAAGTCAGATTGTAATGAGACTCAAACTGAGTCAGACAATTAGAAAGGTAAATTGAAGTCCTGATTGTTTTGATATTATCGGTAACCACTGCACATAGGCGGCATGATTTGTATCTTTTTCAAAGACGATTACCGTATTGATAACACCGTTGTTAAGTTGTCTAACTTAGATAGGCAAGCACCCACTTCTCCGGCTCCCCAAGGCTCAAGAGATTGGTCCCGCTTAAACCTATATTTACTAGGGTCCTTAGGGTAATTTATAGAACTTGAGGGGGTTTTATGTAAAAATACTTTATAAAGTTTTCAAAATACACCCCAAGCATTTATTATCGTCTTTAGAGTTGTAATAAATGTAGATTTTATATTTTTGATATTTCTAATGAGAATATCCTATTTTCATGATAAATGGTATTTATTTGTAATATTGGTTTTGTATGGAATTCATGGTATTTTAGTGTAAAATTGATTCTTGTGATATTTTTAGCAAAAGGTGGAATATTTATAATACTTCAAAATAGATATTTTTATGTTACATATACATATATTTATATGAAAATAATTTTTGTATATATCTATAATATTCTAGAAATCTCGTTTTCTTAAGATGTCGTATTTTAAATCTTTCGAGACCGAATGCTCCTTGCGGAGGTCTACATCTCGCACTACTAAGCCCTAGGATGTGCGATAATCCGCACCATCCCGAACGGGTTCTCCAAAATGGGTTGTAGCGGCGCTTTACAAAGATTGTATAAATACTAAATCCTTTAGAAAATGGTTTTATTAAGTAAATGGTATTTATTTGCAATGATGTTGTTTTCCCGTATTCTATATTCCCATGGATATTGTGCTATGTTGCATATGAGTGTGTGAGGAGGTAGTTCATTACCTCGTGATCTACTTAAAGGTATAGCAACTTTTGTGATGTTAAATGTAGAATTGAAACTATGTGGTATTTAAATAAAAAATATGGTAAAATGAAATAGCAATTATTTTTATGATATGAAACTTGATCAATTTAGTTGATTAGTATTTAATAGTCAACATGAAAGGGTTTAAGCATAATTGTATTAAAGAAAAGTGAAGTTTTATAAAGAAACCGAATCGAAAATCGGATTTGTTCTGATTCCGTCGGGTTTTGTAATTCCGTATTTTTTTGTAAGAAAAGAAAGATAGAAATGGGGACTTACGGGTTTAAGACAACCAGGAGAGGGAGAAGGATCGGGAGGAATCGCTGGTGCGTCATTTTATCGCCGGGAGCTCCTAGAGTCGTCGTCGGAATTTCCGCCGGAGAATTCGCCGGAGCTTCGCCTTTCGCTCACTTCGATTGCACACAAGGGTTTCTAGTGATTTCTTGAGATTTGGCTCAGAGTTTTGGGGTGAGGGGGTAGTGTGTAGGGTTGGTATTTATAGGGTTAAGCTAGGGTTAGGGGAGATGAAGGGTTTTAAATTAAAAAATGTAAAATTATATGAAAATTCATTAAAAATGGAGTAAAATGGACTTTATGACTTCTTTGGAACCGATCTGAGTAATTGGAGTGTGCATGGGGGTTTAGAATGCCAAGAGCCACAATTCTTCAGTTGACAACTCGGCTGAATCTGCAACTCCAGCCGGCGACGGCGGGCCGAGTCGGCCGGTCCGCCGGCCGAGTTGGCCGATCCGGGCCGAGTTCGATGGTCGGAGGGTGCCTCGTCGTTTGGTGATCTCACTGGTACATTTACTTTTTCATGTGTAGTGGGAATTTTGGGAGGTAGCACGTGTTGACCCTTGAACTTTTAAATATTTCAAAATAAAACAATATTAAAAATAATGTGGGGTATGGGATTTGAACTCTGGTGGCTTGGTTCAGTAGTGCAAGGTATTACCAATGAGCCACAAGCTCCTTCTTATAATTATGGAGCTAAATAATTACTTAAAATAATAACAGTAAATGTAAATACCCCAAGTATACATTAATTTTAAAGCAAATTTTGTACACTAAATATGGAATTGTTACATTCTTTTAACTTGTAATTAAAAAGCAAAATAATTACTTATATCTTGTGCTCCGGCTAAAATACCCTTTTATGGATTTTGAAAAAAAATATTTTGAAAAAAAATCTGTATAGGAAATTTAGGATTGTTACATTTATTCTTATTCTTATAGTAAATAGTACTGAAATTTCAAATGTCGTGATACTCTAGTTACCTTACACTGATACTTATTTGACTTACACGCTACATTTTAATGTTCACTGTTATTCGCATGTCTTGTACCTATACTACTGATATACACTACTTATTGGGCAACCAATTTAGTAATCAATCTATTATATGATTAATACCTTGAATAAGATAATCTGATAATGCATATTAAAATAATGAATAACACTAGCTTTTAACTAGAATATTTATATAAATATATAAATTGCATAGCATTCGATGTTAAATAAAATCGAATACCTAGATCATAAAATTGATGTTCAGAACATACTTTACGTATCAATATTGAAACATTATATACTTATTTGATTATACTGTATACTATATTTCATTTCATATAACGTTTTTTAATAAAATGGGGATTTACCGAACTTTATTTCGCTGATGGCATTCCTGTTTTCTTGTTTTTTTCATGGGAATGCCGTCAGATTATATTGGGGCAGGCGACGAGGCTAGCTAAAAGGTGGTACCAACTGAGAAGAATAATCAATATCTTTCAAATCTGGTTGAGCTCTAGTTTTCCTTTTAAGTATGCCTTCTTTTGTTCAAGGCTATCTTCCATTCCTAATTTCTTGAATTTTCAAATTTGTGTTCAGTTATTGTTTTGGGGACTGTTATAAATATTATTGGATTTTTTACAAGCTTAAAGTTCTTGTACTATAATTTCTTAAATTGCTTATATAGACGCTTAGTATATTCATATCGAGAAAGAGTGCTTCTCGATATGAATACGTCGCGGGCTTGTCGCTCTCGTTTCTCATTTTTGGGAAGCGGGACATGACAATAATCAGAGAAATTCTCTCTCAAAAACAATACCGTGAATGTCATTTTGTAAATATACAACAAAATAAAGTTTTATGGAAAAAGAATATAAACAAAATTTGGGTTGGCCAACGTTTATATTAGATTGTGGGCAACTATTTGAAAACTCTTATGTAAAGTAACTTATTAAGAGATACCAACGCCACCAAAATTGCAACCTCCAACCAATTGGACATTGATAACTATATGTAGGTAGAGCGTGTTAATAAGTTTTATTACTTAACTATCCATATAGCATACATACATCCTACGATAATCCCGATCTAGGTGGGGCGACTGCCTACCCTCACCCCGATAGGGATCCGTCCCTGCTAATCTTCACCAAAACATGATATTATGTGGTAGATTTTTATTGGCGTTCGAGAGATTCCTCACTCACAACCCTAATCTCCACTCTAACATGATATTATGTGGTGGATTTTTATCGGCGTTTGAGAGATTCCTCTCTTGCCACCCAAATCTCCAATCTAACATGATATTATGTCGTGGAGTTTTATGTTGGGAAAGGAGGAGGGTTGAGATGAAGTTATGTTGTGGATGTTAGTTATGTATATGCCCTAGAGGCCTTTATTGTATATATGATATATATTATAGTGGATGCTTGGATATATATAGAGAGGACTTTCTTGCTCGACATGATAGTATGTTATCTGGTTTTACTTTGTCTTAACATATTGACTTGTATTGGTTTACTGTCTTGCTCTCACATGTTGATAAAGCCCTTAGGATATGTACCCGACTACTGGGACTATGATGTAGATCATACTAGTGGGGCCAGGGTAGTCCAAGAGTACATTCTATAACTGTTCCTAGTCGAGGGTGTATCGAGACAGGGCATCGATACTCCAGAGTAGACTAACGTATGCGCATCTTGACCCATATGATGGGCGATGGATGATTCTATATCCATTGGTGTTTGACATCAAAGATGGTGTACGGGTGCTTAGTGGAGACTGGGTACACTGAACGGACTTGCCGAGAACTCCTAGATGGTATTATACCTATCGTCAGATAGCAGTTCTCTGGTGACACTGGTACAGGTCAGTCTGTAGACCCGAGATCGTCATAGAGTCTTGTGTGATTCCCACTGTGCTTTGATTTCCACCTTACCACGTTCATGAGAACGTGCAAAATGGTGGCTTTTGGGTACAGTCCCGAATCACATGGAGGCAATGAGCGATATGAGGGGTTTCGTCTCTCCCAGTATTGAGGGTTGATGTTGCGCTGTGTTCGATTGGCTATAACTGGAAGTCCCTGGCCAGAGATGATATGGAGTGCTACTGGTAAGTGTTATCAGTAATTTCTCGACCCGTTATGAGCCTCACATCGACACGACTTATCGGTTACTGGGGTCTGACGTTTACCACCCCTAGACTGGAGATGCGACATATCAGACGAAGCGACCGGACTGTACGGTAGTGTTACTGATTGGATTCACAGGAGAATGTACATGCTTGCTTGTTGATTTTCTGATCGCTCAATACCCGGATGCCTGTTACGTTTAGCTGACCGCTTGCAGCTTGTGGGTATTTGATATGATCATCACCTACTGCCGGCGTATTGACGATTCTTTAGAGTCATACACAGAGATTTCCTGGCTCAGGCAAAACGGAGTAGGAGCACATATGTAATATGTGCGGGACCGAGAATAATGCGTGTATGTGATACCGTATTCGATTCTCGCGATATGTGATATCGGCCGGGTATATGTGATATAGCCGGGTCATCGGATCAAGTGTTGATTCGATGAACTGATACATGTTATATTAGTCGGTTATATGTAATATAGCCGGATTATCGGATCAAGTGTTGATTCGATAATTTAATGTATTATTATATATATGTGATATATTACTGTTAGGTCCACGTTACCCACCCCGGTTCTTTCGGGGAGGCGGAATAGGTAAAACAAAATTTTTCCCTAGCTAGGTAACATGGACCGTTTCATGAAGGATCGTTGCTAAACAAAACTAACATAAAATCTACAAGTTCTAACTACTATGTAGAATGATTATACCTAGTCTTGAACTCCTTCTCTTCTTGTTGTTCTCTTGAACTCCTTCTCTTCTTATTGTTCTCCTCCTTACTTGCTCCTTGTAGTAGTTTGTACAGCTCCTCCTCGTCGTCTCCTCTTTGTCGAAGATAGATCCACCCGAGGGTTCGAACTTGAGCTCCTACCTCAACCTAGAGGTAACTAGGGTGCTTGGTTTGCTAAACCTAGAACCCTAGAAAGAGTAGAGAGTAGTCTTGGTGTTTTATCTCAAAGGAAAATGGTTCTCAACTCATGAGAGGGATTTTCCTTGAGCTAGAGGAAGAAGGAGAGCAATGGATGAGAGAGAAGATGCAAGTGAGAATGATACAATTTTCAACCATGCTCTCATAATTTAGAAAAATGATAATAATAATAATAATTAACAATTTGTGATGGTGAGTTGATGAATGACCATTATCATTTCATTCATTAAATGCTTTTGCAAAGAATAAGAAGCATCTTTGAAAACAAATGATGATGGTCAACAAGTCTATTTTGGTCAACCGGTCAACGAAGTCAACAAGTCAACAAAAGTCAAGAATTCAACTCAACCATGGCACAAAAATTGTTAACTAATATTATTAATCATATTTCCTATTCTCATTAGGGTTTGGAAAAAGACAACAGTCAACTGTGCATACACACCTGTGCCATAACCCCAATGAGAATCCTTTGCCTCTGCCTCAGTCAACTGTGCATACACACCCGTATCCGTGATCCGAGGAACACGAATACAATGAGATAAAACCAACCTCAAAACATATACTAGGATCTGGCTTAAACCAAAGCCTACTAGTAATAACTGTCCGGACACCAAACGTGCACAAGTGCACGGATGTGAACGAACCCCTTCGCAAAACCATGCGACCTCTACTCTGTTTTGCCCAAAGGCGAATAACCCTCTGTGTGGGACTCTAAAGACTCGACACTACGCTGGCAGTGGGTTTAACCACAGACCGCAAGCGGCATTAGCTGTACGTAACGGTCCCCAGGTAGATACCGATAAGAAGATTGATGAGGTGAACCCATCCGAACTCCTACTGAGCCTGTATGTGACAATCTCCGTACAGTCCGGTCTGTTCATCTGAGAGTATCGCATGGTGGGACTAGGGGGCGGTAAACGTCAGTCCCCTAATAGCGGTACAAGTCGTGTCGGAGTGAAGCCCAAAACACCCAGAGAATCTACTGGAAAACCTACCAGCAATTCTCGCTTGCCCTGGCCAGGGACTTTGTGTAATGGCTCTCCTAGACACAGCGCGATATCAACTCCCAATACCGGGAGAGACGAATCCTGTCTAACCGTCACTGCCTCTAAGTGCTTCGGGACTGCACCCAACTACTACCTGTTTGCACGACTCAGTAGAGCCGTGGTAGGGTAGCAATCTAAGAACAGTGGGAACACACTCGAGACGAAGTGACAGTGTCAAGTCAGTGGACTAAGCTGTACTCATGTCACCTGGGAACTGTCAACTGACGATAGGTATAATACCAACCAACAGTTCCCAACGAGTCCTGTCCAGTGTACTCGTAACCTAACGAGCACCTGCATACTATCTCCAGTACTACGTACTGACGGCGTGGGACAGACCATCTCCCCCGCTGGGAAGAGAAGCGTATGCAATAGTCTACTCTGGAGTATCGATGCCCTGTCTCGATAATCCTACGACTAGGGACCAAAATAAGGATGTGCTTATAGACTACCCAGCCCCCACCAGTGTGATCGCCATCACAACGCCGGTAGTCAAGCAAAGATCCTAAGGGCTCTACCAATATGTTTTTAGCGATATGTTAAAAGAAACATATACACATATTAAGATAGAAACAAACCAAGTGGCATACTACTATATCGAGCAAGACTGTCGTAAAACCATATATATATCCCAAGCCTCCAAAATGTATTATACAAACCAGTACTATATAATAATTGCCTCTAAGGCATACATATCTAACAATCTCCCACTTGCACTAAAGGCCAGTAATTGGTGTACCGCATACCCAACGTCTGCACTAAGGCCAGCTGCCGGCGTACCGCATACCCAATAGCTCAAAAAGCCGCTCGAACTGTGTTTGAGGGAGAGCCTTCGTGAATGGATCCGCTGCGTTGTCTTTTGTGTCCACTCTCCGTACCTCGATCTCCTGGCGATCATTGATCTCCCTGATCAGGTGATACCGCCTTAAGATGTGTCTGGATTTCTGATGGGACCTTGGTTCCTTTGCTAAAGCTATAGCCCCATTATTATCGCAATACAAAGGTATTGGGTCAACAATGGATGGAACCACCTGAAGTTCACTAATGAACTTCTTTATCCAGACTGTCTCTTTTGCGGCATCGCTAGCAGCAATGTATTCAGCCTCCATCGTCGAGTCTGCGACGGTATCCTGTTTGGAACTCCTCCAACATACCGCCCCTCCATTGAGGGTAAACACAAAACCCGAGACAGACTTGCTGTCATCTTTGTCACTCTGGAAGCTTGAATCGGTAAAGGACTCGACCCTGAGGTCTCCATTACCGTAAACCAGGAACATCTCCTTAGTCCTTCTCAGGTACTTGAGAATGTTCTTCACTGCCGTCCAGTGGTCCTCACCTGGGTCTGACTGATACCGGCTCACCACGCTCAGCGCGTAAGCTACATCTGGTCTTGTACATAGCATCGCATACATTATAGATCCTACCGCCGAAGCGTAGGGTATAGTGTTCATGCGAACCCTCTCTTCGTCAGTCTTAGGAGACATCTTCTTGGAGAGGGTAATTCCGTGCAATGCGGGTATGTTACCGCGCTTGGAATCCTCCATACTAAATCTCTTTAGTACGGTCTCTATGTACCTGGACTGCGAAAGTCCCAGTAGTCTCTTGGATCTATCTCTGTAGACCTTGATCCCCAGAATGTACGAGGCATCACCCAGGTCCTTCATAGAGAACCGTTGTGACAAGAATAGCTTGACCGATTGTAGTATAGGAATGTCATTTCCTATCAAAGGAATGTCGTCCACGTATAATACTAGGAACACGACAGTTCGTCCTACAATCTTCTTATAGACACAAGGTTCATCTTCGTTCTTGATGAAATCAAATTCCTTGATTGCCTCATCAAAACAGATGTTGCAGCTCCGCGATGCCTGCTTCAATCCATAAATGGATTTAAGTAACTTGCACACCTTCCCGTTGCTCCCACTGTCTACGAAACCTTCTGGCTGATCCATGTAAATGCACTCTTCTAAACAGCCGTTTAGAAAAGCCGTTTTAACGTCCATTTGCCAGATTTCATAGTCATGGAAGGCAGCAATGGCAAGTAGGATCCGAATGGATTTGAGCATAGCCACTGGAGAAAAAGTTTCGTCATAGTCCAAACCAGGTCTTTGACGAAAACCTTTTGCAACGAGTCTAGCTTTATAGGTTTCCACCTGCCCATCCACACCAAGTTTCCTTTTGTAGATCCATTTGCATCCAACGGGTTTTACCCCAGGTGGAGCAATATCCAAGGTCCACACTTTATTGGTGTATATGGACTCCATCTCGGATTACATTGCATCCAGCCACTTATCAGAGTCCCTACTGATAATGGCCTGCCTGAAACTGGTAGGGTCATCTTCTTCCAAGATGCAATCCTCTCTATCCCCGTCAATGAGAAAACCATAGTATCTCTCGGGCGGATGAGAAATCCTACCAGATCTGCGGAGTGGCTGAGGTTCGTTCGGGGTTATTGAATCCTGAGGTTCTGTCAAATCTTCAGTTTCATTTTGTGGTCGCTGAATTTCTTCCAGTTCTACCGTGCTCCCACTGATTTCTTTTGCAAGCAACTCCGTTTCTAAGAAAACGGCATGCTGAGCAACAAACACCTTCTGTTCCTCGGTGTGGTAGAACGGATATCTATAACCATTCTTTGGATATCCCACAAACTTACATAAAACTGACCGCGCCTCTAGTTTATCTGGTTTATGCGTTTTAACATAAACCGGACAACCCCATATCTTAAATCTTTTAAGATATGGCCTTTTTCCATTCCATATCTCGAATGGAGTCTTAGGCACTGATTTAGATGGAACATCATTCAATAGATATGCCGCTGTCAAAAGCGCATGTCCCCAAAATGAAAGAGGCAACTCGGCACTACTCATCATAGAGCGAACCATATCCAATAGGGTACGATTCCTCCACTCCGATACACCGTTGTGCTGTGGTGTATAAGGAGGAGTAAGCTGAGAGAGAATACCATTCTCTTTTAAGTAATCTAGGAATTCCGTGCTTAAGTACTCCCCTCTCCTATCCGATCGGAGGATCTTGATACTTTTGCCAGTCTGGTTCTCTACTTCGTTTATGAATTCCTTGAATTTCTCAAAAGCTTCGGATTTTTGTTTCATCAGATACATGTATCCGAATCTAGAGAGATCATCAGTGAATGTGATGAAGTATGAGAACCCACCCCTTGCATGTATAGACATCGGACCACATACATCATTGTGTATGAGTCCCAAGAGCTCTGCTACCCTTTCTCCATGTCCGGTGAACGGAGATTTGGTCATCTTCCCTTTGAGACAAGACTGACAAGTTTCATAAGGTGAAAACTCGAACGTATTCAAGAGTCCATCTTTATGCAACTTACTTAGTCTTTTCTCTCCAATATGACCAAGTCTACAATGCCACAAGTAGGATTCATTCGTATCTGAATTCTTCCTCTTGCGTGTGTTTTGTATATTGAGAACTGTATTCTGATTTAGAACGTAGATACTATTACACAGTGTACCTTCTGCAACCTGTACCTTATGAAGGTAGATGTTCATGATATTTCTATCAAGAACAAAGTTATATCCATCTTTATCGAGTAAAGAAACTGATATGATGTTGCAAACCATGGAAGGTACATAGTAGCAATCGTTCAAAATCATAGTATTGCCATTTGGCAACACTAGGTGATCACCGACGGCTGCAACATTAATTTGTGCTCCGTTCGCTATTCTGAGCGACATATCACCAGGTAAAATTCTCCTACTTTTTCTCAGTCCCTACAATAAATTACAGATATGAGATCCTGATCCGGTATCAAATACCCAGGAGGTAGGGCTGACCGTAAAGCAGTTCTCAATTACAAGAACACCTGAAGTAGATGCAAAACCATGCTTCTTCTTCAACTGGGTATCCTTGGAATCCATACAATCCCCTTTCCCTTGCTCATACTTATGATTGTTGTCGTAAGTTAGAGCCGAACCAACGTTCCCCAGCCCCGAATAAGAATTCGGATCGGTCAAGCGATACATTTTATTATCTTGATTAGGGCATGAAAAGGCTGCTACCTGGAGAGAGAGAGAAAGAAACACTCAGCGTGCGCTCTTGCAAGATTAGATTGGTTTATTAATTTATCTAACCAGGATGGCTCCCACTGTTTCCTCAAATTCTTCTTCAAACCTTAAAAGAAGAACTAGTCAGGATTAATCGCACGTCACAATACTTGCTTAACCTTTCAGCCATGCTGGTGTTGGTACTTCGAGGGAGGTTTTCCAACGCTTTCGCGAAGTTCCTTAATTGAATAACCTCTTTTCCCTGGAGGCGTAGCCCCGCTAACACCGTTCTAGACACCTACTTGGTTTATAGAATTGATTGTTAAGTGAAATAATCTTCCGAGAGTAATCCAACTCATCAGTGGGATCGGGATCCAACTATCATTGTGTGATGACCTAGATGGTATCCACTTTAGTCACCACACTCCAGAAGGTATGCTAAATCTGCAAGTTTCAGTTTCTTTAGAAACTCCCGATATGGTTTTTGCTCCTAACGGTTTATGACCTTGACTAGGTCAACAAACCATAAACCGTTAGTTAAGTTCTTCCCGTCATTATCCTGATTGCATTAGACCCACCCGTACGTGCCCTTGACTAGGTCAACAAGGCCGCACGACTGTCCTAACCAATCCCATTTGCAATGCACAGAAAAATATTATCTAGCTACCGTCCACTACGCCTTGACTAGGTCAACAAATGCAGCATGAATACTAAATAATACCAATCCGAAATGACGGAGGGCTACGGCTGGGTTTTGGCGAAAAACCCGTTAACGTAATGAACTTGATATAGTTGAAGGAACATGATTGCCTTTTTGAAAATATAGTGGCGAAAACTTTTGCTAAAGAGGTCACTCCCCGTGAAGGGATCTCGGCTCTTTCCTCGTCGAATGAGGTGCAGAATATTCCAAACTGAATACCTCGATGCAAAGCAAGAATAATCGACTATAGTGAAGTTATTACCCTGACGCAAACTTTTTGTCCAAGGGGTCACTCCCGATGAAGGGATCTAGGCCCTTACCTCGTCGAATGAGGTGCTGGGCATTCATAACCGAATACCTCTATGCAAAATAAGAAGAGAACGTCCTTACAATAACAGTTTTTTGAAAATTGTTCCAACAACGTCTTTAGGTTTGTTTTCTTGCATTAATTTAATGCGTCCCATCAGTTAATCCTACCATTGCAGAAAACAACGAAAATATGACGTACGCTTATGTCATCCGCATTCGCCACGGGGTCCCGTCATCACCCGTTAGGTTACTTAACTAACAACAGAGCGGGGGCTGGACTAGCGCGGATGCAAAATATAAGCAACGCCTAAATAGATATCATATAGATATATAAACATTCGTCAGATGCAATGATAGCCATTCCAAATCACAGATGAACACATTGGATATACTAGGAATCCGCATTCCGTACGAGCCTGTAACGAAGAGCGGATTACACGGTCGTGATGAATAGCCAAAACCCCACCCTAGACCCCTACGGGTGCGGCAAACTACCCACCAAGTACCCGAAACGAAGCAACCTCCCTCAACACCGTGAGTAGGCCACTCGGCACTTCAAGATACCCGGTAGTTTGTGCACCCCACCTTGGGTCTATCCTAGGAGCAAAAACAGTAAAAGAAATTATACAATGACGGCTACAACCCCATCCCGGTTTTGCGGCCAAATAAATAATATTACATCAATTTACATATTACATGAATTGAAAGATAAAGAAAACTTTCATCTCACAACCCCCGGCTATTCATCCGCGACAATTCAACGAATTCATATACACAAACCATCAACATTACAGATCACAGCACAACCCCGACTAATCGACGTATAGCGATTAGACGACGTTCAGTGCATATATCACATCACAGATATAACCCAATAGCCAAAGTCTAGAGAAGTTCGATCAAAATACGGATTTGTAACCACCCCAAACACAAATTTGTTCTCTGGAAAATCTGGGCAGAAACAACATATACTAAAAATCCCAAAACATCCAAATAAGAACACTGCAAAAAACCCGGTCCACGGCCGAGTCAACTCGACCGCGGTTCCGTGGCAGGAAGCATGTTCTTGCCGTGGATCCGCGGCGCTTTGACTGAGTCACTGGATCGTTTTTGTTCTATGTTTTTATAAAACCCTGAGCCGATTTTTCATGTATGTTAAATCATTTTTAGAGTAGTATAAAAAATCGGTAGAAACATGGTTTTTCCGGACGTGTTTTGCGATTTTTGTCCGATCGAAATTCTAGATACTTTGCTAACATGCTAGTTTGTGTTTAGCTAGGCTCTGATACCACTGTTAGGTCCACGTTACCCACCCCGGTTCTTTCGGGGAGGCGGAATAGGTAAAACAAAATTTTTCCCTAGCTAGGTAACATGGACCGTTTCATGAAGGATCGTTGCTAAACAAAACTAACATAAAATCTACATGTTCTAACTACTATGTAGAATGGTTATACCTAGTCTTAAACTCCTTCTCTTCTTGTTGTTCTCTTGAACTCCTTCTCTTCTTGTTGTTCTCCTCCTTACTTGCTCCTTGTAGTAGTTTGTACGGCTCCTCCTCGTCGTCTCCTCTTTGTCGAAGATAGATCTACCCGAGTGTTCAAACTTGAGCTCCTACCTCAACCTAGAGGTAACTAAGGTGCTTGGTTTGCTAAATCTAGAACCCTAGAAAGAGTAGAGAGTAGTCTTGGTGTTTTATCTCAAAGGAAAATGGTTCTCAACTCATGAGAGGGATTTTCCTTGAGCTAGAGGAAAAAGGAGAGCAATGGATGAGAGAGAAGATGCAAGTGAGAATGATACAATTTTCAACCATACTCTCATAATTTAGAAAAATGATAATAATAATAATAATTAACAATTTGTGATGGTGAGTTGATGAATGACCATTATCATTTCATTCATTAAATGCTTTTGCAAAGAATAAGAAGTATCTTTGAAAACAAATGATGATGGTCAACAAGTCTACTTTGGTCAACCGGTCAACGAAGTCAACAAAAGTCAAGAATTCAACTCAACCATGGCATAAAAATTGTTAACTAATATTATTAATCATATTTCCTATTCTCATTAGGGTTTGGAAAAAGACAACAGTCAACTGTGCATACACACCCGTACCATAACCCTAATGAGAATCCTCTGCCTCTGCCTCAGTCAACTATGCATACACACCCGCATCCGTGATCCGAGGAACACGAATACAATGAGATAAAACCAACCTCAAAACATATACTAGGATCTGGCTTAAACCAAAGCCTACTAGTAATAACTGTCCGGACACCAAACGTGCAAAAGTGCACGAATGTGAACGAACCCCGTCGCAAAACTATGCAACCTCTACTCTGTTTTGCCCAAATGCGAATAACCCTCTGTGTGAGACTCTAAAGATTCGACACTACGCTGGCAGTGGGTTTAACCACAGACCGCAAGCGGCACTACCTGTACGTAACGGTCCCCAAGTAGATGCCGATAAGAAGACTGATGAGGTGAACCCATCCGAACTCCTACTGAGCCTGTATGTGACAATCTCCGTACAGTCCGGTCTGTTCGTCTGAGAGTATCGCATGGCGGGCCTAGGGGGCGGTAAACGTCAGTCCCCTAATAGTGGTACAAGTCGTGTCGGAGTGAATCCCAAAACACCCAGAGAATCTACTGGAAAACCTACCAGCAATTCTCGCTTGCCCTGACCAGGGACTTTGTGTAATGGCTCTCCTAGACACAGCGCGATATCAACCCCCAATACCAGGAGAGACGAATCCTGTCTAACCGTCACTGCCTCCAAGTGCTTCGGGACTGCACCCAACTACTACCTGTTTGCACGACTCAGTAGAGCCGTGATAGGGTAGCAATCTAAGAACAGTGGGAACACACTCGAGGCGAAGTGACAGTGTCAAGTCAGCGGACTAAGTTGTACTCATGTCACCTGGGAACTGTCAACTGACGATAGGTATAATACCAACCAACAGTTCCCAACGAGTCCTGTCCAGTGTACTCGTAACCTAACGAGCACCTGCATACTATCTCCAGTACTACGTACTGACGGCGTGGGACAGACCATCTCCCCCGCTGGGAAGAGAAGCGTATGCAATAGTCTACTCTGGAGTATCGATGCCCTGTCTCGATAATCCTACGACTAGGGACCAAAATAAGGATGTGCTTATAGACTACCCAGCCCCCACCAGTGTGATCGCCATCACAACGCCGGTAGTCAAGCAAAGATCCTAAGGGCTCTACCAATATGTTTTTAGCGATATGTTAAAAGAAACATATACACATATTAAGATAGAAACAAACAAAGTAGCATACTACTATATCGAGCAAGACTGTCGTAAAACCATATATATATCCCAAGCCTCCAAAATGTATTATACAAACCAGTACTATACAATAATGGACTCTAGGGCATACATATCTAACAATTACATTACATTAACTAATATAAGCTCATTTAAATGTTCTTTTTCTCACTTGATAATACATTGATATATATGTGATATATGTTAAATGTATTATTTTCTTTTGTTACATTATATATATTATATATGTGATATATAATATTGTAACATGTTAAGGTTACAAATCCAACTAGGGTTAAAACCATACTAGGGTTTAAACTTGGGTTAACATTTTCTTTTTGTTTTTTGGATGGATTATGTTTTGGATGAGCTTTGAGGAAGCTTCATGATCCTTTGACAAAGTCCACCCTCTTTGTTTTATCCTTGATATTTGTTAACCTAACTTTAACCCTAGCCTATGATTTATTCTCTACATGAGTTAGCCATGACACATACTTAACCTTAGTTGCATTTTTAATCTCAACAATAATTCATTCATCACAACTTCATCTTCTTCTTCCTCACTCCAAAAGCTTTCTTGCTTTTTAGTTTGTGATGATTGTTTATGAGAAATAGAAAACAAAAGAGAGCAAAATTCCTACTTCATCATCCTCATCTATTCTAACCATTTAGATTAGGGTGTTTGCTTCACTAATACTTCATTAGTGAAGTGTAAGCTTGGGTTTGTGATTCATCAAGGTAGATCATCTTGGATTAGTGAAGTCTTCAAGCAAGGATGTCTCATTCACCTCATGGAGCCTCTCTAGAGTCCGGATACTTGATGATCGTAGCGAAGGGACCTCAACTTAGAGCTTATGAAGCAAAGGAACGGACTACAAAGGTTGTAATCCCTAACTCTTAGATGTTAAGTTGTTAACATATAGTTTTTGCTTGATTCTCTAGTTAAGATCCTAGTTTTAGGGTTATCTATAATGAAAAAATTTAAAATTGGTATGGGAGGTGCCACCCGAAAGCTTGCTGCCATTGTAGGTATCCCAACAGTGGTATCAGAGACTAGCTAGAGAATTTAACGGATAAGTGTAGGATTACGAAACCGAAACAACTCCGAAACACCCGACGAAAAACCCTAGTTTCTGTAAATTTTTCAAAGTGTTAAAAAAATGTTCCAAACAGTTGCAGAGTGATGTATGTGATACAATATGAACACCGTACAAATTTTAGCCCATTCCCTAAAAATTTGGCCGAGCACATCATGCCCAAAACCGGTCACATAGGATCCCCTGGGGCTGAAATTTGCACAGTGTTTAAAGCTCCGGGTTTTGATACTTTAGGTGTTGTTTGTGTTTGCTAATTTTGCATGTGATGTTATCTTTTAGCAAAGGCAATTCGGAGTGTTTCGTATTCGTAATTCTAGCTTTTGTTTCGGTTATTTTAGACGGTATTAAAAAGTTCGAACGGATATCAAATACCCACTTTTTCCCTTGCTATCTTTTAGCTGAAATTTTTTCAAGAGTTGGATCTTTTTCATAGTTAAAGAACATTCAAATATCGTGCAAGTGATGCTGTGAACTCTCTAGAAGAACAAAACCTTAACTCGATTTTGTGACCGTCAAAACCGCCTCTAAACCCTAGGGTTTGTGGTAGTTTAGCGGTGCCACAAGTGAGACATTGGTTGACCCTTCTACGGCTGGTTCATTGCTACTGTGGCATGTGATGGATAGTTTTAAACTACGCTCAAGTGTTGAGCTTTTGGGAAATTTTGAGTATTTGTTGATTCGATTGGAATGTTTAACATCGTCTACCTTTTTTGTAATATGATACAATATGTGGAATTCATATAGTTATGCATGAAATCCGTAACATGTGATATTTCGGGTTTACGATGTCTAAGATGATTGTGGATTCCAAATGTTGTAGTTTTTCACTTTCTTTTCTACGACCGTAAGTGTAATATGTGGTATATCGCCGTTTTCGTTGCTATATGTCTACGACAATTGTGATAGGCATATTTACTTACGTTGATGATATATGATGTTATGTGTTGCTGTGATATGTTATATTGGATCGTCGTATTTTGAATAGCCGGGGTTTTTATGTGAGATGATGGTTTTTATTTTCATTCATGTAAAATTCAATGTATGTAATATTCTTTTATTGGGGCACTTCCGGGTTGAGGATGATGTCACCATTGTATATTATTTACTTTTCCGCATTAGGATGACCCAAGAAGGGGAGCACAAGTAACCGGGTTCTAGGATCCAGTGGGAGGCCATCTCGAGGAGTCGAGACCGGGTCTCCTAACCCTAGAATTGGTAAGGTTGCTTATCGCTCTCGTAGGGGTCTAGGGATGTGGGTTTGGCTATTCATCGCGACCGTGGAATTCGTGTTTTATATAGGCTCAAAATAAAACACGGACCTCCTAGTATATCCAATATTTCATATGTTTCTTCTGCTGCTGATATACTGTGATGTGATCATATTATATGCGTGAGACGAATGCTTTATTATTGTATATATGATATATAATAAACGTTGCTTATGTTTTGCACCCGCGCTAGTCCCGCCCCGGTATGTCGTTAGTTAAGTAACCTAACGGTGCATAACGGGACACTGTGGCGAATGCGGATGGCATAAGCATACGTTGTATTTTCGTTTCTTCTATGATACTTAGGAAGCTTAAATGATAGGATTCGTTAATGAGATTAATGAAAGAAAAGAAACCTAAAAGATGTTGTAGAATCAAATTTATAAAAAGGGTAGCTCTAGTTTTTGCTTTGCATAGCAGTATTCCTTATGAAATATCCTGCACCTTATTCGATAAGGAAAGAGCCGAGATCCCTTCACTGGAAGTGACCATTTTAGCGAAATTAGAAGATGCTATAACTCACTCGGTTTTGTTTTTGATTGCTTCTATAGTTCTTGCTTTGCATAGCGGTATTTGTGAAATATCCTGCACCTTATTCGATAAGGAAAGAGCCGAGATCCCTTCACCGGGAGTGACCGCTTTAGCAAAACTAGAAAAAGCCTCAAAAACACTCTTTTTCAAAATCACTTGTTTCTACAACGATATCAAGTTCATTACGCTCATGGTTTTCTGAAAAACCTGCGTAGCCCTCCGTTATTTCAGATAAAGATTATTTAGTATTCGTGCTGTGTTTGTTGACCTCTGTCAAGACGTAGTGTGCGGTAGCTGATTAGTACTTATCTGTAAAACATGAGATGAGATTGGATTAGGGTAGTCGCACGACCTTGTTGACCTCTGTCAAGGGTCATGCGGGTGGGTTTGATTCAATCAAGAAATGACGGGTTGAACTTGACTAGTATACTATGGTTTGTTGACTTCTGTCAAGGTCATAGCATGCTAGGGGAAAAAGTATTATCGGGAATTTCAAGTGTTGAAATTTGCAATGAGATTTCATACCTTCTATAAGATAGTTGGATCCTGATACCCACTGCGAGTAAGAGTTACTCCTGGGAGAGTTTTATACATGACAATTAGCCGATCAAGTAGGTGTCTAGAAAGGTATTAACGGGGTTATGCCTCTGGGAAAATGAGGTTTATTTTAATTAGGTCCGTGCGAAAGCACGGGGAACCTCCCTCAAAGTACCAACACTGACCTGGCTGAAAGATTGGCGAACTTGTAAGGTGTAATTAATCCCGTCTAGTCTTACCTTTTATGGTTTGAAGGAAGATTTGATAAAAACAGTGGGAGCCATCCTGATTAGATAAGATAATAACCAATCTAATCTTTTAAGAGCATACGCTAAAGTGTTTTTCTTCTCTCTCTCTCCAGGTAGCGACCATGTCAGGCCTTAATCAAGATAATAATATGGATGTATTGACCGGACCCGCTTATTATACTGAGCAGGGGAACGTTGGCCCCGCTCCAATTTATAATTGTTATAAGTCCGAGTAGGGAATAGGAGAATATCCGGATTTTCACGCCGCCCAAACGAAGAACAAGCATGCTGATGCATCTTCTTCAGGTGTGTTAGTTATCGAGAACTGTTTCTCAGTTCACTCTACATCCTGGGTATTAGATACTAGATCGGAATCCCATATATGTAACATGTTTCATGGGCTTCGTAAAGGTAGAGAACTGGGAGAGGGTGATCATTCCATAAGAGTAGGGAATGGTGCAAATGTTGTAGCCAAGGCTGTTGGCGAATATCACCTTGTATTACCAAATGGTAATACAATGATTCTGAACGAATGCTATTACATTCCGTCCCTGATATGCAATCTTATATCAGTTTCTTTATTGAGTAAAGAAGGATATAATTTTGTAGTACAGGATAATGTTATGAACATCTTCCTGAATCAAAATTTGATTGGATCAGGCTCGTTAAATAATAGCATATACGTTCTCAATCAAACTACAATACTTAATGTGCAAAACATACACAAGAGGAAGAGTTCAGAAATGAACGAATCTTTCTTATGGCATTGTAGACTAGGTCATATCAATGCGACACGACTAGCTAAGTTACATAAAGATGGATATTTGAATCCGTTTGAATTATTATCTTATGACACTTGCTAGTCATGTCTCAAAGGCAAAATGAACAAAACTCCGTTTAGTGGACACGGAGAAAGAGTTACGGAACTCTTGGGACTGATACATAGTGATGTATGTGGTCCCATGTCTGCACATGCCAGGGATGGTTCCTCATACTTCATTACATTCACTGACGATCTCTCAAGATACGGACATGTGTTCCTATTGAAACACAAGTCTGAAGCTTTTGAGAAATTCAAAGAATATAAACACGAAGTCGAGAACCAAAAGGGTAAAAGTATTAAAATCCTTCGATCTGATCGAGGAGGAGAATACTTGAGCAATGAGTTCCAGGACTATCTAAAAGAGAATGGGATTCTCTCTCAGCTTAATCCTCCCTATACACCACAGCACAACGGTGTATCGGAGCGGAGGAATCGCAACCTATTAGATATGGTGCGCTCTATGATGAGCACCGCTGAGTTGCCTATTTCCTTTTGGGGTTATGCGCTTAAAGCAGCAGCATACCTATTAAATCAGGTTCCATCAAAATCTGTACCTACCACACCATATGAGATATAGAGTGGGAAGAGACCATGTCTTAAACGAGTTAAGATATGGGTTGTCCGGCCTATGTCAAAAGGCAAAATCCGGAAAAACTCGAGGCATGATCAGTTCTTTGTAAGTTTGTTGGATATCCTAAACATTCGAATGGATATCGATTCTACCACGGTGAACAACAAAAGGTGTTTGTTGCTCAACATGCCACCTTTTTAGAAAAGGAATTTCTTGCAAAAGAAATTAGTGGCGAAGAGGTAGAGCTGGAAGAAGTTCCAGCAGAACAAACTACAACTGAAGATTTAGTGGAACTAGAGAATTCGATGGCTCCCAACGAACCCCAGCCTCTCCGCCGATCTAGTAGGGTTCCTTATCCACCTGAGAGATACTAAGGTTTTCTCATAGACGGTGGGAACGGGGATTGCATCATGGAAGATGATGACCCGACTAGCTTCGAGCAGGCCATCACGAGTGGAGACTCTGTGAAGTGGCTGGATGCAATGCGATCTGAGATGGAATCCATGTACACCAACAAAGTATGGACTTTGGAAGTTGCTCCTGAAGGGGTAAAACCCATTGGGAGCAAATGGATCTTTAAGAAGAAACTTGGTGTAGATGGAAAAGTTGAGACTTTCAAAGCTAGACTTTTTGCAAAGGGTTTTCATCAACGACCAGGTGTGGATTATGACGAAACCTTTTCTCCAGTGGCTATGCTTAAGTCCATCCGGATCCTACTTGCCATTGCTGCATACCATGACTACGAAATCTGGCAAATGGATGTTAAGACCGCCTTTCTAAATGGTGATTTAGAGGAGTGCGTGTACATGACTCAGCCAGAGGGTTTCGTAGACAGTGGGAGCAGCGGAAAGGTGTGCAAGCTGCTTAAATCCATTTACGGGTTAAAGTAGGCATCGCGGAGTTGGAACATCTGTTTTGATGTTGTAGTCAAAGAGTTTGACTTCATCAAAAACGTAGATAAACCTTGTATTTACAAGAAGGTTGCGGAGAGTAAGGCTGTCTTCCTCGTATTGTACGTGGATGACATACTCTTGATAGGAAATGATGTTCCTATGCCGCACTCGGTCAAGCTCTTCTTATCACACAGATTCTCAATGAAAGATCTAGGTGATGCCTCTTGCATTTTGGGGATTAAGATCTATAGAGATAGATCTAAATGGATACTGGGATTGTCCCAATCCAGGTACATCGACATTATACTAAAAAGGTTTAGTATGGAAGAATCCAAGCGTGGGTATTCACCCACGATCTCTGGACTTACTCTTTCCAAAGAGATGTCTCCTAAGACTGATTTGGAGCAAGCTCGCATGCAAGGGATACCCTATGCTTCAACAGTAGGCTTTATAATGTACGCGATACTATGTACCAGACCCGATGTTGCATACTCACTAAGTGTAGTGAGTAGGTATCAAGCAGATCCAAGAGAGAATTACTGGACAGCTGTGAAGAACATTCTCAAGTACTCGAGAAGGACTAAGGAGATGTTCTTGGTGTATGGTAACGAAGAACTCCAGGTGGAGTCCTTTACCGATTCGAGCTTCCAAAGTGATAAGGACGACTCTAAGTCGCACTCGGGATTTGCCTTTACCCTAAATGGAGGGGCGGTTTGTTGGAAGAGTTCCAAGCAAGAAACAGTGGCATACTCGACGATGGAGGCTGAATACATCGCTGCCAACGATACTGCCAAAGGTGTTGTCTGGATCAAGAAGTTCATAACTGAACTTGGTGTGGTTCCGTCCATTGAGCATCCAATACTTTTGTATTGTGATAACAATGGAGCTGTGGCTTTGGCCAAGGAACCCAGGTCCCATCAGAGATCCAAGCATATTCTGAGACGGTATCACCTGATCCGGGAGATAGTTGATCGCCGCGAGATTGAGGTCAGGAGAGTTGACACGAAGGACAACACTGCGGATACACTCACGAAGGCCATACCCCAGATACAATTTGAGAGACTCTTCGGGATGTTGGGTATGAGATACTATAACAGCTGGCCTTAGTGCAAGTGTGAGATTGTTAGTTATGTATATGTCCTAGAGGCCATTATTGTACATATGATGTATATTATAGTGGATGCTTGGATATATATATATAGGACTTTCTTGCTCAACATGATAGTATGGTATCTGGTTTTACTTTGTCTTAACATGGACTTGTATTGGTTTACTGTCTTGCTCTCACATATTTATAAAGTCCTTAGGATATGTACTCGACTACTGGGACTATGATGTAGATCATACTAGTGAGGCCAGGGTAGTCCAAGAATACATCCTATAACTGTTCCTAGTCGATGGTGTATCGAGATAGGGCATCGATACTCCAGAGTAGACTAGCGTATACGCATCTTGACCCGTATGATGGGCGATGGATGATCCCATATCTATTGGTGTTTGACATCAAAGATGGTGTACGGGTGCTCAGTGGAGACTGAGTACACTGAACGGACTCGCCGAGAACTCCTATATGGTATTATACCTATCGTCAGATAGCAGTTCTCTGGTGACACTGGTACAGGTTAGTCTGTAGACCCGAGATCGTCATAGAGTCTTGTGTGATTCCCACTGCGCTTTGATTTCCACCTTATCACGTTCATGAGAAAGTGCAAAACAGTGGCTTTTGGGAACAGTCCCGAATCACATGGAGACAATGAGTGATAGGAGGGGTTTCGTCTCTCCCGGTATTGAGGGTTGATGTTGCGCTGTGTTCGATTGGCTATAACTGGAAGTCCCTGACCAGGGCTGATATGGAGTGCTACTGGTAAGTGTTATCAGTAGTTTATCGACCCATTATGAGCCTCACATCGACACGACTTATCGGTTACTGGGGTCTGGCGTTTACTACCCCTATACTGGATATGCGACATATCAGACGAAGAGACCGGACTGTACGGTAGTGTTACTGATTGGATTCACAGGAGAATGTACATGCTTGCTTGTTGATTTTCTGATCGCTCAATACTCGGATGGCTGTTACGTTTAGCTGACCGCTTGCAGCTTGTGGGTGTTTGATATGATCATCACCTACTGCAGGCGTATTGCCGATTCTTTAGAGTCCTACACAGAGATTTCCTGGCTCAGGCAAAACGGAGTAGGAGCACATATGTGATATGTGTGGGACCGAGAATAATGCGTGTATGTGATACCGTATTCGATTCTCGCGATATGTGATATCGGCCGGGTATATGTGATATAGCCGGGTTATCGGATCAAGTGTTGATTCGATGAACTGATACATGTTATATTAGTTGGTTATATATAATATAGTCAGATTATCGGATCAAATGTTGATTCGATAATTTAATGTATTATTATATATATGTGATATATTACATTACATTAACTAATATAGGCTCACTTAAATGATTCTTTTTCTCACTTGATAATACATTGATATACATGTGATATATGTTAAATGTATTATTTTCTTTTGTTACATTATATATATTATATATGTGATATATAATATTGTAACCTATTAGGGTTACAAATGCAACTAGGGTTAAAACCATGCTAGGGTTTAAACTTGGGTTAACATTTTCTTTTTGGTTAATTCTTTTTAGATGGATTATGTTTTGGATGAGCTTTGAGGAAGCTTCATGATCCTTTGACAAAGTCCACCCTCTTTGTTTTATCCTTGATATTTGTTAACCTAACTTTAATCTTAGTCTATGGTTTATTCTCTACATGAGTTAGCCATAACACATACTTAATCTTGGTTGCATTTCTAAGCTCAACAATAATTCATTCATCACAACTTCATCTTCTTCTTCCTCACTCCAAAAGCTTCTTGCTTTTTAGTTTGTGATGATTGTTTGTGAGAAATAGAAAACAAAAGAGAGCAAAATTCCTACTTCATCATCCTCATCTATTCTAGCCATTTAAATTAGGGTGTTTACTTCACTAATACTTCATTAGTGAAGTGCAAGTTTGGGTTTGTGATTTCTCAAGGTAGATCATCTTGGATTAGTGAAGTCTTCAAGTAAGGATGTCTCATTCACCTCATGGAGCCTCTCTAGAGTCCGGATACTTGATGACCGCAACGAAGGGACCTCAACTCGGAGCTTATGAAGCGAAGGAACAGACTAGAAAGGTTGTAATCCCTAACTCTTAGATGTTAAGTTGTTAACATATAGTTTTTGTTTGATTCTCTAGTTAAGATCCTAGGTTTAGGCCTATCTATAATGACAAAATTTAAAATTGGCATAGGAGATGCCACCCGAAACCTTGCTGCCGTTGTATGTATCCCATCAGTGGAATTTTAATTTGGCAAAGGAAGAGGGTTGAGACGAAGGGTGACTTAAGGTATGTTTGATTGGGCTGTTGCGAAAAGAGACTTTAGCAAAAGTGTTGTTGAAGAAACCTTTTTAGGCAAAAGCGATGTTGTAAATATGCCTTTTGATTTAAAAAGCTGTTTGGTTCAAGAAGCTGTTAGGAGTTGCAGAAGTGTCGTTGACTGTTTAAATGATCATAAAAGGGTATTATTTTTCTTAATATTTGAGAGAAATCAGTGAAAGAAAATATCATTTTTTAATTTACAATTTACTTTCAAAAGATTCAAAAAAATTAAAAGATCTGCATAAAAATATCCGCAGCAAATATTATTTGAGACCCATCCTCTCGATCTATGGATTCTTCGTCGAAGTCGAGAGCCTTCGATCGCCTGATGCATGAAGGTCAAAACTTGGATCGCGTCGATCAACCTTTCGATTATCGCGTCGAGCTCGGGGGCCTCGATCGCCTAGGGTTCTTCATCATAATTATTATCTTTTAGGGTTTCGATCTGGGGACTTCGATCAATCTGAGGGCCTTAATCGTTCTGAATTTCGAATTGGAGAGATGATGAGGAGAGAAATCAAGTGTAAGGGTCGGGTTAGGTGATAATTATGAAGTTATGATATGAATAAAAAAAATTTAGAAAGGGTTTTTTCCCAAAAGCTTCATTTTTTAGGTTCTGAAAAAAGAAGATTTTCTTGTTCTTCTTTAACTATAGAAGAACTTTTGGGCACAGGGTATATTTGATATTTTTTCTTTAAAAGTGTTTTTTTAACTCCGAAAGAGCTTTTAGATGCTCAAAATGTACGATCAAACGGGCCCTTAGCCTATGCGTTGTCGGATCTTTTTAGTCCCTTCAGATCCATGATTCTAATTTATGTTGTGGAGTTCTTTCTTGTGGAATTAAGATTTATGTTTTCTTTAGTTTACTCCAATACCTTATTAATATTAACTTTAAAGCATGAATAAAATAGATTTGGTCTCGGTTAAAACTTTCCATGTTACTCTGAATTGTTCCAAAAAGAAATTCTCCTCTTTTTTCACTTCAACCGACTTCCATTATGATATATATAGTGCTCTGCCTCATGTAAGATTCATGCATAATAAGAAAATTCATGATAAAGTTAAGCAACAGATCATGCAAAACCCATTGGGGTGCGCAGGGGGGGGGGGGGCGTGCGTGGGGGTTGGGACCTTCGAAATGTAAGTTGGGTTAGGACTAAATCAGCGAGTTAATCAGTCGCTAACATCATCTTCATGGGCCCTGTTCAATACATTGGATTTGGTTTGGTTTAAATCAACCAATTGCTGCTTGCTGTGTTCACGTATGGGAATTCAATGAATCTCACATTAGTCAATTTAAAACTGAAAATTGATGGTTTAACCGTACCATATTACTTGAGTATAGAAGATGGCGCATGAGACGAAAATAGTGTTGGGATTTTGCTCAAAATTAGAGAAAAATCCAATTCCTTCAATAATATTTTTCTTACCGGTTCGTAAATTCTCAAAAAATCATAATCCTGGAGTTTAGTCTCAAGTCATGTTTATTTGTACATTATACATCCCAACCTATTTTTGTACATAAATAAGTGTTGTTGAGGTAGGTCTGCTGCATTTGTGCAGCTTCCAGGATTTCGGAGACAAAGTCATAATTGAACGAAAACGAATACATTGAGGAGGATTTGCCTTGATTTAACGACGCCTGTGCCAATTAGAAGCCATTTGGGCCTAGCCAAATCGTCGGTTAGCAGTAAAAACTAGCTTGGCCCTCGGCCGGTGGTCCCATTGAGGAGGATTTGCCTTGATTTTTGTACGCATTGCTCGTCTTGGGATCTACAAGCCAAATACATTTGGGGAACCGACCTTTGGAGCCTATAAAAGCGCAGATATCCAGAGCAAGCCTCATTCATGTAATTAGGATTAAACTTACTGTCAGATTTGGTTCAGAAGTAAGCACCCATCTTCTTCCTTGGTCTCTTGCAAGGTTGAAGCTTTTAGAATTCGGTTTAGATTTCCATTCAAGTTGTAATTTTGATCAAATTGAAATTTTTCTGGCTTATGTCCTGTAATCTTTTCTTTTTATTGTTAACCAATGTCTTTTTATTCGTGTATTTCTCTTTTTCTTCTCTTTTCTTTTTATTTGTAGACTTGCAATGAGACAAGATGAGATCTTTCTTCTTTTGAGAGAACACTAATTGCTAGCAACCATTAGAGATCTTTCTTCATTTGAGAGAACACTAATTACTAGCAACCATTAGATTTACTTTCCATGTCTTTAAATTCAAACAATTTACTTTCTTGCACTTTAATGCCATGCTCTTTTCTTTCTTTGTTGCTTTATTAATCATGTTTATTACTGAGTAGTTCTTTCTTATTGAGGATGACGGGGAGGTTGGAATAGGATGGCTAAGACTAGCTCTAACCTCTCTCTGGATCCATATTAACTACTACAAATAACATCAATCCCCTTCTCTTTGATATCCCATGATTCCTAAACCATTTGGTTAGAAAGTGGATGACTTTTCGTCCTTCGATCAATTGAAGACCAAAGTGGATGGTGATGCAATGCGTTAATTTTGGATACTCTATATATGTGAAAGTACCCTCAAAATACCACAAACTTGTGCCATAATTTCAAAATATTTTTAGAACATGCTTAAACAATTTTTCAAATTTTTCAGGCAAAATGACACACATGCGGATGCATATCATCCGTATATATGCCATAGGCAATACTTTTAACCATTTTTGACTATTGTTCGATTTTAAATTATCAAAATTCCAAAATAAAATTGGCCGAGTCTGAAAAAATTCATTCATGGGTTTTGCACGTATTTCAAAACAAATTTTCAGTTTTAAAAAGAATATTCAAAAAATAAAATTTTCAAAAGATCCGTTTAACATGCGGGCGAAGGTCGTCTGCATGCACATACCGTTGATCTTTAAAGATTTAAAAAGATTTTTCTTTAAGCCGAAGCAAAAAAGAAATTTCCAAAAAGTACAGTCATCGACACACATGCGGACGACCTCTGTCCGCATGCGTGTTGTAAACAGCAAATAAAGATTTTTCATGATTCCCAAGCCAAGCAAATTTGGTAAAAAGTAGCCGGCTGTGTGGCACATTTTCAGTCGAAAATATCGCACATTTGATATAATATTTTTCTTATTTTTGATAAATATTTAAAGGTGTTTATTATAAATATGATACATATGAGGGTTTATCTGTAAAAATACTATTTACCATATGTTTATATATTATAATTAACATTATGAAGGAAAATGTATGCATATAATATTTTGATAATTTAAATATGCATATCATATCAAATATCCTTAATCAATATTTTTAAAATATAATATCATATAAAATGGTTAGAATAATATTTCAAAAATATCAAATATTACTAATATTATTCTTTGAGATATTGTGCAAGCTTTAGCTCAGGTTAGAAGATCGAGATATTGAGATGTCAGGAATCAGAAATCTGCCGATGAAATTAGATAAAATCGAAGAATCAATACTGGCTGAGACTCAGAAAAGATATGAAAATTCCAGATATCAAATAAATCTCTATGTGTCACAACGAAGCAGACCCAGAATTTTGAAGCAATGATCCAACCAAATCCGCGGCCAAACCATGCAATATGCGGCGGATCCGCGGCCGAGTTGGCGAGTTAGGAGTTGGGATTTTTTGGTTTGGATCTGCACAACAAACCCTAATTTTTGGGATCTATAGTTTCTGGCTTTGGGGCTATATAAAGAACCGAGGGCTAAGTTAGAAATCATCAACTTTTTACACGAAGCAAATCACAGTCAAAGAACAAGTGATCTACGACAGGTCCACGATTCGACGCGATAAGACGACGTGAGATTCGACGGAGTATCTACTTCCTATAAGGCAGAGATCGAGAGCAACTTTTTCTTCCTCTTGTAATCTAAACTTGAAGGCATTGTACTTGTGAAGTTGATTAATAAAGGTAGATCATTAGATTAATTAGTTTGCATTTATTTTCTGTATTTATATTCTGATCTCTATCCGTTCTTCTTCTATCTCCATCATGCACGAATAATTCTCCGCTTGATAGGGTTCGTAGGATTAGGGTAGAACAATGGATAAGAAATATTTTAACTTCTTTTAGGTCTTATGAAGTTTATAAATTTTAACAAAAGAATCGTTAACATCCTAATGGGGCGCGCTACTAATTTATTGCTAGTCTCGACCGCAATTTGAGATCAGATTAACAATTGTTTTGTTAAGGGCTAGACATGCATAGAGATCAATGAAAAGACAAAGGTCAATAGAGTGGAAAGCCTAGTTTCTTCCAAAAACACTAATTCTCATTCATCACCATCAATCTAGTTTTAAATTTATCAATAGATAAAAAGAGTAATCTTTAATAGTCATCCATGACTACTAAATCCTAACGAGCCCTACAAGTCTTCTTCTTATAAAATCTATATCCGTACTTAAACTAGATCTGTATTCTATATCCGTGTTTAACATACATCTAGAATCTATCATTCACTATTCTTTATTCTCTTTTCAAATCAACACGTCTAAAGCAAGATTAAAAAGTTCCACATATCCCTGAGGACGACCCGTACTCATCTCGGCTAGCTACACGCGACACCGTTATTGATTGCGGTTACTACACGCTATAAAATAGAAATCAATCAAATGACGCCGTTGCCGGGGATACGTGCGTAATATTTTTTTCTTACTATTCGTGTTGAATTCTTATTCGATACATATCATAAAATAAAATAAAACAGCAAATTGTGTATTTAACGATTAGTGTGCGATTTTTGCGAGGGAATCTGGAGTTACAGTAGCGAGAAGATAAAAATTCAGAGACATTCATCAAGACCCAGAGGAGTAAGGGAGGCTACCGCAACAAAAAATTTTAAGCGAGCTCTCAACTCCGCGGCGGAAAAGCGGCAAGAAGACCATTTTGGCGGTGGAACCGCGGTGGAGTTGGGGACTTAGGGTTCCAAACTTCTCTGGTAACTTTCCTATCTCTTTATCTCTCCTCTGAAAATCTTATAATATATTTTTCTGCAGGATTCTTTGCAAAATATCGCCGCTCAAAAATCTTTTTGCGTGTTTTGTTTTGTGGGTTGTTTTTGCATATTTTAATACGGACTTTAATGGGCAAGACCACAATTCAGATTAGGTGGGGATTTCATCACCTTTTCTAGGCCTTACAAATCACTAAACGTGCATGTGCATAACCCTTATTAATTAAAAAAATATCTAGACCAAGACTCTAAAGACCGCCATGCTCAAATAGGACAGAGGAAGGTCGTGGGTAATCTATCGCTTATCCGCATTACTTTTATGGTGTCTAAGGCAAGTGTGACTACGGAAAGTGGTTACTTAATTAGACCCGCTATTTTCGGTGATTCGTATAGCGGATACCTCCCACTTACCTGGCCACAAGAGTTATAAAGAGGTGGTAGAGGATTGATCCTGCGACTTGTCTTTTGGAAGTTTAGGAGCGGTTTAGTGCTTGACCTAGATGATCTTAGTTTTAGGGTTTGCTTGTGCATTTTGTGATTTGTTGAGTCAACCCTCAAGTCCTACTTTCAAAGCAAAACAATCCAACTAGAGTTTAAATCTTTTCACCCTCCTTCCTCTTTCCTCTTATAATGGGTAACCCAAATAAACGAACTCTTGCCGAGCTTTGCTATCCAGATCCAGATATTTCTTATTATCGTAATCGCTTCGGTATACCACCCGACTCTACCATGTATTTAAGAGATCGGATAGAGCAAGCGGAAAGAAACAGTTGGCCACCTCACTTCAGGTCCTATCAACCGCATCAAAATTCTACATTTTCTTATGTTGATACTCCATCTAACGCGTGTGAGGGAACTCCTAAACGCATGTCCATCGCTGAGTATATAGCGAGGACTAACGGCCAAAGTTTCAATCCGGTCAAACCGTTAGGACAACAAACACCACCACTTTCTAAAGAAGATTTTACTACTCGGTTTGTGGCGTATATAATATCTGTTGACAATCACTAACCAACCAACCAACATCAATATTCTTCTTATCATAATATTGATCCTACTCCTGCCCAATTTTCACAACCATTCAATTCCTATCAATCCTACCCGACTTTTACACCTTCTCTAGACATTCCTTCTAATCAGTCATTTGGGATTTTTATTTATCCACAAGAATTTCAATCTTATGCTGAAACCCCTTACCGACCTATGTTTAGTCCTGAACGGACCGTGGAAGAATATCGGGTAGCGTCGCGCTGTCACATAGAGGAATTGAAGGCGTCCATGGCCGTCCTCAATAAACAATACGAACGAGCAACTAATTTCAAACCAGCTCAAAATTTTCCAATGTATGATACGGCCATAGGACAAATCGAGAATTTGGATAGTGAGAAGGAGCGGTACACCCTTCCAAATCAAACTTCCCCATCCCAAATCGAAATCCATGACTCCAGTTTCACAGATCTATCGAGTACACCAAATGATTCACCAATTGAAGATAGAATGTCTGATGAGTTGTGCGACTTTGTAGTGTTTGATTTACCCGATTGTGAAGGGTCCATTTCAAGTGAAGCCACACCAAATCCTTGTGATCTCTACACCTCCACTTTAGAACCTAAATTGATTGAAAACCCTGTTTTTGATGAGGTGTTTGAGAATTTTAACCTTTACTTGATTGAGGAGATTGACGTTGGGGATATATTGGATGATGAACCCAAAATTTTGGATGAGTTTGTCCAACCAACTCATCAGGTCATTTCACTTCCCTGTGGGCATCATCTCGAACCTTACTATTCTTCCCGAACCCTATATGCGTCTTGAAATTGATGATAAATATATGACCGAAAAGCAGAATGAAATTCAGCCTTCATTTCCCACATCTGGTTCAGCAATACTCGACACACCAATTTGTTTACCCATTTCATCTCCCACTTTCTCTGGTTCTTTTTCTATTCTTCCTTTAATTTTAGCTAGTGTTGATGAATCACAATCCGATATTTCGAGTTCGATAATTCTAGAAAGACAACTTGATTTAGACTCTTTTGAGAATGAGATAGATGAGTTTTTCGAATCTCCTACCTCCACAATTTTTGACAAATCAAGTGTGTTGAATTTTGACACGACATTTATTGACATTGAAACGATCAATCGAACCACCGATGAAAATTTCGAAGTTATTTTCGCCGACGAACTCGCATTCCTAAACGACACGGATTTTGTGATTAATCAACCTCCACCTGAAGAAGTTGAATCACCGCCATTTCTTCTTATCCCATACGAGAATGTGACTATTCTTCACATTCCTAATCATCCACGTTCTCGTTTCCGTTCACCATTATTGTTTCGTCTCTATCAACCGAGACGTAAACCATACCGCCTTCTATCTCCCCACTTTTTCAAATCTCTGATCTTCTACCAACCAGTGCGTTACATCGATAAAATATTTGAATGGTAGGTGTTGACTTTTGGTCTTTGTAAGGCTTTACTTTGACCAATAATTTTAACCCCCCTCATAATTTTAAATGCTTAATACAATTTTACTCAAGTTTGGGGGGATATATTTTGGCTCTTGAAAGAAAAGAATTTTTTTACATAATTATGAGCCAAAAATAAGTTTGGAGGAGAATTTAACTTTCATTAATTATTATCCCCATTACTAATTTTTCCTCCTAAGTCTACAGTTTTTTAAGCTTAACAGATGATATTAGTGAGGACACTGCTGCAAATAAGTTTGGGGAAGGTTTGTGCTTATTCACGCATTATTTTGCATTATCATAAATATAAGCACAAAATTTTTTTGATAATGAAAGTTTGAAAGTGAAAATTTACATATGAAAGATATGAATAGTTTAAGAAAAGCAAGAAAGTTAGATGTTTTCTTAAACGAAACTAGTAATAAATAGTTATGAGTCGTTGTCCCAAGGGTTAGTAAGATAAAGAAAATTAATAATCCGAGGATAAAAATAAGTCTGAAAAATAGTCCATATTCTTAAGTCCAAACTTTTGAACGTTGATACCCTACTATATGTACTGTCACACATCTTGAAACTTGGGATAGTAGAGGATACCTTGAAATGCTCTTGTCTAAAAACCTTAGTATGAAATAAAAAAAAGTATAAGTGGTGAGGAAAAAAAATGAACACTGGTTTTGTAATTGCTTAAGGCAGCATAACAAAAATATAGCGAGGGTGCTCTATCACCTAGTGCCTTAGACCAACTGGTTTGGGAGCCACTGCTAAGCCTTAGGTGTTGCAAGACGAGGAATTACGCCTTAATGCGCAAGCACATTTTGTAATCGGTTGGTTACTACCTCACGAAATATTAACGGTCGCTTGAAAAATGTGTGAGCAATTCCATTTAAAATATTCACCAACTAAAAAGTACTAAGAAAGATAGACAAGAGTATGATAGCTTGAATTGAATTCTCTAAGTGTAGGGATGTCTTTTACACACACGTAGGGGTATATGATCGATGTTTGGATGAATGGTAGGGAGGATGACTAAAGGCGATATTTTATTGAGGGATGATGTGATTTCTAATATCTTTTGACGACCATTAAGATAGGACTCATGGCAACCGAAAATCTAGTGTAGTTGGAAACTCTTATTTTCAATTTCTTTCTTTTATAGTTCTTATCTTTGTACGTAACTTTCATCTTCTTTCTTTTATTATAGGATTTTGTGGGTGTAATTCGGTGAAAACTCTCAGGAGACAATACTCCTCCTACTAGGTACACCTAGAGGTTTAAGGGCTTGTTGTACGTGCTCAGTGCAATCGTGTTACCTACAAAAGTGTGCTACTTAGATTTTTCTTTTTCTTTTTCTCCCTCTCTTGAATAAATAAGTTTGTTCGGGATGATCAAAATTAAGTTTGGGGGTATTTGTTCAGTCGCACATCTAATATAACATTTTCCTTACTTTTGATAAATATTTAAAGGTGTTTATTATAAATATGACACATATGAGGGTTTATCTGTAAAAATACTATTTACCATATGTTTATATATTATAATTAATATTATGAAGGAAAATGTATGCATATAATATTTTGATAATTTAAATATGCATATCATATCAAATATCCTTAATCAATATTCTTAAAATATAATATCATATAAAATGGTTAGGATAATATCTCAAAAATACCAAATATTACTAACATTATTCTTTGAGATATTGTGCAAGTTTTAGCTCAGGTCAGGAGATCGAGATATTGAGATGTCAGGAATCAGAAATCTGCCGATGAAGTTAGATAAAATCGAAGAATCAATACTGGCAGAGACTTAGAAAAAATATGAAGATTCCAGAAATCAAATAAATCTCCACGTGTCACAATGAAGCCGACCCAGAATTTTGAAGCAATGATCCAACCAAACGGCCACGGTTCCGCGGCCAAACCATCCAATATGCAGCGGATCCGCGGCCGAGTTGGCGAGTTAGGAGTTGGGATTTTGTGGTTTGGATCTACACAACAAACCCTAATTTTTGGGATCTATAGTTTCTGGCTTTGGGGCTATATAAAGGACCGAGGGCTAAACTAGAAATCACCAACCTTTTACACGAAGCAAATCACCGTCAAAGAACAAATGATCCATAACATGTCCACAATTCGACGCGATAAGGCGCCGTGAGATTCGACGGAGTATCTACTTCCTACAAGGCAGAGATCGAGAGCAACTTCTTCTTCCTCTTGTAATCTAAACTTGAAGGCATTGTACTTGTGAAGTCGATTAATAAAGGTAGATCATTAGATTAATTAGTTTGCATTTATTTTCTGTATTTACATTATGATCTCTATCCGTTCTTCTTCTATCTCCATCATGCACGAGTAATTCTTCGCTTGATAGGGTTCGTAAGATTAGGGTAGAATAATAGATGGGAAAATATTTTAATTTCTTTTAAGTCTTATGAAGTTTATAAATTTTAGCAAAAGAATTGTTAACATACTAATCGGGCGCGCTACCAATTTATTACTAGTCTCGATCGCGATTTGAGATCAGATTAACAAATGTTTTGTTGAGGGTTAGACATGAATAGAGATCAATAAAAGAACAAGGGTCAATAGAGTGGAAACCCTAGTTTCTTCCACGAACCCAAATCCTCATTCATCACTATCAATCTAGTTTTAAATTTATCAATAGATAAAATGAGTAATCTTTATTAGTCATTCATGACTACTAAATCCTAACGAACCCTACAGGCCTTCTTCTTATAAAATCTACATCCGTACTTAAACTAGATCTGTATTCTACATCCGTATTTAATATAGATCTAGAATTTATCTTTCACTATTCTTTATTCTCTTTTCAAATCAACACATCTAAAGTAAGATTAAAAAGTTCCACATATCCCTGAGGACGACCCATACTCATATCGGGTTAGCTACATGCTACACCGTTATTGATTGCGGTTACTACACACTATAAAATAGAAATCAATCACACATATGTGGAGGATCTCCATCCGCATGCGTGCCGCCTTCGACGGGTTTTTAAAGATTTTAATTGTGCAAAAGTGCCAAAATGGCCTAATTTGACACATGTGCGGACGATCTCTGTCCCATGCGCGTCGTCAAGTTTGATTTTTTCCAAACCTCGAAGATTCACCCTAGATCTTGTAAATCAATTTAAGCTAACCCTTTGTACGGAAAATATCATCCTCAACTCTCATAGCTCTCTAGAAGCAAACATCCCAAAGTCCTCTCTTCTCTCAATTCTCGGTGTCATTTGGTGTGATCGCGGAAGTTTCAGGATTTTTCGTAGGCAGCGACACAGCGTGCAATCAGGATTTCCCTAAACCATCTTTCTTTTCTATTCTAGTTTTTTTTTGCGTTCATAAAAAAAATAAAAAAATAAAAAAAATCTTTTATATAAAAAAATCGTCTTTTTCAAAACTTGCATTCAATCACTTAAACTTAAAAAGGCAGGGATAGATTTTTCCTGGTCGTCAGGCTGGTGAATTCTCTCTTTTCCTCTCATCTTCTTGCATACTTTATTTCTTGAACATTTTACTACACACATTTATAAAAGAAGGAAATATTCTCTTTTCAGGAACCATTTTACTGAAGGAAGCTTGACTAGCTTGGCGACAGATTACAAGGTAAGGGAACCATAACAATCTCTCAGGCAAACGATGATCGATCGAAAAGGTGGCTTGCTGTCCAAGGCAGAAACGTAGTGACGATCTCAAGACTCAACCGGAACGAAGGAGGTAGGCTTCAGGTACTCTCGCATCCATACGTGCTATCTAGGACACCACAGACTCTTACTTGGCACCGATCCATGGATGGCTTATTGTTAGAGAGGACCATGATTGATGTTGGTTGGATTAAGTGCTAAATACAAGGTTAGGAAATAGAGGGACAAAGGCTTGATAGTGTTGGGGTAAAAAATTACACCTCGGTTGACTAAGTCAAAGTCAACCCCAAGTGAGCGGGCCCAAGCCCAGGTCAAGTAGGCCCACACTCAAGTCGAGTCCCGCGGCCGGCCTATCCCATGTCAAAATGAAAATTATGTAATAAATAATTTTGATGTAATTTTTATAAATAAATGTAAGGAAAATGGGCATAAAATCAAATTTTTGTAAAGCCCATGGCTCATGTGCAAAAGAAATAAGCACATGAGGCATGTGATGGGCAAAATACCACTTTGTAAAGCCCAAGGGGTTATATGTAAAATTGTAAGCCTATATAAGGCAACATGATAATGAAATGAAGGACAATAATTCATTCCCCTAAAAAATTAGAGTTTCTGTGCCTCCTTCTCCTTTCTCAAGGTTCTAAAGCTTCTTCTTTTTTCTGAATTAAATCAAGAGTTTAACTCTTCTTTTTTCAAAAATAAACAATTTTCACCATAAAACCTTTGAAGGGGAGCTCGGATCTTTTATCAAATCTCCAAAAGGGGAGATCTTTAACTTTCACCCCCTTTTTCTCGAAGATCCAGCCAACAGAGAGGAGGAAGAAGGAGACCCATCTCCAAAAATCCAACTTTGAGAAGATCCAAGGCTCAAAAGAAGATTTAGAGCTAAAAGGGAAAAGAAAGGGGTTCCCTTTGATCATCTCCAAAATTTTTTTGGGAGTTCAACTCCATTTGTCAAGATCTTTTGGAGTTGAACTCCATAAATAAAACCTTTTTTAGGAGTTTAACTCCATTCAACACCTTTCGAAGTTTAACTCCATAAATAAAAATCCTTTTTGGGAGTTTAACTCCACTCAAAATATTTTGGAGTTTAACCGTAACAACCCAAAATTTTCTGTACAACTTTCTGTACAATTTTTTCAAAATTACAGAAAGGGGTACTTTTGCCTGAGCATAAGTTATAAGTTTGTTTTGCTTTATAATAGTAAGAAGGAGTTTGTAGCTCATTGGTAATATCTTGCACTGTTGAACCAAGCCACCAGAGTTCAAATCCCATACCCAACATTATTTTTAATATTGTTTTATTTTGAATTTTTAGAATACCAAGGGTTTACACGTGTATAACTCACAAAAACCCTACTATACATGGAAAACTAACTGTACCAGGGGACTAGTGAACCGTCAAGGAGGACCCCGACCACTTGACTCGGCCGGACTCGGCCGAATCGGCCGGTGGACCGGCCGACTCAGGCCGCCGCCGCCGGCCGGACTCGGCCGGACCGCCGAGTCATCAACATGAAACTTTTGGCTCTTCACCTCCCCTGCACCCCTGTACACTTTATTTCTTCAGACCAGTAACCGGGACCCTTTTAAAACACCAATTACTCCATTTTTATTTCATTTTTAATACTTTTTATTACATTTTTTCAATTCACTCTTTCACCTACCCTAAACTCTAGCCTTACCCTATAAATACAACCCATAAACACACACCCCTCACTCCAAAATTCTGATCAAAATTCTCAAGAAATCCATAGAAGTTTAGTGTACTTTTGGAGTAGCGAAGGGCGAAATCTTCGGCAATTTTCCGACGACGACCCTAGGAGTTCCCGGAGACGAAACGATGCACCGGCGCCTCCTCCCGTCTCCTCTTCCTCATCCCTAACTTCTAAACCCGTAAGTCCCCTTCCCTCTTCTCTAATCTTATTTTAAAAATACAAAATTTCAAAACCCGACGGAATCAGAGTTAAACCGATTTCCGATTCGGTTCTTTCTAAAAATCTAACATTTTCTTAAATACATTCACACAAAACTCTTACATGTTGAATATTAAACATTAATAAACATGTTGATCATGTTTCACGATAATCTAATTCATTTTGTAAGTTTTACCGTACTTTTTCACTAAAATACCATATAGTTTCATTTCGACATTTAAACATCACAAACTTGCTATACCTTTAAGTAGATCACGAGGTAATGACCTACCTCCGCACAACACTCATATGCAATATAGCACAATACCTTTCGGGAACATAGAATACGGGAAAACGAAACATTTCAAATAAATACCATGAATTAATAAAATCATTTTCTAAAGAATTAAGTATTTTTTATAAATTTTTGCAAAGTGCCACTACAACCCATTTTGGGAAATCCGACTGGGATGGTGTGGATTATCGCACATCCCTGGGCTTAGTAATGCGAGATGCAGACCTCCGCAAGGAGCATTCGGTCTCGAGAGATTTAAAATACGAAAATCTTAAGAAAATGAGATTTCTAGAAATATAATATATATTAAAATTTATTTTTGTATAAATATATATATGTATCATTAAAATATTTATTTTGTGATAATATAAATATTCCAATTTTTAAATATTCCAATTTTTAAATATTCCAAGAATCACTTTACATTAAAATACCATGAAATCGATACAAGGTCAATATTACAATTAAATACCCTATATTATGAAATTAGGTTATCTTCACTAGAAATATCACAAATATAAAATATACATTTATTACAACTCTAAAGACGATAAATAAATACTTGGGGTGTATTTTGAAAATTATACAAAAGTATTTTTACATAAAACCCCCTCAAGTTCTATAAATTGCAATAAGGGCCCTAGTAAATATAGGTTTAAGCGGGACCAATCTCTTGAGCCTCGGGGAGCCGGAGAAGTGGGTGCTTGCCTATTTAAGGTAGACAACTTAACAACGGTGTTATCAACACGGTAATCGTCTTTGAAAAAGACACAAATCCTGCCGCCCATGTGCAGCGGTTACCGATAACATCAAAACAATCAGGACTTCGATTTCTTTTATAATTGTTCTGACTCAGACTGAGTCTCATTATAATAATCTGACTTGAATATGATTAAAATATAATCTACAATCTATCATCTATAATATTACAATTCAACATGAATTCATATATTCAATCTATATTGACTGAACCGAACCATGGATATACTTCCATTTACATGATTCTACAGTTACGTCTATTTACTGATATCATGGTTTCGATAAGTCACCCAATTATACAATCTATACAGTTTGCAATACAAGACAATACAATACAACTATACAACAAGACATCTCGGGGTTTAAGGGGTAGATTGGTACGGAAGGTGTTAGAAGTGGCACGAGATAGTAAGATTTAATACACCTAACCGGAATCCAGTTGCTGTTGTACCATGTCATAAACGGTTCCTTGTACTACACTTGCCTCTAGTCTCTGGCATATAGAGACTCCTCTCGTATACACTGGCATCCTTCTGTACCAAGTTACAAACAACAGCGTTAACAATATAATACAACTATAAAAGCTACCTTCTCTTTCTGTCTATTCTATTTCTCCCTTATCTTTGGGACTTGCCGAGCAATTTGTTCGCCGACGACATTCTCTTTCTTTCTTCTTTTAATGTCGTCAGGTGATCTGGACACTCCGGAGATCGAGCCCACTAGTGAAGACTTGGACCACTTCATTGAAGACACAGAGCTCTAGTTCATTGTACACTTTTATTTCAGTACTTTTCTTTTTCTGTTATGCCATTGTTTAGGCATTCCTTTCATTCAGTTGTATTTACTTTCCATGCATTGTACAGAAAGAATGTGAATAAATAAAGTTGCTGTTTTATTATATCTTGTCACTTGTGCATTTATTTTTATATTGCTTAGATACGCTTAGCGTATTTACTTCATAGTAAATACGTAGCGGCCTCGTCGCGTCCTCTGCCTGTATACCGGGAAGCGGGGCGTGACATTAACCCCATAGATAAAAATCCTTTTCGGGAGTTCAACTCCTCATTCCGGGGCTAAGCCCCTTCTTTCTATAGGAGCCCAGCGCCCACATGCAGGGCGCGTGAAGCGCTGACGCCCAACACCCAGTGCCCTTGTGCTGGGCGCCCACGTGCCGGGCGCTCACATGCCGGTCTCACGTGCCGGGCGCCCACATGCCGGGTGCGTGAAGCGCTGATGCCCAGCACCTAGCACCCAGTGCCCACGTGCCAGACGCATGAGGCGCTGACATCCAACGCCCAGCGCCGACACGTTCTTAAGCGGCTCAGATACAGAGCCAACAAAAGGGCTAGGATTTTAGGCATGTTAAAATTTATGAATTTCCAAAACCCAGTCCGCTCTTCAAAATCAGTAGCCAAAGATAAAGAGATGGCTAGATATATGGTCTACACTGTCTGCATGGTTGGACATGAAGAAACGAACCCTCCTATGCTTCACAGCCAGGGTGATGATGCGGTGGAAGCTTCCCAACGTCAACTCGGTCTAAATAATGAAGAGCTCGCTCTGGCCGATAAGCCAAAAAAGCCCGGGGTTCCTGCGGAGTTGAGCTCAGGCAATAAGGATGACCCGGTTGTCATAACCGGAACTACAGAACAAGCATTATTCCGATGGCTTCAAAGGCAGCTTCAGGACAGGGATGAGAAGTTACTCAAGGTACAGTCTAAGGTTGACGAATTGGCAAACATCGGGGCAGATCTCGCGACCCAAGTCGCCTGATTGTAATTACAGCAAAATCAAATTTTGGTTCATGAGCCAGGGATTGATACCCGGATGCAGCCAACTGATACCCCCTTCAACCTAAGAGCGGAGTGCCTTCGCGAAAAACGGTCGCGATCAGCCTCTAGTCCCTCCGATACATACACCGAAGGGGAATCGCCTCTGAAAGAGAAACTGGATAAGGTCTATTCCTTCAAAAGGGACAAAGTCCACAAGATATTCAAGGACGCCCTAAGAAACGGTCTACAA
This sequence comes from Agapanthus africanus, assembly GCA_030015575.1. Taxonomy (NCBI): domain Eukaryota; kingdom Viridiplantae; phylum Streptophyta; class Magnoliopsida; order Asparagales; family Amaryllidaceae; genus Agapanthus; species Agapanthus africanus. The sequence goes on from CM057338.1 coordinate 17,340,398, forward strand.
CTGCCAGAATCAAAAAGACCGCAAGAAGCGAATGTGACCGACGACCCAAAATATTTCCCCTATCACAGAGTCGACCACCACGTCTTTAATCTGGGAACACCAGTCGACCACCATGTCATTAAACTGGGAATAATCGACCTCTAAGTCGTTAAACTGGGAATGTAAAAGAAATAAAAATGTGTGTGTGTAAATAAAAAAAATGTGTAAATTAAAAAAAGTGTAAATAAATAAATAAATAAATAAATATATATATATATATATATAATAATAATAATAATAATAATAATAATAATAATAATAATAATAATAATAAAAAAGCCGAAATGATGGGGCAACTCGCAATAAAAATCAGCGAGTAAAAATAAAAATGAAAATAAAGCCGAAATGATGGGGCAGCCGCGAATAAAAAGCCGAAATGATAAGGCAATCGCGACCTTCGCGATAAAAAAAGCTGAAATGATAGAGCAATCGCGGTAAAAAAAACGGCGAATGACGAGTCTCTCCTGGTACCATATTCCAGTGTAGCGATGCAGACGCCAACCAAAATTCCAAATTTCTTAAATCCCAACGGCGAATGATGAGTCGCTCCTGGTACCATATTCTAGTGCAGCGATGCAGACGCCTTCCAAAACTCAAATTCTTAATGGCGAATGATGAGTCGCTCCTGGTACCATATTCCAGTGTAGCGATGCAGACGCCAACTAAATTCCAAACCCCATACCCCAATTGGCGAATGATGAGTCGCTCCTGGTACCATATTCCAGTGCAGCGATGCAGACGCCAACCAAATTCCAAACCTCATGCCTCAAGTGGCGAATGATGAGTCGCTCCTGGTACCATATTCCAGTGCAGCGATGCAGATGCCAACCAAATTCCAAATCCCATACCCCAACGGTGAATGATGAGTCGCTCCTGGTACTATATTCCAGTGCAGCGATGCAGACGCCAACAAAGTCCCGAAATTTTTCCGGCCCTATGGTCTGGATCATACATCCTGCAAAACCGTATACAATTCACAGGCGTAGAATGATCCTAATCTCTCCCAAGTCCTACCGGCGAGACCACATTCAAAGTTCCACAGGCGGTGAAGATTCAAAAAAAAGGGGTATGTCCACAAGCAAAATGAGCACGGATGAAAACCCGAAAGGGCTCCGTGAGTAAAAACAGCCGGACTGCCAGCGAGTTTGTGAAAACCCGAAAGAGCGCAAACTCGTGAAAAAGAGATGAAATGCACTCGCAAAGTCCTCTCGACTTTGTGAGGAGAAAATTCCCGAGTGAGATCCTTACGACTCACAAAGGAGCAACACACTTGGGAGTCTCCACGGCTCCTAAGGAGAAAATACACCTACGGGATCCTTACAACCCGTAGGGAGAAAATGCTTTGTGAGACCCTTACGGCTAACAAAATTAAAAAGTCTTAGGTGATAGGGACCTAAAACCTGTCTTCTAAGCCATCGCTTTCTAATTAGTAAACGCAAATGATGATTCACTCCTAGTGCCATATTCCAGTGTAGCGATATTGATGCCAAACAAAAACCAAAATCGCCAAATCCTCCCAAGACATATGATGGTTCGCTCCTGGTACCATATTTCAGTATAGCGATGCTGATGTCAACCCAAATCACAACAAGTCAACTTCAACTCCAACACCGCAGAAAGCGGAGCAAGTCAGAATCCAATCTCGACACCGCAAGAAGCGGAGCAAATCAAAATCACCCCTGACACTACAAGAAGCAAAGCAAGTCAAATCGGGCGTCGACCGTCCATGTCGTAAAAAGGGCAGTGCAGGCTTCCCACAAATCGGGAACCAAATCGCTCTGAGTCAGGGCGTCGACCGTCCATGTTGTAAAAAGGGCAGTGCAGGCTTCCCACAAATTGGGAACCAAATCGCTCCGGGCCAGGGAAAAGTCTACCACGGACACTCCGCCTCGGAGACGCGTCAAGCGTCGACCGTCCATGTCATAAAAATGGCAGTGCAGGCTTCCCACAAATCAGTAACTAAATCGCTCCGGGCCAGGGAAAAGTCTACCACGGACACCCCACTTTGGAAACGCGTCAAGCGTCGACCGTCCATGTCGTAAAAAGGGCAGTGCAGGCTTCCCAAAAATCGGGAACCAAATCGCTCCGGGCCAGGAAAAAGTCTACCACGGACACTCCGTCTTGGAGACGAGTCAAGCGTCGACCGTCCATGTCGTAAAAAGGGCAGTGCAGGCTTCCCATAAATCGGGAACCAAATCGCTCTGGGCCAGGGCGTCGACCGTCCATGTCGTAAAAAGGGCAGTGCAGACTTCCCACAAATTGGGAACCAAATCGCTCCGGGCCAGGGAAAAGTCTACCACGGACACTCCACCTCGGAGACGCGTAAAGCGTTGACCGTCCATGTCGTAAGGGCAGTGTAGGCTGCTCACAAATCGAGAACCAAATCGCTCCGGGCCAGGGAAAAGTCTACCACGGACACTCCGTCTCGGAGATGCGTTAAGCGTCGACCGTCCATGTTGTAAAAAGGGCAGTGCAGGCTTCCCATAAATCGGGAACCAAATTGCTCCGGGTCAGGGCGTCGACCGTCCATGTCGTAAAAAGGGCAGTGCAAGCTTCCCACAAATCGGGAACCAAATTGCTCCGGGCTAGGGAAAAGTCTACCATGGACACTCTGCCTCGGAGACGCGTTAAGCGTCGACCGTCCATGTCGTAAAAAGGGCAGTGCGGGCTTCCCACAAATTGGGAACCAAATCGCTCCGGGCCAGGGAAAAGTCTATCACGGACACTCCGCCTCAGAGACGCGTCAAGCGTTGACCGTCCATGTCATAAAAAGGGTAGTGCAGGTTTCTCACAAATCGGGAACCAAATCGCTCCGGGCCAGGGCGTCGACCGTCCATGTCGTAAAAAGGGCAGTGCGGGCTTACCACAAATTGGGAATCAAATCGCTCCGGGCCAGGGAAAAGTCTACCACGGACACTCCGCCTCGGAGACGCGTCAAGCGTCAACCGTCCATGTCGTAAAAAGGGCAGTGCAGTCTTCCCACAAATCGGGAACCAAATTGCTCCGGGCCAGGGAAAAGTCTACCACGGACACTCCGTCTCGGAGACGCGTCAAGCTTCGACCGTCCATGTCGTAAAAAGGGCAGTGCAGGCTTCCCACAAATAGGGAACCAAATCGCTCCGGGTCAGGGTGTCGACCGTCCATGTCGTAAAAAGGGCAGTGCAGGCTTCCCACAAATCGGGAACCAAATCGCTCCGGGCCAGGGAAAAGTCTACCACGGACACTCCACCTCGGAGATGCGTCAAGCACCGACCGTCCAAGTCATAAAAAGGGCAGCACCGACCATCCAAGTCACTGAAAGGGCAGTATCGACCGTCCATGTCGTAAAAAGGGCGGTGCATCCCAAAAAGTGGGAACCAAAGCAAGTCGCCTCCACGCGAAAGAAGATCCATCAATTTCATGCACACGACCCACATATGTGGTGTGCATTTATTGATGGGGGGCACTTTGTTGGGGTCGAAAATTGCACCCCGGTTGACCAAGTCAAAGTCAAGGTCAACCCCAAGCCAGATAAGCCTAAGCCCAGATCAAGTGGGCTCATGCCCAGGTCGAGCCCGAACATGAAGCGGCCGGCCTATTCTGTATATGGGAAAATATTTCCCCAATCTTATTAAAAATAAGAAAACATATTCTGTAAAACAGAAATTCTTGGATCAAAGATCCAACGGTGGGTAAAATTCCCCAAACAAATTTTAAGACCAATTAAATCAATTGAAATCTCTCAATAAGAGATTTTCTCAAAACTAATTAACAATTTGCTTCCACTATATAAAGGAGCCGAGAGTTCAAGTCTCATATAGAGAGAACCCCCCATAAGCTTCTGAAATATACAGAAAGCTTTCAAAACAATAGAGAATTTAATTCTCAATAAAAGAAGAAGACTTTCCTCCTCAAAACCCTTGGTAAAGAAAACACAGAGATCAAAATATATCCTTTTACCTATCTAAGGTTTAACCCTTCTCAATGAACTTAGTTATTTCTCTAGATCAGAGATCCATAAGACAAGTCTCCCACAAGTTGAGAATTTAATTCTCATCGGGAAGATCTTGTTTTTGAGAATCGAAGATTCAAAAAAGAACTAGGTTAAAAAGAAAGAAAAAAGGAGAAGAACGGGAATTTAATTCCTCCGAACTTAGGGTTTAACCCTATATAAAGAACTTAGTTCTTATTAAAAGTAAATAAGAACTTAGTTCTCCAATAAAGAAAAAATGATTCAAGGTCTTCAAAATAGAGATCTTGATGATCATTAATGGCCAAAATGGCGTTAATAGAGATTCAATCTCTGAAAAAGAAAAGAGCTTAGTGCATCACGTGTTTCCCATGTGGGCACCCTCCCAAAGGCTCCTAGTGCCTCACGTGAAAAACACGCAGCCGCCTAAGGTAGAAGGCCATCGCCTCACATGACATTCACGTGAGCGCTGAATAAAAGTGCTTAGCACTTTATATACAGCAAAAAAGGCTGAGTGTATAGCACTGATTGGGCAGCGCCCAACGCCTCACGTGCTCCTTACGTGGACGCCACACAAAAGTGCTTAGCACTTCATATACAGCCAAAACGGCTGAGTGCTTAACACTGATTGGGCAGCACCCAGTGCCTCACGTTCTCCTCACGTTGGCCCCACACAAAAGTGCTTAGCATTTCATATACAGCCAAAACGGACTAGTGCTTACCACTAATTGGGCAGCGCCCAGCGCCGCACGTGCTTTTCATATGGACGCCAAAAAAAGTGCTTAGCAGTATATATATAATTGAGTGCTAAGCATTGGTTGGACAGCGCCTATAACTGAAGCCTTCACATGATACCCATATGAGCGCCAGAGCGTCAAACAAGTGCTTAACACTTTTGCATAAAAAGGGGGGCTGAACAAACAGAGCCCAAATAAGTACTTAACACTTTTGAACAAACAAAAACTGAATAGACTAAGCCCAAATTGGCTAAGCCTCTTGCAACTGAGCCCAAATGCTCTAGATCTTAATAAAATTTAATGATCCTTAAAATATTGCTAAGTTGATCTTAGTATCAAATAGAACTAATGTATCCTTATTTAAAAATAAATCGGGCCCAAATGCTCATATGTTTAAGTTGATCTTAATCTCAAACTATATTAACGGTCCTTAAACCAAACAAAATATTTTTGAACTAAAGGAAAAATATGACTTAAGTTCAAAATACCAAATCTAAAATATACGGATTTAGACCAATTCCCCCCTACGGGCGACGACATAAACTAGTCTTCGTATACAATCCACGGACAACCTAAACAAACAAAATAACACACGGCACGAAGTGAACTGCTGGAGCAGGAGAAAGTGGTTATCGCAATGCGATAACGTAATTAACTGCAGGGGGTTGCGCCTGAAGGGAAGTGCGTCCCCACAATCAAAAACCCCTTACAAATGAAGGGGAATCTGATGAAGTCTGCTACAACGGCCGCATCTATCCAAACCTCCAATATACGGTGCCATAAATCAACTTGGTATTTTCGGAGAGGTGGATGGATATATCCAAATAGCATCTGCCTCCAAATTCAGGTAAGAAGTTCAACATCAGTCCGCCTCTGTTTTCGGTGGCGAACAGGTTCTGGCACGCCTCGTGGGACCTTTTCCTCTTTCCACTCCATACTTCGTGTGTCGTGTTTCGCGAACAAAATCATGGTTTGCTATGGTTGCCCTTGGATTCAAGGTACTAAAACTTGTTGTCTTGCTCTTGTACAGAAAATCAATGGCTTCTTAATGCACTGCATGCAACATCAACCCTCGCTCTAATCCAGCTGGAGGAGTGTCCTACGGGCCCAACGCGGCCTCTATTTTCTCAATGCCAGTGGATCAAGTTACACAGACCACTACTGGATTGTTCTTTAGGACTATGCTCCCACCTGTAAGTTTTGGTGCCTCGGCGCTGCAAGAAGAAGCTCCTAAAATGTCGGTCTTCGATCGACTGGCAACCACAATGGCCCCTCTCAACGGGCCATCCAAATCTGATGTCTCAGTCTTCAACAGGCTGAGCAAAAACCCAAATGGGCCCGCAAAAAGGCTCGTGATAGCTGAAGGGGCTATCCCAAAATGGATAGCCCTCCCAACTCCTCCTACACGCGAAGCTGTCAAAGGCGCTTCCCTCACCAGACAGTCGGTTTTCGAAAGGCTGGCCACTTCTCCTCGAACTTTAACAAGGACGTTGGTCTTCAATAGGCTAACACCGAGCAAAACCAGGGGCATGATGAAGCCGCTTCCAAAATTGAGGCGGTCCCTTCCGCGAGGCACGCTCGACGTCGCTACTGGCGCCGAGTGAGAGAAGCTGGGGGAAACTTCCCCTCTAGACTCACCCCACCAGCTCCAATAGTGGAAGTCGATGCTGCTGTTCCAGAACAACTTTGATCCGCTTAAGAGGGTGCGCAAAAACTCTTCAACGGCGGTGCTAAAGAAATCACCCTCGCCTGCAGAAGTTACAGTGCAGGCAAAGCCAGAGCAGCCTCATCAGCGGCTCTCCTCACAAATTCATAGGGTTTGGTGGAAAGTCCAAGACTCTGTGATTGACAAAGATTACTCTCATCGACCGAAGAAATCGAAGGCTCGACAAGAAAATGACTACTTCTCCGCCATACAACGGAGGACTTCTCCTAAGCAGGTGCCTGTCATAACGGCTCCTTCAACTCCAATCTTTCATAAAAGAACGAGGCTGGAGAAAACTATACTGCCAGCGGAAAATTCCAAAGGCGATAGATATAAACGCCCCAAGGCTGGGGGCATAACAATATATACGGTCTACATGGCTTCGAGAAAAGAAGAGAGTTGTGCTTCGGTGAGTCACCGATCGCAAACTCGGTCGCTGACAAAGGCTCAGCGCCATGAGCAGGAGACCGATACAGAAATGCTGACCAAAATGGCAGCACTTATCGGACAGAAAGAATGTCCGGACAAAGAAGCTAAACAGCGCCATGAGCAGGAGACCGATACAGAGTTTCCGCGAAAGGTACTCAAGAGAAAAGACAAAGAAGCCGCTGAAGAAGCTGCTAACATAAAGCACATGTCTCTCTTGTTCCAAGACATGGTTAGAATGATGATCCAGTCAGAACCCCCGGCCGAAGATCCGCCGATAATCGTCGAGGATGATAGAGGGGAAATATCAAACCCTCCTCCGGTTTTATCAGCAACCAAGGAGGAAACGATCTTCAAGGCCACCCTTGATGATTATATTGCTCAAAAAATAAGAGCTCATCAAGCTAGTGAAACCGTTGGCCAAATTGTCAGAACCGGACGACCATATCTAGGCTGGTATGATCAAATCAAATACCTGCCGGGATATACGATCCCCAAGTTCTATGTATACAAAGGGACATGTAACCCTCACTAGCACGTTGCGCAATTCAGAGCTCTGTGCGGTAACAGTGGAGGTGTCAAAAAATTGTTGCTTCGCCAGTTCTTTGGCAGCATGTCAGAAATGGCCTTCGAATGGTACTCGGATCTCCAAAATGACTCCGTGAAAACATTCACAGAGATGGAACTGCTGTTCATACAGCATTTGGCCAGCGCGAGCGAACGCACTCCGATCACGACATTAATCAATACCAGGGTAAAGCCGAGAGAAACCTGGGTCCAATACGCGATCTGGTGGCAGAACCTGTAGTCTAAATGTGAACATCACATTGAAGAATCCTCTGCCGTGGGTATGTTCATCGGGACCCTTGCTCCTCAAACGACTGTGTCCCAGTTCATGACATTCTTCAAACCAACAACCTTTCAGGTTCTGATAGATAAACTGGCCCAAATGGATCAGATGGTCCACGAGCCTTCCTCCTCAAATAAGGACCCTCGAAATAACAAGGGTAAAGGGAAAGCGGGCTTCGTTGCCAATACGCAACAACAGCCGAGTGGCGCAAAACCATCCGCTCGCCAAAACAACGCACGTTCGCGTCCATCCTTGGAGGAAAGACTAGGACGCGTTTAATCATTTCCCTGTGACAAGATGAGGAGACTGTTTGAATTGACAATGCGTAATAAACTCATCACATTGCCAGACCCATGGTGTCCACCGCAACCCGGCAACGTCAACAACCCTAACTACTGCTCCTATCACAGAATGGTGAGCCACCCAATTGAAAATTGCTACGTCTTCAAGAACTGGGTCGAAGACCAGTATCAATAGAGGAAATTCACGCCGTCTGATAACTAGAAGGCAAACCCAACCCAGAAGTACACTCCCAAAAAGGTAGTTGCGCAGGGGGCATCATGCTCACTCGTGGAAGAAACTCCATGGGAAGTCGTTCTTTCAGCGAAAACTAAAAGAATGTTGAAGGATCTACAAGCATGTCTCAGGTGGAAAAGCTCACTTGAACCTGAAATCATCGAAGGGATGCTAAAATCTCGCCCCGCACCGAAAATTGTTGACAAGGGAAAAAAATCCAAGTCAAGCCTTCAAAGTCTTTGAAGAAAAAGAAGAAGACCAAGAAGCCTGTGCAACTTGCCGAGTCTGACGAAAAGCACACAGATCTACAAAAGTACATTGACATGCTGGAGGAGTATAACCAGAAGGCATGGACACCGGTCACATTCGAAGAATTCCTCAAGCATATTCTTGAGGACGAAGACATTGACAATGATGAGGAAAATGAGTCATCAAAAGACACCGAAGACCGTGTAACAAGTTGCCACATGGTCTCCCATTCATTGTTATATGACGAAGAAACTCCTTCAGCGTCACAAAACAACGCGGAGGAAGTGGGGGCGGAATCGGCGTTAAAATCCCCGGAACTGCCAGAAGACCTGATCAATAGGCTGTTAAACGAAGCCTTTCAAAAAAGCAAATTGACTAAGAATGCAAGACAGCCCTATACGAAAATGGTAAGCGTCAGCGTCAGGACAAAGAAGTTGTGGTGAGGACGAGTCGTAAAGTACTTCGACCAAACCAAAACCCACCTGCTACAGACAAGAGCAGGATCAAAATGGAGAAGCGGTTCGCCAAAGCCCTGTCAATAGGGATGAAGCTTCCACATCTCATAAGGAACACTCCCGGGGTCATATGCCTCGATGGAGAAGATGCATACCCAAACTATTTTCTATATCATCGGATGGTCACCCACCCCACCGAGAAATGCAGTGCCTTCAAGAAATGGTGGTAAAGATATGTTGCCCATCAAAAACACTTCAAGAGGGTGAAGCGTGAAGCTCGTGCTCGTCGACGGCAAAATAGTGTGACAAATGCGCATGAAGAAACGGATGACAGCTTTTATATGGTCGGTACCAGTTCGGAAGGGAAAAACCCCAAGTTCTTACCTTCGGGAGCGATTTTGAGGACGAAATACTTCTCAACCTTCTCTTCAAAGAACCCACCTCTGAAAAAGAAGAGGAGGAGAAGAACTGCGAGAATATTCAGCTGCGTAATCGCACGCTGCCCGAGAAGAATCTCAGACCTACAAACAAAGGTTCGAATAAAAAAGACAAAGGGAAAGGGAAAATCCCTGAGAAAATTGCCCTCGATGAAGAAGTTAAAGAGCTCGCAACAAGGGACCCGTCTAAGAAAAACAAGATGGATTACAACGTCCTAGCACATCTGAAAAAAATACTATCGCAACTGAGCACATTGGATGCTCTCCTTCTGTCCAAAGAGGCACGAGATTCCCCGATCAAGGCATTGCAAGAGCTCGATCAGTTCCAAGCTTTCTTCGAAGAAGAGAAGATGAAAGATGAACTGGCAGAGGGCCACATGGCTAACATTACATTTAGCAATGAAGATCTCCTCCTCGGTACGTACGAACATAATCGCCCATTATACGTCACTGGGTACTGCCATGACATCAAGATAGGGAAATTCCTTGTCGACAACGGATCCTCCGTTAACCTGCTCAACGTAAGAGTGCTGAAGGTGATTTGCATGAACGTTCAGCACCTCGCTCGAGATAAAATTACCATTTCGGGGTTCGACTCACAGTCATCACGGACACTTGGGTCTGTGATACTGACGCTACGCTTCGGGCTGCTCATTGCTGACATCAAATTTCATGTCATTGTGTAACGACTCTGATTTTACTGTACAATTTTTTAAAGTTAATGTACAGAATGGAGTTTGCAAGTCTGAGTACACTTTATAAGTTATTTTTGTTTAAGAACAGCAAGAAATAGCTTGTAGCTCATTGGTAAAGCCTTGCACTGCTGTGATGTAGCCCTTCTGTTCGAATCCCCTTAAGCACATTATATTTTATTTCTGATTTTTTCTTTTAAAGTTTATTAAAGGCCAAAAGTTTACACGTGCACTGCACATAGAAATGAAAAGTCAGGAAAAACAAACATGTGCAAAATGTTATAAACACAGAAGGGGACACATGGCGAGAATCCACCGGCACCCCCTCAATTTTGGACCGACGAGATGCCCCTAACGGCCGGCGGCGACAGGCCCTCATGGGTAAAAAGTCCCCATACTCTGCACACAAAACCCTTGGCCTGCCCCCATCATCCCTGCACTGTTTGATTTTTCTGAAATTAAACAGAGACTTCAATTTCATTTTTAAATCAAATTTTAATGCATTTTAATTCATTCTTTCAATTCCAAAACCCTAATTCAACACTATAAATACAACTCCATACCCTAGCCTCTCCTCATTTTGAAAATTCTAGCCAAAACCCTCAAATTTTCTCAAGTACAAGTGGAGTAGAAGTGGAGTTAGCTAAAGACCAACTTCCGGCGAGGAATCGAGCAAGTTCCGGCGATCCCGCCACACCACGACAACTACACCCTCTTCTTCTACCTCATCTTCACCATTCTAGCTAGTAAGTCCCTTCCCATCCTTATTCTCTTTCTCTAAAAATATCTTTTTCAAACATGTCGGTAAGTGGAGTTAACACCGACTTTTGATTCTAAAACCTTGAAATCACACTTTTTCTTAATCATTGCTCGTCAATATTCTTACCCTATGTTTATAACCATCAAACTCATGTTTAGAACCAACTTTCACACAATAACATCATGCTAAATAACTTTAAATTAACTTTTACGTTAAAATACTATGAATTTCATATATTCAACTTTTAGTTCTTTTGATAATTATACCTTTAGAAAATTTCACGGGGTAATGACCTACCTCTCACATATACACATGTTTACATAGCACGATATACCTTGATCATACTTTTGTTACCATATTTCATCAAAATACCATGAACTATAAAAACCCGGTTTTCTTTGAATTGTATAATCAAAACTCTTTGCGATTATGCCTCTACAACCCATTTGGGGAACCCGCTATTGGATGGTGCGGATTATCGCATATCTTAAGGCTAGTAGAGCGAGATGTATACCTCCTCATGGAACATTCGGTCTCGATAGATTTTTAATACGATTTTTAAGAAAAACTAGATTTTCTATTTAATAATAAAATTAATTTATAATTATATAAATATTAATAAAACATATATTTTCAAGATATAATAAAATTCCATATTTTCTAAAAAATAAAAGAACAACAAATTTCATCAAAATACCTTCAAGTTATCCAAAAGTCAAGCTCTACAGTAAAATACCTTGAACTATCCAAGCCAAACTATTATCACTAAAATCCTTCACATTCTTGAAATTCACAATTATGGAAAGCCTAAATAATATAAATAAATACTCGAGCTTTATTTTGAAAGTATATAAAATATTTTTCATAAAACCCTCTCGAGTTATATAAAATTATTTTTAAGGATTTTAGTAAATATAGGTTTAAGCGGGATCAATTCTCTTGAGCCTCAGAGAGCCGGAGAAAGTGAGTGCTTGCCTATTTAAGTTAGAAAAACTTAACGGAGTTATCAATGGTAATTGTCTTGGAAAAAGACATAAATCATTCCGTCCATGTGCAGCAGTTACCGATAACTCTCAAATCTAATTCAGTATCCAAATCAATTCTATGTGTCTGACTCAAGTCTGAGTCCAAATCAATCTGAGTCTAATCCAAATCAGAATCTAATTCAAACATGAATCCAAACTCAATACAGTTGAAATATGAATCCAAACCCTAACCTGTATACTTGAACCTGAACCTGAATATCAGAACAAGATCAATATGCAAACATGACTTGACTTGACCAAACCATGGCTATAACTTGACTTGATTACATGTTTACTTGTTTACATCCTGAATCTGATTACATGAACAACTTGTATCCATGGTCTCGGCAAGTCTGATAACTATAATTTAATACAATACATTACGGGGTTAACGAGGTAGATTGGTATGGAATGTATTAAAAGTGGCACGATGATGGACACTAAAAGACACCTACCTGAACTCTTATACCGTTGTCCCTTGGGTTTTGACGGGGCCTTGTACTTACCTGTTACCATAGTCCACGGGATAGTTGGACTTCTCTCGTATACACTGATACATTTTGTACCAAGTTATAAACAACTACGTTAGTATAACAAACATATACCTGTATAATTACCAGTTCCTTCTCTTTACATGTTCTATTCCATTCTTACTTTTAGGACTTACCGAGCACTAGTTCGCTGATGACATTCATGTCTCTTTCTTTCTTTGGAATGTTCGTCAGAAGGACCTGATCCTCAGGAGGCAGAGCCTAGTCAGGACGACTTGGACCAGTTCTCAGAGCAGCCAGACTTCTAGATTTCTGAAACACCCTAGTTCATTTATACCAGTTCTATTTTTGGGTAATTCTTTATTTATGAATATTTTTTGATTTATTGTGTTTTAGATGCGAATAGTGTAATTGGTATCTGTATTTGCATCCAACCCGACTCGCTTGCTGGAAATCCATCTTGATTCCTGTTTATGATTTATCCTGGCTAGTTATGAAAATTCGTGCACTTTCATGTTATATCACTGCATTATATCTGGTATCTGCATTTTTTCAATATAACATATAAAGTCAAATATTATATTTTAAAAATATCTAGCATGGCCTGTATCATACTCCTAACCCTGTCGTAGCATCCGTACATCGTGTTCTCGTCCCGTTCAGTGAAACAGACTCGTTTAGATAGCTACGTGCACGCTACATGTATCCGTTCTTGGGGGTATGCATTTTCGTTACCCGGATATTCTATTTTAATTTTGGTTGATATGTATATTATCCGTATTTTTAAACCATAATTTTAGACCCAATCCGGACACTTTTTGGACTACTTTTGTATTAGCTAGAAATCTCAAAATATATAATATAAAATTCTTTATAAATATAAACTTTTTTTAACCATAAATATATTTTAAAATATTTCCCATTTCTATCCTAACAACCTCACAGCTCTCTTTCTCCCTCCTCTATTTTTCTATTTATATTTTTTAAAAACCCCCTGCACTCACACGTCCTCTCTCTCCTTCTTCCTCACTTCATTCTTGTCCCGCCTCCTCACCTTACGAAACCCAAGCCCTAACCCAGCCTCACGCTCGCCCGACGCTGCTAATCACCTCGTCGGCCTCGTCACCATCCCCTCGAACTCCTCTCCTCTCTCGAGCATCCCTCTTCTTTTCCCGATCCTGCAACCCTCGCTACACCCTCGCCTACCTCGCCGCCGGCGATCCCTCGTCCTCACGGCCACCCTCTCCTCTCTCTTTCTCTGCTCGACTTCTCTTCTCCCCCTCTCTTTTCCCTACACACCCCGACACCACGGCAAACCGACCCCAAGAAACCCAAGAACCCGATCTTCGAACCTGACCTCGCCTGCAGTCCTCATCGCCGTCGACCATCCTCGTTGGCCTCACCCCATCACCATGACCTCCTCTGACCCGAGACAACCCCATTGAAAACCACCACAGCCTCTTCTTCCTTCTTCTTCTTCTACTTCTTCTTCTTCTCTTTTCTTGGTTCTTGATTTCGGTGATCGCCACCGGAGCTGAACTCGTCACTGACGATCTAGGTGACCCAGTGGACGTTCCCAGCCAGTGTGGTCGTGTTCTTGCTTTACTTAGTTCAGTTCTGTACGCTGTGTGTGCATTGCGATATTTACCCGACGTCGGACGCAGCGTACGCACCCCGTCGTGAGATCCGTTCAGGCAAGTTTATCTTGCTACATGCTATGATACATATTTTGCATCCATATGAATAAAAATATCATATGTTTACTGCATTGTACATCCATATTACTGTTTTACTGTTTTCGGATAGCCGTACGCATCCATATCATTAATTACATATTTGGTTGCATGCAAGTTAGCTTGATACATGCTATATTATTATACTTGAATCTATATTAATAAAAATATTGCATATTTATTGTATTGTGCATCCATGCTACAGTTTTACCGTTTTTCCGATATCCGTTCGCATCCGTATCATTTATTGCATATCTAGCTGCATGCCATATCATTTTATTTCATATTACTGTTATATTAGCACTCCATGCTTGATAACGTGCATCCTACGTAGTCATGGAGTTGTAGATGTAATCCCTGATAGATATTTATGCATCCGTGTTTTACTGAGCATCCGTACTTTTATCGTGCATCCGTACTTGCTATAGTTTTAATATGGGCATCCATTGGATACACTGTGCACTACCTAACATGACCTGTTATACAACTACTTGACTTGTTACCTGATCTTGTTACTAATGCCGATAATCTTAACTTGTTGTCCTGATGGACATATCATGCTGTCTATATAGACAAACATGTACCTGCTTGATCCTGTGTTGGCATTAGCTCCAGATTATCAATACCGGACTTGAACACATAATCTTGGGGGTATGGGGAAATCAAAAGTGTAACTGAAGTGTAGCTTAAAAGGGTATTACTTGATCCGTGGTCCCGGAGGATAACGGGACAGTCATTTGTGACTCCCACTACCTGATCCGTAGTCCCGGGGGATAACGGACATATTCTGTTGAGTTACATGGAGGAGTACACTAACTTATTTCAAACAAACTTTAGAATAGATAACCCAGTAGCACAGTTTAGATTGATCATTGCACGTCACATACACTGATAAACTTCACTGTTCTATATCCGTGTTTACTTATTACATTCATGGTACTATTTATAATTCATTCCTGCATATCTTGTTACCTCCTGATTATATTTTATTATTATTGATATTATGACGCACTGACGTCTGGGTTTTGCATGGCCCAGATCCTTTATCTCTTTCGTAGGCTGATCAGGAGTATTTCAGCCGACAGGCCGAGTAGTGAGGATCCTGTTAGTGTCTAGTTTAGTTTAGTTTTATTTCCGTACTTTCATTTTCTGATGTGATCCCGTATTTGGGACATTCTTTCTAGATGTTATTGTTATTTGGATTTTATTGCTTCCGCATATTATTTCTTGACTCGTTTATTCTGGCAAATGGACATATACTAGATAGTTTATTTTCTATTTTACTGTTCTTGATATCTTATAGACAGCCTTAATGTGACTGTGGGGGGATGTTTCCTAACCACAGGTAGCATGGTTGGCTCTGTCACGTGCCGATCTTAGCGCACTCTGGGAAGCGGGGCGTAACAATTTCCTTGTACTTATATCTTTTTGTATGCCATTGTTTAGGCATTACTTTCTATCATTGTACTTTTCTTTTCAGTTGTATGTAACAAATGAATGTTAATAAAAGCTGTTTATATTATATCTCTTGTCATTTTTGTGCATTTATTTATATTACTTATTTACGCTTAACGTGTTTACTTCTGAGTAAATACGTCGGGTGCCCGCCACGTCTCCTTCCCCGTACACCGGGAAGCGGGGCATGACACATTGACGCCAAGACTTGCTATAACGCTTTGCTCGGAAGGCCTTGGTTACGCGAGTACAATGTCATCCCTTTTAAACAACATCAGTGTATGAAGTATTTAAAGGATGGCTTGGAGTACATCGTCACGGAAGAGCTAAATCCGTTCTCCGTAAATGAAGTCCGGAAATATGAAGACGCAAAATACTTCTTATCAGACTTCGAAGATACGGAAAGGTGTCATAAGCCGGAGGATAAACAGAAGTCCATCGCCGCTATCCCGATCTTTGGGAGCGATACCGAGGAAGATGAAGAAATAGTCTATTCGGAGCAACCCCAAAGGCAGAACAATAAGCCCGGACCATCTACTCCTATTTTGGTCTTTGGCAGCGACTCCGAGGAAGAGGCCAACGCAGTGTTCTCCGTCCGCCTGTCAATGCAAACTTTTGTCGGAATAGATCAAAGTCTACAAATTACAATGGCCCCACCTCGGCATTACAAGGAACTTGATGAGCTCCATACATACAGCGTACAAGAACTGCAAACTTTATACGTACCTTGCAGGCAAAGAGGTGAAAAAGCGATCCTTTTCTACCAATTTATGGAAAATAAAGTAGAAAAAGAAGTCTGGCATGGTGCTGATTTTGCACTCAACAGATTTCAACCAATCCGTCTGCCAAGATATTATGCAGACGGATTGAAAAGGTTGTTAAGTTGCGAGGCATAAGTCGTCAAATTCTGATATTCTCCGCAAAACACGAAACTAGTCCGTTTTGTTCACTTACCGTTGTATGTTCGAGCTTGGGGTAACAACACTAAGCACAAGGGATAGCAAGCTAACCGCAACATCAGAAACACAATTAGTGAGTGATAGAAAATAGTTTTAGTGTTAACTTTGCTAAGGGTGTGTGATGGTATATGGTATATGAAACCAAGAGATTTGTCAAGTCTTTTAATCACAAAATACCATATCCAAGCTTAGCAAACTTAACACCAAATTGATTTTAACCTTAGTCTTGCAAGATGGGGTTTGTGGGGAGAATATGGTGTGTGATGAGGTTACAAAGTAACCATGGAATTAACATACCATATTAACCCATCCAAGTTACAATACTAAGTTTATAATCAAAATTAAGCACATTTAAACATTAACAAGAGGAGGAGTAGGCAAAGCCTTTCATCTCACTTCCTTACCATAATCACAACCAAAGAAGATTAGTTAAGCGTCATAAATAAAAGAAAAATAAAGCAAGTAAAGAAAAGGAAGCAAATAAACAAAAAAACACAAATATTATCACCACTTGAAAATGAGTTACAAGATATTGGTAACTTGTTCAACCTCCTTAATGAAGCTCTCCAAAGAAAGCTTCAAGAGGGAAGAAGAAGAAGAGACCAAGTTAAGATTACACAACTCTTAAGCCTAAACCAAAAACAAAAGAAACTAACAAAATGTATATAGTATATATGAGAATGAGAGAGCCCTTCCCTTTCTCACTGGTATGCTTTTATAGGCACCAAAGAAAAATAAACAAGCAATAAAAATAAGGTGACGTGGCAGCAAGGGAGGGATAGTGGAAAACTGGGGGTTAATGGAGCAAGGGGGCCGGCGAGCTCGGTAAATGTGAGGTAGTGGCCGTCCAAAACTGAGCTACGAGGCTCGCATTCATTGTGTGGTCTTGTGTCTCCTCCAACATCACTCTGGTGCTGCTTGTTTTATCATTTTAATCCTGGCTTGCATGCAGAGATTTGGAGGGAAACATGACGCCAATATCACATCAAAACTTTATAGCATTCAATGCATAATCAATGCACATCACACCCACACATGTGCCTACTTGCATGATTTGTGCAAGGGCAGACCCCATATGGTCCATGGTCCATGTCAAAGAGCCAGTGTCACACATGTATTGTGTTGGAAAAAAAATAATGTACACACTTGTTATTGCAAAAGAGCTCTTTGGATATGGGTCGGTTTTCTGTTCTGATTGCTGTGTCGGCTCCCAAATGCTATATCCATGATCTTGAGTGTGTCTTAAGTGTTGTATTACGAATACCTATAATTTGTAATTACTGAGAAGACACTAGTTAATAGCACCGATATATAACAAAATAGATAATGAATGAGCGGTATTAAAATGCAGTTTTCTGATATGAACAGATGCCAAGGTGTACCCCTTGAACACAATTTTCGACAAGCCCAATTCAACAAAAAGATTTGGGATAGTCCCAGGACTCAGCGAAAGATGCCCAATGGGAATATGGAGACAACCAGGCTTGGATATGATCGTTCTAAAAAATGAGAGCAGATCTATGGTTGTCACGTCGTAAACAGCTCAAGTGAAGCAGAAGACGCTCTTCCAAATAGCCGAGACATCAATTCGGAGCAAGTTCTTGTTCCAAAAACGTTGAGTCCGTCGCTGGAAGAACAAATTGACAGGTTAATAAAAGAAGCTTGTCAAACGAGCCGGAATAATCACAGCCGCGAAATGGCCATTTATGAAAAGGCCAGGACGCAGCGTCTAAGTCAGTAATTTGTGGAGAAGGAAGACTATAACGCTCTTCATCTCCGGCCCAATGTATGTTCTCGTGAGAGGGGAAAATCCCGAAACAGAGGCAAAACATGGCAAAGAACGCAAACAACATTCGAAAACAACAAAGTGGATCCAAGACGCCATGCAATCGAGAAAAACTCGATTGGAGCCCGTCCTTTATAAAGAAGATGGGTCGGGAATACTCTTTCATTCAAGACAAGACAATGAAAATATTCAACCTTATCATGAAGCATCGAATGATGACTCTTCTGGAGTCTCGGCACTCCGAACAAATAAACGAGGTCCATCATCCGGATTATTTCTCCTACCACCGAGCAATAGGTCATCCTCTTGAAGACTGCTTTACCTTCGAAGACTGGATAGAAGACCAATATAAACAAGGCAGGTTTATGTTATCTAATAGCTGGAGGGTAACCCCGCCACAAAAGCAAGAGCCAAAAAGGACCTATACCGTCATGATAGGACCGGCTCAACATAAAAAAGGGAAGCAAACTTGTACTTGCCATATGATAACACTCTCAAAATACGGAGGGCGCGAAACTATGAATGACCCATACAGGTGCTTCGCAAATGAAGACGAGCACGATATGATCTCAGAGTTTTCACCAGCACCAAAAGAGCTGGAAGATGGGATACACACCACGACGGACAACCTAAGAAGAATTGACTTAGGGACGGAAAATGATCCGAGGCCAACGTTCGTCAGTGAACAACTATCTAAAAAATAGGTGGCCATGTTAAAAGACATACTTATGCAGTATAAAAATTGCTTCGCCTGGAACTACTCCGAAATGATGGATCTAGATCCAAAGGCGGCGGTACATAAACTGGCCATATAGCCAGATATAAAGCCAGTCATACAGGCGCCAAGAAGGATGCGACTCGAACTTGAGATGAGTATTAACGCTGAAGTCAAGAAACTAATCAACTCCTGCTTCATCCAAGAAGTTCAATATCCTGACTGGATCACTAACATCGTTCTGGTGATGAAGAAAAATGGGACAGTCCGCATCTGCGTAGACTTTCGGGACCTCAATAAAACTTTCCTGAAGGATGACTTCCCAGTACCTTTTAGCGAGATGATGATCGATAACACGTCTACCCATGAGATCTTCTCCTTCATAGACAGATCTTCAGGATATAACCAAATAAAAATGCATCCAGAAGACCAAAAGCATATCGCCTTCCGGACTCCGCTGGGCATATTCTGCTATAAGGTGATGCCCTTCGGTTTAAATAACGCTAGCGCTACCTACCAGGGGGCCATGATAAAGATCTTCGATGATCTCATACACGAGATTGTTGAATGCTACATCGAAGACCTTGTAGTGAAGAGCAAATCTCACGAGGAACATTAGGAACATCTAAAAATAGTGTTCCGACATCTTCGGAAGTATAATTTGAAGATGAATACTCTAAAATGTGCGTTTGGAGTCTCCTCAGGCAAATTCCTAGGATTCATCATACGTTACCGGGGTATCGAAATCGATCCCTTAAAAATCAAGGCAATTATGAAAATGCCCACGCCAAGGACCCTCAAACAGTTGCGATCTCTTCAAGGAAAGCTCGCATATATCTGGCGGTTCATAGCTAACCTTTCCGGAAAATATCGTTCCTACAGTCATTTGATGAAGAAGGGGACCCCATTCATCTGGGATCAAAAATGACAAAACGCACTGGACAAAATCAAGCAATACCTGTAAAATCCGCCGGTATTGACCGCTTCGGTTAAGGGAAATCCCCTTATCCTAAATGCCAAAACCCTTGAGGGTTCTCTAGGCGCATTATTGGCACAAGAGAACGATCAGGGAAAGGATAGGGCTCTGTACTATTTGAGTCGAGTTCTCCTGGGGGCAGAAAACAACTATTCCCTTATCAAAAAGTATTACCTGGTACCGATCTTCGCAATAACGAAGTTCAGACATTATGCCTTGGCACACGAGGTCCATTTCATATCGAAGATGGATTCTCTCAAATATCTAATGTCAAGGGCCATATTAACAGGAAGGCTTACCAAATGGGCCCTCCTCCTGATGGAGTTCTCGATAACGTATCGTCCCCTCAAAGCAGTGAAAGGACATGCCATTGCCGACTTTCTTATGGAGCATTCGATACCGGCTGACTCCCTCTTAAACCGCGAGTTGGTAGACGAACACGCGTTTGATACAACTGAAGAAGAAAATGATTCCCAATGGGAACTCTACTTCGATGGAGAATCTTCCATGAAGAGGCGAAAGCAAAACACCCCTATAATCAAAGCCGGGGCGGGCCTTATCTTCGTGACTCCGTAAGGAGGGATATTATGTTATGACCTCTCCTTAACAGAACCAAGGACTAATAACGAAGCTGAATACGAAGCTTTGATAGCAGGTCTTGAGATCGCTATCAACATGGGAATCAAAGACCATCCCATATATGGAGACTTCTAGCTGATCGTCACCCAAGTAAATGGTGACTATCAGGCATGCAAGCCAGAGCTAATAAAGTATGGTGAAAGAGTGCACAAACTGCTGACACAAATCCCTTCCTATATCTTGGAGAGTATAATACGTGCAGAAAACAGCAAGGCGGACGCGTTGTCCAAGTTGGCTAAGGAACTGGCCGATAATGACCTCGATGACGTAAGGATCATTGTGCAAAGCCGCATGGTTCTCACGCCAACAAATATATCTTCAGAAGACTTAACAGAGCCATACGAAAGAAAAGAAACGACCGAACAAGTTTCCCCAAATAGAGGACGAAGAAAAGGTCAAGGATTGGAGGGAAGTCTTTATAGACTACTTCAAATCCCAAGAATGCCCGAAAATGCGTCATCTAGATATCAGCTCATGAAACGAGCTATGTCTTTCATCTTCGTCAATGATACTCTATATAAGAGACCATTCGACTGTCTGTGGCTAAGATGCCTGGGACCAGAGGAAGCAAAGAAAGTCGTCCAAGAAACCCATGACGGACTCTATAGTTCTCATCAAGCTGGACCAAAGATGAAGCTGAAGATAAAAAGAATGGGTTACTATTGGCCCACAATGATTCAGGACTGCCTCGAATATGCGAAGTAGTCTCGTGCCAAATCCACGGAGACTTCATCCATCAACATCCAAATTCTTTACACCCGACAGTGGCCAGGTGGCCGTTCGAGATGTGGAGAACATATATAATTGGCCCTGTCGAACCAGCGTCCTACAAAGGACACCGGTTTATATTGGTAACGAACGATCACTTCTCTAAGTTGGCAGAAGCAGTACTACTAAGGGAGAAGATGGATAATATCCTCCATTTCTTCAGAATCCATGTCATCTATCAGTTTGGCACTCCACGACGAATTATCTCGGATAATGGGCCAGCTTATAGAAGCCACACAACAACATAAAATAGATTAGAGATACTCTTCAGTTTATAATCCTTGGGCCAACGGTCTAGATGAAGCTTTCAACAAGACCTTGATAAAAATTATAAAGAAAATGGTATTTAGAAACAAAAAAAGATTGGCAAGAAAGGCTGCACGAAGCTCTCTGGACGTATAGAACAACGTTCAAAACGACCACGAATACAACACCATATGTGTTGGTGTTTGGCATGGAAGCAGTGCTCCTACTGGATGTAGAACTCCCCTCTCTACGAGTAGCGGTTCGATACGAGCTGACAGATGAAGAAAACGCTCACCTTAGGCTTGAGGAGCTCGACGCGCTCGACGAAACTCGCCTTATTTAACAATAAAATTTGGAGGCTTAAAAGGCAAGAATGACACGGTCATACGAAAACTGTCCAGGTCGAGAACATTCCGCCAATGCGAACTCGTACTAGTCGTCAAAAGACCAATGATCCCTAATCGTGCAAAATGGGGAAAATTCGATCCAAACTATGAAGGCCCGTACATTATAGATAAGGTCTACCAAGGTAGAGTCTACCTGCTCATGGATGTGCTTAGCGAAAGACCCTTCCAACCAATAAATGGCCGATTCCTCAAAAAATACTACCCTTGACGAGTTACGACTTAGGTCAATGATAGATGACGACGCTTGTGTCCGCTCGCTATCTTCCTGAATCAGAACTCTAAGAGTGGTATCCAAAAAAACTCAGCCGCCTCAAAAAATGGTGACATTGGACCGAAACGTCCATAAACTAATACTGGACCGAAATGTCCTTAAACTAACATTCGTCCCAAGATGGGAATGCTGGACCGAGAAGTCCTTAAACTAAAAATCCGCCTCAAACATGGCGATAATGGACTGAGATGTCCCTAAACTAACAATGGACCAAGATGTCCCTAAATTAACAATGGACCGAGATGTCCTTAAACTAATGTTCATCCTCAAGAAGGGAATGTTGGACCCAAAAAAATCCGGTATGTCCATAAGCAAAATGGGCACGGATGAAAACCCGAAAGGGCACCGTGAATAAAAATATTAGGATTGTCGGCGAGTTTATGAAAACCCGAAAGGGTGCAATCTCGTTAAAAAAACCGGTATGTCCACAAGCGAAATGGGCACGGATGAAAACCCGAAAGGGCGTGGTGAGTAAAAACAGCAGGACTGCCGGCGAGTTTGTGAAAACCCGAAAGGGTGCATCGTTAAAAAAAGGTATGTCCATAAGCGAAATGGGTACGGATGAAAACCCGAAAGGGCGCTGTGAGTAAAAACAGCAGGACTGCGGCGAGTTGTGAAAACCCGAAAAGGGCGCAAACTTATAAAAAAAAATCATGTGCACTTGCAAGGTCCTCTTGAATTTGTGAGGAAAAAATACCTGCGTGAGATCGTTACGACTTACAAAGGAGCAACACACTTAGGAATTCCTATGATTCCTAAGGAGAAACTACACCTACGAGATCCTTACGACTCGTAAGGAGAATTTCCCTCCTATGAGACCCTCACGGCTCCTAGGATTTAAGAGCCTTATGCTACAGGGATCTAAACATATTCTTAAGCCGTCATATTCCCCTAATATTGCCATACAGGCGGTCTTATATTGACCCTTGTGTACAATACACGGGCATAAATACCCCGCCAAGTTCCACTAACGATAAGAAAAGTCCTTATGTGGTGAACGACACTTGTAAGTCCTCTTGACTTATAAGGAGAAAACACTCTTGGAAGATCCTTACGACTTACAAGAGAAAATGCACTTAGAAATCCCTACGATTTTTAAGGAGAAAACACACCTACGAGATCCTTACGACTTATAGGGAAAAATATCTTTATGAGACCCTTACGGACCATAAAGTCAAGAGCCTTAGTCGACAGGATCCTAACCCTGTCTATTAAGCCATCTTTGTTCAAATCGACAAAGGCAAATGATGATTCTCTCCTGACAACATTCCAGTTGTGGCGATGCTGATGCCTAAATAGGTGTCAAACTCCAAGTCTCCTCGCGGCAAATGATAATTCGCTCCTGGAAATATTCCAGTGGTAGCGATGCTGATGCCAAGATTGGTATCAGATTTCAAATCCCCAACTCAAAAAAAGGGGGCCGAAATGATAGGGTAAGTAAAAAAAATAAAAACAGCCGAAATGATCGGGCACCGCGATAAATAGCTGAAATGATTGGGCAATCGTGACTTTAGCGACATAGAAAGCTCATAGAGCATCACGGGAAGAAATAAAAAAATAATAAAAATGAAAATTTCTGCCTTGCAAGTATGTCCATATTGACTCTTGTATATGACCCATAGGCACAAATGAAAGAAAGGGAACCGTATTTTCCTGCCAGGCTCCGTCAAAGGGAGAACTAGATCTTAATGGCAACATCTACAGCCTAAAGATCGACTCGACGTACTTCTCATGCCAGCAGAGTGCAGACGCGACGTCAACAAAGATCCAAGGGTCGAATAAAAGAGGAGTGATGGCAAAATCCTAGCTCCAATTATGGATGGTTCATATACAACCTAGAGACTATCCCGGCGTTCCTTCTCATTCTAGCAGGATGCCATCATAAAAAAAGAAAGACCCAAGGGTCAAAGGAAAAAAATGGAGAAATGGCAAAATCATTGCTCTAAGTCTTGACGGTACAACCTAGAGACTATCCCGGCGTTCCTTCTCATTCCAGCAGGATGCCGATGCAACGTCATCATAAAAAAAGAAAGAACCAAGGGTTAAAACAAAAAATGGAGCAATGGAAAAATCCTAGCTCCAAGTCTTGACGGTACAATCTAGAGACTATTCTGGCGTCCCCACATTTCAACAGGATGCGGTCGTGAATATCAGATGAAATTGGATCAATGACATATTCCTAGCTCCGGGCTTCAATTGCAATATATACAACACAGAGGTCCTACAGATGTCTACCCTACTTCAGCAAAGAATCGGCGCGACATCGTCAAAGCAAAAAATGAAGCGACGACATATTCCTAGCTTCAGGTCTTGACGAAAACTCATATAAAGCCTAAAAAACCATTGAAGATCATCCCACCCTAGAAGGGTGCGGTTATAGCTCATCAGGGCTCTAAATTGAGCCTAATCTCAGGTTAAAAAAAGCGTCATGGCAAATTCCTAACGCTTGGTCTTCCGACGGTAATATGACCTAAGGAGATTACTTGAAGACGTCTTGTCTAGCCCCTGAAGGGATCAGAGATACGACAGTCACGGGGCTACTCGAACAACGGCTTAAAAACTGTATATCGAGGGATATATCAGCCAACGCGACGGTACTGCAGACTAAAACCCTAGTACCACAAACCTAACGGAGATCTTTCATAAAAAAAATGGGGGTTATCTACATACAATGTTAGGACAAGTTTTCCTGTAAACCCAAGGAAGGTGAACTAAAGAGACTCCGAAACGAGTGAATAAACTACAAATTCCGAAATGAGTACATAAACTAGAGACTCTGAAACGAGTGAATAAACTACAAATTCCGAAATGAGTACATAAACTAGAGACTCCGAAACGAGTGAATAAACTACAAACTCCGAAACGAGTAAATAAACTAATTAGCGCTAAATTAAGACATCAAATACAGAGGAGCGCATGCAAAAAAAATGTATATTCTTTATTCATGAATCGAAATGTTTGAAAGATACAATTTATATATAAAAAAGGGATACAATTCTAGCCTTTAAAAGGGTGGGGCTTTCAATAAAATAGCAACCCGTTAACTCTCTTGCCGCAGCTCCTCCTCATGCTCCACTATTGCAGCCAGCATTGCTTCGACTTGAGCCCGTTGTTGCAAGTATGAAGAAAACTTCTTAGTAATTTTCTATTTAGCAACTTCACAATCTCGCATTCCCCACTCAGTAGAGTCAAGGTTCCGCCTCAGCGCTACTCCTTCAGAAATGCATTGTTGAAGATTTTTAAAGATAACTTGCAGTTGTGCGGCATTCGCTTCGACCTGAGCATGCAATTGGCTGGATTCGCCAAAATCCGTCTCATGCTCCTTTTGCTTCAGGACCAACTTCTGCTCGAAGTATTGAATGGAAGCGGCACTTTGCTCGATCCATACGACCAGTTGAGCCTTCGAGGATAATGTCTCAGGCGCAAGATATTTGTGCTCGATCTTGTGGAGGCAAGCCTCAATTCTCTTACAATACTCAACCCAAATGCCAACGAAATCTTCATTGTGGAAAGTCACAAGGGTCACCAACATAGGGTTGAATTCGTCCGTAAAGTCCGCAGCAGAAGTGAGAGCTCCGACATTAAGGTCTTCAATAAATCCGCTTAGCATCCGCCTTCTATTTGCCGCCCCCTGGAAGACTGATGCTTAGCGAAGAGCCTTACGGGCATAGAAATGCAAGACTCAAGAGGAGCCAAAGCCGGTATAGCTGCTACAGAGTAAGACACACACAAAGAAGGGCCAGGTTTCAACCTAAAAACAAAAAGAATGATAATGAATGAGATCTAACATACCAATAGTCAAAAGTGGAAAATCAGGGAGCATAGGAGGCTCAGCTATTCCTTCGTTCTCTCCCTCAAGCTGTAAGACTGTGGTCAATACGAGAAAAACTTGGCAATAGAAAGATTACTCATAAAAAGATGAAATAAGAAAATGAAGAATATACTAACCAACGCCCGAAGGAGAAACGAATTCCGATTGGAAGGTGAAGTGCGAGTTTAACATTTGGCATAAGCGGTCGAAAAGCACTCTTACAGGATTGCAACAATATACGGTCAAGAAATTAATCCAAGAAATAATATCAATACTGAGACAAGAAAATGAATAATCTTTACCTTCCGTCATTGAACCCGGGAGAACTCGGGGGGGGGGGGGCAAAAGAGATAGATGGAGCAGCGACAGTCATGACAATGGCTGACGGTGATTCTTCAATTAGCACAGTGCCGGGGTTTACCGCACCTATATTCGAAATAAATGAGATATCAGCCAATATGTCTAGCAAGAATGAGAACCCAAAAGTAATAACACGAGGAATACCTGACGGGGCAGAAACCATAGCGGTATCTGGAGCGCTACTAACCATGACGGCTTCCTCGATTTCCACTATCACCGGAAAGATGGATTCAACGTCTACACCTTCGTCCCCCGAATCAATAAGGGCCGTCTTCATGCTCGCATCACCCGCCGATGTCGGGAATCCATAAGGGGAGGAAGCGGCAGTTGGAATAGTCCCAGATTCGAAATGAAGGCCCAACACCCCAGACTCTTCAAATGCAGGCACTTCACCCGCCACGTTAACACCTAAACTCGGCCGTGCTGCACCATTCAATGACAAATGTATTATAATTCAAGAAAAACTGTTGTGGAAAGAAACCTGGAAAAGTAAATAAGTCTTACCAGGTTTTAATAAAGGATCGTGCTCTGTTTTACCTTGAAGTAACCGCTCAGCCCCTTCGTGAGCCGCACGTGCAATCTGCCTATGAGCGGTTGACAAAGCAGAAGGAATGTTCTCCATAGGAACATCAGGGGGTCATGTATCACTCGAACCCGGTCCTATGGCCAAGTTATCCTGACGCTCCCTTACTGCGTGCTTTCGGCTCTTCTTCTCAGCTTTAGCTGTATGAAGAGATCTCCTCAGAACCTCCGATAGAGGAACATATTTATCTAAATCAGGCTTGGCCTCCAGATCTGCTGCAACTTCTGTCATCGGTTTTTTTAGTGACGCTTCCCGTAGTGGCCTTGGGATGACCTCAACTGTAGCCGGTAGCTCTGAAGGCTCCTCTGCACCACCACCTAAAGACGGCATCGCACTCGGAACAACACAAGTTGCGGTGGTTTCTATAATAAAAAAAGAAAGATAGAAGGGAGTCAGGGTGTGAACAAAATGAGCTATACATGTGAATTCAAAGGCGTCTCAAAACGAATCATACTGAGACCCATAGAAGCGCGAAGCCTATCCTCTTCTTCAAATATTTTGAGGGACGCAAAACGTGCTTCTTCAGTGGAGATGCCTATTAAGAAAAGAGCATTAATAAAGAATAATAAATTCAAAAATATATATATACAGAAGAATGTAAATGAGATATACCTGAAGCCATAAGAGAAACAAGCGTTGCTTACTCGCGGGCTAATCTCTCAGAAGCCTCAATAGCGGCTTGAAGATCAGTAGTGGCATTCTCATCAGTAGAAGCCCCAAACAGACTGTCGCTGGTGCCATATTCGGACAAGCCCTCGCTGTAGGCAGCATGCGGCTCCTGACCAAATACAACATCGGCCGAAAATAAAGATTTCTTCTTTTTATGCGAGCCGGCAACAACACCTGACGATAAAAGCTTACGCTTTATGGCCTTCTTGGGACGGCGAGTCCCAATTTCCGAGTCAATACCCGACTCAGGAGATGCCGCAGCCACTACATTCCCAGGAGCAATTACGTCTGGCTATGGCTTAACTGGAAAGGCTCGTAGAACTACAGCCGCGGTGCTCTCTCTCAAAGAAGGATGGAAAACTGCCTGTCACTTCAGCAGAACCGCAGGATTACTGGTCGGGACAGAATCCTTATGGTCAAGAAGCATCCGCCTTACCTTATTGACAACGGCACCCGTCGCATGCTGATACCAGGAAATGTAAGCATTTGAGGCCTTCGGTATATGACTCGGCTCACTGATCAGGAAATGATACCCCGTATTCAGCCGCATAAAATGATGCGCCGCGTTGCGAATGCTCTCCTTTGTAGCAACCGGATCAATGAGAAATGCTTCAAGGGGAACACCTTGGTTATAACCAGATTGCTGAGCAAAGCGATGCGGGTTATATCGCATGAATAACGCTGAGGCATTTTTCCTGAATACAAGAAAGCCCGACCTAATGGAATACAAATGCGCAATCTCCCGGGCCCTCAAAGTAGAAAATCCATCCTTAAAGACATCGTGGAGTGGCTGGATCACTTTGGAGGGTTCCTTACAAATGGTTAGAACCTTATCGACGAAGGTCATGCTGTCCCCAACCATGCATGAACGTAGGAGCAATCGCCGAGCCTCTCGCTGTGTCGGGTCTGGAGAAGAAGCGTCAACCAATTGTATGGCCCAAGGGAAGTTGTACCCTTCATAAAATCTAGGCCTTTTATGCACACCAAAGGCACCCAACACGTGCATCTCGATCCACGATTTGAAGTAGTGTAAGGGGATATTTACAGGCTTCAAGCCCGCTGGGCGGTGTCGGCCGCTATACTTAGACCATGATATAAGTGGGCCAATCCTGCAACCCCGACAGCCATACGTGCCCCAGCTGCAATGCGATGGGACGGATAGAAAAACGACGGTCTCATGTAGCGAGGATGCATTGGGAGTGAAAACCAGCTCAACCATAAACCAATAAAGCCCATGAAAAATGTCTCCTCATCAATATCCGGAGCAGCAATCTCTGCAAAAGGGACGATGGGGGTATCCGGAATAAAAAAACAGCTTTAAATCCGTCTCTGTAGTTGGCAATCTATCCAAGACAAATCCGAACGGATCATCGAGTTTGGAAAACTTTGCAGCCTTCTTCGATAAAGCCTCCGGACAAAGTAAACGGGTGACAAAGTCAGAAAAGCTAACCCCATGCCCCCCAGACTCCAAAAAATAAGCTCTCATAGATATTCAGCACTTTGATCAAACTAGGGAACTTATGTTGGATAGCGTTTTCCGAGGTAAGGCCCATGACTACCGACTCGGTGGCAAAAACGTACTCGTCAAGAGGAAATATCTCCTCATAATGCTCCCCTCTGACGGGTAACCCAGAAATTTCTGCGAATTCTTCCAGCGAGATCGATACTTCATGGTCCGATAAAAGAAATGTGTGGGTTGGAATATTCAACTGCTCCAAGAAGGATTTAACCCACCACACATAAGGAGTGTGGTAATAAAAGAGATATGCATAGACCGCCGGGTACAACCCGGTCTTCAACAGCAGCGACTTCTTGGCCGACAAAATTTAACGAGCCCACCGCAGATACCCAGCCGGAAGTCGAGGGGTCACTCCTATTGTATAAACCTGACCCCAAGGACGCGCTTCTCCTTGATATATGCGGCGCCCCAGAATATCTAGGGCCATGGGCGGCTGGACTGGTATCGACGCCATAGAAGGTTGGAGATGACCTTCCGCAGTCCAATTGATCTCTTCAACTGCATAAGCGACCTGCGGAGGGTCAGCATAATGAATCGACAGGATCGGTTCTGATAGCACCGCACAAGTAAAGCTACGCCGACCCCGGATAATATAACTGTACCACGATCCCCATAGATGAAGAGACTTCTACTCTAGGTCATAATCCCGGATTAAAGCAAAGACTTCTCGATCCGTAGGCGTGTTGGAAAAAGTTCTCTGCGAACGGACATAAGGAAAAAAGGAATCGGAAGCCATAGTACCTGAAAAACAAAACGTAGAGAATTAGCGATTGGCATAATATAATTAACTGCAACTAAGGGCCTTAGCATTTTCAGTATACCCAAATCTGTACTCCATTATGGCATAATAAAATCACTGCAGTCAAAACAACAGTGGGCCCTTCAAATTCAAGGTGAAGGCTCATCAATGATGAGACATGCACCCATAGTGAGAATCCAAAAGGATTCTCATTAAATGAATAATCCTATTGAGCGGTGGAGTTAAAAACTCTAAATGTTCTCGAAAAACGACCCCTGTAACAGATTCAAATCTATAAAAAAGAGTATTAGAACCCTTGTTCCCGCCAAAATCTTCGGCCAAGAGCTATTTGTTCCTGTTTACACCAGTTTAAGTTTTGTTTACAGATATGTGTGAAATCGGGCTCATTCATATACGCACATACACACATCAGAGGAAGAACATGTGTTAGAAAGGGAGCACTTGGTGGTCAATGACAAAAAAAAAGCATTTAATTGAACATTTTATTATATAGGAAATAAATCACCATACATGGGATTGAAAGTACATGGATTCACAAAACTATAGATAAAATTCTCTAACTCCCTCTCTGCATTCTCCACCATGGCAAAGCGGCGATCTTCATGAAGAGTCGCTCCCTATCGGTCAGCACCGTGCCCATCAGCGAAGGCAGACATGATGGCCTGCTGAGCCCGTATCTGGCTTAACAGCTGAACAGAGAGATCCCTCAGAGCCGTGGTAATCAAAAGTGCCTCATGAAAGCACTCGATCTTGTCCTCCGCTGCGTCGAGTATCGCCGGAGTCTTCACTGCTGGACGAGGGGGAATATCATCAAGCACGGATAAGAAGACCATCCGGAGCCAAATGGAGCCGATGGGGAGAGGAGATCCTCTACGAGTCAAGAGCTCGTGCGGCACCGAATCGCATTGGTCATCCGTAAGAGCAAGGTTCACCAAGAGGGCAGCAAAACGAAGAACAATTTCCTCAATAGGCACCTCCCATGGCTGCCGGTGAAAATATGGACGATTACAAACCATACCTCTTCTCTGTTAAAATAATTCTCTGAAAGTGAAAGAGAAGAGAAGTATTGCTTCAGATTATGAAGGGAGACATTTAAGTCTAGACACAGAAAATGTTGTGCATGATGGAACTATTTCCAAGCATTGGAAAAGAAAAGAAAGAGAGAAAAAGCGATGGGAAAATTTCTCATTAATAGAGCATCACGTGCCCACACGTGAGCGCCTATGAACAAAGATTATAGGCATTGCGCTTATAAATTAAGGATGAAATTGAGCCTCACGTGCAAGCACATGAGCATCTATATAAAAAGTATATAAGCGCCTTTTTAAAACAAATAACAGGCCAGAGAAGCTCACGTGTCGGCACGTGATGCCCTTTTTGGGCTGTTGCACATAAGCAAATGATTTTAACTCCGTCGGGTCACGTGCTACACGTGAGTAGTCTTAAACGCCTTCTAAGCTGATAGAATTAAATTCTAAATAATGGGATCAAAACCCTAATTGGAAAATATTTCCTTAAATCTTTCTAAATAAGAAAGATTACTCTCTGTAAAACAGAGCACCGTTGGATTAAAAATCTAATGGTGATTAAAATATCACCTGTCTACAGAATTAAATTCTGTTGAGAAAATATTCCTCAAATCTTTCTAAATAAGAAAAATTACTATTTGTAAAACAGAGTACCGTTGGATTAAAAAATCCAGTAGTGATTAAAAAATTATCTATCTACAGAAAAAATTATGTATGGGAAAATATTTCCCTAATCTTGTTAAAAACAAGAAAAATATTTTCCGTAAAACAGAAGTTTTTGGATCAAAGATCCAACGGTGGATAAAATCCCCAAATCAATCAGGACCTCTTAACGAGAGATTTCTTTAACTAAATCAAAAGACTAGTCTCTACTATAAAAAGGACTCAAGACTTCAAGTCTTATAGAGAAGAGACCCCCCATAAGATTTGAGAAACAAAAGATAAAGAGAAAAAGAGAATTCAATTCTCCAAAAAAAGAAGAAGATATCTCTTTTAGAAAAAGAAACTCGAGGTAAGAAAAAAGACATATAGATTATTTTATCTCTTCTTCGCCACTCCAAGAGTTTAACTCTTCTAAAAAGAACTTAGTTCTTCCTCTGGTTGAGAACTGCAGAAGCAGATCTCCCCACAAGTTGAGAATTTAATTCTCATTGGGATGATTCTGTCATGCAGATTAAAAACTTAGGGGAAAGAACTAAGTTCAAAGAATTTAATTCTTACAAAAACATATAGGAATTTAATTCCTCTGATAAAACTAGGGTTTAACCCTATAAAAGAATTTAATTCTTATAAAAACAAGGGACCTGAAATTCTCAAAACTCAGATCAAGATCTCCATGCATATAAAAGAAATGATTAGCGTTCAACGCTATAACGGCAGATCACGTGTTCCCACGTGAGCATCTCTGATGAACAAAAGGAACGACTGAGATCGAGTCATATGATCCTACGTGACCTCCAATAATGCTTAGCACTTATAAAAGAACAAGAGAATAAACCGAAAGAAGCAGTGCCCAATTCTCAGGCGCCTCATGTGCCATACGTGAGCGCTCTAAATTTCAGTGTTTAACACTGCTTTAGAGTCTCACGTGGGAGCACGTGAGCGCCGAGCAGATATTAGTGTTTAACACTTTGAGAGGCCAACCTTAGCCCAAATTAGCCAAGTCTCCTGAGGCCAAAACCCTTTTGATCACTAATCAACCGAGTCCTCCTACTCTCATGTCTCCCCAAATCGATCTTAGTTCCAAAGATGACTAATGATCTCCTAACAGATGGTATCTAAAATGATATTCATTCCACCATAATCTCTTCCTTCAATCTGGAATTCGCTTCAAGGGTACATCTCTCCATACTGCTGATATATGTCGTTGTAATTCTTCAACGTCTTCAGAGAGGTGAAGGGTCCCGACAACCGACAACTCTTTAGTGCACTCCCAAACCCATGAGCACATCCCAATGGACCGCAATGTCCTTAAATTAGCTGTGGACCGCAATGTCCTTAAACTAGCTGTGGATCATAAAATCCTTAAATTAAACCCTCACCCCAAAAATGGTGATCAACGGACCGTAACGTCTTTAAACTAAAGCAATAGAGCCTAAATGCTCTTTTGTTGGATCAAAATGATCCTAAACCCCCGTTAAGTAGATCTTAGTTCAAGTTCGGACTAACGTATCCTTAATAAATATTTAAGTTGAACTTAATCTCAAACGAGATTAACGATCCTTAAATAAAGACCCAAATCTAAAACATACGGATTTAGACTAAGCCACGCCCTACGGGCGACAGCATAAATTAGTCTTCGTATACAATCCACGGGCAACCAAAAATAAAACAAACACACACGATACGAAGTGAACTTCTGGAGCAGAAGAAAATGGTTATCGCGATGCGATAACGTAATTAATTGCAAGGGCTTGCGCCTGCAGGGAAGAGCGTCTCCATAATCAAAAACCCCTCACAACAAGAGGGAATTTGACGAAGTCTGCTACAACGGCCGCATCCGTCCAAACCTCTGATACGATGCCATAAATCAACTTGGCATCTTCGGAGTGGTGGACGGATAAATCCAAATAGCATCTTCACCCAAGGTAAGACGATCCATCCCGGATCCGTCTCCCATTTTCGGCGGTGAACAGATTTTGACACGCCTGGTAGGACCTTTTCCTCCTTTCACTCCACACTTCGTGTGTCATGTTTGCGAACAAATCACGGTTTAATATGGTTGCCCCTGGATTCAAGGTACTAAGATTTGGTGTCTTGCTCCTATGCAGAAGAGAAGAAAAATCAATGGCTTCCAGCTGCACCAACTGCAACGACAACTCCCATTTTGTCTCCGCCGGAGGAGTGACTTATGGGCCCCAAGCGGCTTCCATCTTTGCAATGCCAGTGGAACAAGTGACTCGGGCCACCACTGGACTATTCTCTGGGAACATGATCCCACCCATAAGCTTCAGTGCCCCGGTGCCATCATAGGAAGCTCCGAAGAAGTCGGGTTTCGATCGACTTGCAATCACCACGGCCCCTCTCAACGGGTCATCCAAGTCTTCTACCTCAGTCTTTAACAGACTGAGCTAATGATTCAGTGGGCCTGCGAAAAGGCTCGCAATACCTAAAGGGGCTATCCCGAAGCAGATAGCCATTCCAGTTCCGGCAGGTGAAGTCGTCAGAGGGGATTCTCCTGCTAAAGGAACAGTCTTCTCAAGACTGGCCGTTCCGACTCCTGCTACGGGTGAATTCGTCAAAAGTGCCTCCCATGCCAAAAGGTTGGCCTTCGAAAGATTGACCATCCCCTCTCAACAGACGTCAGTCTTCAACATGCTGACACCAACAACAGCCTCTCATCAGAGCAAAGGGAATGACGAAGCCGCTCCAACGACAGAGGTAATCCCTTCTGCAAGACATGCTCGACGTTGCCACTGGCGTCGAGGGAGGAAAGCTGGGGGCAACTCCCCCTCTGGACTCACTCCACCAGCCCCAATGGTAGAAGTTTACGCTGCTATTCCAACTGGGAACAGTTTCAAATCGCTCAAGAGGGTGCGAAAGAACTCCCCGACCGTTGTATTAAAGAAGTCTCCTCCGCTTGTTGAAAACACAACGCAGGCAAAACTGGAACAACCTCCTCAGCATCTGTCCTCCAAAATCCACAGGGTCTGGCGGAGAGTCCAAGACTCTGTAATTGACAAAGACTACTCTCGTCGGCTGAAGAAAATGAAGGCTCGGCATGAGGTGGACCATCCCGCCGTCATACCACGGAAGGTATCGTCTGCATGGGTGCCTGTCGCAACAGCCCCCTCAACTTCGACCTAACAAAAGGAGAAGGCTGGAGAAGATCCCCATGCCTATGGCATATTTCAAAGGCAGTGAACCCAAACGCCCTAAGTCTGGGGGCATGATCATGCACACGGTATACATGGCTTCCGGGAAAGAAGAAAGCCGTGCTTCCGTAGGTCATCGATCACTCACTCGGTCGTTGACAAAAGCTCAGGAGCAGCAACAAAAGCTCTAAGAAATGCTGATGAAAATGTCGGTACTCACTGGGCAGAAAGAAAGCCTGGAATCAACGTCTGAACAGCGCCAGGAACAAGAGACCGACACCGAGTTCCTACGGAGGGTGCTGGAAAGGAAGGATAAGGAGGCCGCAGAACATGCCGCTTATATAAAGCAGATGACACTCCTTTTTCCAAGATATGGTCGGGATGATGATCCAGCCAGATCCTCCAGCCGAAGACCCTCCGATAGTTATCGAAGACGACAGAGGGGAAACGTAAAATCCTCCACCGGATTTCTCAGCAGCCAAGGAAGAAACGATCTCCAAGGCTGCCCTTGATGACTACATAGCTCAACAAATATGAGCTCATCAGGCAAGCGAAGCGGCCGGCCAAGTCGTCAGAACTGGGTAACCTTATCCAGGCTGGTACGATCAAATCAAGTACCCGCCGGGGTATACGATCCCTAAATTCCACGTGTATAAGGGGACATGCAATTCCCATCAGCATGTCGCTCAGTTAAGAGCTCTATGCGGCAATACTGGAGGTGACGACAAACTGCTGCTTCTCCAGTTCGTCGGCTGCTTAGCGGAGACAGCATTTGAATGGTACTCGGAGCTTCCGAATGACTCTATCAAAACATTCATGGAGATGGAACTACTATTCACACAGTGGTTCGCAAGCGCAAGCGAGCGCACCCCAATCACGGCATTAATCAATGCCAAGGTGAAGCCAGGAGAAACCTGGGTTCAATACGCAATTCGGTGGCGGAACCTATGGTCAAAGTGCGAACAACGCATAGAAGAAGCTCCTGCCGTGGGTATGTTCATAGGGACCCTTGATCCTTAGGTGACTATATCCCAATTTATGATGTTCTTCAAGCCGACCACCTTCCAGGCCTTGATCGACAAGCTGGCCCAAATGGACCAGATGGGCCATAGGCCGTCCTCTTCAAAAACAGATCCCCGGAATGAAAAGGGCAAAGGGAAAGCGACCTTCGTTGCCAACGCTCAACAACAACCGGGTGACCCGAAACCGGTTGCTCTCCAAAGAAACAAGCCACGATCCCTCGAAGAGAAGTTGAGACGTCCTTACTCGTTTCCCCAGGATAAAACGAGGAGACTGTTCGAACTGGCAGTGCGCAACAGGCTCATCACTCTACCGGATCCAAGACGCCCATTGCAGCCTGGTGACGTCAACAGTCCCAACTACTGCCCCTACTAAAGGGTAATGGGACACCCAATTGAAGATTTCTATGTCTTCAAAAACTGGGTTGAGGACCAGTACCAACTAGGCAAGTTCACGTTGTCCGAAAACTGGAAGGTAAACCCACCACAACAACACGCTCCTAAAAAGGTGGACACGCCGGGGGCATCATTCTCATTTGTAGAAGAAGTCTGTGGGAAATTGTCCTTTCGGCTAAAACTAAAAGAATGCTGAAGGATCTTCAAGCATGCCCGGCGATCAGATGGAAATGCCCGCTGGAGCCTAAGATCGTTGAGGGGATGCTCAAAACCCTGCTCGGCACCGAATGCCGGTAACAATAGGCAAAACACCCAGGTCAGGCCTTCAAAGTATTCGAAGAAAAAGAAAAAGACCAAGAAGCCCGTGTAGCTTAACGACAAGCGCACGAACCTGCAAAAGTACATTGACCCGCTGGAAAAGTACAACCAGAAGGTGTGGACCCCAGTCACTCTAGAAGAGTTTCTCAACCACATACTTGAGAACGGAAATAGTGACAATGACGAGAGAGGCAACTCGTTAGAAGAACCTGAGAATTATGTGGCGAGTTGCCACGTGATCTCTCATTCGTCAATGAATGGCAAAGAAGCTCCCTCAGCGTTAGAAAATAACATAGAGAAGCTGGGGGCAGGACCGGTGTCAAAATCCCTGGAGCCGTCAGACGACGTGATTGACAGGCTGCTGAACGAAGCCCTTCAAAAGGGCAAAGCTGACCGAGAGCGTGAAATGACTATATACGAAAAGACCAAGCGTCGGCGTCAGGATGAAGAAGCTGTGGCGAGGAAGAGTCACAAAGTACTCCTACCAGATCGAAGCACACCCACGGCAGAAAAATCAGGTTTAAGACGGGGAAACAGTTAGCCAAAGCCCTGTCAATAGGAATGAAACTGCCACCTTTCAAAGGAGATGCTCCTGGGAGTACGTGCTTCGATGAAGTGGATGTACATCCGAACTACTGCTTGTACCATCGGAGGGTTATGGACCCTACCGAAGAGTGCAGTGCCTTCAAGAAGTGGTGGCAAGGATACGTTGCCTACCGACAACACTTCAAGAGGATGAAGCGTGAAGCTCGTCGACAACAAAGAAGCATGACAGACGAGCGTGAAGGAACGGCTGGCAACTGTCGTATGATTGATACCAGTGCGACAAAAGCGAAATCTCAAGTTCTTACATTCGGGAGCGATTCCGAGGATGAAATGACCCTTGGCCATCTCTTCAAAGAATCCACCTCTGGAAAAGAAGAAGAGACAAAGAAAAGGCCACGGATTGGAGAGAAGTCTTCATAGACTACTTCAAATCCCATAGAACACCCGAAGACGCGTCGTCAAGATATCAGCTCATGAAGCGAGCCCTGTCTTTCGCCTTCGTCAATGATACTCTTTATAAGAGATCATTCGACTGTCTGTGGCTGAGATGCCTGGGACCAGAAGAAGAAAAAAAGGGTCTTCCAAGAAACTCACGACGGACTCTGCGGTTCCCATCAAGCTGGGCCCAAGATGAAGCTGAAGATCAAAAGAATGGGTTACTATTAGCCCACGATGATTCAGGACTGCCTCGAATATGCGAAGTAGTGTCGCTCGTGTCAGATTCATGGGGACTTCATCCACCAACATCTAAATCCGCTACATCCAACATTGTCTAGTTGGCCGTTCGAAATGTGGGGAACCGATATAATCGGGCCCATCGAACCAGTATCGTCCAGGGGACATCGGTTCATACTGGCAACAACCGATTACTTCTCTAAGTGGGCAGAAGCAATACTCCTAAGGGAAGTAAAGACGGAGAACATCCTCTATTTCTTCACGACACATGTCATCTACCGGTTCGGCACTCCGCGATGAATCATCACGGATAATAGGCCGGCCTACAGAAGGCATAAGATCAGCCGCTTCGCACAGCAGCATAATATAGATTGGAGATATTCTTCAGTCTATAATCACCGAGCTAACGGTCTAGACGGTGATCATAAAGAAAACGGTGTCCATAAATAAAAGGGACTGGCATGAGAGACTGCATGAAGCTCTCTGGGCATATCGAACCACGTTCAAAATGGCCATGAATACAACGCCATTCGCTTTGGTATTCGGCACGGAAGCGGTACTTCCCTTGGAGATAGAGCTACCCTCTCTACGAGTAGCAGTTCGATATGAGCTGATGGATGAAGAGAATGCCCATCTTCGGCTTGAGGAGCTCGATGTCCTCGATGAAACTCATCTCATGGCGCAACAAAACCTGGAAGCTTACTAAGCAAGGATGAAGCGCTCATACGAAAGACTAACCAGGCCGAGAACATTCCACCAAGGCAAACTTGTATTAGTTGTCAGAAGACCTATGATCCTCAATCGTGCCAAACAGGGGAAATTCGAGCCGAACTATGAGGGCCCATACATCATAGACAAGGTCTACCAAGGTGGGGCCTACTTGCTCATGGATATGCATGGCGAAAGACCCTTCCGGCAAATAAACGGCCGGTTCCTTAAGAAGTACCATGCTTGATAAGTCACGGCTCAGGTTAATGGTAGATGACGACGTTCGTGTTCGCTCGCTGTCTTCCTGAGTCCAAACTCTATAAGTAGTATCCGGCAAAACTTCGCCCCGAAGGTAACAATGGACCACTACGTCCTTAAACTGGCAATGGACCGAGATGTCCCTAAACTACCAATGGACCGAGATGTTCCTAAACTAATAATGGACCGTAATTTCCTTAAACTAATTACGTCGCCACAAACACGGCGATGGTGGAATTCAAAGTCCATAAGTCCCGCTGGCCGCGCAGCTGCCCTGGTAGCAAAGTCTCTCATAAGTTCCATTGGAGAACAGAGGGGAAAAAAACAACGGTACGTCCACAAGCGAAATGGGCACGGATGAAAACCCGATCGTGAGTAAAAATAGCAGGGCTACCGACGAGTTTGTGAAAACCCGAAAGGGCGCAATCTCGATAAAATAAAGACACCTGCAAGGTCTTCTCGACTTTGTGAGGAGAAAACACCTGCGTGAGATCCTTACGACTCACAAGGAAGCAACACACTTAGGGATCCCCACGATTCCTATGGAGAAATTACACTTACGAGATCCTCATGACTCGTTAGGAGAATTCCCCCATGTGAGACCCTCATGTCTCATAGGATTCAAAAGCCTTAAGATACGGGGACTTGAACCTGTTCTTAAGCCATCACACTCCCCAAGTTGTCCTACAGGCGGTACAATGATGGCCCTTGTATACAATCCACGGGCATAAATAAACGTTTCCCCCACAAAGTCCCACCAATGACGATGAATGTCCTCATGTAGTGAACGAAACTTATAAGTCCTCTCGACTTTTAAGGAGAAAACACTCTTGTAAGATCCTTACGACTTGCAAGAGAAAATATCACTTAGGAGTCCTCACGACTTCTAGGGAGGACCTACACCTACGGGATCCGCTCGACTCGTAGGGAGAAAACCATTTATGAGACCCTTATGGCTCATAAAGTCAAAAGCCTTAGTCGACAGGATCCTACCCTGTCTACTAAGCCACCTTTGTTCAAATCAGCAAAGGCAAATGATGACGCTCCTGGCAATATTCCAGTGGTAGCGATGCTAATGCCTGAGCAGGTGTCAATTTTTATGTTCTTTCATAGAAAATGATGATTCGCTCCTGGCAATATTCCAGTCATAGCGGTGCTGATGCCAAGATTGGTATCATATCTCAAGTTCCATACTCGCAATAAAAATCAGCGAGCAAAAAATGCATATGAAATAGCCGAAATGATGGGGCAACTCGCAATGAAAATCAACGAGCAAAATATATGCATATAAAAACAGCCGAAATGTTTGGGCAACTTGCAATAAAAAAACAGCAAGTAAAAAGAAAAGAATAGCCGAAATGATGGGGCAACTCGCAATAAAAATCAGCGAGCAAAATATATGCATATAAAAACAGCCAAAATGTTTGGGCAACTCGCAATCAAAAAAAGTGAGTAAAAAGAAGAGAATAGCCAAAATGATTGGGCACTGCAATAAAAAAGCCGAAATGATTGGGCACCGCGATAAAAAAAGCCGAAATGATTGGGCAATCATGACTTTCGCGATATAAAAAGCTGAAATGATAGAGCATCGCGGGAAGTAAAAAAAAGAATGCAACTTCTGCCCTGCAGGTGAGTCCACATCGACCCCTGTATACAATCCATGGGCACAAATGAAAAGGGAACCACATTTTCCCACCAGGCTCCATTAGAAGGAGAGCCAGGTCTCGACGGCAACATCTAAAGCCTAGAGATCAACAACAGCGTTTCTTCTTACACCAACAGGATGCAAACGCGATGCCAACAAAACAGAGCCATGGCAAAGTCCCTAGTTCCAAATCTCAACAGTTCACAGACAACCTAGAGATCAGCAACGGCGTTCTTTCTCACTCTAGCGGGATGCAGACGCAACATCAACAACCGACCCCAGGGTCAAAACAATGGAGCCATGGCAAAGTCCCTAGTTCCAAGCCTCGACGGTTCGCAGACAAACTAGAGACAACCTCGACATTCGTCGCAATATAGCAGACACAATGTTAACAAACGAAGCGAAGGAAGATCCCTAGCTTCAGGGTCTCGACGGCAACGTCTACCGCTTAGAGATCACCTCGGCGTTCCCTCTCACTCCAACAAGATGCAGACGCAACGTCAACAACCGACCCCAGGGTCAAAACAATGGAGCCACGGCAAAGTCCCTAGTTCCGAGCCTCAACGGTTCACAAACAACCTAGAGACAACCCCGACATTCATCGCAATATTGCAGACACAATGTCAACAAATGAAGCAAAGGAAGATCCCTAACTTCAGGGTCTTGAAGGCAATTCAAATAAAACCTGAAAGACTATCGGAGATCATCCCACACCAGCACAGAGTGGTTATGACTCATTGGGGCTCCCCAAACTGAGCCTAACCTCAAGTGAAAAGCGGCATGGAATATCCCTAACGCTTGCCCTTCCGACAGTAATATCACCTGGAAGATTACTTGAAGACGTCTTGTCTAGCCCCTGAGGGGAACAGAGACACGATAGTCACAGAGCTACTTGAATAGCAGGATTGTATATCGGGGAATATATCGGCCAACGCGACGGTACGGCGGACAAAAACCCTAGTACCACAGACCCCAACGGACTTCTATCAGCAGAGGTTAACTGTGAAGTTAGGACATTCTTGCGAGAACTTCTCGATTCGTCTTGACTAGTAAGGAAAAAAATGTTCCTGCGAGAACTTCTCGACTCGTAGGGAAAAACATCTTCGCGAAATCTTCATGAAGGTGAAAAGCCTTAGGCAGCGGGGATATCAACCTGTTTCCCTAGGCACCGGGGCCTCGCAAGTAGGTCCAAGATGGACTATTGCATACTATCCACGGACCACACTCTCCAAAGTCGAATATTGACAAGGAGGGAAAAAACACTTACGAGTCCTCTCGACTTGTAAAGGAGAAAATTCTCTTGTGAGATCCTTACGACTCTTAAGAGAAAACACACTTAGGAATCCTCACGACTTCTAAGAAAAAAATACACCTACGGGATCCTCTCGACTCGTAAGGAGGAAAGTCTTTATGAGACCCTCTCGACTCGTAGGGAGGAAAGTTTTTATGAGACCCTCATGGCTCATAAGGTTGAAAAGTCTTAGGCGCCAGATCCTAACCCTGTTTCCTAAGACATCGCTGTCCTACAAGGAGGTCAAGATGGACTATCCACATGCCATATTCTCTAAAGTCGAATATCGATAAGGAGGGAAAAAACCGCTTACGAGTCCTCTCGACTTGTAAGGGGGGAAATTCTCTTGTGAGATCCTTACGACTCTCAAGAGAAAACACACTTAGGAGTCCTCATGACTCCTAAGGAGAAAATACACGTACGAGATCCTCTCGACTCGTAGGGAGAAAAGTCTTTATGATACCCTCACGGCTCATAAAGTTGAAAAGTATTAGGCGGTAGATCCAAATCTATTTCCTAAGCCATCGCTGCCCTACAAGGAGGTCAAGATGGACAATCTACGGGCCACATTTGCCAAAGCCACATTCGCTAAAGCCACATTCGCCAATGAAATAAAGAAGCTACTTACGGGTCCTCACGATTTGTAAGGAAAAATACCCGAGTGAGATCCTTACGACTCACGGAGGCGATGAACACTTAGAAATCCTCACAATTTCTTGGGAGAATATACACCTATGAGAACCTCTCGACTTGTAGGGAGAAAAAACCTTCTTAAGACCCTTACGGATCATGAAGACGGAAAAAGTATTAGGCTACAAGGACCCTAAACTTGCCTCCTAAGCTCTCAATTCCATGGCTATGCATTACTCTGCACTACTTCACCCATGTACATACTTACGTGGGCAAAGTAGTGGGGCATTTGTTCCCGCCAAAATCTTCGGCCAAGAGCTATTTGTTCCTGTTTACATCGGTTTAAGTTTCGTTAACAGATATGTGTGAAATCGGGCTCATTCATATACGCGGATACACACATCAGAGGAAGAACAGGTGTCAGAAAAGGAGCACTTGGTGGTCAATGACAAAAAGAAAGTATTTAATTGAACATTTTATTCTACAGGAAATAGATCACCATACATGGGATCGAAAGTACATGGATTCACAAAACTATAGATAAAATTCTCTAACTCCCTCTCTGCCTTCTCCACCATGGCAAAGTGGAGATCTTCACGAAGAGTCGCTCCCCATCGGTCAGTATCGTGCCCATCAGCGAAGGCAGACATGATGGCCCGCTGAGCCCATATCTGGCTTAGCAGCTGAATAGAGCGATCCCTCAGAGCCGTGGTAATCAAAAGTGACTCATGAAAGCACTCAATCTTGTCTTCCGCTGCGTCGAGTATTGCCGGAGTCATCTCCGTTGGATGAGGGGGAATATCATCGAGCACGGACAAGAAGACCATCCGGAGCCAAATGGAGCCGATGGGGAGAGGAGATCCTCTACGAGTCAAGAGCTCATGCAGCACCGAATCGCATTGGTCATCCGTAGGAGTAGGGTTCACCAAGCGGGCAGCAAAACGAGAAACAATTTCCTCAATAGGCACCTCCCATGGCTGCCGACGAGCATGCGGACGATTACAAGCCATAGCTTTTCTCTGTTAAAATAATTCTCTGAATGTGAAAGAGAAAAGAAGCATTGCTTTAGATTATGAAGGGAGACATTTAAGTCTAGGCACAGAAAATGTTGTGCTTGATGGAACTATTTTCAAGCATTGAAAAAGAAAAGAAAGAGAGAAAAGCGATGGGAAAATTTCCCATTAATAGAGCATCACGTGCCCATACGTGAGCGCCTATAAACAAAGATTATAGGCATTGCGTTTAACAATTAAGGCTGAAATTGAGCTTCATGTGCAAGCACGTGAGCATCTATATACAAAGTATATAAGCGCCTTTTTAAAACAAATAACATGCCAGAGAAGCTCACGTGTCTGCACGTGATGCCCCTTTTGGGCTGTTGCACATAAGCAAATGAGTTTAACTCCGTCGGGTCACGTGCTACACGTGAGTGGTCTTAAACGCCTTCTGAGCTGATAGAATTAAATTCTAAATAAAGGGATCAAAACCCTATTTGGAAAATATTTCCTTAAATCTATCTAAACAAGAAAGATTATTCTCTGTAAAACAGAGCACTGTTGGATTAAAAAATCTAATAGTGATTAAAAATCACCTGTTTACAGAATTAAATTCTGTTGAGGAAATATTTCTCAAATCTTTATAAACAAGAAAGATTACTCTCTGTAAAATGGAGTACCGTTGGATTAAAAAATCCAATGGTGATTAAAAAATTATCTATCTATAGAAAAAATTCTGTATGGGGAAATATTTCCCTAATCTTGTTAAAAAAAGAAAAATATCTTCTATAAAATAGAAGTCTTTGAATCAAAGATCCAACGGTGGATAAAATCCCTAAATCAATCATGATCTCTCAACGAGAGATTCCTTTAGCTAAATCAATAGACTAGCCTCTACTATAAAAAGGACCCAAGACTTCAAGTCTTGTAGAGAAGAGATCCCCCATAAGATTTGAGAAACAAAAGAAAAGGAG
Organism: Agapanthus africanus; assembly: GCA_030015575.1. Lineage (NCBI taxonomy): Eukaryota > Viridiplantae > Streptophyta > Magnoliopsida > Asparagales > Amaryllidaceae > Agapanthus > Agapanthus africanus. The sequence goes on from CM057338.1 coordinate 17,384,684, forward strand.
AAAAAGAGAATTCAATTCTCCAAAAAAAAAGAAGAAGATCTCTCTTTTAGAAAAAGAAACCCTAGGTAAGAAGAAAGGCATATAGATTATTTTATCTCTTTTTCGCCCCTCCAAGAGTTTAACTCTTCTAAAAAGAACTTAGTTCTTCCTCTGGTTGAGGTATGCAGAAACAGATCTCCCCACAAGTTGAGAATTTAATTCTCATCGAGAAGATTCTGTCATGCAGATTCAAAACTTAGAGGAAAGAACTAAATTCAAATAATTTAATTTTTACAAAAAGATATAGGAATTTAATTCCTCTGATAAAACTAGGGTTTAAACCTATAAAAAAAATTAATTCTTATAAAAACAAGGGACCTGATATTCTAAAAATTCAGATCAAGATCTCCATGCATATAAAAGAAACGATTAGCGTTCAACGCTATAACGACAGATCACGTGTTCCCACGTGAGCACCTCTGATGAACAAAAGGAATGACTGAGATCGAGTCACGTGATCCCACGTAACCCCCAATAGTGCTTAGCACTTATAAAAGAAAAAGAGAATAAACCCAAAGAAGCAGTGCCCAATTCTCAGGCTCCTCACGTGCCACACGTGAGCGCTCCAAATTTCAGTGTTTAACACTGCTTTAGAGCATCACGTGGGAGCACGTGAGCACCGAGCAGATATTAGTGTTTAACACTAAGAGAGGCCAAACTTAACCCAAATGAGCCAACTCTCTCGAGGCCAAAACCCTTTTGATCACCAATCAACCGAGCCCTCCTACGCTCTGGTCTCCCCAAATCTATCTTAGTTCCAAAGATGACTAATGATCTCCTAACTGATGGTATCTAAAATGATGTTCATTCCACCATGATCTCTCCCTTCAATCTAGAATTCGTTTCAAGGGTACATCTCTCCTTACCTCTAATACATGTCGTTGTAATTCTTCAACGTCTTCAGAAAGGTGGAGGGTCCCGACAACCAACAACTCTTTGGCACACTCCCAAACCTATGAGCACATCCCAATGGACCGCAATGTTCTTAAACTAGCTGTGGACCGCAATGTCCTTAAACTAACTGTGGACCGTAACGTCCTTAAACTAAACCCTCATCCCAAAAATGGTGATCAACGGACCGTAACGTCCTTAAACTAAAGCAATAGAGCCCAAATGCTCTTTTGTTGATTCAAAATGATCCTAAACCCCTGTTAAGTAGATCTTAGTTCAAGATCGGATTAACGTATCCTAAACAAACATTTAAGTTGATCTTAATCTCAAACGAGATTAACGATCCTTAAATAAAGACCCAAATCTAAAATATACGGATTTGGACTAATCCATGCCCTACGAGCGACAACATAAATTAGTCTCCGTCTACAATCCATGGGCAACCAAAAATAAAACAAACACACACGATACGGAGTGAACTTCTGGAGCAGAAGAAAGTGGTTATCGCGATGCGATAACCACTTAATTGCAGGGGCTTGCGCCTGCAGGGAAGAGCATCCTCACAATCAAAAACCCCTCACAACGAGGGGGAATCTGACGAAGTCTGCTACAACGGCCACATCCGTCTAAACTTCCGATATACGGTGCCATAAATCAACTTGGCATTTTCGGAGAGGTGGACGGATAAATACAAATAGCATCTGCCCCCAAATTCAGGCAAGACGATCCATCCCGGATCCGTCTCCCGTTTTCGGCGGTGAACAACCCTATATATATATAAAAAAAGAGGGGAACAGGAAGGGGAATAAAATTCCAAAAAGGTTCAAAAATTTCTCAGAGCTAAACTCTGTAAGACAAAATGGAATTAAAAATCCACAGATAATGGGAAAAAAACCAAGAATTCCCCCATGTTGGGAGACATATGAGAAATATAGTGGAATTAAATTCTAGAAACCCTCAAAGAACAAGATCAATGATAGGGTAAAACCCTAAGAAGAGAACTAACAGGGATTTAAGACTCAAGGTTTATTTAAAAATGGGTGAGAAGTTCTTCTTAAGATCTCTGAGAGATCATTTACCAAGCTCTGTTAATGGGTTAAAAATCCAAAATAAAAAGGAAGGTTCTTTTAAGAGTTGAACTTTGGTCATGATCCTTAACATTTTTTTAGCAGAGTTTAACTCTGAAAAAGTTCTGTGGACAGAGATCGAAGATTTAAGATGAGAATTAAATTCTCAAGGAAGAAGAAGACTCAAGAAAGATGATGAGACGGAAGTCATCTCAAGGGCTAAAGACCCTATTTATAAGATGTGAAGGGACGGTTCAACTCCCTAGAAGATCAAACAGTGGAAAAAGTGACACTGTTGCACTCACGTGTGAGCCGCATGAGAACAACGGTGGGGGCATTTGTTCCCCCAATATTTAAATAAAATAAAAAGAGCTAAACTCTGTTAAATTTTGTTGAGGCAGCGTCTCACGTGCCTCTCACGAGGACGCCCGCGCCAGCGCCAACCCCTTTTAAGTTACACTTTAGATTACCCGTTTGATTTCCCCATACCCCCAGGTTATATGTGTCAGGTCAGGTATTCAGTAGTCAAGGACTAATGCCAACACAGGATCAGGTAACAGGTCAGGTTTGTCTGGATAGACAACAGGAATGGTCCATGAGGACTCCAAGTCAGGTTTGTTGGCATTAGGCATGAGATCAAGTAACAGGTCAGGTCATGGTACATCAGGTTAAGTCGATAGTAAAGGGTACCATGTCCGGTGCATCGGTATATATATATATGTCATGTGTAGCAAGGTCAGGTCAATATGTAACACAATCGAGGGTGTGCTCACAACAGGTATAAAATCGAACAAGGAATAACAGCAGGAAATAAGCAATGAATTAAACAACAATAAACAATTTATTTAATCACATTAGTGCATTGGTATAGTACAGACGTTTCATCATATTAGCAAGTTTCGAGCACCCCTTGCGGTGCAATACCGTTATATCAATATCAGAATGTAATAGAACTACCAGTGTATAGGCTATCATCCTTTAAACAGTAAAATATGGTTAACGGGTAGCTTCGTTATTAGGGTTAAAGTGGCAAGCTGAAATTTTAGGTTAAATTGTAAAATGATATATGTCATATTGCAGCCAAAATGAGAAATTAGCTATATCGAGTTACGTTTGCAGGTTTAACGAGTCAAAATATATATAACTGTTTAATATAGCATGTAGCAAGTGATACTTGCCTCGACGGTTCGCGAACCGGGAAAAACGGACGTAACGTCGGCGGAAAAACACGCGACGGACGCACGGGTCACGGATCGAATCCAAACAACGAACAGTGGGACCACGCGGACCGGAGTACCTTGCTGGAATGTCGGGTCAAGTCGTCGGCACGGCCGGATTCCGGCGAGATGTCAAAACCGCGACAAAAGTTAGCAAAACTACGTACGGACAAAGATCAACCAGCGAGGGGAAAAAGGAAGGGGAGAGGTAAAGAGAAGCTTACTGGGATAGCAAGGGTGGCAACAGCGACGGGGTCGACGGCGATGGGGCGCCGGCGAGGAGGCTGCGGCGGCAGACTCGGCTGCGGGTGCTGGAGAAGGAGAAACGGTGAGGAGGGAGAGGAAAAGGCCGGGTTTGGGTTGCAGGTGAAGAGGAGGTGGTCGGCGGTGGCGCAGGTGACGACGACGAGGGTCGACGGCGGCGTTCCGGCCAACCGGAGAAGGTGCTAGGGTTGTTGTTGGGTTCTGTTGCGGCGCCGGGCACTCGGGAGGAGGAGGAAGGTGTCGATGTCGGGAAGAGGGGTGAAGGGGGAGATGCTGGCGTCGTCGGCGACGAGTTGCGGCGGCGACGGCGGGCACTGTGGGTGCAGGTGGCTACGGCGTTGGGTGCACGGGGACGTGGGAGAGGAGGAAGGAGGTGAGGTTGAGACGAGGACGATGGTGGCGTCGGCGTTGGGCTGCGGCGGCGACGGCACGGTGGCTGGGCTAGGGTTCCGATGGGGTTAGGGTTACGTGATTGTTCTCGTAAAAGAATGGGGACGAGGAAATATATATAGGGATAGAGAGAGAGAGGGTTAGAGAGAGAGAGAGAGAGAGACAGGGAACGAGAGAGGAGAGATAGAGAGGTAGAGAGAGAGATGGAGGCGGGGCCCACGAGGGTTTAAACCCCTCGTGATTGGCTGATGGTTTGGGAAAAAGAAATTTAAAAGATTTCCTTAAAGATTTAATGGTTATATGTAACAGATGAATATATTATTATAGTTTTAGATTATTTTATTAAATTGGGATTTTGGCGCTAAATGAAACATTTCCAAATCGCGCCCGGGTTGCGCCCAAAAATTTGAAATTCAAATAATAGGATTTTAAGCGGGTTCCAAATTTTAAAATGAAATGTTTTATGATTAAAAAGCATGCCCCCAAGTCGGACACTTGCACGCGCGCGTAGCCGTCCAAACTCGCCCGTTTCACCGAACGGGATGAAAACTCGACGCGCGGACGCTACCACGCGGCTAGGGGTGACGAGTAGGCCAACATAGATATTTTTAATTTTACTTTAGGTCTTAAAATTTGTTATATGCAAAAATGACTTAGCCGGTTAAAATTTTGCAATAAGAACCAAACAAGCAAGATAAATGAAATGAGCAATGTCGAACACTCAACCAGTAACAGAAATAGTAGTATTGGGCTCGGGTGTTACATCATACCCAACTACAAAAAAGAATTTCGTCCTCGAAATTCCAAGAATACAAGATAAAAACCACGGGAAAAGGTGAGGGAACTTCTGCCGGATCTCGTCTTCTCGCTCCCAAGTGGATTCCCCATGCGATCGATTACCCCAAGAAACTAGCACAAGGGGATAACCTTGTTCTTAAGAACCTTTTCCCTTCGATCCTTGATTTCAACCGGTCGCTCCTCAAAAGTTAGGTCCTCCCGTACAGTTAACTCCGAATGATCCAAGACGTGGGTTTCATCTCGAACATACCTTCGTAGTTGAGATACATGAAATACATCGTGCACACCTGCCAAGGACCGTGGTAACGCCAAACGGTACGCTACCTCTCCAACACGCTCCAATATCTCAAAGGGTCCAACGAATCGAGGACTAAGCTTTTCCCGACTCCCAAAACGAATCACTCCTCTAGTCGGTGATATCTTCAAGAATACCAAATCACCCACGGCGAACTCTAGAGGTCTTCTTGACGTGTCAGCCCAACTTTTCTGTCTGTCTTGAGCTGCCTTCATATGCTTTCTGATGGCGTTAACCTTTTCAACGGTCTGTACTACCAAATCTGGTCCCAATAATCTTCGTTCACCAACGTCATCCCAACAAACAGGTGAACGGCACTTACGACCATATAAAGCTTCAAACGGAGCCATCTGAATAGTTGCTTGGAAGCTATTGTTGTAAGAAAACTCCACCAAGTGTAAATGATCCTCCCATGAACCCTTGAAGTCCAACATGCACGCTCTCAACATGTCTTCTAGAGTTTGGATCGTTCTCTCCGACTGACCATCAGTTTGAGGATGATAAGCTGTGCTAAACTTCAATCGAGTCCCCAAACTTTCCTGTAAACTCCTCCAGAAGTGTGATAAGAACCGCGTGTCCTGATCGGACACGATGCTCACCGGTACGCCATGCAATCTTACAATCTCCTGCATGTACCGTTCTGCCAAAGTCTCCGTTGATTGACCAATCCGGAAAGGGATAAAGTGAGCTGCCTTGGTCAACCGATCCACAATCACCCATACTGCATTGTTGCCCTTTGGACTCCGCGGTAAAGCCGTCACGAAATCCATGGTTATATGTTCCCACTTCCACTGAGGAATCGGAAGTGGTTGCAACAAACCAGCAACCCTTTGGTGTTCAGCCTTGACTTGCTGACATACCAAGCACTTAGCCACGAAGCGAGCGATCTCCCGTTTCATGCCTTCCCACCAGAAATGCTGTCGAATATCTCGGTACATCTTTGTACCTCCTGGATGTACAGAGTAAGATGAACTGTGTGCCTCCTTCATAAGCTCTTCATGAACATCCCCCTTTGGCACACACAAACGGCTACCATACCTCAACGAACCATCTTCGTGGACCAGTAAATCTGTTCGTAGTCCAGCCTCAACCTGCTCTTGAAACTTCTGCAGTCTAGGATCCTGCGATTGTGCCGCTTTAATCTTCTCAACCAAGGACGACTGTACTTGCAACTGCATCAACTGTCCCGTAGAATGTGGTAGCATAACTTCCAAGTCAAATCTTCGAAAATCTGCAATGATCTCCCTCTACGTAGTCAATACCTGAATCGCTGGTAACCGACTAAGCGCATCCGGCACGACGTTAACTTTTCCCGGATGGTACTTAAGATCAAGGTCATAGTCGGCCATCAGCTCTAACCATCTACGTTGCCTCATGTTCAACTCTTTCTGAGTGAACACATACTTCAAACTCTTGTGATCTGTAAAAACTTCGACTCTCTCACCCAAAAGGTAGTGTCTCCAAATCTTCAATGCGAAGATCACAGCCGCAAGCTCCAAGTCATGAGTCGGATAATTCTTCTCATGGGTCTTCAGTTGTCTTGATGCGTAAGCTACGACCTTCCCATTCTGCATCAAAACACATCCCAATCCTTTTCCAGATGCGTCGCTGTGAATCACCAGTCCTCCGGAATTGTCTGGTACGGTCAGGATAGGGGCGGTTATCAACTTCTGCTTCAACGTCTCGAAAGCCAATGCACATTTATCCGTCCAAATAAAAGGTACTTCCTTGCGCGTAAGCTTGGTCAACGGCTCTGCCAAACGAGCGAAGTTCTCCACAAATCTCCTGTAGTATCCGGCTAAACCAAGGAAACTTCTTACCTCAGCCACATTTCTTGGAATAGGCCAATCTCGAACTGCTGTAATCTTTTCGGGATCGACGGCGATTCCATCGCCCGACACAACATGCCCCAGAAACTTCACTTCTTCCAGCCAAAATTCGCACTTACTCATCTTCGCATACAATTTCTCCTGTCTCAGTGTCTGCAGTGCGATCTTCAAATGCTCAGCATGCTCCTCCGAACTCTTCGAGTAAACCAGAATATCGTCAATGAATACCACAATAAACTGGTCCAAGAATGGTGAAAAGATTCGGTTCATTAAATCCATGAATATTGCCGGCGCATTCGTTACTCCGAAGGGCATCACTAGATATTCGAAATGCCCATACCGAGTTCGAAACGCCGTCTTGCAAATGTCTTCTGCTTTCACTCGAACCTGATGATATCCGGATCGCCAATCCAGTTTCGAGAATACTCTCGCGCCACTAACCTGCTCAAAAAGTTCTCCAATGCGAGGGATCGGGTATTTGTTCTTGATAGTCATCCGGTTTAATTCTCGATAGTCGATGCACATCCTTCTCGTGCCATCCTTCTTCTTTACTAGAAGAACTGGAGCTCCCCAAGGCGAGTTGCTGCTTCGAATCCAACCCTTCTCAAGCAATTCAGTAACTTGTTTCTTAACTTCTTCCAATTCTACTGGTGCCATTTGATAATACGCTTTAGATACTGGCGCTGCACCAGGAATAAGGTCAATTGCGAACTCCACGTCTCGCTTCGGCGGCAAGCCCGATATATCTTCAAACACATCCATAAAATCGTGAACAACCGCCGGCTCTTCACTATTATCAACTTCCATTGCTGCAAGAACATTGTTAGTCGGCCTAGCCCTAAACTCGACTGGCCTGACAGAACTGCTTCCTTAACGCAACTGCTGTCTGCTGCAAACTCCCTTTCATCCCAGATAAACTCTGCTGCTCTTGGCTGCTGCAAGTATTTATGAGAAAGTGGTCAAACCCAGAGAGACAATCTGCCTCTGGATGTCCACGTCCAGTCTGCGCATGAACCTCCGTGCCCTGTCTGCATCGTTGGCAACTAAAGGTCCAGCGAAACTACTGAGTCTCGTCCATTCTGCTACATGCACATCAACGGGTGCTCCCTTCTGCTTTAGTCTGATGAACTTCTCTTCCATTTCCTCCCGTGCAGTCCGCGGGAAGAACTTCTCCAGGAAACTCTTAGAAAAATCCGCCCACTTGATCGGCTTTGGCAAGCGGGTCTCCTCAACAAGCCACCATTCTCGGGCGTAGTCCACTAGCTGAATGCGTACCACAACAACCTTTTGTCATCTGGAATCTGTGCCGCAAAAAGCAAGTTCTCTGTGTCAACTAGCCACTGCTCTACTGGTAACGGCTCCTTTAAACCAGTAAATGTAGACGGACCCAACCACCTGAAATCTGCTACGGTCCCTACTCAGTCAACTGGTCTAGCTCCAACATTGTTCACAGACTGCTGAACGATCTGCAAACCTTCCCGAAACGAGCCCGCTTGCTGCTGGATCAGCTCGGTCTGTTTCTTTGATTCTCCAGCATTCCTCTTATCACTCCAAGCATGGCGGCTTCGTCCACACGCCTCTGGTACGTCTTCACATTCTTACTTGCCATAATCCTGAACTCAAAACACCCAACATTAGCATGATGATAGATTCTGAATATAGATCAAGGCTAGAACTCCAAGATACTTAAATAGAGTACCGCATTGTAACTATGCCGCGGTATCATAGCCACAATTACTTAACTCCACCCAAGTCGCCTAAGTCCTAGGGATAACAAGAAATCGGGTTTTCGAGTCGACATGCAAAGTAAGTTTGCACGTCGTAAAAGATATAATCAGGAAGAATGTGATTCAAGAATGGTAAAACGGTCAAGGTGGCAGGACATGTTTCCTAAACACGGGTATTCTGATTCGTGTATTGGGTACAATACCCAACTACAAAAGAATCAACCCGACCATCCTATGGCTCTGATACCAAAAGAACCATGTCACGCCCCGCTTCCCAGAGTACGCAAGATTAGGCACATGACATAGCCAACCATGCTACCTGTGGGTAGGAAGCATCCATCCACAGTCACATTACAGCTGTAGAGATATCAAGAACAAGATAAAACTATCTAACACATGTCCAAATCCAGAATAACAAGAGTCAATGATAAATAAAAAATGCGGAAGCAAATGATCCAATACAATAATAGAAAAGTATGTCCCATAATGCGGGCTCACATCTGGAAATAAGAATGCAGGAAATAAACTAATCACTACAGAACTCACAAATCAGCCTGCTGGCTGAAGTACTCCTGCTCAGTCAGCGACAGTGGTAAAGAATCTGGGCCATGCATGCAAAACCCAGACGTCAGCGCGTCATGTCAACCAATAATATAATATGAACATGGTAATAGGCAATGCATAAATAAACATGAATAAAGCAATGGTATGAAACAAGCAGTGCAGGGTAGTGTGCAGTGGGTAACTAAACTGTTCTATCGGGTTTTCTATTCTAAAGTCTTTCAAATCAATTCGAGCAATCCTCCATGTAACTCAAAGGATATGTCCCGTTACCCCCCGGGACCACGGATCAGGAAGATGGGAACCAATAATGGTTCTGTCCCGTTGCCCCCCGGGACCACGGATCAGGAATGTAAGAGTCACGAATGGCTCTGTCCCGTTACCCCCCGGGACCACGGATCAAGTAATACCCTTTTAAGTTACACTTTAGATTACCCGTTTGATTTCCCCATACCCCCAGGTTATATGTGTCAGGTCAGGTATTCAGTAGTCAAGGACTAATGCCAACACAGGATCAGGTAACAGGTCAGGTTTGTCTGGATAGACAACAGGAATGGTCCATGAGGACTCCAAGTCAGGTTTGTTGGCATTAGGCATGAGATCAAGTAACAGGTCAGGTCATGGTACATCAGGTTAAGTCGATAGTAAAGGGTACCATGTCCGGTGCATCGGTATATATATATATATGTCATGTGTAGCAAGGTCAGGTCAATATATAACACAATCGAGGGTGTGCTCACAACAGGTATAAAATCGAACAAGGAATAACAGCAGGAAATAAGCAATGAATTAAACAACAATAAACAATTTATTTAATCACATTAGTGCATTGGTATAGTACAGACGTTTCATCATATTAGCAAGTTTCGAGCACCCCTTGCGGTGCAATACCGTTATATCAATATCAGAATGTAATAGAACTACCAGTGTATAGGCTATTATCCTTTAAACAGTAAAATATGGTTAACGGGTAGCTTCGTTATTAGGGTTAAAGTGGCAAGCTGAAATTTTAGGTTAAATTGTAAAATGATATATGTCATATTGCAGCCAAAATGAGAAATTAGCTATATCGAGTTACGTTTGCAGGTTTAACGAGTCAAAATATATATAACTGTTTAATATAGCATGTAGCAAGTGATACTTGCCTCGACGGTTCGCGAACCGGGAAAAACGGACGTAACGTCGGCGGAAAAACAGGCGACGGACGCACGGGTCACGGATCGAATCCAAACAACGAACAGTGGGACCACGCGGACTGGAGTACCTTGCTGGAATGTCGGGTCAAGTCGTCGGCACGGCCAGATTCCGGCGAGATGTCAAAACCGCGACAAAAGTTAGCAAAACTACGTACGGACAAAGATCAACCAGCGAGGGGAAAAAGGAAGGGGAGAGGTAAAGAGAAGCTTACTGGGATAGCAAGGGTGGCAACAGCGATGGGGTCGACGGTGATAGGGCGCCGGCGAGGAGGCTGCGGCGGCAGACTCGGCTGCGGGTGCTGGAGAAGGAGAAACGGTGAGGAGGGAGAGGAAAAGGCCGGGTTTGGGTTGCAGGTGAAGAGGAGGTGGTCGGCGGTGGCGCAGGTGACGACGACGAGGGTCGACGGCGGCGTTCCGGCCAACCGGAGAAGGTGCTAGGGTTGCTGTTGGGTTCTGTTGCGGCGCCGGGCACTCGGGAGGAGGAGGAAGGTGTCGAGGTCGGGAAGAGGGGCGAAGGGGGAGATGCTGGCGTCGTCGGCGACGAGTTGCGGCGGCGACGGCGGGCACTGTGGGTGCAGGTGGCTACGGCGTTGGGTGCATGGGGACGTGGGAGAGGAGGAAGGCGGTGAGGTTGAGACGAGGACGATGGTGGCGTCGGCGTTGGGCTGCGGCGGCGACGGCACGGTGGCTGGGCTAAGGTTCCGATGGGGTTAGGGTTACGTGATCGTTCTCGTAAAAGAATGGGGACGAGGAAATATATATAGGGATAGAGAGAGAGAGGGTTAGAGAGAGAGAGAGATCCGATTAGAGAGAGAGAGAGAGAGAGACAGGGAACGAGAGAGGAGAGATAGAGACAGGGAACGAGAGAGGAGAGATAGAGAGGTAGAGAGAGAGATGGAGGCGGGGCCCACGAGGGTTTAAACCCCTCGTGATTGGCTGATGGTTTGGGAAAAAGAAATTTAAAAGATTTCCTTAAAGATTTAATGGTTATATGTAACAGATGAATATATTATTATAGTTTTAGATTATTTTATTAAATTGGGATTTTGGCGCTAAATGAAACATTTCCAAATCGCGCCCGGATTGCGCCTAAAAATTTGAAATTCAAATAATAGGATTTTAAGCGGGTTCCAAATTTTAAAATGAAATGTTTTATGATTAAAAAGCATGCCCCCAAGTCGGACACTTGCACGCGCACGTAGCCGTCCAAACACGCCCGTTTCAACGAACGGGATGAAAACTCAACGCGCGGACGCTACCACGCGGCTAGGGGTGACGAGTAGGCCAACATAGATATTTTTAATTTTACTTTAGGTGTTAAAATTTGTTATATGCAAAAATGAATTAGCTGGTTAAAATTTTGCAATAAGAACCAAACAAGTAAGATAAATGAAATGAGCAATGTCGAACACTCAACCAGTAACAGAAATAGTAGTATTGGGCTCGGGTGTTACAATTCTCATCGGGAAAATCTTATTCTTGAGAATCAAACATTCAGAAAAAAACTAGGTTAAAAAGAAAGAAAAAAGGAAAAGAACATATGTTCTTAGAATTTAATTATTCCGAAATTAGGTATTAACCCTACATAAAGAACTTAGTTCTTATAAAAAGTAAAGAAGAACTTAGTTCTTCAATGAAGAAAAAATGATTCAAAGTCTTCAAAATAGAGATCTTGATGATCATTAATGGCCAAAATAACGTTAACAGAGATTCAATCTCTGAAAAAAAGAGTTTAGCGCCTCACGTGTTTCCCACGTGTGCGCTCTCCCAACAGCGCCTAGCGCCTCACGTGAAAAACATGTGGGTGTCCAAAGTAGAGAGCCAACGCCTCACGTGAAATACACGTGAGCACTGAATAAAAGTGCTCAGCACTTCATATATAGCCAGAAAGGCTGAGTGTTTAGCACCGATTGGGTAGCGCCCAGCGTCTCACGTGCTTCTCACGTAGGCGCCACACAAAAGTGCTTAACACTTTATATACAGCCAAAACGGCTGAGTGCTTAGAGCTGATTGGGCAGCGCCCAGCGCCTTACGTGCTCCTCACGTGGGCGCTACACAAAAGTGCTTAGCACTTCTTATACAGCCAAAACGGCTGAGTGCTTAGCACTAATTGGGCAACGCTCAGTGCCGCGTGTGCTCTTCACGTGGACGCCAAAAAAAGTGCTTAGCACTATATATATAATTGAATGCTTAGCACTATATATATAATTGAGTGCTTAGTACTGATTGGGCAGCGCCCATAACTGAAGGTTTCATATGATACCCATGTGAGCGCCAGAGCGTCAAACAAGTGCTTAGCACTTTTTCATAAAAAGGGGGGCTGAACAAACAGAGCCCAAATAAGTGCTTAACACTTTTGAACAAAAAAAAAAGAACCGAGTAGACTAAGCCCAAATTGGCTAAGCCTTTTGAAACTGAGCCCAAATGCTCTGGATCATAATAGAATTTAATGATTCTTAAAATATTGCTAAGTTGATCTTAGTCTTAAATAGCACTAATGTATCCTTATTTAAAAATAAATCGGGCCTAAATGCTCATATATCTAAGTTGATCTTAATCTCAAACTAGATTAATGGTCCATAAACCAAATAAAATATTTTTGAACTAATGGAAAAATATAACTTAAGTTTAAAATCCCAAATCTAAAATATACGGATTTGGACTAATCCGCGCCCCATGGGCGACGATATAAACTAGTCTCCGTATATGTCACGACCCGAAGGTATAGAACGTGACCGATACTTAAATTACGAAACGTCTCAAAGCGTACGTAATCTAAGTAAGCCAAAGCCCAGAAATCTAAACCAAATAAAGAAATAAAGTGAAGAAAAACATATTTAAAGAAAGTAATTCAAACCAAATAAGTCGCATTAAACATAAAAATATCAAAATTTCCCGAAAATTTCGGCAGTCTCCTTTGTAAATACTGGCCCCGAAATGGGTACAAAACAAGTAAATACATATAAATGAATAACGGCATCCCCAAGCGGGAGCTAGCTCTTCGCCAAAGGCGGAATCACAACCCCATGCAATAAAAATATATCATAATAATGCGAAATAAGAATGAAAGCAGAAAGCATAAAAGCATCACGTCGGCTCAAGTGAGCATCGACACCAAACCACAAATACAAGTCTCACCGTCTAGACCAATATACAAGGGTAGATGGAGTATACTAGATACAAAATAAAATACAAGATGGAACAAAAGTAATTCTTGCAACCCACCTTTGAGCTAAGCTGCAACCCGATGCAAAGAAGTGGAATAGAAGGTACACCCGCCGCTACTGCGCTGACGGGTCAGACCTGCAAGATATTATGACACAACGGGGGTGAGTTGCCAGCTCGTGAGTAGTAAGTAACATCTAATAAGGCTATCGTAAGTATGCATGCAAATGCGTCACAACCTATGCACATACCAATATGATGTGATGTGCTAGTATGTATGCAACATGAATGCATAATCAACAAGAAACCTGAGTATATTTGGTATGAGAAAATCTTTATTTTCATCTTAGAAAAACTCCTGTGAAATAACTGAAGTATCATCAATGAAATCCATAGAAATCCGTGTCAAGCATCGACACAAAATATGTATATCTCAATGTCTCAATATCTCATATCTCTGTATCTCAAATCTCAAAATATCTCTAATTCTCAAATCTCAAAATCTTAAATCTCTGTATCTCAAAGCTCACGACTACGGTCGGTATCCTCCGGATATCCACCGCGTCAGACATCACCGGTAGGTATTCTTCCCCACGAATTTCTTGCCCCGAGGTACCTTATCGGGCCCACCATGTACCTGAGATGGTTCGTCCACTCCTCGAATCGGGTCTCAAAAACCAGCAGAAATCATGAAAACTCATGGTGGACGACACATATATCATGAGAAAGCCGCAACTTGCATTTTTAAAGGAAATAATAAGTTTATAAATTCTTGCGGTTTCCTCCAAAATCTAGAAATCTCATAAATACTGAAATTCTCGAGAAGAATCACAATGTATAAGCATGCCAATGATGTGGAAATTTATGATACGGTAGTATATACCATGCGAAGTACGGCAAGAAGTTCTGCATGAATCAGGATGCAATGAGGTATGTATACGGCTAACAACCCTACGTATCCATTTTAATGAAATGAATATGTAAGTATAAGTCTGTGGATCATATATGATGCAATTGCACTAATAATAATACTAAGAAAATTCTATAGTACTCGTGACATAGCAATTACCACTAGCGTGTGTGTTCGCATAAATAGTGCACGTGCGGCAGGAACCAATGGCAATGGTGCAAGTGTCCTATGATGATGTCACATATATAGATATATATAAAATGGTGTGATGAAATCAGACGGCTAACTGGATACTATGCATGTACTATTAGTACTCTTACTGTCGGGCGCCTTGCGCCATCCAGACGATTCCCCTATAGATGTGTACATCTACTCACCGGGACGCCTCGGTTAATCTGATCCGGTCTCAGTCCTGTCTATCTGCGCCACGTCCGACGCCTCTGCACCCGATCCTAGAATCGTACATAAGTACATAAGAGGACAGATATATATATAATATTCACGGACACAACGATACAAATCAATCACGCACAAAAACTAGACGCGCACACATTTGGTGCACAAATGCGCTCGCGATAACGCCACAACTACAACTAGGGTCGCTATATGTGAAAACTATCAAGCCTAGAATCTGATCGCACCAATCGCGCATACACACGTACTGAATACATTAGGAATTAGGTTATATATCGTCAAAACCTCAACTTAATTAAAATCGATTTAATTCCAAAAACTTAATAAGCATAAATTTCCATTTTAGTTCAAAACTTGATATTTTAACAAAACTAATGGCCACAATATTCATTTAATAACTTAATTAGGTCACACAAAGCTTTAGTAGAATTTTATCTCATCAATTTATATTAATCCTAAAAACCTTAGTTTGCAAAAATAGCTTAATTAGGACAATTTTAAATGTAACAATTAGTAATTTAGCAACTAGGTTAGGTCTTTGCATGTCTTGAGATATAAAACTACTCATTGTAACAAGATCAAGTGACATAAACCCTAACCTTAATTTAAATCCTTTTCTTGAATCTCCAAACTTACAATTAAAACCTAATTAACACTTAATTAAAAATTGGATTAGAACAAAGAAATAATTAGAGTAAAGTTATACCTTAAAATAGTTTGGAATGAGATCCACACTTGCAAAACCTAGCCTCCAAAATGCCATCTTGCTCCTTTATTCATGCTAACTTGGGACAAAGAATATTGGGTAAAGATTAAATGAAGAGTTTGTGAGTTTTTATGTTGATTTTTGATGAAAAATGAAGAATTTTTTCATGAGAAAAGGAGGTGGGGAAATGAGGGGCTGCTGCCTCATGGGCTCGGCCAAGTCAAAATGGGAGAAAAGAGAGAGAGTGTGATGTATTGATAAGTGTAGAAACTTCCAAATTACTACCTCCTTTAATTCTTTTCTTTAATTAATTAATTTCCTTTCATATTTGTTGCATGGAAAAGATGTTAAAGAGAGAGAGAGAGGGGGAGGGGGGGGCTTTCAAGGGGCTCGACCAGCAAGTGAGGAAAGAGGGGATGAGTGGTGTGTAAAAATTTCCATGTCAAAAAGACCCCCATCAAAACATATATTAACTCCTTTATCTTAATTAATTTATTTTATTATATTTTCTAACACATCCTAGATTTCTCTAGAACTTTAGAGACAATTGTAAATAAAAAGAATATGTTACAAACTTGTTATATAGTTGCCATGGTTCACTAATGAATGATTAACCCATTTCCATTTTGTAATCATCACTAATTTAATGTATAAATAAAAGCTTATAATAATATTTAAAATAATTAATTAAGGAATAATATTTAAGTAAACTATCAATTTATAGGTGACTAAATAAATACCAAATACTAGAAATTACATAGTTAAAATAGGTGTATTTAAGTCTATGATAAAAAATAATTATAGTTAAGTTTTACGGAAAATACGATTTATTTTACCGATTATCAGAAAATTCACCTAAAGGATTTTATTTATTTATTTATTTAAAACGTTACCGTATACAATTCACGGGCAACCTAAACAAAAAAAATAACACACGACACGAAGTGAACTGCTAGAGCAGGAGAAAGTAGTTATCGCAATGCGATAACGTAATTAACTGCATAGGCTTGCACATGCAGGAAAGAGCTTCCCCACAATAAAAAATCCCCTACAAATGAGAGGGAATCTGATAAAGTCTGCTACAACGGTCGCATCTATCCAAACCTCCGATATACGGTACCATAAATCAACTTAGTATTTTCGGAGAGGTGGATGGATATATCCAAATAGCATCTGCCCCCAAATTCAAGCAAGACGTTCAGCACCAGTTCGTCTCTGTTTTCGGCGATGAACATGCTCCGTCTCGGAATCAAGTCAACCAATGATCTCCCCGTCGGAATTATGCTCCGTCTCAGAATCAAGTCATCCAATGTTCTCCGTGGTGGAATCAAGCTCCACCTTGGAAGCAAGTCAAATCTAACTCTGACACCGTAGAAAGCGGAGCAAGTCAAATCCAATCCTTGACACCGTAAGAAGTGGAGCAAGTCAAATCAAACACCGATTGTCCAAGTCGCAAAAAGAGCAGCACCGACCGTCCAAGTTGCAAAAATGGCAGCACCGACCATCCAAATCAAAAAAGTGGCGGCACCGACCATCCAAATCGCAAAAAGGGCATCACTGACCGTCCAAATCGCAAAAAGGGCAGCACCGACCGTCCAAATTATAAAACGGGAAGCACCGACCGTCCACGTCGCTAAAAGGGTAGCACCGACTGTCTATGTCACTAAAAGGGCAGTACCAACTGTCCACGTCGTAAGAAGGGCAGCACCAACCGTCCACGTCGCTAAAATGGCAGCACCGACCGTCCACATCGCAGAAAGGGCAGCACTGACCGTCCACGTCGCAGAAAGGGCAGTATCGACCGTCCGCATCGCAGAAAGGCCAGCACTGACCATCCATATCGCAGAAAGGGCAGCACCGACTGTCCAAGTCGGAGAAAGGGCACACCGACCGTCCACGTCGCAAAAAGGGCAGCACCGAACGTCCACGTCACTAAAAGGGTAGCACCGACCGTCCACGTCGCAAAAAGGGCAGTATTGACCTCCATGTCGTCAAAACGGAAACCAAATCAAGTCAATCAACAATCTCTGCACCGGAACAATGCTTCGTCTAAGAATGCATCTCGTGTCGAAATCATGCTTCGCTTCAGAGTATCCGCCTTCCTTGTCGAAATTATGCTTCGCCTTGGAAGCAAGCTTTGTGTCGGAATCATGTTTCATCTCAGAATGTACACCGTGTCGAAATCATGCTTCGCCTCAGAGTTTCTGCCTTCCGTGTCGGAATAATGCTTCGCCTAGGAGTATCTGCCTTCCCTGTCGGAATTATGTTTCGCCTAGGAATCAATCTCTGCATCGGAGCCATGCTTCATTCAGAATGTTTGACCTGCACCGGAATTAAGCTTCGTCCCAGGATACACCTGTCCCGTGTCAAAACTATGCTTCTTTTAGTTGTATGTATGCCCTAGAGGCCATTATTGTACATGATTGTATATTATAGTGGATGCTGGGACATATATAAGGAGGACTTTCTTGCTCGACACATAATAATATGCTATCTGGTTGCTCTTTATCTTAACATGTATACTTGTACTGTCTCTGTGTTACATGTTGATAAAGCCCTTAGGATGTGTACTTAACTACCAGGTCTATGATGCAAATCATACTAGTGGGGCGAGGGTAGTCCACAAGTACATCCTTTAATTGTTCCAAGTCGAGGGTGTTTCGAGACGGGGCATCGATATTCCAGAGTAGACTAGTGTATACGCTTCTTGACCCATATGATGGGCGATGGATGATCCTAAATCCACTGGTGTTTGACATCAAAGATGGTATACGGGTGCTCAGTTGAGACTGGGTACACTGAACATGACTCGTCGAGAACTCCTAGATGGTATTATACTTAACGTCAGATAGCAGTTCTCTGGTGACACTGGTACATGTTAGTCTGTAGACCCGAGATCGTCATAGAGTCTTGTGTGATTCCCACCGTGCTTTGATTTCCACCTTACCACAATCAAGAGAACGTGCAAAATGGTGGTTTTTGGGTACAGCCCCGAGTCACATGGAGGCAATGAACGATAAGAAGGGTTTCGTCTTTCCCGGTATTGGGGGTTGATATTGCGTTGTGCTCGATTGGCTATAACAGGAAGTCCCTGGCCAGAGCTGATACAGAGATTTACTGGTAAGTGTTATCAGTAGTTTCTCGACCCGTTATGAGCTTCACATCGGCATGACTTATCAAGTTATTGGGGTCTGACGTTTACCACCCCCGGACTAGATATGCGACATATCAGACGAAGAGCCGGACTGTATGGTAGTGTTACTTATTGGATTCACAGGAGTATGAGAAGGCTTGCTTGTTGATCTTCTGATCGCTCAATACCCGAGTAGTCGTTACGTCCAGCTAGTACCGCTGACGGCTTGTGGGTAACTGATATGATCATTACCTACTGCCGGCGTATTGACGAGTCTTTAGAGTCCTACATAGAGATTTCCTGGCTCAAGCGAAATGAAGTAGGGCACATATATGATATGTACGGGACCGAGATTAATACGTGTATGTGATACCGTATTCTTATCTCGCGATATGTGATATCGGTCGGTTATATGTGATATAACCGGGTTATTGAATCAAGTGTTAATTCGATAAGTTGATATTAAATGATATTAGTCGGTTGTATGCGATACAGCCGGATTATTAAATCAAGTGTTGATTTAATGATTTAATGTATAATTATATATTTGATATATTAACATACATTAACTAATATTAGCTCACTTACGAATTTCTTTTCACATTATACATTTAATATATATGTGATATATGTTAATGTATTTATTATGTGTCATCCTAGATGATACATTGGACTTGGGTGTATGAGATTCATACCATGCTTAAGATAATGTGGGGATTTAATTATTAAGGGAAAATCAAAATTAGGTGGAATTTGTCATGGCTTATGAAGCTTGGAGAAGCTTGTGGAAACCATTGACTTAGTCCACTAATTTTGTTTTACTCTAGATATTTATTAACCTAACCATTATCTTTAGCCTTGGTTAAGTCTCTACATGGGATGATATATAATATTTTCTCACCCATGGTTGCCATTCTATTATTGACTTCATCTTCTTCATCTCCTTCTTGCTTTCTAGCTTCAAGTGAGGTGAAGAAAAAGAGTGAGAAAAATTATTCTAAAGTGAGCAAAATTCCTATTTCATCAATCTACACTAGACTAGCCATTTAGTATAGGTTGTTTGCTTCACTAATTCTCAATTAGTGAAGAGGTAGCTTGAGTTGGAAATTCCTCGACGTAGATCATCTTCGGCCTCAAAGTTCTTCAAGTAAGCTTGTTCGTTTCACCTAGTGGAGCTTAACGAGAGTTCGGGAGACCACTACTTGGAGCGAAGGGACTACTACACGGAGCTTTAGAAGTGAAAGACCGGTCTACAAAGGTTGTATTCCTTGATCACTTAGTGTAAAGTTGTTTACATGTTAGCTAAACCCTAATTCTCTAGTTAGATCCTCGGTGATGGGTTTCTTAGCACTCTAGATTTTTTAAAAGTGCATACCCGATACCTTGGAAAACATGGAAAGGGTGCTAAGGAACCCAGCAACTTCGCCCCGAAACCCTGCGTCGAAACTATACTTCATCTCAGAATATATCCTCCCACTGTAATTATGCTCCGCACATCGGAATGATACTCCGACCCCCGGAATCATGCTCCGCTCTTCGGAATGACGCTCTAACCCTGGAATTATGCTCCACACATCGGAATGATACTCCGACCCCCGGAATTGTGCTCGGCTCTTCGGAATAACGCTCCGATACTGGAATTATGCTCCACAAATTGGAATGATGCTCCGACCTCTGGAATCATGCTCCCGGAAGATGCTCCGCCCCCGGAATGATACTCCACCTTAAAGTCAAACTTCTACGGAACAAGATTCATCAATTTCATGTACACAACTCATATACACGATATGCATTTATTGATGGGGGCACTTTGTTGGGGTCAAAAATTATATCCCGGTTGACCAAGTCAATGTCAAAGTCAATCCCAAGTGAGCAGGCCCAAGCCCAGGTCAAGTAGGCCCATGCCCAAGTCGAGCCGCGCGGCCGGCCTACCCCATGCCAAAATGAAAATTATGTAACAAATAATTTTGATGTAATTTTTATGAATAAATATAAGGAAAATGGCCATAAAGCTAATTTTTTGTAAAGCCCATGGCTCATGTGCAAAAAAAATAAGCATATAAGGCATGAGATGGGCAAAATGCCACGTTGTAAAGCCCAAGGGGCTATATGTAAAATTGTAAACCTATATAAGGTAACATGATGATGAAATGAAGGACAATAATTCAATCCCCTCAAAAATTAGGATTTTTGTGCCTCCTTCTCTTTCTCAAGGTTCTAAAGGTTCTTCTCTTTTCTGAATTAAATCAAGAGTTTAACTCTTCTTTTTCCAAAAAGAAACAGTTTTTCACCATAAAACCCTTGAAGGGGAGGTCGGATCTTCCATCAAATCTCCAAAAGGAGAGATTTTTAACGGGGCGCTGCCCTGCACCTTGTAAGGGGTCTGCTAGCCCTCTTGACCCCCAGCTCGCTATCCGGATAGCAGGACACCCGTAAACTCTGCGAGGCCCCCGACATATCCAAAACCCTTCAAAACACAACACACACAGATGACACATTGAGTCCGCATGACTAGTCTGACTCGTCAATTGGATGTTCCTTCACTACAAAGGCTAGAGGTAATTAATGGAAAAGCTTAGTCCGCGGTTGCCGGAGATTCGGATTCCCACAATCAAGAAACTCCCGCCTACCTTAGGCAGAGAGAATCTGTATACGCCTGATAAGCACGCGCATTCCCATCTCAATAGGGCGACGAAAAACACCCTACAGATTCTGGTATGCCCGGTGGGACTTATCTTTCCTCCTATATTTCGGGTTAAACGTTCATGCGAACTTAATCAACTTATTCATCAATTGCTTATACTGAAATCATGCTTCTTTATGCAAGTGAACAGTTTCAAATTGTAATTTTCGAACGCAACAAAAATGTCCCCAAGGACAAGCCCAGCTCTCAACACAACTCCCATCTCCTACACGATGAAGATGAACGCCGGGAAGATTCTCCCGGCCAGTCTCGGGCGACAGTGGGAGGAGCCACTACTACCATTTGGTTCTATTCTGTTTGTGCTAGCTAACGCCATTTCTGCTCCTCAAGCCCCGGTGACAGATAAACCGACTCAAAAGGGAAAATGCCAAATGTCATGGTCACGAAGGCACCTCAGCCCAACTACAAATCCGTTTCCGAACGACTCTCCGTTGCTCCAGCTGGGGGTAAGGCCATCAACACCAATAAAGCAATAAGGCATCTCGAGAAAGCTCCAGCGGTGCCCCTGACAACTGCTCGATCGGGTATCTTCTCTAAGCTCCCCGTAAATCGACTCACGATATCTTCCTGGATAACGGATGCCCGCCAAGCCCTCAAAATTAAGAAGCTAAGACAGAAAAGGCTCAGATACAGAGCTAACAAAAGGGCTAAGGCTCCTGCTAGGCTAAACTTCATGAGGTTCCAAGAGCAAGGTTACCCCACAACAACAGTTGAATCGGCTGTAAATCATGCTAACTCTTTTGAACCGTTGAAATTGGTTTAGAAGAATTCTATCACCACAAGAGTTAAGAAGACTGCGAACCGGACAGCGCCACCAGTCAGGCCAACCGTCTTCAGTCACCTTTCCTTTCCAGAAGAGGAAGGGCCATGACGACGGTCCTAAAAATCAGCCGCCAAATATAAAGAGATGGCTAGACATGTAGTCCATAGTGTCTACATGGTGGGCACGCTAACAAGAGCAAGGATGGGGCCACCATATCTTAAATCCAATCTGGTGTGAATGTGGCTGCCACTTTCAAGACCAGCCTCCTCTGGAAGGTAATGAAGACCCTTCTAGTGAGGCTAATAAGCAGAGAGATCCCTCAGTTCAAGAGGAATCGGGCTCGGAAATCGAAGAGGAGCCAATCTTCCATTCCAAGACCGCAGAGCAGCAACTTCTCCAAAAGCTCCAAAAGCAGCTCAGAAACAAAAACAAGGAGATGGACAAGCTCTACTCGAAGATTGACGACTTGAAAAACGTTGAATTACAGCTCACGGCCCAAGTTTCCTCTCAGCCGCCCAATCAAGCGCATGGCTCTGCTTGTGAACCAAGAAACGGTGTCCCGAGGTAGCCGATGCCTATTCCCTCAAATCCAAAGGTGGGCGAGCCGCATGAAAGTCGGTCGCATCCTATCTCAGGAAATGTTTTGACTACCGATGACAACAACCCGCTAACTCAAGATCAAATCATGGATTTGGTCGCCAACAAAGTCAAAACATTGGTAGTCGAAGTCGAAGCGCAAAAAGATATCAGCGGTAGTGGGAGACTATATCTTGCTCGGTATGATCTGGTAGAGTTTCCTAGTGGCTATGTCATCCCTGAATTCGGAAGATTTTATGGGACGGAAAATGTGAATCAGCACATTGCCCACTTTAAATCCTTATGCGGGAATACTGGGGGCAATTATGCACTTCTCCTACGTCAGTTCGTTAATAGCCTAACCGATGTCGCTTTCGACTGATACGCGAGCATACCAGATGGCTCCGTTACTACTTTCTTCCAAATGGAATCTCTTTTTCGACAAAGGTTCATGAGTGTCGGCGATAAGATCACCATTTCCGACCTCGTAAGGACCAAGCCAAAGAACAATGAAAGTAGCATGGATTTTATAACTTGATGGCACAATCTCCCCGTCAAATGTGAGCCATCGTTGGAACATGACCAATCTGTCAATCTCCTCATCGGAAATCTTGGCACCTGGATGAATCCTTTTCTATGCACCATAGGTCTCAAGACGTTTTAAGAACTGACTAAGAAAGTTCAAATGTTGGAGCGCTCAAAGCAGCAATCTTCCTCGGATTCCTAAAATAACAATAGATCATGGAGAAACCGAAAGGACGATAATCGCAAAGTCGGAAATTCCGACGATGTTGAATCTTTTAACACTTCGGCTAATCGAAATAAGCGAGGGATGAGTGGGTCTAATGCCAACCAGTCTCAGAAGCCAGTATTCGGAGAGGGGGGAGAATCTCCATTAAAAGACAAACTGGATAAGGTCTATTCCTTCAGAAGGGACAAAGTTCGTAAAGTATTCAAAGATACCCTAAGAAACGGTCTACAATTGCCAGAATCAAAAAGACCTCAAGAAGCGAATATGATCGAAAACTCTAAATATGGCCCCTATCATAGAGTGATAGATCATACCATGAGGACTGCTTCGTCTTCAAAGATTGGATCGAAAAGCAATACAAGGCAGGAGAGATAGAACTGTCTAAACGCGTGTAGGCAAACAATCAAGCTGAAACCGCCAATTTCATACAAACGGAGATCGAAGCCCTTCAGGAATCTGCTGCTCTTAATCGTCTGCCCTTCTTGGAAAGGAGCGGGTCAAGACAACAAGCCAAAAGCCCAACGAGAAACATTACCAAAGAAGAAGCAGTATACAGGTACACAATCCATGCGGTCTACATGATGGAGCCCAGAGGAGCAAGTCCTCCTACTCCTTATAGCCATGACGATGACGTGGTTGTTGCTATCCAACACCGGCTCAGTCTAGATGATGAAGAGCCTGCTTATGTAATTAATCCAAAGGAGCCCGTGGTTCCTGAAAAATCAAGCCCAGGCTCCAACGATTGACCACCATGTCGTTAAACTAGGAATAGATGACATCTACGTTGTTTAACTGGGAATAGATTGACCACCACTGTAGGGTGTTTTTCGTCACCCCATTGAGATGGGAATACGCGCGCGCTTGTCAGGCGTACTACATATTCCCCCTGCCTAGGGTAGGCTGGGGTTTATTGATTGTGGGGATCCGAATCTCCGGCAGCCGCGGACTAAGCTGCTGTTAATTACCCCTCGCCTTTGGAGTGAGGGAACCTCCGATTAACGGGTTAAACTGGTCATGCGAACTCAATGTGCAGTGTTGTGTTTTGGAAGGGTTTTGGATATATCGGGGGCCCCGCAGAGTTTTTACGGGGGTCCCGCTACCCGGATAGCGGGCTGGGGGTCAAGGGGGCTAGCAGCCCTTTATGGGGTGCGGGGCAGCGTCCCGTTAGAAATTTTTTTCTAACAGGTACAGTGTCGTAGAGCATGTATGTGTGTGTATATATATATATATAAAGGGAAAGGGCATCCACAGGATGCGTGGGGGCCAGCGCCTCGCGTGCATGGCACACAGGCGCTAGCGCTTTGGACGCTGGGCGCTGGGCACACCACATGCTCGGCACGAGGGCGCGAGCGCTCTGGGCGTTGGGCACACCACGTGCTCGGCACGTGGGCGCTAGCGCTCTGGGCGCTGAGCGCACCCTGTGCTCGGCACGTGGGCGCTAGCGCATAGGGCGCTGGGCGCACCACGTGCTCAGCAGGTGGGTGCAAGCGCTCTGGGCGCTGGGCGCACCACGTGCTCGGCACGTGGGAGCTAGCGCTCTGGGCGCTGGGCGCACCACGTGCTCGGCACGTGGGAGCTAGCGCTCTGAGCGCTGGACGCTGGGCGTCATACAGAAAGGGGACTTTGGTCTCTGCACTGGGAGTTGTGCTCCCGATTTGTGGAGTTAAACTCCTAAAAAAGTTTAGAAATGATCAGAGGGGCTGCTTTGTTTCTCCCTTTGGCTCTGGATCTTCCCAAGATGGGATTTTTGGAGATGGGTCTCCTCCTTCCTCCTCTGTTGGCTGGATCTTGAAGAACAAGAAGTATGAGATTTTAAAAATCTCTTATTTTTAAGATCTGATGGAAGATCTAAGTTCCCCTTTGTGGATTTTGTGGTAAAAAACTATTTAGTTTTGGAAAAGGAAGAGTAAAACTCTTGATTTAATTGAAAAAGGGGAAGAAGGTTTAGAACCTTGATGAAAGAGCAGGAGGCACAAAGAACCCTAGTTTTTTGGGGGAATGAAAAAGTATCTTTTTTATTCATCATTATGTTGCCTTATATAGGGTTACACATTTATACATAGCCCCTTGGGCTTTACAAAATGGCATTTTGCCCATACCATGGCTCATGTGCCATTTCTTTTTGCACATAAGCCATGGGCTTTACAAAAATTTGACTTTATGCCCATTCATGTATAAAAAATTACATCAAAATTATTTATTACATATTTTTTTATTTCAGCATGGGGGAGGCCGGCCGCTTCATGTTCGGGCTCGACTCGGGCATGAGCCCACTTGATCTGGGCTTGGGCCCACTTGGTTTGAGATTGACCTTGACTTTGACTTGGTCAACCGGGGTGCAATTTTCGAACCCAACAAAGTGGCCCCATCAATAAATGCACACCGCACATTTGAGTTGTGTGCTTGAAATTGATGGATCTTCTTTCGCGTGGAGGCGACTTGCTTTGGTTCCCACTTTTTGGGATGCACTGCCCTTTTTTCGACATGGACGGTCGACGCTTAACGCTTCTCCGAGATGGAGTGTCTGTGGTAGACGTTTCCCTGGCCCAGAGCGATTTGGTTCCCGCTTTGTAGGAAGCCTGCACTGCCCTTTTTCCGACATGGACGGTCAACGCTCTGATCCGGAGCGACTTGGTTGCCGATTTTTGGGAAGCGTGCACTGCCCTTTTTGCGATATGGACGGTCGACGCTCTGATCCAGAGCGATTTGGTTCCCGATTTGTGGAAAGCCTACACTGCCCTTTTTGCGACATGGACGATCGACGCTCTGATCCGGAGCGATTTGGTTCCCGATTTGTGGGAAGCCTGCACTGCCTTTTTTGCGACATGGACGGTTGATGCTCGATGCGTCTCCGAGACGGAGTGTCCATGGTAGAATTTTCCCTGGCCCGGAGTGATCTGGTTCCTACTTTGTAGGAAGCCTGCACTGCCCTTTTTACGACATGGATGGTCGACGCTCTGATCCGGAGCGATTTGGTTCTCGATTTGTGGGAAGCCAGCACTGCCCTTTTTACGACATGGACGGTCGACGCTTGACATGTCTCCGTGGTAGACTTTTCCCTGGCTCGGAGTGATCTGGTTCCTACTTTGTAGGAAGCCTGCAATGCACTTTTTGCGACATGGACGGTCGACGCTCTGATCCGGAGCGATTTGGTTCCTGATTTGTGGGAAGCCTGCACTGCACTTTTTGCGATATGGACGGTCGACGCTTTGGTCCGGAGCGATTTGGTTCCTGCTTTGTAGGAAGCCTGCACTGCCCTTTTTACGACATGGACGGTCGACGCTTGAAGCTTCTCCGAGAAGGAGTGTCCGTGGTAGACTTTTTCCGGCCTGGAGTAATCTGGTTCCTGCTTTGTAGGAAGCCTGCACTGCCCTTTTCGTGACATGGACGGTCGACGCTCTGATCCGGAGCAATTTGGTTCCCGATTTTTGGGAAGCCTGCACTGCCTTTTTACGACATAGATGGTCGACGCTTGACGCGTCTCCGAGACGGAGTGTCCGTGGTAGACATTTCCTTGGCCCAAAGTGATCTGGTTCCTACTTTGTAGGAAGCCTGCACTGCCCTTTTTACGACATGGACGGTCGACGCTTGACGCGTCTCCGAGACGGAGTGTCCGTGGTAGAATTTTCCCTGGCTCGGAGTGATCTGGTTCCTACTTTATAGGAATCCTGCACTGCCCTTTTTATGACAAGGACGGTCGACGCATGACGCGTCTCCGAGACGGAGTGTCCGTGGTAGGCTTTTCCCTGGCCCGGAGTGATCTGGTTCCTGCTTTGTAGGA
Source organism: Agapanthus africanus (assembly GCA_030015575.1). Classification (NCBI taxonomy): domain Eukaryota; kingdom Viridiplantae; phylum Streptophyta; class Magnoliopsida; order Asparagales; family Amaryllidaceae; genus Agapanthus; species Agapanthus africanus. The sequence goes on from CM057338.1 coordinate 17,411,861, forward strand.
AGCCTGTACTTCCCTTTTTACGACATAGACGGTCAACGCTTGATGCGTCTCCGAGACGGAGTGTCCGTGGTAGACGTTTCCCTGGCCCGGAGTGATCTGGTTCCTACTTTGTAGGAAGCCTGCACTGCCCTTTTTACGGCATGGACGGTCGACGCTTGACGCGTCTCCGAGACAGAGTGTCCGTGGTAGACTTTTCCCTGGCCCGGAGTGATCTGGTTCTTGCTTTGTAGGAAGCCTGCACTGCCCTTTTTACGACATGGATGGTCGACGCTCTGATCCGGAGCGATTTGGTTCCCGATTTGTGGGAAGCCTGCACTGCCCTTTTTACGACATGGACGGTCGACGCTTGACGCGTCTCCGAGACAGAGTGTCCATGGTAGACGTTTCCCTGGCCCGGAGTGATCTAGTTCCTGCTTTGTAGGAAGCCTGCACTGCCCTTTTTATGACATGGATGGCCGACGCTCTGACCCGGAGCGATTTGGTTCCCGATTTGTGGGAAGCCTGCCCTTCCCTTTTTGCGACATGGACGGTCGACGCTTGACGCGTCTCCGAGACGGAGTGTCCGTGGTAGACGTTTCCCTGGCCCGGAGTGATCTGGTTCTTGCTTTGTAGGAAGCCTGCACTTCCCTTTTTACGACAAGGACGGTCGACGCTCTGACCCGTAGAGATTTGGTTCCCGATTTGTGGGAAGCCTGCACTGCTTTTTTCATGACATGGACGGTCGATGCTTAACGCGTCTCCGAGACAGAGTGTCCGTGGTAGACGTTTCCCTGGCCCGGAGTGATCTGGTTCCTGCTTTGTAGGAAGCCCGCACTGCCCTTTTTACGACATGGACGGTCGACGCTTGACGCGTCTCTGAGACGGAGTGTCTGTGGTAGACTTTTCCCTGGCCCAGAGTGATCTGGATTCTGCTTTATAGGAAGCCTACACTGCCCTTTTTACGACATGGACGGTTGACGCTCTGGTCCGGAGCGATTTGGTTCCCGATTTGTGGGAAGCCTGCACTGCCCTTTTTGCGACATGGAGGGTCGACGCTTGACGCGTCTCCGAGACGGAGTGTCCGTGGTAGACTTTTCTCTGGCCCGGAGTGATCTGGTTCCTGCTTTGTTGGAAGCCTGCACTGTCCTTTTTGCGACATGGACGGTCGACGCTCTGATCCGGAGCGATTTGGTTCCCGATTTATGGGAAGCCTGAACTGCCCTTTTTACGACATGGATGGTCGACGCTTGACGCGTCTCCGAGACGGAGTGTCCGTGGTAGACTTTTCCCTGGCCCGGAGTGATCTGGTTCCTGCTTTGTAGGAACCCTGCAATGCCCTTTTTGTGACATGGACGGTCGAGCTCTGATACGGAGCGATTTGGTTCCCGATTTATAGGAAGCCTGCACTGCCCTTTTTGCAACATGGACAGTCGACGCTCTGGTCTGGAGCGATTTGGTTCCTGCTTTGTAGGAAGCCTGCACTGCCCTTTTGATGACATGGACGGTCGACGCTTGACGCGTCTCCGAGACGGAGTGTCCGTGGTAGACGTTTCCCTGGCCCGGAGTGATCTGGTTCCTGCTTTGTAGGAAGCCTGCACTTCCCTTTTTACGACATGGACGGTCGACGCTCTGACCCGTAGAGATTTGGTTCCCGATTTGTGGGAAGCCTGCACTGCCTTTTTCACGACATGGACGGTCGACGCTTAACCCGTCTCCGAGACGGAGTGTCCGTGGTAGACGTTTCCCTGACCCGGAGTGATCTGGTTCCTGCTTTGTAGGAAGCCCGCACTGCCCTTTTTATGACATGGACGGTCGACGCTTGACGCGTCTCCGAGACGGAGTGTCCGTGGTAGACGTTTCCTTAGCCCGGAGTGATCTGGTTTCTGTTTTGTAGGAAGCCTGCACTGCCTTTTTTACGACATGGGCGGTCGACGCTCTGACCTGGAACGATTTGGTTCCTGATTTATGGGAAGCCTGCACTGCCCTTTTTACGACATGGACGGTCGACGCTTGACGCGTCTCCGAGACGGAGTGTTCGTGGTAGTAGTTTCCCTGGCCCGGAGTGATCTGGTTTTTGCTTTGTAGGAAGCCTGCACTGCCCTTTTTATGACATGGACGGTCGACGCTCTGACCCGGAGCGACTTGGTTCCCGATTTGTGGGAAGCCTGCACTGCCCTTTTTGCGACATGGACGGTCGACGCTTGACGCGTCTCCGAGACGGAGTGTCCGTGGTAGACGTTTCCCTGGCCCGGAGTGATCTGGTTCCTGCTTTGTAGGAAGCCTGCACTGCCCTTTTTACGACATAGACGGTCGACGCTCTGACCCGTAGCGATTTGGTTCCCGATTTGTGGGAAGCCTGCACTGCCCTTTTCACGACATAGACGGTCGACGCTTGACGCGTCTCCGAGACGGAGTGTCCGTGGTAGACGTTTCCCTGGCCCGGAGCGATTTGGTTCCCGATTTGTAGGAAGCCTGCACTGCCCTTTTTACGACATGGACGGTCGACGCTTGACGCGTCTCCAAGAAGGATTGTCCGTGGTAGACTTTTCCCTGGCCCGGAGTGATCTGGTTCCTGCTTTATAGGAAGCCTGCACTGCCCTTTTTACGACATGGACGGTCGACGCTCTGGTCCGGAGCGATTTGGTTCCCGATTTGTTGGAAGCCTGCACTGCCTTTTTTATGACATGGACGGTCGACGCTTGACGCGTCTCCAAGATGGAGTGTCCGTGGTAGACATTTTCCTGGCCCAGAGTGATCTGGTTCCTACTTTGTAGGAAGCCTGCACTGCCCTTTTTACGACATGGACGGTCGACGCTCTGACCCGGAGCGATTTGGTTCCCGATTTGTGGGAAGCCTGCACTTCCCTTTTTAGGACATGGATGGTTGATGCTTGAGTTGACTTGCTCTTCTTCTTGCTGTGTCAAGGGTCAACTTGACTTGTTCCGCTTCTTGCGGTGTCAAGATTGGATTTTGACTTGCTCCGCTTTCTTCGGTGTCGGAGTTGAAGTTGACTTGTTGATTGTGATTTGGGTTGACATCAGTATCGCTACACTGGGATATGGTACCAGGAGCGAATCCTCTTCTGTCTTTGAGAGGATTTTGGGATTTGGTTTTTTTTGGCGTCATCTGTATTGCTGCACTGGAATAATGCCAGGAGCAACTCATCATTTGCCCCGGGAGGATTTGGGAATTGGTTTTTGCTTGGCATCAGTATCGCTACACTGGAATATGGTACCAGGAGCGAATCATCATTTGCGCTTGCTTATCAGGAAGCGATGGCTTAGGAGACAGGTTTTAGGTCCCTATCACCTAAGACTTTTCAATTTTGTGAGCCGTAAGGGTCTCACAAAGTATTTTCTCCCTACGAGTCGTAAGGATCCCGTAGGTGTATTTTCTCCTCAGGAGTCGTGGGGACTCCTAAGTGTGTTGCTCCTTTGTGAGTCGTAAGGATCTCACGAGGGAATTTTCTCCTCACAAAGTCGAGAGGACTTTGTGAGTGCATTTCATCTCTTTTTCACGAGTTTGCGCCCTTTCAGGTTTTCACAAACTCGCCGGCAGTCCTGCTGTTTTTACTCACGGAGCCCTTTCGGGTTTTCATCTGTGCCCATTTTGTTTGTGGACATACCTTTTCTTTTGAATCTTCACCGCCGGTGGGACTTTGAATGTGGTCTCACCGGTAGGACTTGGGAGGGATTGGAATTGTTTTACGCCCGTGGATTATATACGGTTTTGCAGGATGTATGATCCAAACCGTAGGACCGGAAAAATTTCGGGACTTTGTCGGCGTCTGCATCGCTGCACTGGAATATGGTACCAGGAGCGACTCATCATTCGCAGTTGGGGTATGGGATTTAGAATTTGGTTGGCGTCTGCATCGTTGCTTTGGAATATGGTACCAGGAGCGACTCATCATTCACCATTGGGATTTGCGTTTGGAATTTGGTTGGCGTCTGCATCGCTACACTGGAACATGGTACCAGGAGCGACTCATCATTCGCCATCGGGAATTTGAGTTTAGAATTTGGTTGGCGTCTGCATCGCTACACTGGAATATGGTACCAGGAGCGACTCATCATTAGCCATTTGAGAGTTTGGGTTTGGTTGGTGTCTGCATCGCTACACTGGAATATGATACCAGGAGCGACTCATCATTCACCATTTGAGAGTTTGGGTTTGGTTGGCGTCTGCATCGCTGCACTAAAATATGGTACCAGGTACGACTCATCATTTGCCGTTGCCTATTGGGAAGCGATGGCTTAGGAGACAGGTTTAGATCCCTATCACCTAAGGCTTTTCAATTTTATGGGCCGTAAGGGTCCCATAAAAGCATTTTCTCCCTACGAGTCGTAAGGATCCCGTAGGTGCATTTTCTCCTTAAGAGTCGTGAGGACCCCTAAGTGTGTTTTTTCTTTGTGAGTCGTAAGGATCCCATGAAGATTTTTTCTCCTCATGCATCGTGAGGACACATGAGTGGGTCTTCCCAATGGAACATAATTCCAAGGGCGGAGACCAGCCGTGTAACTGGTGATTACGGTGGGGCATGGATATGATGAGATTTATTTGAGCCCGTGGATTGTATACGGTAGTCAATTTGGGGACTGGCCGTAGGGCTGGGAGAATTTTGGGAAATTGGATTTTAGTTGGCGTCTGCATCGCTGTACTGGAATATGGTACCAGGAGCGACTCATCATTCGCCTTTGTTTTGTTTGTTTGTTTGTTGTTTTTGTTTTCGTTTTTGTTTTACCGCGATTGCTCTATCATTTCAGCTTTTCTTATCGCGAAGGTCGCGATTGCCCTATCATTTAGGCTTTTATTCGCAGTTGCCCTATCATTTCGGGTTTATTTTTCATCTTTACTTTACTCGCTGATTTTTATTGCGAGTTGCCCCATCATTTCGGCTTTTCTTTTTATTTATTTATTTACACATTCCTTTTTTTATTTACACATTTTTTTTACATTCCCAGTTTAACGACTTAGAGGTCGATTGTTCCCAGTTTAACGACGTGGTGGTCAATTATTCCCAGTTTAATGACATGGTGGCCAGCTGGTGTTCCCAGTTTAACGACGTGGTGGTCCTCTTTGTTTATCCCAGCTCCTTGAATTTTGATCTTGGCGGAGCTGTGTTGATGACCGTAGCTCTGTGGTTTGCCGATACATGCGAGGACTGTGAGGTTTTTCCAAGCTTGTATCGGTCCTCTGCCCAATCTTTGAAAACACAGCAGTCTTCAATGGTATGACTCACCACCCTATGGTATGGGCAGTATACGGGATTGCCAGTCATATTCATTTCATGTGGCCTCTTCGGAATAGGAAATTACAGAACGTTGTTCAAGGCTTCCTCGAATATATTGCAGACCTCATCCCTCCTTAAGGAGTACACCTTCTTCTTTCTCTCCATTAGAGTAGGTGTCCTTACTGATACTGGTCCTTGAGGCCGATCAGTCTTTGGTTCGCCCTTTTCAGATAATGGCACACGTCCGGGAGGATTAGGTTCCCGAAAGGCTTCGATCTCCATTTTTATGAAATCGGTGGTCGTAGCTTGACTGTTTGCTAACACGCCTTTAGACAGTTCTATCTCTTCCGTCTTGTATTGCCTTTCGACCCAATTTTTGAAGACGAAGCAGTCCTCAATGGCATGACATATCACTCTGTGATAGGGGAAATATTTTGGGTCGTCGGTCATATTTGCTTCTTGCGGTCTCTTTGATTCTTGCAGTTGTAAACCGTTTCTTAGGGCGTCCTTGAATATCTTGTGGACTTTGCCCTTTTGAAGGAATAGACCTTATCCAGTTTCTCTTTCAGAGGCGATTCCCCTTCGGTGTATATATCGGAGGGACTGGAGGCTGATCGCGGCCATTTTTCACGAAGGCGTTCCGCTCTTAGGTTGAAGGGGGTATCAGTTGGCTGCTTCCGGGTATCAATCCCTGGCTCATGAACCAAAATTTGATCCTGATATAATTGCAATCGGGCGACTTGGGTCGCGAGATCTGCCGTGACGTTTTCTAATTCGTCGACCTTAGAATGTACCTTGGCTAACTTCTCATCCCTGTCCTGAAGCTGCCTCTGAAGCCATCGGAATAATGCTTGTTCTGTAGTTCCGGTTATGACAACCGGGTCATCTTTATTGCCTGAGCTCAATTCCGCAGGAACCCCAGGCTCTTTTGGCTTATCGGCCTGAGCGAGCTCTTCGTCATTTAGACCGAGTTGACATTGGGTAGCGTCCACCGTATCATCACCCTGGCTGTGAAGCATAGGAGGGTTCGTTTCCTCATGTCCGACCATGTAGACAGTGTGGACCACATATCCAGCCGTCTATTTATCTTTGGCGGGGTAATCCTGTTCTTGGAGTCTCATGAAGCTCATCCTAGTATGAGCCCTAGCCCTTTTGTTGGCTCTATATCTGAGCCTTTTCTGCTTTAGCTTCTCAATTTTAAGGGCTTGGCGGGAATCCATTTCCTGTGAAGCCACCGTGAGTCGATTAGCGGGGAACTTAGAGAAGACACCCGATCGAGCAGTTGTCAGGGTCACCGCCGGAGCTTTGCTCGAGAGGCCTTGTTTCTTTATTGGTGTTGATGGCCTTGCCCCCAGCTGGGGCCAAGGAGAGTCGTTCAAACACCGACTTGCGTTTGAGTTGGGGCACCTTCGAGACCACCACATTTGGCCTCTTGCCTTTCGAGACCGGTTTGTCTGTCACCGGGGCTTGAGGAGCTGGAATGGCGTTAGCTGACACGAACAGAATAGAGCCGATTGGTAGCGGCAGCTCTCTGACCGGAAGGACCGTCCTGGCGTCCATCTTCATCGTGTAGGAGATGGGAGCCATGTTGAGAGCTGAGTTGGTCCTTAGAGACATGGTCGAGGCTTGATCGCTTGAAGTCCTGCATGAAAGAGCATTATTTTAGTATAAATATAGATGTGAATATTGATTAAGTTCGCATGAATGTTTAACCCGAAATATGGGAGGAGAGACAAAGTCCCACCGAGCGTGCCAGAATCTTTAGGGTGTTTTTCGTCACCCCATTGAGATGGGAATACGCGCGTGCTTGTCAAGCGTACTACAGATTCCCCCTGCCTAGGGTAGGCTGGGGTTTATTGATTGTGGGGATCCGAATCTCTGGCAGCTGCGGACTAAGCTGCCGTTAATTACCCCTTGTCTTTGGAGCGAGAGAACCTCCGATTTATGGGTTAAACTGGTCATGCGAACTCAATGTGCAATGTTGTGTTTTGGAGGGGTTTTGGATATATCGGGGGCCCCGCAGAGTTTTTACGGGGGTCAAGAGGACTAGCAGCCCCTTGCGGGGTCCGGGGCAGCGCCCCGTTAGAAATTTTTTTCTAACAGGGACAGTGTCGTGGAGCATGTGTGTGTGTGTGTGTGTATAAAGGGAAAGGGCATCCACAGGATACGTGGGGGCCAGCGCCTCGCGTGCATGGCACGCAGACGCTGAGCGCTGGCGCTCTGGGTGCTGGGCACACCACATGCTCGGCACGTGGGAGTGAGCGCTCTGGGCACTGGGCGCACCACGTGCTCGGCACGTGGGCGCTAGCGCTCTGGGCGCTGAGCACACCATGTGCTCGGTACGTGGGCGCTAACGCATGGGGCGCTGAGCGCACCACGTGCTCGGCAGGTGGGCGCAAGCGCTCTGGGCGCTGGGCGCACCACGTGCTCGGCATGTGGGCGCTAGCGCTCTGGGCGCTGGGTGCACCACATGCTCGGCACATCAGCGATAGCGCTCTGAGCGCTGAACGCTGAGCATCAAATTGAAAGGGGACTTTGGTCTCTGCCCTGGGAGCTGTGCTCCCGATTTGTGGAGTTAAACTCCTAAAAAAGTTTAGAAATGATCATAGGGGGCTGCTTTGTTTCTCCCTTTGGCTCTGGATCTTCCCAAGATGGGATTTTTGGAAATGGGTCTCCTCCTTCCTCCTCTGTTGGCTGGGTCTTGGAACAAGAAGTATGAGATTTTAAAAATCTATTATTTTTAAGATTTGATAGAAGATCTAAGTTCCTCTTTGTGGGTTTTGTGGTAAAAAACTATTTAGTTTTGGAAAAGGAAGAGTAAAACTCTTGATTTAATTGAAAAAGGGAAGAAGGTTTAGAACCTTGATGAAGGAGCAGGAAGCATAAAGAACCCTAGTTTTTTGGGGGAATGAAAAAGTATCTTTTTTATTCATCATCATGTTGCCTTATATAGGCTTACACATTTACACATAGCCCCTTAGGCTTTACAAAATGACATTTTGCCCATCCCATGGCTCATGTGCCATTTCTTTTTGCACATAAACCATGGGCTTTACAAAAATTTGGCTTTATGCCCATTCATGTATAAAAAATTACATCAAAATTATTTATTACATGATTTTTTATTTCAGCATGGGGAAGGCCGGCCGCTTCATGTTCGGGCTCGACTCGGGCATGAGCCCACTTGATCTGGGCTTGGGGTTGACCTTAACTTTGACTTGGTCAACCGGGATGCAATTTTCGACCCTAACAACCACGTCGTTAAACTGGGAACAGATGACCTCTATGTTGTTAAAATGGGAACAGATTGACCACCGCGTCGTTAAACTGGGAACAGATGACCACCACGTCGTTAAAATGGGAACTGATTGACCACCGCATCGTTAAACTAGGAACAAATGACCTCCACATCGTTAAACTTGGAATAGATTGACCACCACGTCGTTAAGCTGTGAACAGATGACCTCTACGTCATTAAACTGGGAACAGATTGACCACCACGTCGTTAAACTGGGAACAGATGACCTCTACGTTAAACTGGGAACAGATGGCCTCTATGTCGTTAAACTGGAAACAGATTGACCACTACGTCGTTAAACTTGGAACAAATGAACTCTATGTCATTAAACTGGGAATAGATTGACCACCACGTCGTTAAACTGGTAACATATGACCTCTACGTTATTAAACTGGGAACAGATGACTTCTATGTCTTTAAACACTGAATAGATGACCTCCACGTCGTTAAACTGGGAACAGATGACCTCCACGTCGTTAAACTCTGAATAGATGACCTCCACGTCATTAAATTGGGAACAATCGACCACTAAATCGTTAAACTGGGAGTGTAAAAAAAATCCGAAATGATGGAGCAACCGCGAATAAATAGCTGAAATGATAGAGCAATCGTGGTTTTTTAAAAAAAAAAGAAAAAAAAACTTCATACCCTTCCAAGGCGAATGATGAGTCTCTCCTGAAACTATACTTCGGTGTTAGCGATGCAGATGCCAACAAAATCGATGAAGACGCCAAAAAAATTTCAAATCCATGAATATCCTAACGGCGAATGATGAGTCGCTCCTGATACCATATTCCAATGCAGTGATGTAGACGCCAACCAAAATCCAAATATCCAAACGGTGAATGTTGAGTCACTCCTTGTACTATATTCCAGTACAGCGATGTAGGCGCCAATCAAAATCCAAATTCCCAAAATTCTCCCAGCCCTACGGTTGGTACCTAAATTGACTACCGTATACAATCTACGAGCTCAAATAATTCTCATCACACCCATGCCTCACCGCAATCACCAGTCACGTGGCCGGTTTCCGCCATCAGAATTATGCTCCATTTGGGAAGACCCACTCATGCGTCCTCACGATATATGAGGAGAACAAACCTTACGAGATCCTCTCAACTCATAAGAAAACACCTTCGTAGGATCCTTACGACTCACAAAGGAAGAACACACTTGGGGGTCCTTACGACTCCTATGGAGAAAATACACCTACGAGATCCTTTTGATACATAGAGAGAAAATTTCTTTTTGGGACTCTTACGGCTCATAAAATTGGAAAGACTTAGGAGATTGGGACCTAAACCTGTCTCCTAAGCCATCGCTCCCCAACAGGAAAAGGCAAATGATGAATTTCTCTTGGAACTTGTGCTCTAGTGTTAGCAACGCTGATACCGACCCCAATCCCAAAATTCTAAATTTTCCATCCAATAGACCCCTAAGTTGTTAAACTGGGAACAGATGACTCCTAAGTCGTTAAACTGAAAACGAGGGAAATCCCCCCATGGCAAATGATAATTCACTCCTAGTACCATATTCCAATGTAGTGATGCCGATGTCAACCCAAATCTGATGTTCTCCACGGCAAATGATGATTCGCTCCTGGTACCATATTCCAGTGTAGTGATGCTGACGCCGAACAAAAACCCAAATTCCAAGTCCCGGACTCAAAAGCCCCGCTGGACGGATAAGAAACTCCCAAGTCAAGTCAACCAACGACCTCCCCATCCGAATCAAGCTCCGCCTCTAAATCAATTCAAATCAACGACCTCCCTGTTGGGATTATGCTCTGTTCCCCCAATATTTAAACATAATAAAAGAGCTAAGCTCTGTTAACTTTTGTTGAAGCATCGTCTCATGTATCCCTCACGAGGGTGCCAGTGCCAGCGCCAACCCCTTAGGATTAAATTCTATGGTGGCGCCGCACGTGAAGCTCACGTGGGTGCCAATGTGCAAAACACAGGAGCACCTATCATAAATCCTTTTAGGGAGTTCAACTTCTCATTCTGGAGCTAAGCCCCTTCTTTCTGCAGGCGCCCGGCGCCCACGTACCGGGCACGTGAGGCGCCCAACGCCCACACGTACTTAGGACGTTACCCACCGTTTTTTCTTCTTTCTTTTTTTCACACACTCCAAACTCAAAACACAACCCCCGTAAACTCAGCGAGGCCCCCGACATATCCAAAACCCTTTAAAATACAACACACACACGGCACATTGAGTTCGCATGATCAGTTTGACCCGTTAATCAGAGGTTCTCTCACTCTAAAAGTGAAGGGTAATTAAAGACAGTTTAGTCTGCGGCTGCCGGAGATTCGGATCCCCACGATTAATAAACCCCAGCCTACCCTAGGCAGGGGGAATCTGTATACGCCTGACAAGCACGCACATTTCCATCTCAATGGGGTGATGAAAAACACCCTACAGATAGGTTATATAGATAAGCCTAGATGACTTTTGCCTCCTCCTAATCATACATCTTATGCTTTTTAATCTATGTTTATTAATGTTGTGTCTAGCACAATTAGCATCTTAATTACTTGCAAGTGAAATGGTAGAGTTAATGATTTATGTTCCCTAACTCTAGTACTTAGGATTGATATTTCATGCTTCTCACATATAATTTGTATGGAATTAGTAACAAAGCGATCAAGAGAGACGGATTAGTAGAGCTTACTACAATTGATTCTAACCCGAATTATAGGTAAACCTTCTTTATTTTACACTTCTCTTTGTGACACACATACTCTCTCAAACACTTTCTTTTAGCCCATCTTAATGAGATTCTAAAGAATACCATTTTTCTTGTGGGATCGCCCGTACCTATCGCTAGCTACATTAGCGATCCGAGCACTTGTGGTATTTAATTCTTTCAAACAACCAACTCTTTTTTTTTGTCCTCTAATTTTATAAGCTGATTTTTCTCCTTTCTTTTTACTTTCAATTATCGTTCATGGCTTTAGATAGTTTAACTGGGGAGTTACTCAACAAATTTAGGAGTTCTAGGCCATCCCTCATAGGCTTGGAAAGATGATCTTCTATGGATCTAATGTAACATTTTAGAAATATAAAATATTATTTTTGGAATTTAAATAATAAAATAATGAATTTTATGAATATTATAGAAGTATGGAAATTAGTTTTAATGGCATAGTATGATTATATACATATAGTTTGGAAAATATTTGGAAATTAATATGAATTGGTGATTATGAAAGTATTTATTTGATTTGGACATTTTATAAATTATTATACAATTAATTGCATACAAGTTAATGCTAAACTTGATTAATACTTTACTAATTATGTATTAACCTTATTTATGTATCATGACATGCAACATATCATATTGTAACACTTGCTTAGATTTATTGAACCATGGCTTCATTTGTTTTTAAATGGTTTTGGTTTTATTTAGAAAATAAAAAGAAAAGAATAAAGATGTGAGAGAGAGGGTGAGGGGACATATGTCATGGGTGAGAGAGGGAGAGAGAGAGAGTGAGGGAAGGTTCTAGCACATAAGCCCATTCTACTTATTTTCTTCACCTCCTCATTCTCTTCTTCTTTTTTCCTCATCTCCCATTTCTTCTTCTCCTCCTCCTTCATTCTCCACCACCTCACTACCACCCCAAGTCCAACCTCAAAACCACCATAAAACCCCATACAACCTTCACAAATAATGTTCCTTACCTCAATACAAACACCATGGTAGGATCAAATTGGGATTTTGAGCACTTTGGTCATCCTAGAAGTTTCTTAGGTTGCTCTTGGAAGGTAAATCCCCCACTTTTACTTAAGTATCTAGTTTTCCTAGTCTGTTATGGTAATTTAGAGTTAAACAAGTGTAGGGTAATGATCTTGGAAAATTCTAGAAAGAGTTTTAGTGGATGATTTGGAGTTATGGAAGTGTATTTGAAGCTTAGTTAGTGACTACAACCTTTTAGTGATAGAACTCTTGAGATTAGAAGTCCCAAACATGAAATTGAAGTTTTCCAATATCGGGGTTTTGTGGAAATGTGATGATCAATTAGGATCTGCTATGATCCGGAGACCCTGGAAAATATTTAGCAAACACAGAGAGATGTGCAGGCAAATAGGAACATACCCTAGAGACCCGAGCCCCTAATTCCCTTTTCTGGCCACAAATAAATCCCTTCTGGCCATAAATTGCGGCTTGGCCATGAAGTCTGGGCCTCGTTCTTGGTCCATGGCTTCTTTATCTGGTATTTAGACCTACCACATATGCAAAATGTCATAATTTCACTTAGGGTAAAATCTGGGAGTGTTTTTCTAAGTTGCTGATTTCATTTTGCGACTTTTGAAAACTAGATTTTTGATATTTGAGTTTTGACTCGGTCGTTTAACGTTTGTATGTCAATGTCCAGAGTTGGTTATTCTTGCATGCGGGGACCATAGGTTCTAACCTATGTATGTCTCGCTTGCCATATCAGTTTTCGGACTTGATTTTGATGTCGATACGATATGCGTTGAACTGTAAGTACCTTCGCATGGACTTTCGGGACGAAAAAGGAGAACAAGGCGTTCATCGAGTTCGGTTAGAGCGAGAATAGTAGGTGAGTAGATGTATATCTATGGGGGAAGTCGGGTGGATGGTGTATAGCATCCCCGCAACCATAGTGATAGGGTACTTATGTATAGTTATATATATATATATATATATATATATATATATATATATATATATATATATATATCTTAATGTTGGATCTGGATACTTAACAAATAGGGTTCTAGGAGACTATAGGTTAGAATAAGCGTACTCGTAGGAAGGTATACCCTTAGCCTTGAGCCTTGGGATATATGTTGTCACACATACGCATACACACACACTTGGTATGATATGTGTGTATATGTGTATATGTGTGTGTGTGTGTGTGTGTGTAAGATGAGGATAAGATATGTCAGAAGGATATGAATCGATATGATCGGACATGATGTCATGAGATAATGATATATTATTTGAGATTGAAACACCATGTTATGATATGAAATATTACATTATCATTGGACGATATACATATAACATATGATGATATGTGACCAGATGAGATGATAGAATGTACGTGACCAGATGAGATGATAGAATGTACGTGACCATAGATATGTACCCTTAAATTATGATATCGTACGACAGATTATACCGTACGAGATATGTTATATATGATAATTGATCCGAACTCTTGATTTGAGGATATCGTATGACGGATTATATCGTACGAGATATGACATATATGATGATTGATCCGCACTCTTGACTCAAGGATATCGTACGATGGACTATACCGTACGTGATACTAAGAGGCTGGATCACCGACTGATGGATGTATCGACTCGGAAATGTTATAGATTTCTAATCCCTTTCGACTCAGGATTAGTTTAGCCTTTTAATCAATTAAGTAGATATTAGAATATAAATAGAGTCATACCTATTTTCAAACTAACGGATCGTATGCATTTTCAAAGACAACCCCGAGGGACGCTATGGATTTTCAAATGGTATCTCTTTTTCAAAAACACTATAGCCCCCTATTTTTCGAAAAACAACGATTCTTGTTATTTTAAATACTGTAACAGTATGGCTCGTATGTAGCTATATATATTTTATATTGTTGCGTTTACTGTTTACTTTTCTGCTATGCTGGTATTATTCTCGCTTGCGTCTTACATACATGTTCTTTTCATTATATTATATGACATCATCTGCTAGGACACATGCACCATTATCGATGATGCGCATGTTGTACGTACATATACTCGCCGGCTCACACACTCATCATCGGTAATTGCCATGCCACGTACATACTAGAAATCGTTACTTCGTCGTATAACTTAATAACTTGTAGCTTAATAGTAATGCTTAGTACTTATTACCTCACATGCTAGTTTAGACATTGCATTTCTTACTTAGTTATATGCCATATTTAAATATACATTCTGGTACTGCACTGTAGATAGGCACTTTGCCGATATTCATTGTTTCATTATTCGCTCATGTTTATGAGATTTTGGTTTTCATGAGATTTCTGGATTTGGGAAACCGTATGTGAATTTTGAAAACTTATGATCATATTAAAAGAAAAATGTGGTTTTCCTTGATATGATGTGTGGCGTCCATCATGAGTTTTCTCGGTTCTGAGCTATATGTATACCCGATTCGAGGAGAGAGGAGGCACCGTCTGCGGGTACATGGTGGACTCGATGCGGTACCCTAGAGCAAGAAGATCGTATAGAGAGACGTTGATCCCGGTAGGGGAGCACTACTGACCGATGATAGTTTAGCTCGGTGGATATCCGGAGGATACCGACCGGAGTTATGGGATCAGATGGATATGAGGGTCGATCCGATGAGACGGTGCCCGAGATATGAGGATTATGTATCGCTGCTGGACACGGTTTTTATGATGTTTTCGAGTGTCAATGCTGGGCACTCAGGTTTTATCATGCTTTGGTGTGTCGTTGATGGACACATATTGGATGATACATTTATACTCACACATATATTTTACATACGATATGGTATTACCTTATAACACGGACACGAGTATATTGGTATTACACTTATGCTTATACTATTATCTTTGCTACCACTCGATGTTATTGTATTATTATTATATTATTGTATGATCTTGGAGATCGTCATACATTCGATTTCTACTCGGTGATTTCTTCTACTCACGAGTTGGCAAATCACCCCCGTTGTGCCACAGTTTTCTTGTAGGTTGACCGCACAGATTCGGTAACGGCTTGCTGGCACACCGCTTTTCTTCTGGGTGAATTGTTTTGGTAGGTGGGGTACACTTGAATCGTGATCACCATTTGTGCTTATATATTTATTCAGTTGTATCTAGTTAAAAACTCCATCAACCAGACTATGTATATTTGGTAGACTTATAAACCACAGTTTGTATATTCTTTCGAACCTAGAGTTACGAATATGTATTTATTCTTTATTTTGGTTTCTTTATTTATTTTCTGTGTTTTGATCTTCGCCTTTGGCTTTGTATATATTTATTGCGTGGTTGTGTTTCCGCCTAATGGCGAAAAGCTAGCTCCCGCTTGGGGCCTTTTTATTATTGCTTGTATTGCTTTCGGGTTAAAATTTACAAAGGAGGTGCTGCCCAAATTTCAAATAACGAAAATATTTTAACCAAGGTATATAATCCACTCGTGTTTCATATTAATATTACTTATGTTTTTAAAGAAAGAACCTGATTTCATTAAACTTTTATTTCAAAACTTCACCTCTCCTATTTTCCCTAAAAGGTTTAGATTTCTGGGCTTTTAGCTTACGTTGATTAGGTGGGGTCTTATAGACTTCACGTGATTCAAGTGACAGTCACGTGCCTATTTCGGGTCATGAAAAAATTGGTATCAGAGCATTAGGTTTAACATTGGTTCGATTCTAGGTTTGACTATGCGGAGTTTAGGGCGTATATATATTTCGGAACCCAAGCTTGACCTTACAGAACTTAGACTTGACCGAGGGGGTATTAGACCTGAACTTTCGTCGTGTAGGTTGACCTTGGTTGATGGAGTAGGTAACTTAAATAAAGTGGCGTACCGTGTGTATGTTCCGCGGCATACTTACGATACGCTACTCCGCTTAAGTAGCCTTATGATGTATATTTCTTGGGCACTGTATTTCTATTCGTTCCTCTGATCTATCCTCATCGATATCGGATTGTGGTTTCTGTTACCTTGGCCACATGAGTAGAGAGAGCTGCAGCTAGAGATATGGTCAGAGCGAGCTTGTCAGGGACGAGGACTGACCAGGATGTATTCCAGTGACGTACAAACGCATTGATTTATTGTTTTACTAGGGTTTCTCATTGATGCGAACGTTCGGGATCTGCACCAGATGATCGGACCATTGCTAGAGGCCAGCCAGATTGTGAAGACTATTGAGGTACCGTCCACTCTAGAAGATTTATGTGTTTTCTACCGGGCGGACAGATGAACCAGCTAGCGCTGAAATTGACCGGATGTCTCCTCCATAGCTTGTATAGCTAAGACCACATGAGTTTGCGGGCAGGGATGTGATAGAAGATCACTAGTCACCCTTGGATAAGTAACTAGAACATTTTGTTCGTTCGGATGCCCCGATGCGAGGTCATCAAATTGACTAGCTTCAGCTAGAAGAGAACCTCACTCAGGCGTGTTGTGAGTCGATCGAGAAAGAACGAGAAAAAGCGTATTCCTCCGATGACTTGGACGAGTTTCGAGGATGTATTTGCCCAGATTCCTTCTATAGGGTATTAGAGATGCCGAGTTCGTAGCTTCAAAAGAGACTCTGGATATGACTATAGCCAAATTTGAGCACAGTCCACACAGCTATGAAGAAATGATTCCGAATTGCTCCATATCGAAGGGAAGCGGAGTAAGAGGTTCGTGCGAGATCTTAACGAGTTGACGTTCCTCTCCGTTGATATCAGAGACATGATACGCACACAGAGGCATTGAATACGGCCGTATTTCCAGAGGAAGGTCTTGATGAGATTGCAACTGTCCCGGAACAAGAAACATGTTAAGTAAGAGTGCCAACTTCCGGACAGTTTGGCAGAAATGAGATTGGAAGAGACCCTGACAGGATCTTTCTGAAATACTACACGATAAAGACTTGAAACAAGGATCGGTAGTATTGCACACACTTAATGGGCTAGAGGCTGCCATCATTAATGTGCTACATTACGGGTAGCTATGTTAATCGGCCAGGAAATCTTCAGAGAAGCGCCAGAGCGAGACTGTTTCCGCTATTAATCCTAATCGGGCTGTCGAGCCGAGGAGTCATGCAAATGGTAATCCACAAAGAGAAATGAAGACCTAAGAGCAGAGGACGCCAGACCGTGGGCAGGAGGCAAGTAGATATTCTTGCTCTGCCAGCCCTGGGTGCACCGACACTTTTCGACATTAAAGGGGGTGTACCTCAACGTCAGTTATTTTTGAATTGCGCCTTGGTGATTCGGATATCATGTTTCCATCATTTTGATTCCAGTATTTTGACGATGTGTTTCATGATTGATATTTTCTATATGCACCACAGTTGCACTTGATTTGTATTTTCATGCATCAATTGTATTGCTTTCGTTTTTGTGCATTCCCATTGGCATTCGATTTTGATTTTATGCACTTCGAGATACTTGATTTTGATTCGGTGTATGTTGTATACAGTTGATTATGATTTTGATACTCGATGCTCATTTTCGTGCACTCTAGTGCATTAGATTTATGTTTTTATGCATCTTGTGCACTTGACTTAGATTCTTGCGCACGCTTGGCGCACTTGATACGATTTTGTGCATGCCAAATGCATTTAATTGAGATTCTTTGTGCATATTAGATGCACTTTATATTGTTTTCATGCACACCCGTTGCACTTGACAAATGCTTTCATGCACACCCGTTGCACTTAGTTTTGTTCCTGTGCACATTCATGGCATCTGTATTTGATTTCGATTTCCATACGCACTAGACGCATGTGGCATTTTTTATATATACTATCTGTAACAACCCCAAAATTCCTATACCAACATATAATTCTTCTTTTTATAAAAATACTATATTTATTTGTTTTTGGTTATCCCCGTATATTTTTTCTCTATTAAATATATTAGTTTATCATTCCTTCTATTTTGCCTATTTTGTAATTTTTCAAAGCCCAAACATAAGCCAAGACAAATCCATTTGATTTCTTTCTTTTCTTTTTCTAAGCCCACTTTCTTTTCAAGATACGACATATATTTAATTCTTATTAAATATATGCATGAACAAGCTTATAGCTCATTGGTTAAGTCCTTGCATTTTTATTCTATAAGTCATATGTTCAAATCTCCATTCTTGCAATTATTTTTTATCAATTTTTATGCTTCTCATAACCTACAAATGAGACCTTTCATTTCATCTTATTCTTAACTCCCAAAATAATTAGAATGGTTATGAGCTATAATTTATTAGAATTATAGCGGCCATAAACCTTTTTTATATGTCACTCTTCTTTCTTTTCTTCATCCCACATTTCTATCATTTTCCATCTCTCTCTTCATCCCAGCTTAGCCATTTCCTTTTGATCAATTCTAAAAATAAAATAAAATAAAATCTCTTTTCCCTTGAGCTTGGAGAAGCACCGGTTCCATCAAGCTTCAAAGACTCGGTTGAGGATTTTATCTAAACGGCGAGCCGGTTGTTATACCGACTCACACAAGCTGTAAGTCCCTTTTCTCCATCTCCATCTCTTTCACTCTGTTATTGTGTTTTCTCCATGATTTCATTTTCTTGACCGTGGTACCTAATCGAGTGCATAAAAATACATACATACAAACATACATAAATGAATATAATTATATATATATATATATATTAAATATTATTTGTTTATACTTAATCTTCTTGTTTATTCATTATTTTCTTATAAAATAAAAATGCCTCCAACTTGACTTGATCTTGATACGACTCAATCATGAATACTTGAACCCAGTATGTTACTTGAACCAACTTGACTCGAACCATGAATACAATGGGCATGATTTGCACTTGACATGACTATATGAACTCAATTTTGAAAACTTGATATCATACATCACCTTTTGTATTCATGGATTCGATCAAGACTCATACAATTAATCATAAACTAATAAACACGGGGTGTTGGGGTAGTTTGATTATGAATTCAACTGAATCTCATGAGTCCCATTAATACAAATCATGTTACTATGGTACCGGAATGAAACGGTACAAATCATGTTGCTGTGGTACTGGGCTGAAACGGTACAAATTGTTAGTTATATGTATGCCCTAGAGGCCATTACTGTACATTGGATGTATATTGTAGTGGATGCTGGGACATATATAGGGAGGACTTTCTTGCTCGACATGATAGTATGCTATCTGGTTGATCTTTACCTTAACGTGTACACAGATTGTCTCTCTATTACATGTTGGTAAAGCCCTTAGGATGTGTACTTGACTACCTGGACTGTGATGCGGATCATACTAGTGGGGACATGGTAGTCCATAAGTACATCCTTCAAAGTCCCTAGTCGTGGGTGTATCGAGACGGGGCATCGATATACCAGAGTAGACTAGCGTGTACCTTCTCGACCCATACAGATGGGCGATGGATGATCCCATATCCATTGGTGTTTGACATCAGAGATGATATACGGGTGCTCAGTAGAGACTGGGTACACTGGACGGACTCGCCGAGAACTCCCAGATGGTATTATACCTTACGTCAGATGGCAGTTCTCTGGTGACACTGGTACAGAGTAGTCTGTTGACCCGAGATCGTCATAGAGTCTTGTGTGGTTCCCACTGTGCTTTGATTTCCATCTTACCACGTCCAAGAGGGCGTGCAAAACGGTGGTTTTTGGGTACAGTCCCGAGTCACATGGAGGCAATGAGCGATAGGAGGGGATTCGTCTCTCCCGGTATAGGGAGTTGATGTTGCGCTGTGTTCGATTGGCTATAACAGGAAATCCCTGGCCAAGGTTGCTGAGATTTACTGGTAAGTGTTACCATTAGTTTCTCGAATTGTTATAGACCTCATATCGACACGACTTATCGAGCTATTGGGGTCTGACGTTTACCACCCCTAGGCGAGATATGCGACATATCAGACGACGAGACCGGACTGTACGGTAGTGTTACTGGTTGGATTCACAGGAGTGTGAGCGGGCTTGCTCGTCGATCTTCTGATCGCTCAATACCCGGGTGGCCGTTACGTTTAGCAGACCGCTTGCGGCTTGTGGGTGTTTGATATGATCATCACCTGCTGCCGGCGTATTGACGAGTCTTTAGAGTCCTACACAGAGGTTTCCTGGCTCAAGCGAAACGAAATAGGAGTGCATATGAGATATGTGCGGGACCGAGAATAATGCGTGTATGTGATACCGTATTCCATTCTCGCGATGAATGTATCGAATGGTTGTATGCTATATAACCTAGTTATCGATTCAAGCGTTGATTCGATAAGTCGATACATTGAATACTAGTCGGTTATGTTCGACATGACCGGATCATTAAATCAAGTGTTGATTTAATGATTTAATGCATAATTATATATTTGATATATTACTTTGCATTAACTAGTATCGGTTTACTTAAGATGGATTTTCTCACTCGCCTGTGCACATTGTATATGTGATATATTTTGTGCACTTGATTGTATCATGTTTGATGATATATGATAGCTAGGGTTTGTGTAAAGAGTTAAACCTTAGTTAAGTAAATGGTTAGGGTTTTGATATATTTATTAATTCTTTTATCTTTTAATTTGTATTAAAAAGATAAGAGATAAAGAAAACAAAAGGTTGCTTTTCTTCATGAAGCTTGTTGAAGCTTCATGAAGCTTTGACCAAAGAAACTTTTTGTCTTCATCTCATTAACCCTAACCATTCATTGAACTATAGTTAGCTCTCTACACTTTACCATGGTTACAATTATGATAAGAATTGATTTTCTTTTCTATTCTTATTCTTATCATAATACTTATCATATTCTTTCTTCTTCTTCTTCATCTTCTTCATTGAAGCAAGCTTGCCTCCATCAATGGCAACTTGTGAAAAAGAGTGAGAAATCCAATTCTAAAGTGAACCCACTTCCTATTTCTTCATCCTCTACCTCTTGCCAAGTAGTAGAGTGTGTTTTCTTCACAAGTTTCATGACTTGGTGAAGTTGGAGCTTGATCTAGCGATGCCTCGACGTAGATCATCTTCGGCACGTCGTCGATGACCTAGCCCGCTCTTTCTCCGAAGAAGCCGACGCTAGAGCCCGGGATTTGATATGGACAGCGAGGAGACTTCATTGCGGAGATATAGAGGTGGAGAACCGGATCTACAAAGGTTGTATTTCCGTATTCTTGTAGTTAAGTGTTAACTAGTTTGCTTTGTCGCCTAAATATCTAGCCAACGATCTTGTTAGGGTTTCTCGGCACCGTTGAAGTTTGAAATTGGCATGGTTGATGCCTTGTGGGACCTCATTAGGGTGCCTAGGAACCCTATAGTGGTATCAGAGCCTAGCTAGAGCCTTAGGCGAAGTCCAGACGGAATTAGAACTCCGATCGAATCAAAACCCAAACCCTAATATTGCTCTCTGTACTTTTTTTCAAAAAATGGGTTTTTTCAATATTAAAAATATGCAGAAAAATCAGCAGGTGATTTTAAGAGTTTCTGTGAAATTCGTGTTCCTAAATCCATTAAACTGCCGCGGTTCCGCGGCACGAGCATGGCTCGTGCGGCGGTTCCGCGGCCGTACGGCCACCTTATTTAATATATTTTACACAGTAACTCCTAATTGATAATGCTGGATTTTCTGGGAATTTTTAATTTTTATTCAAGAGTTGAATTTTCAGGGGTTGTTTTGGGGATTCGGTGTTTCGATCGGAGTATCAAATTTTGTCTATGTGGCTTTCCGGATAATTTTAGAATATGTTAAAAAGTTCGACCAGATATAAATACCCACTTTTTCCCCTGCCGGAAAATTTCCAAGTGTTGGATTTTTCCGTGGTTTAACGACGTTCTAAGTAGTGCAAGTAACGCGATGGTCCCTCTAGAAGACAACAAACCTTAACTCGATTATGTGACCGTCTTGAACTGCCCTTTGAACCTTAGGGTTTGGGACAGTACGGCGTGCCACATGTGAGGCGTTGGCTTGACCCTTTTACGGCTGGACCGTTGGTACTGAGGCACGAACTGAATGTTTTTAGACTTGTTTCATGTGTTGATCTGTATCGGGAAAACTTGGGTGTTTGAATGTTCGATCGGAAAGTTTAACATTTTCTATTTATCTGGAATGTGATACAATAATTGGAATTCACAAGTAGTTATGAGATAACTGAATGAATGTTATAAACATAGCAGTTTAGTCTCACATGATCGGTTGCCACGGAATTTTGATGTGATCAAAAGTCCGTCGCAATCACGTAGCGTACGCGGATACTCGCCGGGTAAACTTAATAGACAGCCTCGCTCCATAGCCCCGACCAAGTGACTGTAGGAGAACCCCGTCGCCGAAAGCATCTGTCCGAGTGCTCGCGGTAGCGGTGTTCCGTCTTGGTGCACTTCGTCGACGGCGTTGGGGGTGCAGCCGTCTACTAAAGTTTGCGACGAGCATTCGATCAGAATGTCGGGAATCTTGTTGAATTACCCGACTTTATATTGAAAAGTGTTTTCGATTTTGAGACTAAAATGCGGGGTTTATAATTGTTAGGCATGCGATGTCTAAGGAATTCATTTGGTCAGGCATGCGATGTCTGAGGTGGTTGCGGATTCCAACTGTTGTAGTTTTACACTTTCTTTTCTGTGACCGTAAGTGTAATATGTGATATCGCCGGTTTCGTTGCTATATGTCAACGACAATTGGGATGCGCATATTTACTTACGTTGATGACATGTGATGTTATGTGTTGCTGGATATGTTATATTGGATCGTCGTGTTTGAATGGCCGGGGGTTTTTATGTGAGATGAGTGTTTTTCATTTTCATTCATGTTAAAACTTGTATGTAATATTCTTTCATTGGGGCACTTCCAGGTTGCGGAAGATGTCACCTTTTGTATATTATTTACTTTTCCGCACTAGGATAGACCCAAGGAGGGGAGCACAAGTAACCGGGTTCTGGAGTCCAGTGGGAGACCAACTCGAGGAGTCGAGTACGGGTCTCCTAACTCTAGAATTGGTAGGGTTGCTTGCCGCTCTCGTAGGGGTCTAGGGGTGTGGGTTTGGCTATTCATCGCGACCGTGGAATCCGTGTTTTATACTGGCTCGTATATCCAATATTTCATATGTTTCTTCTGCTGCGATATCTGTGATGTGATCATGTGATGTTCTGTGATAGATACAGTATATAGTATATATGATATATTATATAGACGTTACTTATGTTTTACACCCGCGCTAGCCCTGCCCCGCTCTGCCGTTAGTTACCTAACCTAACGGTGCACGAGGGGACATCGAGGCGAATGCGGATGGCATAAGTGTACGTCGTATTTATCTGTGATGTTTAGGTATTTAAATGATGGGACTTCATTAATGTGATTAATGAAATAAAAGAAACCCAAGATGTTGTAGAATCGAATTTCAAAATTAAAACAGGTGGCTACAGTTCTTGCTTTGCACAGAGGTATATGTGATATATCCTGCACCTTATTCGATAAGGAAAGGACCGAGATCCCTTCACCGGGAGTGACTCCTTTAGCAATAACTGGCAGATGCTACACATTCGGTTTGGTTTTTGAGTGCTTTTAAGTGTTTTTGCTTTGCACAGTGATATATATGATATATCCCGCACCTCATTCGACGAGGAAAGGACCGACGATCCCTTCACCGGGAGTGACTCCTTTAGCAAAACTAGAAAAGCCTCACAAACACTCCATTTTAAAAATCATTTGATTCTACAACGATATCAAGTTCATTACGCAATAGGTTTTCAGAAAAACCTGTCGTAGCCCTCCATCATTTCAGATAAGTACTAGTTAGTATTCGTGCTGCGGTTGTTTGGCATGCGTCAAGGCGTAGTGTACGGTAGCTAACTAGTGCTTATCTGCTAGCATACGATGCGATTGGATTAGGGTATTCGTACGGCGTTGTTTGGCATGCGTCAAGGGTCGTGCGGGTGGGTTTAATTCAATCAAGAAATGTACGGGTTGAACTTGACTAGCAGACTATGGGTTGTTTGGCATGCGTCAAGGTTATAGCGAGCTAGGGGCAAAATATTATCGGGAATTTCAAGTGTTGAAATTTGCAATGAGATTGCATACCTTCTATGAGATAGTTGGATCCCGATACCCGCTGCGAGTAAGAGTTACTCCTGGGAGAGTTTTATACATTACAATTAGCCGATCAAGTAGGTGTCTAGAAAGGTGTTAACGAGGTTACGCCTCTGGGAAAATGAGGTTTACATTAATTAGGTTCGTGCGAAAGCACGGGCTGGTTTATCTTTATCATCATGTATATGCATTATGTGGTATTACAGATAACTATTATATATTGATAGAGCCCATAGGATTCTTACTTGACTACCAGCATTATGATGGAAATCATATACGTAGGAGCTGGATGGTTTATAAGCACATCCTTAAATGTCCCTAGTCGAAAGAGTATCGAGACTGGGCATCGATTTTCGGGAGTAGACTAATGTATACTTTTCGAGATCTCGACGAGAGGCGGTGGCCGGTCTCACAAGCCATTGGTGCCAGTTAGTCATCTAAAATAGTATACAGGTGCTCATTGGGTTATAAGTTACACTGGACGGACTCGGCGAGAACATGCTAAATGGTATTATACCTATTGTCAGATAGCAGTTCTCATGTAACATGAATACAAGTTAGTCTGTCGACCTGAGATCGTCATTTTTCTCGTGTGAGTTCCCACCGTGCTTTGATTACTACCCTATCACGGCTCAAAAGAGTCGTGCAAACAGATTTTAGTTGGATACAGTTCCGAGCCATATGGAGGCAGTGAGCAGATCGTCGGGGATTCGTCTCTTCTGGTATTGGAGGTTGATGTCACTCTGTGTACGGGTGGCTATCACCAGAAATCCTTGGCCAAGGTAGACGAGAATTACTGATTTGGATCAGTAGTTTCTCAGTGGGTGATGGGCTTCACACCGACACGAAATATCGCATTATTAGAGGTCTGACTTTATCCACCTCCCTAGACCCAATATGCGATACTCTTAGACGAATAGACCGGACTGTATGGAGATTGTCACAGACAGGCTCGGTAGGGGTTCGAATGAGTTTGCTCGTCGGCCTTCCTTTCGCTCAATACCTGGGTAGACGTTACATACAGCTAGTGTCGTTGACGTGCTTATGGTTAAACTCAGTGCCGGCGTATTGATGAGTCTTTAAAGTCCCACACAAAGGGTTTCCCTGGTTATGGAGAAATGATGTAGTAGCCGTATTTTGATACGTGCAGGGCTCCGATCTAATGATTGTATTAGTTACCTGGACTTTCGATCGGACAGTTGATAATACTAGCCGGCTCGGCTTTGAGCTGGATTATTAAATCATGTATTGATTTAATAATATGTATTTCGATATGTATATTGTAGTATTATATTCTTTTTGTTATTCTATCTCTTTGGGTATTCGTATTTTGGTACGATACGGGTATGTATATACAGCAGAGTATAATCCGTATTTATACGGAAAACATTCTAGAAGGTGGACACCTCATTTTGGTTTATCCATTTATTAAATTAAATGGAAATGAGGTGTAAAGGTAAAGAAGAGAGAATGGTGAGAACCATACTTGAATAGTGTTGACAAATGAATTGTTAATTCATTTGTGCAAACTATTCAAGTATGGTTACTATATTATATTTGAAAATTGAGTTTTACAAAATCATGCTTGATGTGTTTCTCTCTCTAGAGTTTTCTCACTTTAGCTTTTGCATGGTTGGACTCTCACCAATTTGCTTCGTCTCTCTTCACTGCCTTTCTTGAGCTCCTTCTCCTTCATCTTCTACCCTACCATCTCATATGTTGAGAATCAAGAGTAGAAGAGAGATAGACGCACACTTAGAGCAACTCACTACATCCCTAAGCACTATAGATTAGCAACCTATAGTCCCTAGTTTCTTCACTAGATTCTTAGTGTGGAGCTAGAGCCATGAGCTACATCCCTCGGGTGGATCATCTTCGACGGTGGAAGACTGGCGGCCAAGCTCGATCGAGGAGACCTCAAGATGCCAAAGAAGAGGGTAGAAGACTGAAGGACACGAATCATTTGGTATAACACTTCTATCTTTTGTAACTATTTTTAGGTTTATGGTTCGATTTTAGGACGGGTTTTTTAGCGCCAAAATTTTTAAACAACATTTTTGTTCCGCATCGGCCACGGTAGATGGCCAGGACGCTAGCAAACCTCAACAATTATGAATTTAACGATGTCAAGTGTTCGGTAAAACGCGAATTTCGGTATAGAAGTTAGGGAATCGCTTTCTGTGTGAAAACGATATCGATTTGCTACCAAATTTCTACAGAGTGTTTGTAAACAATATTAGAGTATAAATACCATGAGTTCTGCCATTTTAGAATTTGTTTTCGCATAAGGTTTGCATCTAACACCTAGGGTATAATTCGGTAATCGATCGAAACACAAGTTTTCTTTAACCAATTGAATTTAAATGTTATTCATATAACTTCTATATAATACTAACACGGTAATAAGCACTAGTCGAGCTCCAATCAATAAGACGGTACTATGGTTCGCCATGCAATTTCAAAGATAGTTCCGATTTAAATATAGTTATATATATACCTAGTTATTATAAAATTTCTCTAGCTAACGTTCAAAAACAGCATGATAAACAAGTGAGGGATTTCAGTTGCCTTTGGTCATTGATATAGAAGCGACAAACGGTAGGATTCGCCTCGACGCACGAGACGGCGCGAGGCGGAGCTTGACGTGATGTGTGGCACGGAGTGGGCATGGTGACGGTATGAAGTGGGCATGTAACAACCCCAAACTTTTTGTATATTTTTTTCAAAAATACAGAAAGGGGTACTTGAGCCTGAGCACAAGTTATAAGTTTGATTTTCTTTTGAATAGTAAGAAGGAGCTTGTAGCTCATTGGTAAGACCTTGCACTGCTGAACCAAAGCACCAGAGTTCAAATCTCATCAACCACACATTTTTTTAATTAAATTCTTTTAATCTTTTAGAAGCCCAAAAGTTTATACATGCACTACACGTAATAGGGTAAGTTACAGAATAAATAAACGGGTCCACGAGGCTAGACCAAGCGTCAGGGACACGTGGTGAAGAGATGGACCCCGACTCGCTTGACTTGGGCCGGCGACTCGCGCGAATCAGCCGGCGCCGCCGGGTCAACTTAGCCCGATCCTAATTTTTCTTCATTCTCCTGCACCCATTGGACTACCCCACTTCCCCTGCACTATTTAAATTCTCTGCAATTAACCAGAGAATTAAAATACCACCATTTAATCCATTTTAATACATATTTTTAATACACCCTTTCACTACCCTAAAACCCTAGATTTTCCTATAAATACCACCCCTCAAATCATCCCCCTCACTCACAAATCCTTGCCCAAACTCATAAGAAAATTCCCAAGACTTTTTGTGTGCAAGTGGAGTTAGCAAAGGGCGAAGCTCCGACGAACTTCTGACGACGATCCGAGGAGATTCTGACGACGAAACGACGCACCGCCACCTCCTACTTCTTCCTACTTCTCCCTTCTAGTCAAATAACCCGTAAGTCCCATTCTTCCTTCTCATCTTGATCTCTAAAAAGTTCTTTTTCTAAAATCCAATGGAAGCAGAGTCAGTCCGACTTCCGATTCGGTTTTCTTTAAAAATATATATTTTTCTTAATCAAGATAACTTCATATTCTCACATATGGCTTAACAAATATTAACAAAACCATTAAATCAAGATTCACCACAAAAGAATCATTTTTTGTAACTTTTATCGCACTTTTACAGTAAAATACCATACGGTTTAGTTTCGACTTAAATCCTTACAATTCCTTGTTATACCTTTAAATAGTTCATGAGGTAATGACCTACCTTATCACAACACACATATATAACATGGCACGATGGAATTTGGTAACATAGATTTGGAAAAAATACGACTTTACATATAACTACCTTCAACTATTAAAACCTTTTTCTACAAGAAGTGTATTTTAACAAATGTTTGAAAATGCGGCTCTACAACCCATTTCGGGGAACCCGTTCGGGATGGTACGTATTATCGCACATCCTCGGGCTTAGTAGAGTAAGATGCAGACCTCCGTAAGGAGTATACTATCTCGAAAGATTTAAAATACAATTTTCTTTAGAAAATGTGATTTCTATTATAAATAAAACTTATATTTTTAATAAATAAATATATATTTAATTAATATCAAAATATCTATTTTTAATATTTATAATATTCCACATTTCCAAAATTCAAGAAAAAAACATTCCATTTACAAGAAAATACCATACAATTCCAATATTACAAATAAACACCATATATTATGAAATTAGGTTTATTTCACTAGAAATGTCACATTGATAAAATATATATCAATGAAAACTCTAAAGACGATAATAAAATATTTGAGGTGTATTTTGAAAATTATACAAAATTATTTTTACATAAAACCCCTCAAGTTATACTAAATTACAATAAGGACCCTAGTAAACATAGGTTTAAGCGGGACCAGTCTCATGAGCCTCAGGGAATCGGAGATATGGGTGCTTGCCTATTTAAGATAGACAACTTAACAAATGGTGTTATCAACACGGTAATTGTCTTTGAAAAAAACACAAATCCTGCCGTCCATGTGCAGCAATAACCGATAGTACCATAATATAATTCAGGATTCAATTTCTTTTCTAATTTTCTGACTCGGACCGAGTCTCGATATAATTAATCTGACTTGAATATAATTCAAGTACAAACTACAATTCAACATGAATCCATGAATCTATATATTCAATCTGTTCAATCTAATCAATCTATATTGACTGAACCGAACCATGGATATACATCCATCTACATGATTCTCCAGTTACATCCATTTACTGATATCATGGTTTCGGCTAGTCATCCATCTATACAATTCAATTTACAACACAATACATTACGTACAATCAATACAATCAATACTATAAACGCTACGGGGTTATAAAGGGGTAGACTAATACGGAATATGTTAAAGGTGGAACGAGGTGGTCACTTAAGACGTAATTACATTCATGCCGTTTTTCCGTGGTATTATCGACAGAGCCTTGTACTCTATATACCGTAGTCTCTGGTCTAGTGAGACTCCTCTCGTATACACCGGTATCTTCTGTACCAAGCTACAAACACCGCGTTAACCAAACAATCAAATATCATACTAGATATACTCTCTTTTCTGTCTATTCTACTTCTGTCATTCTTTGGGAGTTACCGAGCGATTTGTTCGCTGAAGACATTCTCTCTCTTCTTCTTCTTTAGAATGTCGTCTGATGATTCGGACTCACTGGAGATCGAGCCGACCAGCGAGGATTTGGACCAGCTAGCTTTCGACCCGGAGCTCTAGTTACTTGTACATTTCATTTCAGTACTTTCCATTTCTGTTATGCCACTGTTTAGACATTGCTTTCCATTCCATGTATTTCTTTTCAGATGTATTTTAAAAAGAATGTTAATAAATAAAGTTGTTGTTCATTTACATCTTGTCTCTTGTGCATTTTACTTATATTGCTTAGATACGTTTAGCGTGTTTACTTCTGAGTAAATACGTAGCGGCCCGTCGCATCCTCTGCCCGTACACTGGGAAGCGGGGCGTGACAGTGCATGATGGTGGTGCGAAGATAGGCTCGCAGTGGGCAGCATGGCATGGTGCTGGGCACCGTGGCGGTGGTCTCCGACGTCGATGGAAGCACGGAAGCGATTATGAGGTGGCGGTGGTCACGGCTAGGACGCGTCTCGGCTAGGGCTTGGTCAGGCACTGTGCATGGCCCGGTGGAGCACGGGGTAGTGATGAGGTGACCGTGGAGGTAGAGACGATGATGACGAGGATCTCAGGCGATGCAATCGGAGAATATGGGCACGACTTGGGCATGAGCTAGGGCATTACGGTAGCGACGAGGGGCTGTGGCGGTGATGGGTCATCAGAGGATGTGGCCGGTGGTGTCGATCGTCTGTGGTGCTCAGAGGATAATGGTGTGCAGTGGGGTTGCGGCAGCAAAGGTAGATGGTTGGTGCAGAGGTGAAGTGGTTCGAGGTGGTGTTGGTGGCATTGACGGCGGTGATGGCCAGTAGCCGGCAACGAGAGGTGGTCGGTGTGAGGTCAAGGCCCTGGTGGGTTCGAGAGAGAGTGAGAGAGTTTGAGGGAAAGAGGAGAAGAAGGTGGGTATAAAGACTCAGTTGGGGGAAGTGGGCGGTCGACAGTAGAGCAAAGGCGGTTGTTGGTGTGATGATGGAGGTGAACATAGCGGCGGTGGGTTTGACGAGGGAGAAGGAGAATAGAGATAGATAAAGGGATTGTGAGAGAGAGGTAAAAATAGAGGGAAAGTGCGGTTGGGGGGAGAGAGTGGGGGAGAATTTTCTGGGATATGGACCAGGACTATGGAAGTGTTGGTGAAGCGCGGGTCGTAGGGAGAAGTAGAAGGGAGCAGAGCGGTTGGAGGAAGGAGAAGAACGAGGGGGAGAGAGAAAATGAGGGAGCCGTTTAAAAAGAATGGAGGAGAGAGAGAGAGAGAGGCTTTTGGATTGGGCTGGGCTCATTAATAAAAATAGAGAAGGAAAGGAGAAAATGGGTTTGGCCTGGGGCTTGTGTGTAAGTTACGGTTTTGTTTAGAAATAAAGAAGTTAGGAAAAATATTTTATTTAAAATATGGGAAGGTACAATATGACAAGGTATTACAGTGGTTCAGATGTGAACCTTGTGCAAGAAAAGTCAATGTTGTGCAGTACCGGAAAGCTCAAGGTACACAAATGAGTCATCATATTGGACCCTCCAAGCCATCCTTCAAAGGACCTAGCCAGCAGCACGTTCGCGGTAAGAAAGGACATCCTGGAGCCTGCTATATATATAGGAAGTTTGGCCACTTCAAAACCAACTGTCTATAGGCCAAGAACAAAGGCTATCCTAAACGTCCAAAATAAGGAGGATCCGGCAAGAGAGAGTTCATCGGTGTAATCGAGTGCAATACTGCAACCACCGATACCGATGGATGGTGGATAAACTCAGGAGTGACCCGGCATATTGCAAAGACGAAGGAAGGGGTTGCTGACTTCAAGGAGTTAAAGAAGGGAGACCAGAGGATTTACATAGGGAACAATACATATCTGGATGTAAAAGGTATTGGTTTATACAAATTGGACCTTGGGGACAATATTATGGTTCTCAAGGATTTCTTTTATGCGCCTGCCATAAGACGTAATTTGATCTCTGTTCCCGCCTTGCTGAAAAAGGGTCTTGAAGTTAAGTTTTATAACAATAGGGTTTCTATTGGGAAGGACAAGAAAGCTTTTGCCATGGGCAAGTTTGTAGTCGAACATGACTTATTCTGTCTTTCTGTTGTAAAACCTGATGTTTGCAATAAGAATTCTGATTTGAATTATTCTGTATGTCTTTTATCTAATTTTAATCTCTAGCATATAAGATTAGGACATCCTGGTAATAATAAGATAGATCACATAATTAAGATGAACTTGTTATCAACTCTGACAGGAGTAAGGATATTACCCTGTGAACAGTGCTTCACTGGGAAAATGACTAGAAAGTCATTCCTGGAAGGTCAAAGGTCAAATGAACTTTTAGAATTAGTTCGATCTGATATTTGTGGACCCTTAAGTGTAAAGACACGTGGTAATAAGGAATATTTTATAACCTTCATAGATGATTATTCCATGTATACTTTTATATATCTTTTAAACCGAAAATCAGAAGTATTTGAATGTTTTAAAAGATATAAGACAGAAGTAGAAAGGAAACTTGGAAAGTACGTTAAGATGCTAAGAACTGATAGATGTGGGGAATTAAACTAAACAGAATTTGATGACTACTGCATTCAGTATGGTATTAAGAAACAAACCACTGTGCCCTATACACCATAACAAAATGGTGTGGCGGAAAGAAAAAATAGAACATTGATGAATGCAGTAAGATGTATGTTGTCTCATTCTGGTCTCTTTAAGGATTTCTAGGGAGAAGCAATATCGAATGCAAATTATATTTTGAATAGAATTCCTACAAAATCAGTCGAGTCAACACCTTATGAGATTTGGAATGGACACAAACCCAATTTGAGTCATTTAAGAAAATGGGGTTGTGTAACGCATATTCTCATTCCATATCAGGTTAGAGATAAGTTGGATCTCAAAACCTTAAAATATAGATCCATAGGTTATTCTAAAAAAATCCAAACGATATAGATTCTTCCATGAAGAAAAAAGGGTCATTGAAAATAAAGATGCTACTTTTCGAGAAAATCTAGAGGAAAATGAACAAGTTCAAGAGAATGTACCACATCGACTAAACTTAGATGATGTTCCCAGAGATGACCTGGATATAGCGGATGAAGTTAATCCTCCAATTATGAAAGATGAACCTTTAAATGAGAATATACCTATGAAAAATCAACCAGCTGAACATGTCCAACCTACAAACGTTAGTGGCAACAAAAGACCTAGAACAACATCTGCATGATGGATGACTACTGATTGATTCGAAAAACTGTGTCTTTATATGTTCTAATTACCGCAATCAATAACAGTGTCGCAATAGCTAGCCGTTAGTGATTACGGGTCATCCATAGGAAAACGGTGAACTACTTTTCTTGTTTTAGACGAATTAATAGAAGAAAAGTGAGATTTTTATCGTTTTCTACTAAGAAGATTTGAAAAGTTTATTAGGAGAAGGGCTTGTCGGGATTATAGAATTGAGTAGTTAATTGATAGATTTTAAAAATAATTCTTTTTAATTTTTAATTATTTAATACTATAGAAATAACGATGAAATTGGATTCTTAGAGAGAATTAGGGTTTCCCTCTACTGACCCTTGTCCTTCCATTAATCCCTATTTATCTCAAGCCCTTAACAAAGTAAGTATTAACGAATCTCAAATCGTGGTCGTAACTATAATGAATTGATAGCACGCCCGATAAGAAGGTTAATACTTATTTTGCTAAACTTTATAAAAATTAAAACTTAAAAAGAAATTAAAAGATTTTGTTCATCCATTATACTACCATATCCTACAAACCCTAACAAGCGAGAATTTACTCGCTCATGGAGATCAACGAAGTAAAAGAAAGATGGAAGAATACGGAACCCATACATTAAACAAAAATTAAAATTGCGGAAAGTAAATGCGACAAAATTAAAAGAAAAAACTACCTTTTATTGAATAAACTATTGCAGTACAGAAATTGCTCGCTCAAAAAGTAAATTACAAAACCCTAGTTTTCTCTAGATTGCTTGATCGGTAGAGCAGTCGATTGATTGTTCAATGGATAGATAGATAGATGGCTCTTGGTCTTTTTATATGCTCTGAAACTTGAAACCCTAGACGCCATATTGAAGTGTGTGCAAAGATGATGAAGCCCCTGATTTTTCACATCCTACTGCCACAGATTGACCGTGTTTCCGCCGCCCAATACTCCTATCGGCCGCGGATCCGCCGCCCTCTGGTGGGCTTGAGTTTTCAGATTCTTCGTGCCTTCTTCTCTCGATATTTAGAGATTCTTTTGATAAAAATATTTTGAAAATATATCTCTTAGTCTCTGTCATCGCGAGATTCTTCAATTTGGTCCTAACATTCGGTAGTATTTGTTTTATTTGAGATAATATTCTAACCAATTAATTGATATGATATCTTAATAATATTGGTTAAGATTATTTGGTATGATATGCATATTTTAATAATTAATAATCTCATGGATATTTTATTTAAATATGATTTGCATATATTCCCTAATTATATTAATTATAAATTAAGAAACATATGACAATAATGTTTTTATAAATAAACCCACATATGTTCTTAATTTACAAATAACACCTTTTAGCAATTAATAATAATAGGGAAAATGACCGTACAAATGTGCAATAAATATGACTGATCAAATACCCCCAAACTTATCTTTGATTGTCCCGAGCAAACTATTTATTTTAGAAAGAAAAAGAAAAACCTAGCATACTTTCGTAGGCAACACAATTACACTTAGCTCATGCAAACAAATTGTTATGTCTCCTGAGGGTTTTCAGCGGATTACACCGACAAAATCCCGAAATAAAAGAAAGAAGACAAAAATTACATGCAAAGATAATGAACATATAAAAGAAAAAACTTGAAAATATATGTTTCAAACTGCACTAGCTTTTAAGTTGTCCTGAGCCCTATTTTAATGATCTTGAAAAGATGTTGGAAATTACATCGTCCCCCTTCTCCTCCAAATATCGATCATATATCCCTATGTGTATGTAAAAGTCATCCCTACAATTGGAGAATTCAATTCAAGCTTTCATACCCTTTGATCATATTCCTTAGTACTTTTTAGTCGGTGATATTTTAGATGGATTTGCTTACACATTTTTCATGCGACCGCTAATATTTCTTGAGGTACTAACCACCCGATTAACGAATGTGTTCACTTATTAAGGCGTACATAGCAATAGCCTAATCTTGCAATAGCTAAGGCTTAGCAGTGACTCCCAAACCAGTTGGTCTAAGGCACTAGATGATAAGACACCTTCGCTAAATTTTTTTTATGTTGTCTTAAATAATTACAAAACCAGTATTCATTTTTCTGCACCATTTATATTTTGTTCATTTATATATTTTTTTTCCTTCATACTAAGGCTTCTAGGCAAGAGTATTTCAAGGTATCCTCTACTATCCCCAGTTTCAAGACAGGTGCAAGTGCGTATAGGGTATCAACATTCAGAAGTTTGGATTCAAGAATAGAGACTATTTTTCATACGTATTTCTATCCGCAGACTAGTGATTCCTTCATCTTACTAACCCTTGGGACAACAGCTCATGACCATATATACTAGCTTCGTTTTAAAATATCTAATTTTCTTGCATTTCTTAAATCTCTTTCTTTCTTTCATATGTATTTTCCACTTTCTAACTTTTATTTTCAAATTTTTTTTATGAAATGCAAAATTTATATATGATGCGTAGATATACAAACCATCCATACAACCCCCCCCCCAAACTTATTTGCAGCAGTGTCCTTACTGATGTTGTCCTGTAAGCTCAAAACATGAAAACTAGGAGGAACCGTTCAAGAAAATGGTATAAAGAAAGGCTCAAGAGTGAATGACAGTGAAATTCTCATCCAAACTTGTTCTTGGCTTACAATCGTGCAAAAATTTCCTTTCTTTCAGGAGCCATTTTAAAAATATTTTTCTTCTTTCTCCCCAAACTTGAGTAAAATAGTTTTTTCATTAAAATTCAACATAAAGGGGGGGTTAAATATTATTGGTCTACATAAATCTTTACAAAGACCAAAAGTTAAAACCAACCATTCAAATATTTTATCAAGGTAACACCATGGTGAAAAATAGTGTAACAGATAGGCGCGAAGAAAACTCGAAACTGTATAAGAATGGAGGTTGTATCATGTTTTGAGTCGAAGAAATAGAAATAAGAGTAACGATAAGAGATGAGGTGGGGGGAAGATAAGAAATGTAATCGAAAGTATTTACGTCTCGGTTGGTGGAGACGAAAAAGTGAGTGTGAATGAAAAAGAGAATGTGAAAGATAAGGAATGAACGGAATAGTCGTATTCTTGTATGTGATAAGAAGAAGGGATGGCGGTTCAATTTCTTCAGCCTCAAAGGGATGCGCATAAATTTCCGGTAGAGGTTGATTCATCACAGCATCCAAGTCTTCGAGGAACGGAAGTTCTTCGATGAAAATACTTTCGAAAGTTTCATCGATGTTCCAATTGATGATCTCATTGGAGAGAAAGGAATCGATATCCATGTTAGTGGAATAGGTAGATTCACTAGGAAGGTTGAAAATTTCAAGATCAATGTATTGCGCACCAGAATTCAAAACACTCGATTTGTCAGAAATTATGGAGTTAGGAGACTCGAAAAGCTTATCTACCTTATTATCAAAATAGTCTAACTCGAGTGGTCTTTGAAGAATCATAGAACTCGAAATATCGGAGTGTAATTCATCAAAACTCGGTGGAAGTGAAAGAAGATGAGAAGAACCAAAGAAAGTGTGTAATGAAATAGGTAAACAAACTTGGGTGTCGAGCATTGTTGAACCAGATATGAGAGATGAAGGCTGAATATCGTTTTGCATATCGGATAGGTCGATGGTAGGAATAAGATCGATTAATTGTACAGGAAGATGTTCATGTAAGGTTACGCCAGCGCCCCGGCCATCAATCCGTAGCCAAACGCGGAACAAAAACTTTTAAAAACTGGCGCTAATGGAACCCTAATCAACGATCATATCATTAACCCTATATTAGTTCTATATAAAGGAGTTTAAGAGATTATACCGATCGATTCATGTCCTTCGGTCTTCAATCTCTGTCCTTAGCTCATTGCGGCTGCCTCGACCAAATTCGCTCTCTGGTCTTCCTCGTCGAAGAGGATCCACGTCAAGGATTGGTAATACGGGCTCCCGCTTCAAAACCGAACCAACTCGGGCATCCAGTTTGCTAGTCTAGATGCACAAGATGAAGTAGAGATTATGTGTGAATACTTTGTCTCAAAACACCCAATGATTCTCAACACATGAGAGGGTATGGGTGGAGGTGAAGAAGTTGCCATTGGAGAAGGAATGTGTGAGCTCAAGTTTTGCTAAAGAAAAAACAGTGAAGAAATTGTCTCTGTTCTTTTCTTTGAGTGAGTTGTGAGTGTTGTTGTTGTGATTTTTTTTAGCAAGTGAAGAAAAACTATAGCACAAAATATCTTCCACCATCACAAGAACCATCAATGCACACAAGATCCCATACCATAAGTCACAAGTGAGCACATGCACCATCAATGCACAAAACCAAAACTCACACACACAAACCAAAACTTAACTTCACACATTTAACACATAATAAACATTAACTAAAATGTTTAATGAAAAAGAAAATGGCAACATTAAAGTAAACTTGTAACGGATTACAAGAATACCCCTCATCTGCACATACATACCCGCATCCGTATTCCGACTGAATACAAATACAACGAGACGAAAATAATCCAACAATATAATACTAAGATCCCGCTTAAACCAAAGCCCACTAGTATTATCCGTCCGATCATGATCCGTGCACAAGTGCATGAATATGATCGAACCCTGCCATAAAACCATACGGCCTCTACAACGTTTCGCCCAAACTAGGGAAACCCTCTGTGTGGGACTCTAAAGACTCATCAATACACTGGCAGTGGGTTTAACCACAAGCACGTCAGTGGCACTAGCTGGTTCTTTCGCTTGAAGAATGGAGACAAAACTGAGCGATAGGGAGGCCGACGAGCGAATTCATCCTGAAACCCTACGGAGCCTGACAGTGATAAGATCCGTACAGTCCGGTCCGTTCGTCTATGAGTATTGCACATCGAGTTTGGGGGGTGGATAAAGTCAGACCCCTAATAACGCGATATTTAGCGTCGGTATGAAATCTATCACCACCTGAGAAACTACTGATCCAAATCAGTAATTCTCGACTACCTTAGCTAAGGATTTCTAGTGATAGCTACCCGTGCACACCGCGACATCAACCCCCAATACCGGGAGAGATGAATCCCCTGACGATCCGCTCACTGCCTCCATATGACTCGGGACTGTACCCAACTAAAACCTGTTTGCACGACTCCTTTAAACCGTGGTAGGGTAATAATCAAAGCACAGTGGGAACTCATACGAGACAAATGACGATCTCAGGTCGATAGACTAACCTGTACACATGTCACCAGGGAACTGCTATCTGACAATAGGTATAATACCAACTAGCATGTTCCCGGCGAGTCCGTCCGGTGTACTCATAACCCAATGAGCACCTGTATACATCTTAGGTGAACCAACTGACACCAATGGCTTGTGAGAGCGGCCACCGCTCCTCGTCGGGGTCTCGATCCGTATATATTAGTCTACTCATGGAGTATCGATGCCCAGTCTCGAAACTCCCACGACTAGGGACACTTTAAGGATATGCTTATAGACCACCCAACTCTCACGTATATGATCGCCATCATACTACTGGTAGTCAAGAAAGAGTCCAATAAGCTCTATCAACATGTAATAGTGATCTGTAATGTCACCTGAAACATGTACACGATGATAAAGACAAATCAGATAGCATACTATCATCTCGAGTAAGACTGTTCCACCGGTATAGGTCCTCCCTCAATCATTGCAATCATGTTCCTGCGATCCAATAATTGACTTGAGGGCACTATAGCCAACAATCTTCCATTTGCACTTAAGATCAATTATTGCGGTGTCGCATACTCACAGCCCGTGTGATACCGAACACCCAACTTCTCTATTAATCAGTTTCATAAAGCTTGTTTGTAAAACTATTGCGTTTGAGAAATAGCCTTAGTGAGTGGATCCACTCCAATGTTTTTTTCTATGTCTCTCTTTATCTCAAGTTCGCGGAGAAAGCCATCTCCCAAAATGAGCAATACCTGTCTTAGAATATGTCTGGATATCTGATGGGACCCAGTTCATAAATGAACTCCAAATTCAGCAAACTTCTTAGACTGTATCGTCAACTGAATTTAATCAGTATCCTGCGCCATGCCTCCCTCAGTATCCGCTTGGACCACCTGTCCAAACTACTGGCCCTCGTGAAGAAGAAAAACTATAACTCTGACAGTCACTCTGTCATCCAGGTCACCTTGGAAGTCTGGAACGATAACCGTATCCCGAAGGAGATTGTTGTCACCATATCCCAAGAACAATCACTTATGTTCTAAAACTGCTTCCGAACGTTTCTCCAGGATTGGATTAATACATAAACTTATTGCAGCTAGTGCAAAAACAATATCTGGTTTGGTACATGACATCTCATGATTGACTCAATTGCCTAAGCAAGTGATATGCCAATCATGCACATCCCTCTCCCTTTTAGTCTGTAAGACTCCTTTAGAGAGGGTGACTCCATCACCTGCAGGTACACCACCATGCCAGTAGTTGTCCATTCTAAAACATCATTAGAATACTGTCTAAGTACCCAGATTGGGAAACTACCAAAATCTAGATCTAAAACCATAGATCTAGTAATCAGAATGCCTAATATAATATTCATATCCTATGTGGAGAAACCACTGTGTGACAACCACAATATAACTGATCGTAGTATAGGAATTTCACTTCCTACAACGTGCATGCCATCCAAATACCAGGACATCACACTCTACTACCTTCTTAACAGATCCATCTCATATTCTGATGAAGTCAAAGCTTATGACTGTCACATCAAAAATATATGATCTATCTCCGCTATATGTGCTTTAGTCTATAAATAGACATAAGCTATTTTTCCACTATGCTTCCGTTGCTCCCATTGACTATGACAACTCTCTGGCAGAGTCATATATACATGCACTTCTAAATCTAGTTTAGAAGGATGCTATACTCATCCTCCTGCCGGGTCTCATAGTCTAGGACAACAATGGCAAGTCTGGGTAAACAAGAACCTCTCTGTCACCGTCTTTGAGAATACCGAAGTACCTCTCGGGCGTCTGAGGTTAGCCACTATATCTGCGGAGTGGCTAATAGAATGCCAAACCCGATTGAATGTTTAGGTTCTATTAAATTTTCAGTAATCATTTGTAGTTCTGGAATCACTTCCAGTTCTACCATACTCCCACTACTGTTTTCTGAAAAAGTCAATTTTATTAAAACTGTGGCGAGTTAAGAACAATATCACTATTGATCTTCCAGATGGTAGAAAGTTAACCCTCATCATAGCCCGGGTTAACCCACAAACTGCCATTACAGAAACGTGCCTTGAGTTATCCAGAGTCTGGTTTTAAGCATAAGCCGGACACCTCCATATACCTTAACATCGTTAGATATGAACCATTCTATATATAATATAGAAACAGAGGCACCGATTTAATTGGAACCAGATTCAAATTATGAAGCAGTCTCCAGTGCATGTTAACTAAATGGAGAGAGGCCGATCAGTATTACTCAACTTAGGAGTGCATCCAGATATGAGTAACCTGAAAGAGAAGCAAGTTCTCAAAACCATTATTATCAACTGAATACCAAACACAAGTATCTACATGTTCGATCACCTTGAAGAATCCCGATACTTGCAACACATGGTTCTCTACTTTATTCTTGTACCTATAACTTCTCAAAACTTGGACCTTATATTTCTACGAAACACTTGTCTAAAACTGGAGAAGTCACAAGTAAACAGATTATAGTACGAGTACCAACCCCTTTGTCCTAATGGACATTGGACAACATGCAATACTTTGTATAAGTCCCTTTAGTTAAATAACTCAAACCCTGTGCGTCGTAGGTTGAAAACTGTGTTATGGTTAAGAAGAATTACACCGTTGTTTAATACTCCTTACCCAATCATCAACTGATATAGGTAAATGTTATGGACATAATTTCAAAAAGTTATATCTCACTTTATGAAATAAAGGTACAGATATATCAGTTTGAAATTGGTGCATAACTATGGATATTCAAAACCAAATATTTGCCGTCAGGCAAAAACCCCAGGCGATTTCCTCAAATATCACCAATTACAACGAATTCCGATATAATGAGGATATATCACCTAATTCCCAATAACTTACTCCCACTCATCATCTGTAAAACCATACAGATGTAAGAATCAAACCTGGTAAATACATACTCTGGACTAAGGATCTAATTGGGAAATAAGTTTTTAATTAACAATGCACAGTGAAAACAAAATATGAAAATGTTTCGAAGGGGTAGCCGGGTATTCCTAGTAATGCCTCTTCCATTATCCCAATTCATGACTGTGACCGTATATTTCCTTGCCGTCTCTCCAAATTCCTTTATTTGTCTTTACTCATTACCTTCTGTACACCACCTTTAGGCTAAATTGTTTTCTTCATTCCCTATCGTTCGGCACCAGCCTATGGTTTGGAAGAAGACTGTCCAATAAGTGTAATAGGTGTACTCTCCTAATCCTAGGAGTATTGGCAACCTGAGAGAAGGTAAAGATAAAAGACAGCATGAATAATCCTATTCAATTTCTCCTGAACCGGAGAAATGCAAAGGTGAAGTAGGAGTGGCGATGAAATACGCGGTTTGGTCGTGAATGATAGCAGTGGCAATTTACGTTGCCCTCTTTCTAATCCCTTTATTTTTCTTTACTTATTACCTTCTGTACACTACACTTAGGCTAATTGGTTTTCTTCCTTCCCCACCTTTCGGCACATGCCTATGGTTTGGAAGAAGACTATCCAATAAGCATAATAGGTGTACCCTATCATAATCCTAGGATTCCTCACAACCTGAAAGAAGGTAAAAGGAAAAGACAACTGAATAGTCCTATTCAATTTCTCCAGAACCGGAAACCATCCTCGAATCTGAAACAAGTTTCTTCGAGTTCGTATGTAACTATACGATGGTCATATCCAATAAAAGGGATTTTCATAGTAATACGGAATGTTCCTGAGAAATTCAAAGGGTAAAAGAAGGAGTGGCAATGATTCATGCAACTCTGACAATTCAAAGGCCAGTGTTTTAAGAAGGTTCAGTTAACTTGGTTTATGAGTTCTAGTCTAGATTCAGGACATGGTCGCTGCTAAATAGAGAGAGAAAAGAAACACTCAGCGTGCACTCTAACCTAGATCAGAATAGTTAATCACTTTATCTAATCAGAATGTCTCCCACCATATCCTCAAATTCTCCTCCAAACCTGAAATAATAATTAGTCGGGATCATCTAAAATCACCCGAGGAGTAAACCAACTCATCAGTAGGTATTGGGATCCAACTATTATCGCATGATAACCTGATGGAATCCACTCACGTTATCACACTCCAGAAGGTATGCGCATGCCTGGCAAGTTTCCTGTATGTTTGAAACTCCCAATGTGATTTATATCCCATGCTCTTATGACCTTGACGAAGGCCAACATATCATAAATCACATGTCAAGTTCTACCCGTCATTGTCCAGGTTAATTTGAACCCACCCGTACATACCCTTGACGAAGGCCAAAATAGTAGTACGACTGTTCCAAACCAATGCATCTATCTATGCAACAGAAAAGTAACAAATAGCTACCATACACTATGCCATGACGAAGGCCAACAAATATATCATGAATACTAAGTGCTACCCGTATGAAATGACGGAGGGTTACGAATGGTTTTTGGCGAAAAACCTTTAACGTAAAGAACTTGATATCGTTGAAGGAACTGGATAGCTTTTTACAAATATATAGTGGCTAAAACCTTTGCTAAAGAGGTCATTCCCGGTGAAGGGATCTCGGCACTTTCCTCGTGGAACGAGGTGCAGGATATTCCCACTGAATACCACGATGCAAAGCAAAAAGTAATCGACTATAGTGAAGTTATTACCCTGACGCAAACCTCTTCCTAAGGGGTCACTCCCGATGAAGGGATCTCGGCCCTTGCCTCGTCGAATGAGGTGCTGGATATTCATAACCGAATACCACTGTGCAAAACAAAAGAAAACGTTCTTGTAATAACAGCTTTTTGAAAATTGTTCCAACAACATCGAATATGTCTGTTTTCCTTGCATTGATATGAATCAACGCAGTCTCATCAATTAATCACACCACAAAAGAATGAAAATATGATGTACGTATATGCCATCCGCATTTGCCACTAAGTCCCGTCATCACCCGTTAGGTTACTTAACTAACGACAGAGCGGGGACTGAACTAGCGCGGGTGAAAACATATACAACATCTACTAGTATATATAGCAATATATAATAATCACTCCAGACGTGATAAATGCAACATCACAGATAAGAAATAAGCATCACAGAACAATACAGATAATCTGGGAGCCCCGGATTTCCTTTGAGCCGCAAGTGAAACCCGATGTTCCCCGAGTCATGTGGATAGCCTGTGCAATGAAAACCTAGACCCCTACGAGTGCGGCAAGTTACCCACCAAAACCAGAAGTGAAGCATCCCCCTTCATCAAAGTGAATGGGCCACCCGGCACTTTACGGAATCCGGTAACTTGAGCACCCCTCCATAGGTCAACCTGTACCCCCTACGAGTGCGGTGAATAGCCTACCAATTCTAGAGTGAGGCCCCCTCTGTCTCAACTCCATGAGATGCAGACCCGTTGCCCTCCAGAACCCGGCTATCCGTGCACTCCACCGCGGGGTAATCCTAGTACAGAAAAGAAAATATGTACAATGGTGATATCGAACTCAACCCGGTCGTGCCCCAAAAAAATAATATACAAACAGGCAATGACGGCAGTCCACATG
Organism: Agapanthus africanus; assembly: GCA_030015575.1. Taxonomy (NCBI): domain Eukaryota; kingdom Viridiplantae; phylum Streptophyta; class Magnoliopsida; order Asparagales; family Amaryllidaceae; genus Agapanthus; species Agapanthus africanus. The sequence goes on from CM057338.1 coordinate 17,455,289, forward strand.
TCGGACGTTTTCCCCGCGATATCAAATATACAAATAAAACTAAACTATACTAATATTGCACCCTGGCTATCCACCACGATGAATCCATAACAACACAGTACAACACAGAACATCAACGTGAATATCACGTTCGCAAACCCGTCTAAAAGAACTATAGCAGTTACACAAGTTGTACCACTCTAATGATATTCACGGTCGCATATAGTAATGTAAGTACTGTAAAACTTTAACAATGTTAGAAATATCGACTTCGAAATAACCCCGAATATCCCCAAACAACTAGATAAATCCATATCAAAACTGGGTTAAACCAGCAATACCACTAAACCAATATTCCAGAGACTAGACTACACCCAAAATTTCAAACCTAGATGCGATGAAATGGCCGGCCGGCTCAAAAATTATGGCAAAGTGCTCGGCCAAAAACATATGGAAATGGTTCGTATTTGGGGTGCATTCTAGTGGTCACATAAGTAGTCTTCTGCGGTTGCTAAAAAATTTTTTGAAGACCAAATAAAATTCGACAGAAACTGGAATGTGCAGGGTATTGATTTGGGGTTGTTTCAGTTTCGATACTTTAACATCGTCTAAACCAACTAGTATGCAGTTAATGGGTTGGCTTTGATACCATGTAAGGTTAAGCCAGCGCCCCGGCCATCAATCCGTGGCCAAACGCGGAACAAAAACTTTTAAAAACCGGTGCTAACGGAACCCTAATCGACGGATCGTACCATTAACCCTATACTAGTTATATATAAAGGAATTTAAGAGATTATACTGATTGATCCGTGTCCTTCGGTCTTCAATCTTTGTCCTTACCTCGTTGCAGCTGCCTTGACCAAGTTCGCTCTCCGGTCTCCCTCGTTGAAGAGGATCCACGTCGAGAATTAGTAATACGGGCTCCCGCTTCAAAACCGAAACAACTCGGACATCCAGTTTGCTAGCCTAGATGCACAAGATGAAGTAGAGATTATGTGTGAATACTTTGTCTCAAAACACCCAATTATTCTCAACACATGAGAGGGTATGGGTGGAGGTGAAAATGTAACACCCTGGTTCATTTATACCAATTCCAGTTCTCGTATTTCCTTAATTGTGGTATTTTCCTGATTTATCGTGTTTTGGGTGCGAATAGTATTTTATATTTTGCATTGCATTCGACCCGACCCGCTTGCTTGAACATGTTTGATTCATATTTATAGATTACCCTGACTTGTTACATAGACACGTGCATCTCATGTATACTGCATACTGGCATTTTACCATATAACATTTTAGCTCATGTAAAATAATTTAAAATTGCATTTCATAGCCTGCATGATACCCATAACCCCGTGGTAGCATCCGCGCATGTTGTTCTCGTCCTGTTTAGTGAAACGGATGTGTTTGGATGGCTACGCGCATATACTTGCATCCGTTCTTAGGGTATGCATTTTCGTTACCTGAGCATTCATTTTGAATTTTGAAAGTCGCACATATTTTTCGTATTTTAAATCTGAAGTTTTAGACCCAACCCGGGCGCGTTTTGAAATATTTTGGTATCCCGCCAAAATTCAATTTGTTTAATTTTAAAATTTAGTTTAAATATTTTCATACGATTTCTTTAATAAACTGAAACCTCTTATCTAAAATTTTAAATCTAAAAATCTTTTAAAATTTTAAATCTAATTTCCTAACAAACTAACAACTCCTTTCTCTCTCTCTCCTCTGCATATATATATTTATATATTTTTTATTTATTTAATTTTTCTTTCCTTATTTAATACATAGCCTCTTCTTCTTCTTCTTTCTTCTTTCTTTTTCTTGATCTTGTTTCTTGATTCCGGTGATCACCGCCGGAGCCGTGCTCGTCGCTGATGATTCGAGTGATCCACTGAACGTACCTAACTTACGTGATCACCCTCGTGCATTGTTTGGAACCGTTCCGTGTACCGTACGCGCGTCGCGACATTTCGCCGACGAAGGACGTTCCGTACACATCCGTTCTTGTTCCGTCTAGGCAAGTTAATCTTGCTACATGCTATATAATTCATTTTATACCTATTTAAATAAATACCATACCTATAGTTTAAATCTAGTACCCCATGTTTAATTTTATAACGTTTCGATATTCCGTTTGCATCCGTTTATATCATTTAAAATGTAGATCATGAAAACTTATCTTGTGACATACTAGTTTACATTATACTGCATCCATATCATTTAAAATATATATCGTCGTAATATTTTTTATTATTATCTTTAATTAGTTTATAATCTTCATTTTATAATATTATACATTTGAAAATATTATAGTTTACGCATGAAACGTCATCGCAAAGCGGATACGACAAATCTGAAATTTACTGTACACCTTACCTTATAAAATTCATTATAAATCATAGAAAAATCATTAGTATACGTTCTTTAGTTCGTTGCGAAGCTAACTCAGAGTAATATAACTCTTTGAAATATTTACTTACAAAATAAATTGTTTAAATAACGTAAAATGCAAATGAATATGTCTCTAAACTGTTGTCCAGGGAAATTCCAGCAGCAAACTTTCAATTTCGAATGTTCATAGCTTTTTGTAGGGACAACCTGAGATACTTATACTTATAAAAATGAAAACCTTATTGAATTATCTTTATTTTGGTATAAGACACGTCCCTTTTGGAGAACGTTTGTTATTTTTAAGCTATTTTACAAATCAGGGTGACGCTGAATTTCTGAACGGAACTTTCTTGTGCATGATTAATCAATACCACTTTTATAGTTATTAATCGCTTTGAATATGATATCCATATTAATATTATTATATCAATATTTATATCAAATATTGCTTAGTTGTTCATCCCACATTACAATTTTATAGTTTTATAACTTTTCGGATACCCGTTTGCATCCATCGCATTTAAGATACATATAATTGCATCCATAGATCACATTACTACATAGTACTGTGATATTAACACTCCATGTTTAATAAATTACATCCTAATTAATATTGAAACTATAAATGTAACCCTAATCGATAACTGTGCATCTGTATGCCTTAATCTGTACCTGATTGCATATCACATTACAATATTCCATTTTATTGTGCTATTAGTACCCATGCTTGTTTTGTATACTCATGCTTATGCTAGTTGATTATGAGCACCCACATAACATTTTGTGCTTCCTGACATGACCTGTTGCACTTCCTACCTGATAGGACATGGTACCGTACACTCTTGACATGACCTGACACCTAAATACACTACTTGACTTGACCTGATGTACCATGGCTTAACCTGTTACCTGATCTTGTGTCTAATGCCAACAAACCTAACATGTAGTCCTTACGGACCGTTCCTGTTGTCTATCCAGACAAACCTGCCCCTACCTGATCCTGAGTTGGCATTAGTTCTTGATTACTTAAAATACCTGACTAGACACTTATAACTTGGGGGTATGGGGAAATCAATGATGAAATCCTGACTTGTAACTCGACAGTTGCTTGCTTATACTGATCAGCTTTTAGAGGCTAGGCCCGCCTCGTGACGATGCTGCTGACATCGTTGGTCTGTACCCTTTTCCTGTTAGTGCCTAGCGGCACGTCTCGGTTTCAGCCCGAGAGTCTTAGACCGTGGTCCCGGGCATGCACGGGATACTATTGAGTTACATCGATGATTCATCAAATTGATTTCAAAGACTTGAGAGTAGATAACCAACTGACCAGTTTAGTTTACTCACTGCACGCTACCTTTCACTGCCCCGATTTAGATTGCTTTACACCTGCTTTACTATTTATGATTATACTTGCATGTCTTGCTACCCTGTTTACATATTGTTGCTTGATGTTATGACGTGCTGACGTCTGGGTTTTGCATGGCCTAAATCCTTCTACCTTTATTGCAGACTGATCAGAAGTATTGCCGCTGTTAGACCGAGCGGTGAAGTTCCTGTCGGTATGTAGTTTTACTTTCCAGGTGTTTCATTATTGTATCTTTTGCTTCCGCATATCATTATTTCTTGACTCATTCATTCTGGCTCATGGACATGTACTAGATAGTTTAGTTTACTTTCCTGTTCTTGATATCTCTACAGCCGTAATGTGACTGTGGAGGGATTTTTCCTATCCACAGGTAGCATGGTTGGCTATGTCACGTTCCCATCTTAGCGTACTCTGGGAAGCGGGGCGTGACAGAAAAAGTTGCTATTAGAGAAGGAATGTGTGAGCTCAAGTTTTGCTAAAGAGAAAATAGTGAAGAAATTGTCACTGTTCTTTTCTTTGAGTGAGTTGTGAGTGTTGTTGTTGTGATTGTTTTTAGCAAGTGAAGAAAACCTACAGCACAAAATATCTGCCACCATCACAAGAACCATCAATGCACACAAGACCCCATACCATGAGTCACAAGTGAGCACATGCACCATCAATGCACAAAACCAAAACTCACACTCACAAACCAAAACTTAACTTCACACATTTAACACATAATAAACATTAATTAAAATGTTTAATGAAAAAGAAAATGGCAACACTAAAGTAAACTTGTAACGGATTACAAGAATACCCCTCATCTGTACGTACATACCCGCATCCGTATTCCGACTGAATACGAATACAACGAGATGAAAATAATCCAACAATATAATATTAGGATCCGGCTTAAACCAAAGCCTACTAGTATTATCCGTCCGATCATGATCCGTGCACAAATGCACGAATATGATCGAACCCTGCCATAAAACCATACGGCCTCTACAACGTTTCGCCCGAACCAGAGAAACCCTCATTGTGGGACTCTAAAGAATCGTCAATACGCTGACAGTGGGTTTAACCACAAGCACGTCAGTAGCACTAGTTGTACATAACGACTGCCCAGGTATTGAGCGAAAGGGAGGCCGACGAGGGAACTCATCCTGAAACTCTACTGAGCTTGACAGTGACAATATCCGTACAGTCCGTTCTGTTCGTCTATGAGTATCGCACATCGAGTCTAGGGGGTAGATAAAGTCAGACCCCGAATAACGCGGTATTTAGTGTCGGTATGAAACCTATCACCACCTGAGAAACTACTGATCCGAATAAGTAATTCTCGACTACCTTGGCTAAGGATTTCTGGTGATGGCCACCCGTGCACACCGCGACATCAACCCCCAATACCGAGAGAGACGAATCCCATGACGATCCGCTCACTACGTCCATGTGGCTCGGGACTGTACCCAACTAAATCCTGTTTGCACGACTCCTTTGAGCCGTGGTAAGGTGGTAATCAAAGCACAATGGGGACTCACACGAGAAGAATGAAGATCTCAGGTCGATAGATTAACCTACACACATACCACCAGGGAATTGCTATCTGACAATTGGTATAATACCAACTAGCATGTTCCCGACGAGTCCGTCCAGTGTACTCATAACCTAATGAGCACCTGTATACATCTTAGGTGACCCAACTGACACCAATGGCTTATGAGACCGGCCATCGCCCCTCGTCCGGGTCTCGATACATATACACTAGTCTACTCATGGAGTATCGATGCCCAGTCTCGAAACTCCCACGACTAGGGACACTTTAAGGATGTGCTTATAGACCACCCAATTCTCACGTATATGATCGCCATCAAACTGCTGGTAGTCAAGAAAGAGTCCAATAAGCTCTATCAATATGTAATAGTGATCTGTAATGTCACCTGAAGCATGTACACGATGATAAAGACAAATCAGATAGCATACTATGATCTCGATTAAGACTGTTCTACCGGTATAGGTCCACCCTCAATCATTCCAATCACGTGCCTGCGATCCAATAATTGACTTGAGGGCACTATAGCCAACAGTTCACATTCAATGGAAGGGACATGATGGGTCAGGAAATCCAACTCATCCAACATAGCGAGTTCATCTTCAAAGGTATTCTCATCACCGATCTCACAACAGCTTTAGTCACTCCAAACGAATAGTTATTTAAAAATTCATCAATTATATTATTCCTCAATCAATGGATCACTAGGTTCACTTGATGGAATTGGAAGGTTTGAAATGTCAAGTGTAGTAGAATAAGGATCGGTTTGATTTGGAATGGTGTAAGGCTTTATTTCACACTCATGATTGGAAAAGTCAAACATATTATTCTCGGGTTCCTCATCAATTAGTTTATTAAGCGGTTGATCATCTAATAAATTCAGTTGGATTTCAGGATGGAAGATATTGAGGTCAAAAGAATTGGTTCTAATTTGACTTTTAGGGATCCCGGGTTCTTTCTTACTACTTAATTCCAACTCTACTTTAAAACTAGACATGGTTTTTGAAGAAGTTTTAATAAAGGATTCTCTTTGAACTATGGAACTTCCTAATTGATATTCAAAAACACTGTCTAGACAAAGTGCAAAAGATGAGTATGGGTGGAATGTGTTTAATTATTGGCTACGGGCGAATTCAATGTGTTCCGCAATAGAAATGTGTTTACGAATTGTCACATTAGCCTCAAGAGAAGTATCAACATGAGAGGGTGTCAAAGTTTGGTACTGTTGATAAGAGTTAGAAGGGTGAATCCAATTTTCATAGATAGGATTAGGATCACCATTGTGATATGAGGAAAATTGAGATTGGTGGAATTGTTGGCGACTGACTTTTGCAATTTGCTCAGCAATGGTCATGGGTGTAAAAGTTGTCATATTCGCCTCAAAAGGAGTATCAACATTTTTATATGGAAATAATTGTAATTGTTATCCTAAGGGTTTTGGAGAAGTGAAAGGTATGAAACTTTGGCTATGGGCCTTCGCAATATATTCAGCAATGGACATGGGTTTATAAGTTTCCTTACTAGCCTTAAAAAGATTATCAACATAAGAAGATGTTGAATTTTGATACGGTTGATAGGAATTTGAGTAAGATATCCAACTGTTATTTTGAAAGCCCTCTATCCTATCCGTTAAAGAAATAGTGGGATCGGAAGTTCTACCAAAACAATAACGATATAAAAAAAATATCTGGTTGTGTGTAGCAAAACTCGCTAAGAGTTGGTCGGTTTGGGTTACCCATCATAAGAGAGTGAAAAGAAAAACGGGTGAAATGGTAATTTTGTTTAAAGCCTTTCCTTTTTCTTTTTGAATTTTTGAAATTTTTTTGCTTAGAAAGAGGGACTCGACTCAACCAATCACAAACGTGCACAAACAATCCCTAGCGCTAGGGTCACCTAGGTCAAATCAGTAGACCACTCCTAAACTTCCAAAGGACAAGACGTAGGATAAATTCTCTATCACCTCCTTATCAATTTTGCAGCCAGGTAAGTGGGAGGTATCCGCTATACGATTCACCAAAATAGCAGGCCTAATTAAGTAAACCATTTTTTTTAGTCACACTTGCCTTAGACACTACAAGAAAAATGCGAATAAGCAATAAATTACTCACGACCCTCCCTTGTCTTAATTGAACGCGATTGTCCTTAAAGGCTTGGTCTAGTTATTTTTTAATTAATTTAGGGTGATGCGTATGCTTGTTTGTGATTTGTGGGGTCTAGGAAGGGTGATGAAATTCCTACCTAATCTGAATTTGGGTTTCTTGCCCCTTAATCTCCGTTGTAAATATGCAAAACAAATCAAAATCTAAAACACGCAAAAAGATATTTTTAGCGGAGCTGCTTGCAAAAAATCCTGCAGGTAGAAATAGTATTTTGGAGTTTTAGAGGAGAGAGGAAGAAAAGGAAATGATACCAAAAAGATTTGGGGGCCTAACTCCCCAATTCAACCGTGGTTCAGCTTCCAAATGATCCATTGGGCCACGGTTCCACCGTCGTTTGGTGCGATCTGCTCTCCAAAATTTGGCACCGAACTCCAATGCTCCTACTTGAAAATATCTGAATCTCTGTTGGTTAGCTCCAAGTGCTCTAGATTTCTCGCAAAACTCGTACAAAAATCGTTAAAAATACAAAATGTGTTTTTTTATTTTTTCTGTTTTTTTAGAAATCAACCCGAATAACAAGAAAAATAATACTACCGTTTCCCTGGCAACGACGCCATTTGATTGTTTCGAAAAACTGTGTCTTTGTATGTTCTAATTACTGCAATCAATAACGGTGTCGCAATAGCTAGCCGCTAGTGAGTATGGGTCGTCCATAGGGAAACATCGAACTACTTTTCTTGTTTTAGACAAGTTAATAGAAGAAAAGTGGGATTTTATCGTTTTATACTAAGAAAGTTTGAAAAGTTTATAGGAGAAGGGCTTTTAGGGTTTATAGGATTTAGTAGTTAATGGATAGAGTTTTAAAAATAATTCTTTTTATCTTTTAATTATTTAATACTAGAGAAATAGTGATGAATGTGGATTAGAGCTCTTGGAGAGAATTGGGGTTTCCCTCTACTGACCCTTGTTCTTCCATTGATCCCTATTTATCTCAAGCCCTTAACAAATCAAGTATTAACGAATCTCAAATCGTGGTCGTGACTATCATGAATTGATAGCACGCCCGATAAGAAGGTTAATACTTATTTTGCTAAAATTTATAAAAATTAAAACTTAAAAAGAAATTAAAAGATTTTTTTCATCCATTATACTACCCTATCCTACAAACCCTAACAAGCGAGAATTTATTCGCTTATGGAGATCAACGAAGTAAAAGAAAAGTGGAAGAATGTGGAACCTATAAGTTAAACAAAAATTAAAATTGCGGAAAGTAAATGCGAAAAAATTAAAAAAAAGAACTACCTTTTATTGAATAAACTATTGCAGTACAGAAGTTGCTCGCTAAAAAAGTAAATTACAAAACCCTAGTTTTCTCTAGATTGCTTGATCGGTATATCAGTCGATTGATTGTTCGATGGATAGATAGATAGATGGCTCTCGGTCCCTTTTTAGGCTCTGGAATTTAAAACCCTGGACGTCATATTGAAGTGTGTGCAAAGACGATCAAGCCCCTGATTTTTCACATCCTACGGCTACAGATTGACCGTGCTTCTGCCGCCTAATACCCCTATCGGCCGCGGACCCGCCGCCCTCTGGTGGGTTTAAGTTTCCAGATTCTTCATGCTTTCTTCTCTCGATATTTGGAGATTCTTCTGATAAAAATATTCTGAAAATATATCTCTTAGTCTCTGCCGTTGCGAGATTTTTTAATTTTCTCCTAACAGTCGGCATATTTGGTTTGGTAAATTGATTTGCTGTGGATCTCCTAGTTATATTTCAGACCTGAACTGATCTATTATAATACCTGCATAATATCTTAAATCAATTTGTTACTAGTATTTGTTTTATTTGAGATAATATTCTAACCAATTAATCGATATGATATCTTAATAATATTGGTTAAGATTATTTAGCATGATATGCATATTTTAATAATTAATAATCTCATGGATATTTTATTTAAATATGATTTGCATGTATTCCCTAATTATATTAATTATAAATTAAGAAATATATGACAATAATCTTTTTACAAATAAACACATATATGTTCTTAATTTACAAATAACACTTTTTAGTAATTAATAATAATACGAAAAATGACCGTACAAATATGCCATAAATATGACTTATCAACTACCATCTATATTCATGTGAACCATCCCGTTTCTCGGTAAATATTGATGTGGATGAGCAAGCTGATCCTCTGATGCGATGAACACACATGAATCAGATCAATGGTTGGAAGCTATGGAAAAAGAGTTTGACTCAATATAGAGGAACAAAGTATGGGAGTCATGTGACTTACCAGATGATAGGAAGTCCATAGGATGTAAATGGGTGTTGAAAAAGAAATATCGAGCTGATGGGTCTGTTGATACATTTTAGTCCCGGTTAGTTGCAAATGGCTTTACTCAAAAGGCAGGTATAGAATATTCGGAGACTTACTCTCCGGTGACCAAGTTTGCATCTATTAGAATAATCTTAGCGATTATTACATGTCTTTACTTGGAACTTTTCCAAATGGATGTCAAAACTATATTCCTCAATGGAGAGTTGAAGAAAGTAATATATATAAGACAACCTGAGGAATTTCAGGTCGAAAGACAGGAAATAAGATACATAAATTGAAAAGGTCTCTATATGGTTTAAAAGAGTCATCTATACAATAGTATATCAAACTTCACAATACCGTTATCCAACTTGGTTTCGTTGCAAACAAATTGGATAACCGTGTGTATGTCTTGAAGAGTGGGAGCAGTTTTTCAATATTATCTTTGTACGTAGATGATATTTTGCTCGTTGGAGATGACATAGAAGTGTTGAATAAGATCAAATCAGCACTTAGTAATGAATTTGAGATGAAGGACATGGGAGATGTGTACCATGTTCTTGGTATACAGATCCTTAGAGATAGAAAATCTAGAACGTTAAGTTTGAACCAAGAAAGGTATTTGCACACAATACTTAAAAGATTTAGGATGCAGAATTGCAATCCGGCACCTACACCATTGGTTATGGGAAAGCGGTTGTGTAAAGAACAATGTCCTGGAGAAGAACATAAACCGCTTAATGCCCCATATGCTCAAGCTGTTGGAAGCTCGATGTATGCAATGCTGTATTCTAGATCAGACTTGGCGTATCCATTTAGTCTAGTTAGTAGATATCAAGGTAATTCTGATCCAGCACAATGGAAAGTTGTTAAGAGGATTTTGAAGTATCTAAACGGTACTGTGCATCATAAGTTAGTTTATCAAGCAAACTCGCTTGAGGTTCTTGGTTACTCCGATGCTGACTTCGGAGGGGACAAAGATGACGAGAAGTTCACTTCGGGACATTTGTTCATCTTTGGAGGTGCAGCTGTTTCTTGGGGTAGTAAGAAACAAGGATGTGTAGAAAGATACACACAAGAAGCTGGGTATATAACATGTAGTATTGCTACTATTCATGCAGTCTGGATTAGACGGTTCTTAGAGGACTTTGATCTCAATTTGGTGGATAGACCAATTGAGATTTGCTGAGATAACCAAGCAGCTGTCAGCTTGATTCACAGTGGTGCAAATAGTTCGAAAGGAAGACATATTGAAGTTCAATAAAACTATATTCGTGATATAGTGAAGAAGAAAGAATTCAAGATGATTTATATTCATACTAGTGACATGATAGCCGGTCTCTTGATGAAGGGCTTCCGGCAGAAATATTCATCAAATATGTTGGTTTGATGGGACTTAGAAATGTCTAAGTCGAAGATTTTTCATGAATAATGAAAATGAGACAAATCATGAATAATGATGATTTCGGTTTTCACGAAAAGTGAAAAGTGTATATATCTCATGGATAGTGGGAGTATATGTAATTAAATCTTGAATTACATCTCACGTGTGGTGGAAGTATGCTCGAAAAGTATTTAGCCATTTTGGCCAAATGGGAGATGTAAGTGTTGTGGCTTTATGGCCAAGCATCCGACCCGGCCCAATTACTGGGTGAAAGAGAAACCTCGTTCTGTTTCTCGTAACCGTGTCAAATACGAGTGTGAAGGATCATGGGTTTTGATCTCGCGGAGAAGAATCTCGGATGCAGTTTGGGAGCGTAGGGCATTGGAGGTGGTTGGAGGTGGCCTATAAATTAAGAGAAGTTCATCTCCTCTGGTTATCACAAGCAATCGCATCCTCTTCACAAGATCCTCCAAAAATTAAATTCGCAAACTCTCGTTTTCTCTACATCCATTGCCCACTCTCCGACCAGACCTCCTAGTTTCGAGCCTAGTGTGAGCGGGATTCCTTAATCCTCAAGTTCTTCATGTGCTCGTGAGTCCTGCCCTTCGGACAACGTTGGAAAAAGAGTTGGGCCAAGGATGATTGTACATGGGCTTGATCTTTTAGTAATTATAATTGTTTGTATTGCCCCCCAAGCAGCACGGCACCATGTAGGTAGATATCGACACCAACATCCCCATGCATGTCCTGTGTTGAACTGTGAATGTTTTACATAGCCAGTGCCACTGTCTTTTCTTCCCTCATCTACACACATTCCATGTAAAGCAATGACCCGCATAATAAAACAAAAGTTCCCCGCCCCCCTATATTCGACCCCCTAAATCTTTCTTATTTCTAAATAAGACCTCTAAATCTTGATATTTCTAAACAATACCCCAAATCTTATATATTATCTAAAAAAGGTCCTCTTCAAGTTAAAAGTTGGTTAACAAACTTAACTAGCATGCTATATACCTAATATATCCTCCAACTTTCCCTACCCATTAAAATCCACCATGGCGGCTCAAAATAGCTCAAGATAAGTAACAATCACAAGACACTTGATTTTAAGTTGGTTATGTTTTAATAAGTCTTTGAAAAAGAGTGTTGGAAGTTGAAATGAACAGAAAAATAGTGTTGATGGTTGATGGAGGAAGAACCAAAGAAGACGACGGCAAATTAGTCCTTTTAAGGTATTTTGGATAAAAAAAACTAACCATGGGGTCTATTTCAGATAACTTGCGGGATTTGGGTTATATTTAAAAATATCAAGATTTGGGTGTTGTATTTAGAAATAAGAAAGATTCGTGGGTTGTGTAATGAATAAACCCCAAAACAAAAACATGTTACTATGCTTTACTCAACCTTCCTCAGCAGTCCACAGGTTCATATGTTTGTGTTGGTTATTATGGATGGTAGCCATTTATTTGACCTATAAAACCTTATATGAAAACTTATGCACTTACTACTAACGTTTTTTCCTTTTCCCTATGCAGTTGTTTCTTAAGTTATTTCAAATTTTCTCTGCCTCCTTTTCATGGCCTGTTGCTGCTTGCTTCTTCTCCACTTTTAAAGGATGAAGTTTGTTCCACATAAGCTTCTCAGTTCTCCTCCATAATTTGTGTGGAAAGTACATCCGTTTTAGTTTCTAGTCCTCATTGACTTTTGGCTGCGGCTTCCCACCTATTAAATATCTGACTGTTTTGCGTAGAAAGTACATCTCTTTTATCTTTAGTTAGTATTCACAAAATGTGAAATGTAAATTACCATGCATTTGATTTGCTGCATCTTTAAGAACGTGCATGTCTCTTGGACTATGAACTTGTTTGGCTGTTCTGAAGTACCGGAAGAACCGGCAGTAATACTGAAACAGCATCCAAAAAAGTTGCTATGCAAGTAGACCTAAATCGTACTTCAAGCGTTTGTTTATAATGCAAAACTAGAAGTAGCCTCAACACTGATGTAAATGCTCACAAAAAAGCATTCTTTCTTTGATTTACACAATTACCAATCAAAGATTATAGCATAGATAGTAATATGTGATGGTTTGCCTTTTAGCGTTCTCTCTCTCTCTCTCTCTCTCTCTCTCTCTCTCTCAATCTCTGAGACAGACAGAGAGAGGTAGCGAAGGAGAGAGGTAGCGAAGGGGAGGAGGGGGGTACTGACGGATTTGTAGAGAGGAGGCGAAGGGGTTGGGCGACTGAATATGACTGCTGATGTAGCAATCTGTCAATCTCCAGCAGGTAGATTACTTCCGGTACTCGGCTAATTTGGTTTCACAAACGCCTCTTTAACAAAAAATATGATCTGGTTCCATAAACTAACAATGTAAAAAACTATGTCTCACTGACCCCTTGCGCATGACGATGACCACTTGAATGCACGGTTACTGGAGATACATATAAGATAAATATAGTAAGGGGAAAAAAGCCGGAACTTCATTACTGTACACAATAAAGAAAGAAGTTTTTCCCGTTGCAATTTCATTACTGTACAAAAATAAATTTGCTTGGGATAAGTAGTGCTTAGTAAGTTTGTATTGAGTAACAATGCTTTTGTTAAATAAATTCTTCTTTAATTAGTTCTCTTCATTCACATGGACCAACAAATTAATGGATATCAAGACACTTGTGGGGAGTTACATCTGCTCCGAAAAGGCCAGCTGGTGAATTCAGATGGCAGCCAGGTTCTCTCACCCAGGTCAGGTCTATTGATTTGTAATACAAATACATTTGTGTTACATGTACATCTTTTATGTCCTTTCATTCACCGCTCTATAAACTCTTGCTAGATGTTCTTCCTCGGGTGGTACATGATACCTTTACTCTTCGGCCTTTCTGTCTAACCGTATCATTCCCGAACAATTGAAGAGCGGAAACCCTCCTTTAGTGGAGACATGTACTTTAAATTTGCATGAAACAATAATCAATTCTTGTCTGTGCGTAGCTATGTGTTTACTTTCCGGCCCTTAATTACTTCAAAATTTAATAACTCGCATGAAAATTGTATCACTAGAGGATGCAAATTGGTTTGTTTGTTTGTTTGTTTTCTTAAGGAGATCTTACTGTATATCGGGCCCTATCAAGACAGATATCATTATAAAAAAGAAATCCTTAACATTTTACTTAAAATATTTTTAGTATAATTTAACACTTTTACAATCTATGGTTTCGATCAAGTCATGTTATAATCAACCAATTAAATCAACTAAGCTTATCTTACGATTATAATATATATAATACTCAGGGTGTTTGGGATAGTTTCTTGTATGAATCCAACAGAGTTTCAGGAGTCCCGTATTAACCTCTCTTTTTTATTTTACTCGAATATCAGTCGGGTCGACTCATCCATAGTCTAAAGCCCCGATACTAACACATGAAATGGGCATGTGTTTTCTTACTCCTGAAGTCCCTCTCTTGAGCTCGTGAATACTTCTACGACTACGTTAATATTCACACTTGGAACTTAACGTTAAAATAGTGACCATATAAAGACCTATAGTACATATTGTACATATTCACCCATGAACATATACTTTTACTCGTCATCTATATATTCTATATTTGTCATTTTCTTTGCTCTTACTTTATTCTTGGGACTTACCGAGCGCTAGTTCGCTGACGGGCATTCCACCCACTTTTCTTCTCTTGGAATGTTTGTCAGATACGGTCGAGACGGAGGAGGTGGAGGCCACAGAGAAGGATTACAACCGGATCGCTACTCAGGACTAGCTCAGCTTCACTTTCCTTCGGTTTATGCATACCACATGTTTAGGCATTTTCTTTTATTGTATTTACTTTCCAGCTGAAACCCATATACTTGTAAATATTGGAAGTTGAATGTAAATAAAGATATTTGTTGAAAAAAATTTACAGTCTCCATCTATTCTTGTATTGTGTATTATCGTTTCAGGGTATATTTATTTAAGGAATGACCTTCTCTGGATAAATATGCCGCGGGCTTTCTACGTCATCGTTTTCGTCTACTGGGAAGCGGGGCATGACAGGTTTTGTTGGTGGCCCATGCAGGCCAGTTCCGCATAAAGTCGTAAACAATATACCATAAGAATTAATGAATTCAACAAACATTTACATTCCTTGCATTTCAAATTCCTTAAATCTATCATAACCTATCTTTTATATTAAGGTGATGAACCCTCAGAACAATACCAGCACCAACGTCAACAGCAATACTCCACCGCCTACACTACCACCACCACCTACCATTGCAGCTCCTATCAATGAGCAAACGGTACTTCTCGAGGCTATCAAGAACCTATAGGTGGGTCAGCAGCAGCAGACTGCTATCCTTATGCATCGCCCCGAAACCGAGGCACTCGGAGTTAAGTAGTTTCGGGCACTAAACCCAAAGAACTTTTTGGATAAGAAGAGCCCGCTTGAAGTAGAAGAATGAGCTCAAGCGATCTAGGATGACCTGGCGGCGGCTCAAGTGCCAGATATTGCTTGGGTGAGAGTTGCTAAATTGCAACTGACCGATAATGCCATAGTTTAGTAGAAGGTTGAGGAGAGCCGTCTCGCATAACCAATAGAATGGAGAACATTCCGAGATCTCTTCGATGCCAAGTACTTCTGAGAGACTGCCCGTTTTGACATGGAGCAACAATTCATCCATTTACAACAAGACTTGATGTGGGTCAAGTCAGTGGATGAATATGATGCTGAGTTTACCATGCTCAGTAGGTTTTTCACACCTTATTCTCACTGCTGAGATCCGGGCACGGCAATTTCAGCAAGGGTTGGACCCTGAAATCCATGCTGCACTCGCTACAGGGGATTTCCCAACCCATGAGCTTGCTCTGAAGGCTGCCCGACGCTATGAGGCAGTTGTGAAGAAGAAGAGAAGGCCACAGACTACCGGTATGAAACGCCCTGTGAACCAGATCACAGGAGAGGTGATTGTTCGTGCGAAAATTGTTTTGTAAATAACCGCAATCAAAACGGTGTTGCAAATAGCTAGCCGCGATGAGTACGGGTCATCCGCACGGAAACATGAACTGCTTTTCTTGTTTTAGATGAGTTGACAAATGAGATGATGGATTGTTGTCGTTTTGTTTTAAAATGGATAGTAAATTTATAATAGAGAGGCTTTTAGGGTTTATAGGATTCAGTAGTTAATGGATGAAAATTTAGAAATGATTTTTTTTATCTTTTAATTGTTTAAAACTGGATAGATAGTGATGAATATGGATTAGGATTCTTGGAGGGAATTAGGGTTTCCCACTCTATCCCTTGTCCTTCCATTAATATCTATTTATCTTGAGCCCTTAACAAAATAAGTATTAACGAATCTCGAATCATGATCGTGACTATCATGAATTGATAGCGCGCCCCATAAGAGAGTTAACATTTATTTTGCTAAGGTTTATATACATTAGATTTTAAAATGAATATAAAAGATGCTTTTCATCCATTATTCTACACTATCCTACAAACCCTAGCAAGCAAAAAATTACTCACTCATGATTATTAGCGTAGTAAAATAGAGATGGAAGATAAATGAACCATATTTGAAGTACAGAAATTAATGCGTAAAAGTAATGCAGAAAAGGTAATGCGTAAAAGTAAACGCATAAAATAAATGCAAAAAGAATTAAAACAAAAACTACTTTTATTAATTAACTACTGCATTACAACTTTTCTCCTTCAAAAGTAGATCTCTCTCTTTATAGGGGTAGATGATGAGATACTTCTTCGTTTATATTGAATACACAGCTCTCGGTCATTTATATAGTCTCTGAAACTAGAAACCCTATATGCCATATGGGAGTAGGTGATATTACGATCATGCCCCCAAAATCCCAGATCCAATGGCCACTAAAGGACCGTGGAACCACCGCCCATACCCCTTTAGACCGCGGTTCCGCCGCCTTATGATGGAATGGTGACTTAAGATTTTTTTCTGGCTTTTTTTCTTGATATTTGGAGATCCTCTTGATATATAGATTCTGAAAATATATCTCTAAGGCTCTACCATTACTAAATTCCTCAATTTGCTTCTAAAATTTGGCAGATTCGGTTTCGATATCCCGATTTGACTTTTATCTCTTACTTAGATTTCAGACCTGAGCTAAAACCTGCACAATATCTCAAATCAAATTATTAGTATCATTTTCTATTTTTGAGATATTATTCCAAACATTTATATGATATGATATCTTAAGAATATTGATTAGGAATATTTGGCATGATTTGCATATTTTAATTACTAATATTTCATTTAAATATAATATGCATATATTTTCCCTAATTATATTAATTATAAATGAAGAAATATATGATAATAATATTTTTACAAATAAACCCATATATGTTCTTTATTTACAATTAACACCTTTTAGCAGTTAATAATAGTAGGAAAAATATTCATACAAATGTGCAATATTTTTGACTAATCGACTACCTCCAAACTTATCTTTGATCGTCCCGAGCAAACTATTTATTAAAGAGAAAAAGGAAAAAAAAAACTAGCACACTTTCGTAGGCAACACGGTTGTACTTAGCTCGTGCAACAAGTTTTTAAATCTCTAGGTATTCCTAGTAGGAGAAGTGTTGTCTCTTGAGAGTTTTCAGCGGATTACATCCACAAATCCCATAATAAAAAAAAGAAAATGAAAATTACATGTAAAGTTAAGAACATATAAAAGAAAAAATTGAAAAGAAGAGTTTCAAACTACACTAGTTTTTTAGTTACCATGAGACCAATCTTAATAGTCATGAAAAGATGTCAGAAATCACATTATCCCTTAAGAAAAAATATTCCTTAATCTTCATCCCTATCTATCCTCCAAATATCGATCATATACCCCTACGTGTGTGTAAAAGACATCCCTACACTCGGAGAATTTAATTCAAGCTATCATACCCTTTATCCATCTTCCATAGTACTTTTTAGTCGGTGAATGTTTTAGATGAATTTGCTCACACATTTTTCATGCGACCGTTAATACTTCTTGAGGTACTAACCAACCGATTATCAGATGTGTTCACTCATTAAGACGTAATTAGCAATATCCTAGTCTTGTAACACCTAAGGCTTAGCAGTGACTCCCAAACCAGTTGGTCTAAGGCACTAGATGATAAGGCACTCTCGTTATATTTTTTTTACGCTGCCTTAAGTAATTACAAAACCAATGTTCATTTTTCTTCACCATTTATATTTTATGTTTCATTTATATTTTGTTGATTTATATATATTTTTTTTCATACTAAGTCTTTTAGATAAGAGCATTTCAAGGTATCCTCTACTATCCCAAATTTCAAAATGTGTGCAAGTGCGTAAAGTAGGGTATCAACATCAGAAGTTTAGACACGAGAATAGAGACTATTTTTCAGACTTATTTATATCCACAGATTAGTGATTCCTTTCATCTTACTAACTCTTGGGACAACAACTCATGACCACGTATTACGAGCTCTGTTTTAAAATATCTAATTTTCTTAAATCTCTTCCTTTCTTTCATATGTATTTTTCACTTTCTAACTTTTATTTTCAAAAAAAATTATACAATGCAATATTTACATATGATGCGTAGATATATACAAACCATCCATACAAACCATCTCCCCAAACTTGTTTTTGTAGCAGTTTCTTCACTGATATTATCCTGTAAGCTCAAAACCTGAAGATTAGAAGGAACAGTTTAATAAGATGGTATAAAGAAGGGGTTAAGAGTGAATAACCGTGAAAATTTTCC
Organism: Agapanthus africanus; assembly: GCA_030015575.1. Taxonomy (NCBI): domain Eukaryota; kingdom Viridiplantae; phylum Streptophyta; class Magnoliopsida; order Asparagales; family Amaryllidaceae; genus Agapanthus; species Agapanthus africanus. The sequence continues at coordinate 17,474,130 of CM057338.1, forward strand.
CCCATACTTGTTTTTGGCTCATAATCGTGTAAAAATTTCTTTTTTTTTCAAGAGCCATTTTCAAAATATTTTTCTTCTCCCCCCAAACTTGAGTAAAATAGTGTTTTCATTTATAATGACTATGAGTTTACTGTACTGAATTTTCCATTTTAATGTACAAAAATGAGTTTACTGCCTGAGTTTGAGTTATAAGTTAATTTTGTTAAATAACAGCAGGAAACAATTTGTAGCTCACTAGTAAAGCCTTGCACTGCTGTGTTTGATCCCCATCAGACACAATATTTTTCTGATTTTTCTTTTTAACTTTTTGAAAGCCCAAAAGATTGCACGTACAATACACAAGAAAATGAAAAGTTCAGAAAAATCAAACATGTGTAAAATGGTTTAAACACAGACAAATACATGTGGCACAAATCTCAACACCCAATGCCCTAGATCGACCGGCGGAATTGAGCATCAGGCTGGCGCCGACGGTTGGATTAAGCCCAATAAGGCCCGGGCTCTGCACACTTGACCTTCCCCTACCCCTAACTCTCCTGCAATATTTGATTTCCCTGCAATCAAACAGAGACCCTTTATTTCATAATTTATCATATTTTAAATGCATTTTAATTCACTATTTTAATTCCAAAACCCTAATTCTCCACTATAAATACCACCCCACACTTTAGCTCAGTATCATTCTGAAGTTTTTAGCCAAAACTTTCTAAAAATTTCTAAGTACAAGTAGAGTAAAGAGGAGTTTGCGAGCGGTCAAATTCCGGCGAAGAATCTAAGCAACATCCAGAGCTCCCGCGACACCACGACAACACTTTCCTCTTCTTCTACCTCTTCTTAGCATAACCAAATAGTAAGTCCCTCCTAAACCCCCTTTCTCTTCTTTGAAATTCTTTTTAATCAAAATCAGTATAAGTGGGGTAATACCGATATCTATTTTCTAAACCCTAGAAACTCCCATTTTCCTTATATATTGTTCAACCAAATTCTTACAAAATACTTGTAATTATAATACCAATGTTTAGAATAAATTTTAAACCAAGAAGATCATGTAAAATAATATTAATTTAACATTTTCATTTAAATACCATGAACTTTAATATCATCTTTTTTAGTTTTTCTTAAACATACCTTTAGGAAAACTTCATGGGGTAACGACCTACCTCTGATGTACACACTTGGTTCCATAGCACGATACCTCTTTTGTATGAATTTTTGTTTCGAGAAAAATATTACATTAAAATACCACTTACCTAAAAAACGGTTTTCTTTTAAAACAGTATTTCGATTCTTTTGCGATTATACCTCTACAACCCTCTTTAGGATACCCGCTAATGGATGGTGCGGATTATCGCAAATCCTTAGGCTAGTAGTGCGAGATACGGAGCTCCTCACGGAGCATTCGGTTTCGAAAGGTTTTAAATATGGTTTTTAAGAAAAAACGAATTTTCTAGATAAATAAAGAAATTTAATTTTTTTAATAATTATATAAAAATTATAAATCACTATTTTCAAAATATAATAAAACTATTTTTTCAAAATTGAAAAGATTAACAAGTTTCAATTAAATACCATCAAGTTACCAAAAAACAACTCTTTTTAATAAAATAGCATGAACTTCCAAAGTTAATGTTTATCACTAAAATACCTCAAATCCTTAAAACTCATGCCATGAAAACCTTAATAATATAAATAACCCCTCGAGGTTTATTTTTAACTATATTATAATATTTTTTATAAAAACCCCTCGAGTTATATAAAATACTATTTAAAGACTTTAGTAAATATAGGTTTAAGCGGGATCAATTCTCTCCCCAGGGAGCCGGAGAAAGTGAGTGCTTGCCTATTTAAGGTAGACAACTTAACGGAGTTATCAATGGTAATTGCCTTGGAAAAACACAAATCCTGCCGTCCATATGCAGTAGTTACCGATTACTCCCGAACCTAATTCAAGAGCTAAATCAGTTTACAAGTGTCTGACTCGGTCTGAGTCCAATTCAAACCTGACTCCAAAATCAAACTTGAATACTTGAATATGAACATGAATACTCGAATCCAAACATCAATATCAAACATGTATAACTTGACTTGACTTGACCGAACAATGGTTATGACTTGACTTGTCTACTGAATACTTGACTATATTCTGAACATGAATACTTGAACAACTTGTATCCATGATTTCGGCAAGTCTGATAATTATCAGCTATACAATAAATTACGCGGGAATAAAGGGGTAGATTGGTACGGAACGTATATCGTGGCACGAGAGGTCACTTAAAAGACACCTACATGAATTCTTGTGTCGTTGTACCTTGGTTATGATGGGGCCTTATAGTACATGTTACCATAGTCCATGGGGTAAGATGAACTCCTTTCGTATAAATGAATACCTTCTGTATCAAGCTATAAACAACCACGTTATAAAAATCATCACATACCTGCAATCAATCATACACACCTTACCTATTCCGTTCACATTACTTGTTATATTCTCTTTTTCTTTTGGGACTTATCGAGCGCTAGTTCATTGACGACATTCCATCTATTTCTTTCTTTGGAATGTTCGTCACGAGGATAGGACTCTCCGTAGATCGAGCCCAGCTAGGAAGACGTGGATCAGATTGCGGCACAGTTAGACTTCTAGTTCCTTATACTTACTTTCATTTTGTATGCCACTATTTAGGCACTGTTTTATTCATTGTATCTTTCCTTTTCAAAACGGTTGTATGTAAAGATGAATGTAAATAAAATTGTTTTTATTTTATATCACTTGTCATTCTTGTTCATTTTATATATTGCTTAATTATGCTTAACGTATTTATTTCTTAGTAAATACGTTGCGGCCTGCCATGTCACTGTTTCCGTCTAATAGGAAGCGGGGCGTGACATCATTATTAAGCATTAAAATTTAATATAAAAGGGGGGAAATAAATTTTATTGGTCTACATAAACCATTACAAAGACCAAAAGTCAACACCAACCATTCAAATATTTTATCCAGATAACACCATACTTGGTAAAAGATCATGTTACAGATAGACGTGAAGAAGTGGGGAGAAGATAAGAGGTGTAATCGAAAAGATTTACGTCTAGGTTGGTAGAGACAAAAAAGTGATGGTGGGTGAAAACGAGAATGTGTAAAATAAGGAACGGGTGGAATAGTCGCATTCTTTTATGGGATAAGAAGAAGGGGTGGTGGTTCAACTTCTTCGGCCTCAAATAGAGGTGCACGAATTTCCAATGGAAGTTGATTCATCACAACATCCAAGTCTTTAAGGAACGCGAGTTCTTCGGCGAAAATAATTTCGAAACTTTCATCGATGATGATCTCATCGGAAAGAAGAGAATCAGTGGAATAGGCCGATTCACTAGGAAGACTGAAAGTTTCAAGGTCGCTCTTTTTCGCACCAAGGTTCAAAAAACTCGATTCGTCAGAAATTATAGAGGTAGGAGACTCGAAAAGCACATCTACCTTATTCGTATAATAAATATCTGGATTAAACAACGGCACACTAATGGCGTCTAGACCATTATTATGGAGCAAAAACTCCTCCAATTCGCAACTGTTGGAAGTTATCTTGTTAACAGAACATATATTAATTATATGAGCAGAAGGTTCGGAGGGTTGACTTCCTATCCTGAAAATATTAAGCTTAATTATCGTCTTCCCGAAGGATAGGGTCATGGAACCGTTACGACAATTGATAACTGCATTGGAAGTTACTAAAAATGGCGACTAAGAATAACTGGGATTTGGTTTCATAGGTTCATCACAGGCTGTGTATCTAAAACTATAAAGTTCACAGGGAATATAAATTTCCCGACTTTGATTAACACGTCCTCTACCTTACCTCTAAGATGGGTGATAGATGGATCGGCCATCTGGAGAGTGCAGTGCGTAAGTTTTAACTCTCCTATGCCTAATTGCTCATAAACAAAATATGAGAGCAAGTTAACACTAACACCTAGATCGAGTAGAGCGCGATTGATATTTTTACCCCCAATAGTTATAGATATTGTAGGACAACCGGAGTCCTTACGTTTCTTGGGCAAATATTGGGTAAAAGCAGTGCTCACATTGCTCGCTAAGAAAACATTTTTAGGCACTTTAGTTTTCCTCTTCCTAGTGCACAAGTCCTTAAGAATTTTCGTATAGGACGGAACTTGTTGGATAATATCTAAGAGAGAAATATTTATGTTAACTTACTTAAACATTTCTACAATCTTCTCCATCTATGGATTTGGTTTGTTGGGGCTCAATCAGTTTGGAAAAGAAGCTTTATCAATAGGGGTTGGGTCCAACACTTGAGGAGAAGGTTGTAAGGATGGAATGGATCCCAAAATTGGATTTGGGATGGTCTGAGATGGTAGTTAATTCAAGAAAGTGGACTTAGGGTTCGAGCCTAGTAAAGAACGGAGAATATGCTCGGAAGAAGATGTTAGATTAGACGAAGTAGGAGTAGAAGTAGCAGCCGGGGTATCATCTGAATCATCAACTTGTTCACCAACATTGTTGTTCAGCACTCTTGCCGATCTCAACATAGTTACAATACTCACGTTATGATTTTTTTGGTGAAGAACAATATTTGTGCTTGTGAGTGGCCGGGATTTGGCAGAGGTTGAGATGGAAGTTTTCCTTTTTCTCTCTCACTCATTACAGCATTTAACTATGCAATTTGAGCTTCGATCGATCTTATGCTTTCACCATGGGAAGCAGTGTGTTGCATCAGCGTTTGGATAGAAGACGTTAAATTAGCCTTCGTTTGTGTGGATTGTTTAATAAATGTCTCTAAACTTCTTTCGAGTGTAGAGATTTTATCGGTACCAGCTGTCGGAATATTAATCTGTGGTTGGAAAGAATTATTATAAGGGGCAAACTTGTTGGCCGGATTTTGGAAAGATTATGGTTGAAAGGGCTGCTGAATTTGTTGTGGTGGATGTTGTTGCTGTGGGGGAAGCCATTGATAGTTATTTTGGCTTAGGAACTGATATTGATTTTGATATTGGTTTTGGTTCCAAACAAAATTAGATGATTCCTCCATCCCTGATTATATATGGATGAATAAGGATCGTTTGTAGGTCGTTACTGAAAAGCAGTATTGGTTTGTTCATGACCAAGAGACAGGGGATTCAAAAGACATTCTTCCGTTAAATGTGATGAGTCAAGAAAGCAACCACACACGGTTTTGGGGAGCGTAACTTGGTTTAGGAAGGCTGAAAAGAATTTGCTTTCCATAGCTTTCAGTTTCTTTTGCATCGCAGCCATTTCGGATTTCATTGCGATGGAAATGTCGAGCTGATGAATACCAGCCCTAGTTGAAGACGATGTTGGTATAGTCTCTCCCACTATAATGTTTGTCTAGCGAGATCTTTCAGAAATTTCCATGCTTCACCGTCGTCTTTTGACAAGAAATGACATTGATAAATAATTGCTAGCATTTGTTTTGTAACTGGATTAATACCCTCATACATAATTCGGCAAACTTGTCATCTGTCAATTCCATGATGAGGGCATTGGACAAGAAGATCTTTAAACCGTTCAAATCATTTCCAAAATGGTTCGTTGGGAAGTTGGGTAAACTAGTTAATCTCACTCCGAATACGGACAGTCTTGTGATGAGGATAAAATTTCTTAAGAAATACTTTAACGAATTCATCCCATTTAGCGATAGAGTGTGCGGTGGTGCTATAAAACCACTTTTCTGTAAGATCGCACAAGGTAAAAGGGTGAAGACGTAACCGCAGAGCATCCCCTGAAAGTTGGGTGGTGCTCATCATTGCACATACGTTTTCGAATTTGTTATAGAAACATATGCATTTTCATATTCAAGCCCGTGAAATTTAGGCAACAAGTTGATGAAATGGGGTTTAATTTCGAAATTATCCCCATTAGCTGGTGGAAGGGACAGACACATAGGAAGGGGTCCACATACGGGGTAGTATCGGTCTTGAAGAGTGATGCGGGTGGATTCTGAGTTTGCGCACCTACGGTTGATGGCAAGGAGATGTTGTTAAAACCCGATAGAGATCCGTCCATCTCTGAAGATGTGTTAGGTGGAGGAGAAATAGAAGATGAAGAAGTATTGACTTCGGAGTCGCTAGCAAAAACGCGGACTAGACGGGCACTAGAATCCCGTGTCCAGTCGATCATGCACAAGCGGGTTTAGTGCATGTGGTAGCGTGTAATATGTGTGAGAACGATTTTAAGAAGGATTGTTTTGAAAAATGTCGGACGTGAGGCTTGACTCAATAATTCACAAAATGCACAATCAATCCCTAGAGTTAGGATCACCTAGGTCAAGTCACTAGACCGCTCCTAGACTATTTCCTTATCAATCTGGCGGCCAGATAAGTGCCAGGTAAGTGGGAGTTATCTGCTATACGAATCACCGAAATAGTGGGCTTAATTAAGTAACCACTTTCTTTAGTCACACTTGCTTAGACACCACAAGAGAAATGCGGATAAGCAATAGATTACCTACAACCCTCCGTTGTCCTTATTGAGCGGGAATGTCCTTAAGGGCTTGTTCTAGATATTTTTTATTAATATAGAGTGATAATATACTCGTTTGTGATTTGTGGGGTCTAGGAAGGGTGATGAAATCCCCACCTAATCTGAGTATTGGTTTATTGCCCCTTGAAGACCGGTTTAAGTATGCAGAACAAAGTGAAATCAAAACACACAAAAATATTTTTTAGCGGTGCTGTTTGCAAAGAATCTTGCAGGTAAAATCAGTTTATTGGAATTTTAGAGGAGAGAGGAAGGCAATAGGAGAGTACCAGAGGATTTTTGGGGCCCGACTCTTCAAAGGGACCGCGGTTCCGCCGCTGAATGCACCCAAAAACCGTGGTTCCGCCACCGTTTGGAAAGATCTTCTGCTCAAATTTCTTCAGAGCACTCCAATGCTCTTCTGGTCTAAGTTGAAAGTCTCTGAATCTCTGTTGGCCTACTCCAATTATTCCATATTCTTATGCAAAACTCACACGATAATCGTTAAAAACACAAGATGCGATTTTGGTTCACTTTTATTTTATGTTTTAGGTTTTTTATAAGAAATCAACCTGAATAATAGGAAAAATAATTACGACCGTTTCCCCGGCAACGGGGCCATTTGATTGCAGTCGCATTTTACTTTGCCCTCTTTCTAATCCCTTTATTTGTCTTTACTTATTACCTTCTGTACACCACACTTAGGCTAATTGGTTTTCTCCCTTTCCCACCTTTCGGCACCTGCCTATGGTTTGGAAGAAGACTGTCCAATAAGCGCAATTGGTGTACCCTCTCCTAATCCTAGGAGCCCTCACAACCTAAGTGAAGGTAAAAGGAAAAGACAACTGAATAGTCCTAATCAATTTCTCCAGAACCGGAAACCATCCTCGAATCTGAAACAAGTTTCTTCGAGTTCGTATATGACTATACGATGGTCATATCCAATAAATGCGGATCTTCATAGTGATACGGAATGTTCCGGAGAAAATCAAAGGGTAAAACTAGGAGTGGCAATGATATATGCAACTTTGACAATCCAAAAGTCAATGTTTTAATAAGGTCAGGTTAACATGGTTACTGAGTTATAGTCTAGGGTTGGGACATGATCGCTGCCAAAGAGAGAGAGAGAAAAGAAACACTCAGCGTGCACTCCAACCTAGATCAGAATGATAATCATTTTATCTAATCAGGATGTCTCCCACTGTATTCTCAAATTCTTCTCCATACCTGAAGAAAAATTAGTCGGGATCATCTAAAATCACCCGAGGAGTAAACCAACTCATCAGTGAATATCGGGATCCAACTATCATCGCATGATAACGTGATGGAATCCACTCACGTTATCACACTCCAGAAGGTATGCACATGCCTGGCAAGTTTCCTATATGTTTGAAACTCACGATGTGATTTTTACCCCATGCTCTTATGACCTTGACGAAGGCCAACATATTATAAGTCACATGTCAAGTTCTACCCATCATTGTCCAGGTTAATTTGAACCCACCTGTACATACCCTTGACGAAGGACAAAATAGTAGTACGACTGTCCCAAATCAACGTATCTATCTATGCAACAGAAAAGTACAAATAGCTACCATACACTATGCCATGACGAAGGCCAAAATAGTGGTACGACTGTCCCAAACCAACGCATCTATCTATGCAACAGAAAAATAACAAATAGCTACCATACACTATGCTATGACGAAGGCCAACAAACATAGCAAGAATACTAAGTGCTACCTGTCTGAAATGATGGAGGGCTGCGAATGGTTTTTGGCGAAAAACCATTAACGTGATGAACTTGATATCGTTGAAGGAACCGGATAGTTTTTTACAAATATATAGTGGCGAAAACTTTTGCTAAAGAGGTCACTCCCGGTGAAAGGATCTCGGCTCTTTCCTCATGGAATGAGGTGCAGGATATTCCAACTGAATACCGCGATGCAAAGAAAAAAGTAATCGACTATAGTGAACTTATTACCCTGACGCAAACTTCTGCCTAAGGGGTCACTCTCGATGAAGGGATCTCGGCCCTTGCCTCGTCAAATGAGGTGCTGGATATTCATAACCGAATACCACTGTGCAAAACAAAAGAAAATGTCCTTGTAATAACAGCTTTTGAAAATTTGTTCCAACAACATCGAATAGGTCTGTTTTCCTTGCATTGATCTGAATCAACACAGTCCAATCAATTAATCGCACCAGAAAAGAATGAAAATATGATGTACGTATATGCCATCCGCATTCGTCACTGAGTCCCGTCATCACTCGTTAGGTTACTTAACTAACGACAGAGGGAGGACTGGACTAGCGCGGGTGTAAAACATATACAACATCTACTAGTATATATGTAACAATATATAATAATCGCTCCAGGCGTGATAAATGCAACATCACAGATAAGCAATAAGCATCACAGAACAATACAGATAATCTGGAAGCCCGGGCTTTCTTTTGAGCCGCAAGTGAAACCCGACGTTCCCCGGGTCGTGTGGATAGCCTGTGCAATACAAACCTAGACCCCTACGAGCGCGGCAAGTTACCCGCCAAAACCAGAAGCGAGGTAGCCCCTTTCAGCAAAGTGAATGGACCACCCAGCACTTCACGGAATCCGGTAACATGAGAACCCCACCTTGGGTCAACCTGTACCCCCTACGAGTGCGGCGAATAACCCGCCAATTCTAGAGTGAGGCCCCTTCCTTCTCAACGCCATGAGATGCGGACCCGTTGCCCTCCAGAACCCGGCTATCCGTGCACCCCATCGCGGGGTAATCCTAGTACAGAAAAGAAAATATATACAAAGGTGACATCGACCTTAACACGGGCGTGCCCCAAAAGAATAATATACAAACAAGCAGTGATGGCAGTCCACATGTCGGACGCTCGCCCCGCGATATTAAATGTACAAATGAAACTAAACTGTACTAATATTGCACCCAGGCTATCCACCACGACGAATCCACAACAACACAGCACAATACAGAACATCAACGTGAATGCCACGTTCGCAAACTCCTTTAAAAGGACAAATAGCAATTAGACGAGTTGTACCGCTCTAATGACATTCACGGTCGCAGATAGAAATGTATGTACTGAAAACTTTAAACGATGTTAGAAATATCGACTTCGAAATAACCCCGAAAAGCCCCAAACAACTAGATAAAACCATATCAAAACTGGGCTAAACTAGCAATACCACTAAACCAATATTCTAGAGACTATATGCCATTGGGGTGAAGAAAATATGAAGCAATTGGTTTTTGGCCAAGTCTAGAAAAAGAAAAAATATGAAGTGGTTGTTGAAAGAAGTGATGAAATGGCTAGTGTTTTTCTTTTAGTGGAGTTGTGAGATTTTTGGTGTTCAAGCAACTGAAGAAAAAAAACCTGCACATTAAAAGGCCACGAAATTACTCCCTGCCCCAAAAAAATAGCAGCACATCCCCTCACCAAATCTATCACAACTTGCCACAATAAATTCCCTCACCAAAAATCAACAGCCACTAATTTGCCTCATCACCAAAAATATCATTGGTATTGTTTCGGGGTTGTTTCGGTTTCGATATTTTAATATTGTTTAAACAACTAGTATGCGGTTAATGGGTTGGCTCTGATATCATGTAGGGATACGCCAGCGCCCTAGCCATCAATCTATGACCAAACGCGGAACAAAAACTTTTAAAACCCGGCACTAACGGAACCTGATTCCCGGATCGAACCATTAACCCTATACTAGTAAACTGTAAAAGGAGTTTAGAGAGGTTATACCGATCAATCTGTGTCCTTCGGTCTTCAACCTCTGCCTAAACTGTAAAAGGAGTTTAGAGAGGTTATGCCTCGAACAAGTTCGCTCTCCGGTCTGCCTCGTTGAAGACGATCCACGTCGAGAATTAGTAATACGGGCTCCCGCTTCAAAACCGAAACAACTCGGGCATCCAGTTTGCTAGCCTAGATACCCAAGATGAAGTAAAAATAGTATGTGAATACTTTATCTCAATATACCTAAGGATTTAGATGGAGGTAAATGAAGTTGCCAAGAGAAGTGAAGAAGTGTGAGGCATAGCATGTGAAGGAAAAAATATGGGCTGAGCAAAACGAAATTGTTTTCTGTTGATTTGTGTAAGTGGTGAGGTGTGTGATAAATTAAGCAACCCAAAAAAAACTTCACAGCACACACACAAATCAGCCACATATTTTCCCTTACAAAAATATCTACCACATCCATAAAATATCCTACACCAAACAAAAAACCATTAATGCATGAGATGACTCATTCAAAGCCTACGAATTGCCCAGCTAGCCACGAATTTGGCAGCACAAGAATTAGCCAATAAAACATGACTCACATTCTCACAAAAATTAAACATTAAACTAAATATTTAAACAAAAAGGAGAATGGCAACTTCTAAAGTAAACTCGTAACGAATTACAAGAATACTCCTCATCCGTATATACATACCTGCATCCGTTTTCCGACTGAATACGAATACAACGAGACGAAAATATTCCAACAATATAATACTAGGATCCGGCTTAAACCAAAACCCACTAGTATTATCCGTCCAATCATGATCCGTGCACAAGTGCACGAATATAATCGAACCCTACCATAAAACCATACGGCCTCTACAACGTTTCGTCCGAACTAGGGAAACCCTCTGTGTGGGACTCTAAAGACTGTTCAATACGCTGGCAGTAGGTTTAACCACAAGTACGTCAATGGCACTAGATGTACGTAACACCTACCCAGGTATTGAGCGAAAGGGAGGCCGACGAGCGAACTCATCCTAAAACCCTACTGAGCCTGACAGTGACAATATCCATACAGTCTGGTCCGTTCGTCTATGAGCATCGCATATCGAGCCTAGGGGGTGGATAAAGTCAGACCCCTAATAATGCAACATTTAGTGTCGGCATGAAACATATCACCAACTAAGAAACTATCGATCCTAAATCGGTAATTCTCGTCTACCCCGGCCGAGGATTTCTGGTGATGTCCATCCGTGCACTCCGCGACATCAACCCCCAATATCGGGAGAGAGGAATCCCCTGACGATCCGCTCACTGCCTCCATGTGGCTCTGGACTGTACCCAACTAAAACCTGTTTGCACGACTCCTTTGAGCCGTGGTAGGGTAATAATCAAAGCACAGTGGGAACTCACACGAGACAAATGACGATCTCAGGTCGATAGACTAACCTGTACACATGTCACCAGGGAACTGCTATATGACAATAGGTATAATACCAACTAGCATGTTCCCGGCGAGTTTGTCCGGTGTACTCATAACCCAATGAACACATGTATACATCTTAGGTGAACCAACTGACACCAATGGCTTGTGAAACCGGCCATCGCCCCTTATCGAGGTCTCGATCCGTATACACTAGTCTACTCTTGGAGTATCGATGCCCAGTCTCGAAACTCTCACGACTAGAGACACTTTAAGGATGTGCTTATAGACCACCCAACTCTCACGTATATGATCGCCATCATACTACTGGTAGTCAAGAAAGAATCCTATGGGCTCTATCAACATGTAATAATGATCTATAATGTCACCAAAAGTATGTACACGATGATAAAGACAAACTAGATAGCATACTATCATCTCGAGTAAGACTGTTCTACCGGTATAGGTTCTCCCTCAATCATTGCAATCACGTGCCTGCGATCCAATTATTAATTTAAGGGCACTATAGCCAACACTCTCCTCCCATATTTCTGGTTAAATATCCATGCGAACTCAATCAAAATATACATTGATTGTCTGTATTGAAATCATGCTTCTATTTATAGGTTAACGACTCTCGACTGCAATCTTTGGACGTAACAAAATGTCTCCAAGGACATTCTCAGCTCTCGATATAACTCCCATCTCCTACACGATGAAGATGGACGCCAGGAAGGTCCTCCCGGCCAGTCTCGAACGACAGTGGGAGGAGCCCCTGCTACCATTTGGCTCTATTCTGTTCGTGCCAGCTAGCGTCATCCCAGCTTCTCAAGCTCCGGTGATAGACAAACCGGCCTCGAAAGGCAAGAGGTCAAATGTGGTGATCTCGAGAGCACCACTACCTAAACGCAAGTCGGTGCTTGAACAACTTTCTTTAGCCCCAGCTGGTGGTTCATGAGGGGTCGGGCTCGGAAAGCGAAGAGGAGCCAATCTTCCTTTCCAGGAACGCAGAGCAGCAACTTCTCCAAGAGCTCCGAAAACAGCTCAAAAGCAAAGACAAAGAGATGGCCAAGCTCTACTAAAAAATTGATGACTTGACGAATGTCATGATGCAGCTCACGGCCCAAGTTGCCTCTCAGCCGCCCAATCAAGCGCAGGGTTCTGCTCATGAACTAGGAAACGGTGTCCCGAGATAGCCGACGCTTATTCCCTCAAATCCAAAGGTGGGGGGACCGCATGAAAGTCAGTCGCATTCTGTCTCGGGAAATGTCTTGGTTACCGAAGACAACAGCCTGCTAACTCAAAATCAAATCATGGATTTGGTTGCCAACAAAGTCAAAACATTGGTAGCCGAAGCCGAAGTGAAAAAAGATACCAGTAGCAGTGGGAGACCATGTCCTGCGCAGTATGATATGATAGAATTTCCTAACGGCTATGTCATCCCTAAATTAAGAAGATTTGATGGGACGGGAAATGCGAATCAGCACATCGCCTATTTTAAAGCCTCATACGGGAATACCAGGGGCAATGATGCGCTTCTTCTCCGCCAGTTCGTTAATAGCTTGACCAATGTCGCTTTCGACTGGTACGTGAGCATACCGGATGGCTCCGTTACTACTTTCGTCCAAATGGAATCTTTGTTCCGACAAAGGTTCATGAGTGTCAGCGATAAGATCACCATTGCTGACTTCGTAAAGACCAAACCAAAGAACAACGAAAGCAACATGGATTGTATAGTCTGATGGCGCAATCTATCTGTCAAATGTGAACCGCCGTTGGAGCAAGACCGGTCCGTCGGTCTTATAGAAAATCTGAAGGACTGGATGAAACCTTTCATGTGCACCGCAGGACTTAAAACATTCCAAGAGCTGACCAAGAAGGTCCAAATGTTGGAACGCTCAAAGCCCGAGTCCACTCAGGATCTTCAGTTCACAAACAGACCGAAACCTTGAAGGGACGACAACCGAAAAGGCGAAATTTCCAACAGCACCAATTCTCTTATTAGGCAGAGAGCGGGCGGAGCGAAGTCTAACAAACCCCGTGAGACAACTTTGGAGGAAAAGAGAAATAAAGTCTTCTCTTTTAGAAGAGACAAGGTCCACAAAATATTTAAAAATGCTCTGAAGAATGGCATGCGGCTACCAAAACCAAAAAGGCTAAGTGAAGCGAACATGACTGATCATCCCAACTTTTTCCCATACCACCGAGTGTTGGGACACACTATTGAAAACTGTTGCATCTTCAAGGATTGGATCGAGAAACAATACAAGACAGGAGAAATATCATTGTCCCCTGGCGTGTTAACAAACAATCAAGCTGCGACCGCCAATTTCATACAAACGGAGACCGAAGTCTTTCGGGAACCTGATTCTCTCAGACATCTGCCTTTCCCTAAAAAGAGCGAACCAAGGCAACAAGCTAAGAGCCAAACGAGCAATATTGCCAATGAAGAAGCAATATATGGGTGCACAACCCATACGATCCACATGATGGAGCTCAGAGGAACAAGTCCTCCTACACCAGATAGCCATGACAATGACGCGGTTGTTGCCATCCAACACAAGCTCGATTTAAATGATGAAGAGCCCGCTCAGGCCATTGAGCTAAACGAACCCGTGGTTCTTGCTGAATTAAGCTCATGCGGTAAGGATGACCCCGTTGTCGTACCCGGGACTATAGAACAAGCATTATTCCAATGGCTTCAACAGCAGCTTCAGGACAGGGATAAGACAATGGCCAAGGTCCATTCCAAAGTCGACAAGCTAGAAAACGTCGTGGCAGATCTCGCAACCCAAGTCGCCCGATTACAATTACAGAAAAATCAAATTTTGGTTCGTGAGCTAGAGATTGATATCCGGAAGCAGCCAACCGATACTCCCTCCGGCCCAAGAGCGGAACACTTTTGTGAAAAACGGCCGCGATCGGCTTCTAGCCTCTCCGATACGTACCCTGAACGGGATAAGCGGACAGCAGTCGAACCAAAAACTGATCGGCCTCAAGGACCAGCACCAGTAAAGGCACATACTATAATGGAGAGAAAGAAGAAAGTATACTCCTTCAAGAGGGATGAAGTCCGCAAAATGTTCGAGGACGCCTTGAACAACGGTCTGCAACTGCCTATTCCAAAGAGGCCACATAAATTAAAAATGACCGGCAATCCCATATACTTCCCATATCATAGAATGGTAATTCATACCATTGAAGACTACAATATTTTCAAAGATTAAGTGGAGAACCAATACAAGCTTAGGAAAACCTCACAGTCATCAGATGTACCGACAAGTCACAGAGCTACGGTCATCAGCACAACTCTTCCAAGATCAAAGTTCGAGCAGCTGGGATAAGCAAATACACTTAACCACCAAGCCATTAAACTGGGAATAATCGACCTCTAAGTCGTTAAACTGGGAATGTAAAAAAATGTGTGTGTGTAAAAAAAATGAGTAAATAAAAGAAAAAAGAAAAGCCAAAATAATGGGGCAACTCGCAATAAAAATCAGTGAGTAAAATAAATAAGAAAATAAAGCCGAAATGATGGGGGCAACCGTGAATAAATAGCCGAAATGATAGGCAATTGCGACCTTCACGATAAGAAAAGCTGAAATGATAAAGCAATCGCGGTAAAAAAAATCCAAATGGCGAATGATGAGTTGCTCTTAGTACCATATTCCAGTGCAGCGATGCAGACGCCAACCAAAATCCAAATCCCCAAACGGCGAATGATGAGTCGCTCCTGATACCATATTCCAATGCAGCGATGCAGACACCAACCAAATCCCTAAAATCCCAAAACGGCAAATGATGAGTCGCTCCTGGTACCATATTCCATAGCAGTGATGCAGACACCAACCAAATTCCAAATCCCAAAACGGCGAATGATGAGTCGCTCCTGGTACCATATTCCAGTGCAGCGATGCAGACGCCAACCAAAATCCAATTTCCCAAAATTCTCGTAGCCCTACGGGTGGTCCCCGAACTGACTACCGTATACAATCCACGGGCTTAAATAATTCTCATCACACCCATACCCCACCGCAATCACCAGTCATGCGGCTGGTCTCCACCCTTGGAATTATGCTCCATTGAGAAGACCCACTCATGTGTCCTTATGATACATGAGGAGAACAAACCTTCGTGGGATTGTTCGGGATTGTTCATATCATAATTTTGCATTATTATATTCCCCATTCTTAGTCATTTTACAAATAAACAGGTGCTTTTGATCCATGTCTGCTACATAATTGCAGGTTACAGGTTCTCGGAATAAAAACAGTGAAAACGATGAAAAGACGATACAAAAGTGAGACTACCACCAACAAATGGAAGAATCTTGATCAAGCCTACAGTCTGGAGAATAAACGAAGATCAATGAACAAGTTCACAAAGTACAAAGGCAGCGCAAGATTCAATACTTCGACACGAAGCAAATGATAAAGTCCACGACATTATTCACTGTGGAAATCTGAAAGAAAACTAAAAGACAATCTGAGAAACCAAGTGAAGAAACAAGAAGAAAAATGCAGCTAGAAGAAACACAGAAGAAATCAGCAACCAAGCCCTCAATATGGCCGCGAAACCGCGGCCAAACCTGGCCCTTGGCCGCGGTTCCGCGGCCGTGCTAAGCCCGTATCGGTGGACAAAATTGTGGCGGCTGGCGGTGCGTTGACTAGTTCTTTTCTTAGGGGGTAAACTTGTAATTGCAGATATGACTCGATTGTAACCCTAGGGTTTCTATGTTCTATAAATAGAAACCCTAAAACCCGTTTTAGGTTATGCCTCTTCTTGTGCCTCATTGTATCTATCAAAATTCAGATCCTGTAAATGTGGAAGAGAGCATCAAATAAAAATTAGAGTAAGTTTTCTATTCTTGCCCTAGTTAATTTTATTATCTGCCCTAGTATAATTTTCCTTTCTGCCCTAATTTAGATTTCATTATCTGCCCTAGTTAATTAGTTAGAACATGTTTTTCAATTCCCTAATAAGTGATTAGTCTCCTCACTTGTTAGGGTTAGATTTGGGGAAGGCCTGAGAGATGAAAATCTCTCACCCCTTTCTTGCCCATCATACGTTTTTATAGGACTCCATACATACATGCACATACCGCTCCCTACGGCACCCTATCCCACGAGGTAGCGGTGATGTCGTAGTTTAAAAGACCGGTTGTGCATGTTTTCCGTGGAGATTAGGGTAAGAATTAAGAAAGGAAGGACAAGAACCTAGAGGAAGAAATATCGTTTCTTCCCGATGGTACTAATCCATTTTATTAATTATTACCATAACACCTCATAGATCTTAAACATGGTATAGAAAGCGGTGAGGAATATTGACTTTCCAAACGTAACCTAAACCTAAACCTAGCAAGATTTAGATCAACTTAGTTTTTAGATTTAATCAATTCGACAACAATCGGAATTAACTCGTTAAAACAATTAGAAAATACACAAAATCCATGTGGACCGACCCGTACTCACCGGCTAGCTACCAAGCGACGCCGTTCTTGATTGCGGTTAATAAATTTTTTTAATCGATCAAATGGCATCGTTGCCGGGGATGGCGTGTTATTTTCTTTTTGCAATTTCGGGTTAATATAAAATTGAAAAATCATAAAAACTGGAAAAAAAAATATAAATTTTTTTTATCATCTTGTATTGTTTGAAGGATGTTTCGTTTGAATTTTGCAGGACCGACGAACGAATTCAGATCTGGAAAAATCCAGAGAGCGAAACACTAAACTGAAGATCTGAACAACAGAGAATTACAATAACAGAGGAGCAGAAGAAATCTGGAGAACTGAACCGCCTTTCCAACCGCAATTCCGCCGCGTGAGCTCTGCTCCGACCGCGCATCCGCGGTGCGGTGGTGACGTCAGCAAAGGAAAAATCCTCTGTAAGCTTCTCCTCTCCTTCTCTTAACCCCCAGATATCTCCTCTGTAAAAATTTCCTGCAGGATTCTTTGCGCCAAAAATTTCTCCCCTTCCAATAATTGATCTTGTGTAGGATTCTTTGCGCCGCGCTAAAAGAAAAATAAAATTTGTTTGCAAGTGTTTGAATGTGTTTACTGCTTTGCATATTTTAAATTGACTTTAAGGAGCTTTTACACCAATCCAGATTGGGTGGGGAATTCATTACCCTTCCCAGGACCCCAAAAATCACATAAGGCATATTGCATTGACCATCAATTAATTAAAAAAAGATTAGACTCGGCCCTAAGGATTTAGCGCTCAATAGGACAAAGGAATAGTTGTAGGCATCGACCATTGATCCTAACCTGACTTTGTGGTGCCTAGGCTAGACAGGTAGTGAAAGGTAACTTTAAAAGGCACATCTCACGGTGATTCGTGAGCGTATCCCTCCTTTCTCTACTTGTGCTTACCTGGCTACAATTGGCGGTGAAGAGGCGGTTTGAGGTCCTACTTCTTGCCCTTTGGAATAGTTAGGAGCTGTCTAGCTGACCTACTGACCTAGGTGACCCTAGATCTAGGCTTGATTGTGCATTTGTGGTTGATTGAACGTGTGTCTAAGCCTTTTATCGAAAATCTTTTTGCAAAAAGCTCCTTATAAAAAAAACACAAAAAGAATAAAGAAAATTTTTTTACAAAAAACTTGCAACTTTTCGCTAAGAAATCCGTGCACCTCACTTCCACCCACATTCTTTTTCTTCTCCTTTCTTACATCATGGGTACCCCACTTCCCAAAACTCTTGCCGAACTTTGGTACCCTCATCCAAACATTGCTTCATACGCGAATTGTTTTGGTCGAATTACGGACGACCCCTCCATTCCCAAAATTTCTTTGAAAGATCGAATAGAAGCGTCTAGGAGAAACAGTTCGATTCCACAATCCACCTTGTATCAACCATTTCAACCTTCACCACCTTCATACATTGATACCCCTTTTTCAAGTCCTGTTGTAACTCCGAAACCCATGTCTATCGCTGAACATATTGAACAATCTCGTAACCGATCTTTCACTCCTTTCAACACTTCCAGTTCTTAGGATCAACAAGTCCATTCACCTTTTTATCCAAATGTTGATCCTACTCCTGTCCAACCATTCAATTCCTACCAGTCCTACCCGACTTTCACACCTTCCCTAGACATTGCTTCTACACAGCCATTTGGGAGTTTCCAAAATCCAAGCAACTTTGAATGTTTTACTGAAACCCCTTCATAATCCATGTCTAGTCTGGAACAGTCGTTGGAAGCTAATATGGTAGCGACAAACCAAATGATGAGGAATATGGATGTGTCCATAGCCGACCTTATACAACCTAGTGAACTGGTAGCTAGTTTCAACCTAGCTCCAAAAATTCCAATGTATGATGCGGCAATTGGACAAATCGATAATTTGAGTGGAGAAAGTGAGCTATACACCCTTCCAAATCAAACCTACCCATCACCAATTGAATCCCACAACTCCGGTTTTGAATGTCTAACAAGTGTCCCAAATGATTCACCAGTTGAAAATAAAACGTTTAATGAGTTGTGTGACTTTGTAATGCTTGATTTGCCAGATTGTGAAGAGCCCCTTTCGAGTGAAACCGCCACCAATCCTTTTGATCTCTACACCTCCAATCTAGAACCGGAATTGATAAACATCCATACTTTTGATGAGGTGTCTAAAAAATTTGATTTCACTTGATTGAGAATATTGACGCAGGGAATATTTTGGATGATGAACCCGTAGATTTGACTGAAATTTTATCTCCAATTCATCATCCCGAGTCATTAAATGTTTCTCCCGAACTTCATATGCGTCTTGATTTTGATGATAATTGCATGGATGAGATAACTTTTGAGGAGAATTATGAGGATAGTATTGAGGAGAGTATTGAGGATGAACCAGTTTTGTTTGATGGGTCGGATTTTCCAATTCATCCTCCTGAAACTTTAACTGTTATACTTCCTAAATCACCCTCCCTCATTTCCATCGTTCCGACCACACAAAAAATCACGCAAGAGGACTGTGAGCTTGAAAAATTTCTGTTTGATCACAACAGTTTTGACGCCACTAGTGCGTTCCTCTTTGAATCTGACACAGTTCTCACAGCTGATAACGATTACGAGTGTTCCACTTTTTCGGACGATTTTGAAGACTCACCGTCCGAGTTTGAGTCCTTTGAATTTTTAGATGAGTTAGTTGAACCATCAGACTCGGTTGCTTACAGTCATTTCGAACCATTGATGGAATCCTTCAAGTTCGAGACAGATTACTTAGGTGAGAATAAGACTATCCCTAAATCACTCCCTTTCGTCCTTCCTATCATTTCGACCACGCAAGAATCCATCGCGTTTCCATTTTCAATGGATGGTTTACCAAGTTCAACGTACCTATGTTTTATTGCGAATCTTAAGGGATTTGACCCCATTTCTCGACGGGTTGATAAATTAGCACAATCGCTTTTAGCACATCGGTCATCACAATTTGCGCTAATTTATTCACTCGATTTACGTACTCAAGTTCGTACTACACTTCTTTCTCTTTTCCACCATTCTTCTCCGAATATACCGAGACCATATTCCACCCTTCTTTCCATACAGTCTCGTGTGTTTCTCAACTCCTTTCTCTACACTCCATTCTTCCACCAACCCTACCATTATAACAATAAAATTTTTGAATGGTTGGTGCTAACCTTTGGCCTGTGTAAGGCCTTGTATAGTTTGATTTTTCTCCTCCCTAACTCTGAACTTTAACATTTAAAACAGTGGAAACACTGTCTCACTTAAGTTGGGGGGACCTTTTTGTATATATATTTTGTTTTTCTTTTAACAATAAAAAATAAAAAAAATTGTAAATAAATAAACAGGGGAGCGCCGACAATTTTGACCCTCTTAGTGTAGCCTGACAGTGAAGACACTGTCAAGTTTAAGTTTGGGGGTGTGCTCGGTAAGCTTTCTTCCTTCGCATTCATATGTACATCTTTGCATTTGTATACTTATTTTAAAATCTATAAAAATTGAAAAATTTTAAAAATTATAAAAATTGAAACATTCAATTTTGGTCTTAATTGACTTGAGTTTGACAAATAGGTTAACTAGCTAAGAATAACTAGATCTTAGATTTTGTAAATTAAAAACCCTAAAAATAACCTTTCTTAAAATTTAACGGTAGAAAGTATATGTCTTTATAGTTTATTTAGAAATAAGCAAATTTTAAGTTCACTTCTTGGGCTAAGTTAAAACAAGAGAAAAGTATTGATATTTTTATTAAAGTATAAATCTGAAAAATAATCCCTAAGCTTAAGTCTAAATTCTGAAAATATATACCCTACAAATTGCACAAACACGAACCTTGAAACTTGGAATAGAGAAGAGACCTTGAAATGCTCTTGTCTAAAGTCCTTAGTATAAAGGAAAATAAAATAAAAATACAAGTGTGAATAAAGAGATAAAAAAAAAATGAACACTGGTTTTTGTAATTACTTAAGGCTGCATAAATAGAAAAAAATATTTAGCAAGGGTGCTTTATCACCTAGTGTCTTAAAACAACTGGTTTAGGAGTCACTGGTAAAGCCTTAAGTGTTATAAGACTAGGAATTACGCCTTAATGTGTAAACACATTTTGTAATCGGTCGTTAGTACCTCAAGAAGTATTAACGGTCGCATGAAGAATGTGTGAGCAATTTCATCTAAAAATTCATCAATTGAAAAGTACTTTGGACGATGGACAAGAGTATAATAGCTTGATTTGAATTTCCAAGTGTAGGGGTGATATATACACATACATAGGGGTATGTGATTGGGGTTTAGATGAGAGATAGGAATGAAGAATAGAACTTATATCTTTAATAGAAATGATAAAAATTCCTAAGTTGAGATGAAACCTTAGAAGGAAAATTTGAAAGATGCCAAAAGCTAAGTAAATTCACAAGAATATATATAATCTTAAGTTAAATGATAAGGAAGCGTGAAAAATACAGGTTGATAATTTCTGAGTCGAAGATAATAGAATTCCTTGTTGGAAAACCTAATTGGAAAATAAAAGTCAATGAGCCAAATTGATAGGATTTTGTGGGTAGTATCCGCTGAAAACCCTCAGGAGACAACACTCCTCCTAATAGGGACACCTAGAGGTTTAACGGCTTGTTGCACGAGCTCAGTGCAATCGCGCTTCCCTGCGAAAGTGAGGCTATGTCTTTTTCAAGAATAAAACTAGGTTTGCTCGAGGACGAGCAAAACATAAGTTTGGGGGTATTTGTTCATATCATAATTTTGCATTATTATATTTTCCATTCTTAGTCATTTTACAAATAAACAGGTGCTTTTGATCCATGTCTGCTACATAGTTGCAGGTTACAGGTTCTCGGAATAAAAACAGTGAAAACGATGAAAAGACGATACAAAAGTGAGACTACTGCTAACAAATGGAAGAATCTTGATCAAGCCTACAGTTTGGAGAATAAACGAAGATCAATGAACAAGTTCATAAAGTACAAAGGCAGCGCAAGATTCAAGACGTCGACACGAAGCAAAGGGTAAAGTCCACGACATTATTCACTGTGGAAATCTGGAAGAAAATTAGAAGACAATCTGAGAAACCAAGTGAAGAAACAAGAAGAAAAATGCAGCTAGAAGAAACACAGAAGAAATCAGCAACCAAGCCCTCAATATGGCCGCGAAACCGCGGCCAAACCTGGCCCTTGGCCGCGGTTCCGCGGCCGTGCGAAGCCCGTATCGGTGGAAAAAATTGTGGCGGCTGGCGGTACGTTGACTAGTTCTTTTCTTAGGGGGTAAACTTGTAATTGCAGATATGACTCGACTGTAACCTTAGGGTTTCTATGTTCTGTAAATAGAAACCCTAAAACCTGTTTTAGGTTATGCCTCTTCTTGTGCCTCATTGTATCTATCAAAATTCAGATCCTGTAAATGTGGAAGAGAGCATCAAATAAAAATTAGAGTAAGTTTTCTATTCTTGCCCTAATTAATTTTATTATCTGCCCTAGTATAATTTTCCTTTCTGCCCTAATTTAGATTTCATTATCTGCCCTAGTTAATTAGTTAGAACATGTTTTTCAATTCCCTAATGAGTGAGTAGTCTCCTCACTTGTTAGGGTTAGATTTGGGGAAGGCTTGACAGATGAAAATCTCTCACCCCTTTCTTACCCATCATACGTTTTTATAGGACTCCATGCATACATGCACATACCTCTCCCTACGGTACCCTATCCCACAAGGTAGCGGTGATACCGTAGTTTAAAAGACCGGTTGTGCGTGTTTTCCATGGAGGTTAGGGTAAGAATTAAGAAAGGAAGGATAAGAACCTAGAGGAAGAAACGTCGTTTCTTCCCGATGGTAGTAATCCACTTTATTAATTATTACCATAACACCTCATAGATCTTAAACAGGGCATAGAAAGCGGTGAGCAATATTGACTTTCCAAACGTAACATAAACCTAACCCTAGCAAGATTTAGATCAACTTAGCTTTTAGATTTAATCAATCCGACAACAATCGGAATTAACTCGTTAGAACAATTAGAAAATACATAAAATCCCTGTGGACCGACCCGTACTCACCGGCTAGCTACCAAGCGACGCCGTTCTTGATTGCGGTTAATACATTCTTTGAATCAATCAGGGATCCTTACGACTCACAAAGGAAAAACACACTTGGGAGTCCTCACGACTCCTAAGGAGAAAATACACCTGCGGGATCCTTTCGACTCGTATGTAGAAAATTCTTTTATGGGACCCTTACGGCCCATAAAATTGAAAAGCCTTAGGTGATAGGGACCTAAACCTGTCTCCTAAGCCATCGCTCCCCAATGGGTAAAGACAAATGATGAATTGCTCCTGACACTTGTGCTTCAGTGTTAGCAACGCTGATGCCTACCCTTACCCCAAAATTCCAAACTTCCGATCCAATAGACCCCTAAGTTTTTAAACTGGGAACAAATGATCACTAAGTCGTTAAACTAGGCACAATAGACCCCTAAGTTATTAAACTGAGAACAGATGACCTCTAAGTCGTTAAACTGGGAACATATGACCTCTAAGTCGCTAAACCGGGCACAATAGACCCATAAGTCTTTAAACTGGAAACAGATGACCTCTAAGTCGTTAAACTGGAAATAGATGACCCCTAAGTCATTAAACTGGGAATGAGGGAAATCCACTCATGGCAAATGATGATTCGCTCCTGGTACCATATTCCAGTGTAGCGATACTGAAGTCAGCCCAAATCAAATCAAAACAACAACCTCAATGGCGGAATCGTGCTTCGTCTCAGAATGTACCCCGTGTCGAAATTATGCTTCATCTCGGAGTATCCACCTTTCCCGTCGGAATTACGCTTCACTGGGAATCAGCCTCTACATCAAAACCAGCGACACTCCGTGCCAGGGAAACATCACATACATACACTCTGCCTCGGGGAAATGTCCAACACAGACACTCTGTCTTGAGTATACGTCAACTAGACACTCCGTTTCGGGGATACGTCAACCAGACACTCCGCCTCGGAGATAAGTCGACCGGCGACACTCCATGACGGCGATACGTCACATACAAACACTCCGTCTCGGGGATACGTCGTCAACCAGACACTCCGCTTCGGGGATAAGTCGACCGGTGACACTCCGTGTCGTGGGAACGTCACATACAGAAACTCCGTCTCGGGGAAACGTCCAACACAAACACTCCGTCTCGGGGGAAACGTCTACCACGAACACTCCGTCTCGGAGACGCATCAAGCGTCGACCGTCCATATCGTAAAAAGGGCAGTGCCAACCTCCAACAAAGTGGGAACCAAATCACTCCACGTCGGAGAAACGTCTACCACGGACACTCCATCTCGGAGACGCGTCAAGCGTCGACTGTCCATGTCGTAAAAAGGGCAGTGCCAACTTCCCACAAAGCGGGAACCAAATCACTCCATGCCGAGGAAACATCTACCACGGACACTCCGTCTTGAAGACGCGTCAAGCGTCGACCGTCCATGTCGTAAAAAGGGCAGTGCCAGGTTCCCACAAAGCGGGAATTAAATCAAGTCGCCTCCATGCGAAAGAAAATCCATCAATTTCATGCACGCGACTCGCATGTGTGGTGTGCATTTATTGATGGGGGCACTTTGTTGGGGTCAAAAATTGCATCCCGGTTGACCAAATCAAAATCAAAGTCAAGCCCAAACAAGCGGGTCCAACCCTAGATCAAGTGGGCCCATGCCCGAGTCAAGCCCTGTGGCCAATCTCCCCCATGCCAAAATGAAATCATGTAATAAATAATTTTGATGTATTTTTTTATGCATGAATGTAAGAAAAATGGGCATAAAGCCAAAATTTTGTAAAGCCCATGGCTCATGTGCAAAAGAAATGAGCACATAAGGCATGGGATAGGCAAAATGCCATTTTGTAAAACCCAAAGGGCTATATGTAAATTTGTAAGTCTATATAAGACAACATGATAATGAAATAAAGAATAACTTTTCATCCCCCTCAAAAATCTAGGGTTTTTGTGTCTCTTTCTCCTCCCTCAAGGTTTTAAACCTTCTTCCCCTTTTCAATTAAATCAAGAGTTTTACTCTTCTTTTTCCAAAATTAAATAGTTTTTCACCACAAAACCCACAAAAGGGGGCTCAGATCTTCCATAAGATATCAAAATGGAGAGATTTTTTAAATCGCACCCCCTTTCTCTAAGATCCGGTCAACCGAGAGGAAGAAGAAGTAGACCCATCTTCAAAAATCCCATCTTAGGAAGATCCAGGGCCAAAGGGGAGAGAAATAAAAGGGCCCCCTTTGATCATTTCTAAAGAGATTTCTAAGAGTTTAACTCCATTCAAGATCTGTTGGAGTTCAACTTCATAAATTAATCTCTTTTTAGGAGTTTAACTCCAGAAGTCAAATCGGGAGCACAGCTCCCAGTACAGGGACAAAGTCCATTTTCCTCCTGACGCCCAGTGCCCGCGTGCCAAGCACGTGGTCCCCGGCACCCAGCACCCGCGTGCTAAGCGTGTGAGGCGCCAGCGCCCAGCACCCGCGT
Organism: Agapanthus africanus; assembly: GCA_030015575.1. NCBI lineage: Eukaryota > Viridiplantae > Streptophyta > Magnoliopsida > Asparagales > Amaryllidaceae > Agapanthus > Agapanthus africanus. Next base: position 17,499,768 of record CM057338.1, read on the forward strand.
GCTAGGCACGTGAAGCGCGGGCACCCGCGTGTCCTTTGGACGCTATTCTTCCCTTTTTTTCTATACATACACTCCACAACACTGTCCCCGTTAGAAAGAATTCCTAACAGGACGCTGTCCCGCACCCTGTAAGGGGGCTGCTAGCCCCCTTGACCCCTAGCCCGCTATCCGGGTAGCATGGCCCCCGTAAAAACTCTGCGGGGCCCCCGATATATCCAAAACCTCTTCAAAACACAACACTGCACATTGAGTTCGCATGACCTGTTTAACCCGTCGATCGGAGGATCTCTCGCTCCAAAGGCGAGGGATAATTAATGGCAGCTTAGTCCGCGGCTGCCGGAGATTCGGATCCCCACAATCAATAAACCTCAGCCTACCCTAGACAGGAGGAACCTGTAATGCGCCTGACAAACGCGTATGTATTCCCATCTCAATGGGATGACGAAAAACACCCTACAGTTGGCATCCTTCAAGGGCGAGTATGGATGGGTCTAAATTAATCAGGACAATGACGGATAGAACTTGATTTGCCACTTATGATTTATTGGCATCCGTCAAGATCATAAGACGCTTGGGATAAAAACCATATCGGGAGTTTTAAATATAAGGAAAACTTGCCAACTTTGCGCATACCTTTTAGAGTTTGGTAGTTTTGGTTGGCTTCCGTCAAAGTTATTATGCAATGATAGTTGGGTCTCAATTCCGACTGATGACTAGGTGTTACTTTTCGGATGATTTTCAGATGATCCCGACTAATTCTCCTTTTAGGGTTCGAAAGAGAATTCGAAGAAATAGTGGGAGCCATTCTGATTAGATAAAATAATTAACCAATCTAATCTTGATAAAGTTCACGCTAAGTATTTCTTTTCTCTCTCTCTGGTTTATAACTATAACTCAACACCTAGTTGACCGACCGTTTTACCTTCCGGTTTTGGATTGTCATGATTCATGACAAAATCGCATATATCCATGTCACTCCTGCTTACCCTTTGCTTTTCTCCAGTACACTCCGTATCACTATGGAAATCTATATTGTTTGGAATGACCATCTCGTATAGTTACAGATGAACTCGAAGAAATTTATTTGAGTTCGAGGATGGCCCCGAGTTCTGGAGAAATTGAATAGGATTATCCAGTTGTCTTTTATCTTTACATTCTCTCAGGTTGTGTGGGCTCCTGGTATTAGGAGAGTATACATATTACGCTTATTGGATAGTTTTCTTCCAAACCTTATGCCGGTGCCAAATGGTAGGGAAAGGAGAAAACCAATTAGCCTAAATGTGGTATACAGAAGATTAGAAGTAAAGACATATAAAGAGATTGGAGTGAGGGCAAGGAAATTTGCAAATACTATCATGAATCTGGATAATGGAAGAGGCGTTACTAGGAATACCTGGCCACCCGCTCAAAACATTTTCATGTTTCAGTTTTACTATGCAGTATTAATTGAAAACTGCTTTACCAATTAGATTCTGACTCCAGAGTATGTATTACCAGACTTGATTCTCAGACCTATATGGCGTTACAGATGTTGAGTGGGAGTAGAATATTGAAAATTGGATGATTAGATCCTCAATATCAGAATTCTTTATAATTGGTGATATTTGAGGAAATCACCTTGGTTTTACCTTACGACAAATATCTGGTTTTGAATAACCGTTATGCACCAATTTTTAAAATTGAATATCTGTATTTTTATTTTATAAATTGAGATATAAATTTTTAAAATTATGTTCTAAATATTTACTTTTATCAATTGAGAATAAGCAAAGGTGCATTGAATGACAGTATAGACATTCTTAACCAAATTTTCAGCTTACAACATACGGAATATGAGTTAGTATACTCTGGTGACTTATACATGAAAATGTATGTTGTCCAGTGTCCTTTAGGATAAGAGGATGATACTCTTACTTCATTCAGGTTTATCTGTGAGTTCTCTGATTTTAGACACACATTCGTTGAAACGCAAGTTCCAAAGATTTTGAGAACTTCATAGGTACAAGAATAAATTAGAGAACCATACATTGGAAGTATCAGGATTTTTCGAGGTGATCGAAGATATAAATATTTATGCTAGGTATTCTATCATAGTAATGTTGAGAACATGATTTTCTCACAAGTTACTCATCCGTGGATACGTTCCTTGATGAGTAACATTGCATGGCCTTTTTTTCCATATGCGATATGCATAGGACACAGTTGCATAACTATTGAATATGGTTCCATCTAAATTAGTGCTTTTAATTCTATGTGGACATAGAATGGTTACATATCTTGAGAATGTTAAGACATGGAGTTATCCAGTTTCTGTTTAAAAGCAGAATCCGGACAAACTCATGACACGCTTCAGTAATGGTAGTTTGTGGGTTATTCCAAGCTTTTAACAAGGATTTAACTTCTACCATTTCAAGATCAAAAGTTGTTTTGTTCTTGACTCGCCTCCTTATTATAAAAGGAATCTTTTTCAAAAGAAACAAGTGAGAATATGATAGAACTGAAAATAATTCCAAAACCATAAACGATTATTGAAAATTTAGTAAAACCTGAAAATTTAATTGGATTTGATAATCCATTATCCACTTCGCAGATCTGGTGGGTTACCTCAGCCACCCGAGAGGTACTTCGATTTTCTCAAAGATGGTGACAAGAAGATTTTGATAACCCAAGCTTATCACTAATCTGTCCTTGACTATAAGATCTGGCAGGTGAATTACTATAACGTCATTCTAAATTGAATTTAGAAGTGCACACGTATATGATTCTGTCAGAAGGTTGTTGTAGTTAGTGGGAGCAGCGGAAGCGTGGTAGGCAAGTTGCTTATGTTTATTTATAGACTAAAGTAAGGAGAGCGGAATGGGTCATCTAGTTTGATGTAAAAGTCATAAAGATTTTGATTTCATCAGAACAACAGATGGACCTGGTAAGAAAACAGTAGGAAGTGATTTCCTGGTATTTGGATGACATGCTCCTAATATGAAATGATGTTCCTATACTACGATCGGTCAAATTTTGGTTGTCATAAGGTGTTTCTCCATATGGGATATGGACAATATATCAAGAATTCTGGTAATTAGATCTATGGTTTTAGATCTAGATTTGGGAAGTATCCCAATCGGGATATTTGGACACCATTCTAAAGTAGTTTAGAATGGACGACTCCTGGCGTGGTAGTCTACCTGCAGGTGATGGAGTCTCCTTCTCTAAAAGTGATGTCTTCTAAACTGATGGGGAGAGGGACTTGTATGAATAACATATCACATGCTTGGGCAATTGAGTCAATCATGCGATGTCATATACTGGATCAGATGTTACTTTTTGCACTTGCTGTAGTAAGAGGATATTAATCCAATTCTGAAGAAACAAAAGGAAGCAGTAAAGAATATAAGAGGATGTTCTTAGTGTATGGTAGTGGCAGCCTACTACAGGAGACGGTTACCGGTTTAGACTTCCAAGGTGACCTGGATGACAGAGTAGCTGTTAGAATTATAAGTTTACCCTCTTCTAAGGGGCAGTATGATTGGAATGGATTCTAAGCAGGATACTAAGATAGACATGGTGCGGGATGACTCAACAGAGGATACAGCCCAAGAAGTTTGTTAGATAAAGTAGTTCATTTATGAACTTGGTCCCATCAACTGTCCAGACAAATTCTTGAGGCGGGGTATTGCTCAATTCGGAAGATTGTTAATCTTCGTAAAATTAAGATTTAGAGAGATAAAGTTAGAAGCATTGCAGCGGATCCACTCACTGAGTCTATTTCTCGAACACGTAAGTTTCTCAAAATGAGTTTTGAGAAAATGACTAGTAGAGAAATTGGGTATTCGGTACCACACGAGTTATGAGTATGCGATACCGCAATATTTGGCCTTATGTGCAAAAGGAAAAATGTTGGATATAGTGCCCTCAAGGCAATTATTGTAATTGCAAGTAGGTATGATAATTGAAAGAAAATCTATACAGGTAAAACGGTTTTACTCGAGATGATAGTATGCTATCTGATTTGTATTTATCATTATGTGTATACGTTTTGATAAAGCTCATAGGATTATTGCTTGACTACCAGCATTATGATGACGATCATATACGTGGGAGCTGGGTGATCCATAAGCACATCCTTAAATGTTCCAATCGAGAGAGTATCGAGACTGAGCATCGATACTCCGAAGTAGATTAGTGTATACTTTTCGAGATCCCGACAAGAGATGGTGCCTGGTCTCATAAGCCATTGGTGTTGAGTCACATAAGATAATATACAGGTGCTCACTGGAGGTGAGTATACGGACGGACTCACCGAGAACTTCTAGATAATATTATACCTATCGTTAGATGGAAGTTCTCTTGTGGTATGAGTACAGCTTAGTCTTTTGACCTGAGATTTTCATTTGTCTCGCGTGAGTTCCCACTGTACTTAGATTACTACCCTACCACGGTTCAAAGGAGTCGTGCAAACAGGTTTTAATTGAATATAGTCCCAAGCCACATGGAGACAGTGAACAATCGTCAGGGATTCGTCTCTTCCGGTATTGGGAGTCGATATCGCGTTGTGTTGGGTCAGCTATCACCATAAAATTCTTGGCCAAGATGGATGAGATTTACTATTGTGATATCAGTAGTTTCTCAGTGGGTGATGGGCTTCAGACCGGCACGACTTATCGAGTTAGTAGGGGTCTGACATTATCCACCCGTTAAACCCGATATGAGATTATCTCAGACGAAAAGACCGGACTGTACGTAGATTGTTATAAACATGCTTAGTAAGAGTACGGATGCATTTGCTCGTCGGCCTTTCTTTCGCTCAATACCTGAGTAGCCGTTACGTACAGCTAGTGCCACTGACGTGCCTGTGGTTAAATCCACTACTAGCGTATTGATAAGTGTTTAGAGTCCCACGCAGAGCGTTTCCCAGTTCAGGAAAAATGATATAGTGGCCTTGTATTGATATGTGTAAGGTTCCGATTAGGTATGTGTGCTATTCACACAGACTTCAATCGGGCGGATAATGATACTAGCCGGCTCAGGATTAAACCGGATTATTAAATCTAGTTTTGAGTTAATAATTTACATATATATTTCGATATGTATATTCTAGTATTATGTTCATTATATTTTTCTATTTCTTCAGTATTCGTATTTTGATATGAATACGGCCATGTATTTGTGGGGACGTATTCTTGTATTCATGCTAGAATATTTCTAGAAGAAGAACACCTCATTTCTAGGTTTTTATTTCCTTTTAAAGAAATTAAGAAATGGGGTGGAAGAAAGAAATAGTAAAGGGTATGAGCAAATGAATTATTAATTCATTTGCACACATTATTCAAGCATGGTTGTAATTTTAAAATGGAGAAATTTTTTTTAACAAAAGAAATAAAGCATACTTGAATTTATGTAAGAGTTTTTCATTCTACCATTTAGCTTCTCTTTCTTTCATGGCTCCTTCTTCTTCTTCAACCCTTTCATGAGTTGAGAATCATGAAGATAAAGAAAAAAAATGTTAAAATACTCATACACATCACTAAGCATCCTAGATTAGCAATTTAGGATCTTTAGTTATTTTGTTGATGAAGTTGAAACTTGAACTTTGGTTCTCTCGGATGAATCATATTCGGCGAAGGAAGACCGGCCTGCAAACACGATCCGGAGCTCTTGAAAGTATGCTAGAGTTCAACCCAATTGGAGCAAATGAAAACGCTACAAAGGTTGTGATTTCTATCTTTTTATGCATGCTTGTTTAGGTGTTTGGTTTAAATTCTTGGGTATAAGTTTCTGATGCCATCAAAATTTTCGTTTTCGTATTCTGCATTGGCCGCGGGTTGACGGCGAGAGCACTAGGAACTTTCATCCCACCCCCGTCGCTCGCACCGTCCTGTCATCGGCCGCCGCCGCCGTTCATCGACGCCTACCGCCATCCTCAACCGACATCGGTCATTGCCTTTCGCCGTGGCCGCTCGATCCCCTCCACCACTGCCCATCGCCTGCCATTGTTCTTCTTCGCCAATCATCCTCATCGACTGCCGTGCACGGCACCCGCTCGTCGTCGCCTTCCATCATCAACTGTTGCGCCGAGCCTCACTCACCGTCACCTGCTGGATACCATCACTCTCAGTCACTTGCTGACACCTTGTTTGTCACCCCCTTATGCCCCCTCCCCCTTCTACAATCACAACCGTCTATGCCCCTTTGTGTTGTTCATATAAATTGCTGGTATGACCAAGATGTACGTACTAAGCATGTTAATGCAACATCCTTAAATCCGTATGTCTGAAAATATGATTTCCATGAATGTATGAATTCCTGGTAATCCTCCATTCTACCTGTGTACTAAGCCTCCAGAAGATTTTCCATGGAATGTATATTTGCATGATAAAAATTTGAATAGACAATTAGGCATCCATATACAGCGCGCCTTTAACTGGGTTGGGACCCATTCAAAACCTAAAGTCCAATTTGAAGTGTAATAAAGAAGTCGGTATATAAAGTAGTAGTTTTGCCCTCTTTCATCATCACTTATATAGTGACATTGAAATTGAAGCAGCAGCAGCAGACCCTGAAAATTCTCTGCAAACACCAAACAAATCCAAGTACAGTCACTACATCTACCATGGATCATACTTCGTCGTGGCCGTCATGCTTTTGGGGCGGCGAACTTCAGGTACCCAGACTATAAGAATTCCATCTCTTACTTTCTCATAAAATCTTCGAAATTCTTATTTTGTCGATCGATCCGATTCGATATATATATGCAGAATGGCGAAGAAACAGAGAGCGAGGATGGTCTAAAGCAAGCCTTAGTACGCACCACTCTCGAGCTGGAATCCACACGCATGATTGCGCAAGAGGAGCTCAAGAAGCTGGAATCTCAATCCCTCCACCTCACCCACCTCCTCCAAGTCGCCACCAAAGAGCGAGACGAGGCCCGGCAACAATGCCGCTCCCTCCTCCTCCTCCTCCTCAACGCCTCCGCTCCGCAACCGAACCCTACCGTCCATAACCCTCAATCGGTGGACGATATCAGCATGTCGTCTTCGTTGGAGGAGGATCAGAGCAGCAAGGTGTCTTCGCCGTTGGCGGCAGTGGAGAGGGACCTGCCGGAGAAGGGGAGGCTGGTCGAGGCAGTGATGGCCGCGGGGCCGCTGCTGCAGACGCTGCTGCTGGCGGGGCCGCTGCCGCAATGGCGCCACCCGCCGCCGGCCATGCACAACGTCGAGATTCCGCCGGTCTCTATCGATGATTTCGAGAAGAAGTAGAGGAAGAGGAAGGGGGAGGAGCAAGGGGAGCAGTCACCATAGGCAAGCAACGGGGAGCAGCAAGTTTCATAACTACCATCACCACCACTCTGCTTCTTCTGGCGCCTAAAATATTTCATTAATTATATGTATTAATATCAAGTGTAATATAATGTTTTGATCTTCATATTTTTCTGACCTCAAATGAGTTTCACAGAAATTGTTTAGCAACACAGCTTCTTCTTTTTTTCCTTCCCTTCTTCATATTTTTCTTTACAGACCCTGAGAATATTATTGAAATTTTCAAACCAAGGTTTTATTGAAATGTTGGCCTCTAGATGTCACAAAAACCATAATACTTTCACTTCTCAGAGGAGAAATCCGGAGATCAAATACAGAAGAGAAAAAACTCAGGTGTACAGATAAGAATCTATCAGCTTTATTAAGGAACGGTGGTGTTATCTTACTAGCATATTTTTAGGCATGCACCCACCCACCCACATATTAGAAGATATCAGTATTTTATCTAAGATTCGCAAATTTAACCATTTGCAAATGCACTAATATGTAATTAGCAATGATAAACACACAGGCAAAGATTCCCTCTAACCCGCCACTTGTATAAAATACATCTTTGTGTTTAAAATTTCAACTGATGGTTGGACATTTCTGTATCATTAGTACAAGATGTTGACAAAGAGCATAGACCAGCGGTTTCATTAATCTAAAATCAAAACCAAGGCTTGACTTGATTGTTTCCCCTGTTCATATTGCTTTGTTAATTACAAAGAAATCAGAGACCATGCTCCAAAACCTTGGACATAACTAATCTCTCACATCTCACTAATCTACCCACCCACTCAAACTAATGACGCAACTTTATACTGAAATCACACAAATAGGATATGACTAGGCCATCATCACAAATATATAGAGTAGCGAGTATGAAACCATGCAATCATTAAGAGGAGTACATGTTGATGATTTTTATTCTTTATGTTGGCCACTAAGGTCATCTTTCTTTTCTTTCTAGTATGAAAATGGAGAAAGGTGATGATGATAGAGACTAGGGGAGAAGAGAGACTTTATTTCATTAAATAAAAAAAAAGAGGAAGAAAACAAACAGAGTGAGAGTCTATTTACTTTCAGCAGAATAGGGCTATCATTTTCATGTGCAGAGATGTCACCCATGGCTCCAACCAACCACGACAATGGAAGTATTGAGCAATGCCTACAATCTCAAGCGTAATCAATCGCAATTACCGATAGAACCGGAAGTATAGAATAAAAGATATAGTCTGCCTGTCTTTTCGAAAGGAACACATCGGGAAGACAAACAGTATGCTGGTAGAATTAGGTGGTAATGGGCATTGATATTCAGTCACAGAAGAGTGCTGGAGATTGATTTCCCATGCATGTTCAAATCCATGAAACTTTGAATGATTTTAGTCATGGAGTGATGCAAATTAATTTCATGTCCTAAGTCTGACTAATAAATATCTTGACATATATAGGACACTATGGTTGCTACCGTTTGAAGTCTAAGGCTGAATGAGATGACTCCATCATTTCATTATTAGGTTGGGCAGCACAAAAGGGGCAACTCCTACATATTTTGAATATGCAATCACAAGTCATTTATCCATTGACTTGGCAGTCCCTACATACCAAGAAAAATATCAACATCTATTTTCGGCCTAATGGACCCAATATGAGATTCAAAGGCATCATCCTTCACACTTGTACACACTTGTGCCTCTCTTACCACCCTCACCTCCCACATCATTATCATGGGTATGAACTTGGTGATGAAGGTCTGATGATGAAGCGTAGGGGTCAATTGGTGCAGGTACTCCAGGTCGATCGACTATGAGCATAGTAACAAAGTGTTGTAACCAAATCTCAGACATCAACCCTCTCTTAATTAGAGCCTTAAGTTCATGGCTGACCAGTCATAATATCTGGGAAAATCGACTTGAAGAAAGAACGAAAAGCACAATCAATGCCCCGCGTTCCTGCCCTTAGAAGAAGTCCTGATTTTAGAAAACAGTACCATTCAAATGCTCTTATGTTCATATTCTCAAGAATTATAGCATTTTCCATAGAAACCATCCATCCGAAGCTGATGGCCTTTTAAGATGACATCAATGCATATCACAATCATACTGCATTTTTTCCTCCTAAAAATGAAAATCTGATGGTGATATACACAAGTCGAGCAATAGAGAATAATTACTCACCAAGGAAAAGGCATGTTATGTGTTGGAAAGCATACAAGCTCTAGTGTTTGTGCACATGAACATCATTTTCAGGACCACAATTCCAAAAGTTCAAAATAAATTGAGAATCACAATGAATATTGTTGCGAAAACGGGAGAATCAAGAACTATGTTAAACGGCCAACCGCGCAAAACGCAATATATATAACGAAAGATAAAATAATGCAAGAATAAGAGAATCTAATCAGAGTGACACAATATTTGTTTACGAGATTCACCCACCATATGGCTAGTCTTCGGCAGAGCGGATTGTGCAAAACTTCTACTAATTCTTTTGTCAAGCTTACAACAAGAGCAAATCCTAGAAGATTTCTTTCGAATCTCTCTAATTTCTTGTAGTCGTTACCCTCTTTCTATTTTCAATAGCCTCTTAAATTTTCTCTAATGAGAAACCCTATTTATAGCCAAACCCTAATCTTTACTTGAATTACGATTAAACAGTGTCATAAAAAATACCCGGTTCGCACAAAAAAACCCTTTGAGCCGGCTCAACATAACCATAAGCCGTCTTAAATGAACAAAGGAGAATAAGTAATCCCATACATTTTTTGAGCCGGCTCAGAAAGAATAAGTAATCCCATACATTTTTTGAGCCGGCTCAGAATTTACTGAGCCGGCTCAAGATAGGGTCGAGCCGGCTCAGAAGAAACTCCATGATATCAACATTCTCCCACTTAGAGATTTTTCCATCTCCACTCCCAAAAAATTAGTAAACATCACACGATTCCGCTATATACTCTCTGCTCATCAAATCTTCTCAGAGAGGTTAAACAAGCTGCAACAGAGATCCAGCTTATCTCTGACTATAATCTTAGTGAACATATATGCAGGATTCTTTTCTCTCGCGATCTTCTGCAATGTCAACTCACCATCTTTCAACGCTATACGTATGAAATGATACCGCGTCTTGATGTGCTTTGTCCTAGAATGATGCAGCAATCTTAATCAAATGTATTGCACTTTTACTATCGCTCCACAAGATATTGAACTCGTATTTCTTAGCTAACTCTTCGAGTAACCCTTGTAGCCATATCTTTTTGCTGGCTTCCATAATGGCCACATATTCGATCTCGGTCGTTGACAACGCAACAATCTTTTGCAACTGGGAAATCCAACTGACCGATGTTCCCCAACCATGAATACATACCCTGTTGTACTTCTTCCGCCATCTCGATCAGCGGAGTGGTCTGCATCAACATAACCTTGCGCATTGAGTGTATCACCCCCGAAAAACATAAGCAATGAGTGAATGTTCCCCTGAGATATCTCAATATCCACTTCACTGCATTCCAATACTCCTTCTCCGGCTTTTGCATTCACCTGCCTACAACTTCCACTGCTTGTGCATATCAGTCGTGTACTCACCATCGCATACAACAAATTCCCAACCGCCGATGCATATGACACTCGTGCCATGTCATCCTTCTGCTCGAGTTGTCAGATACAACTCTTTACTGAATTTGAAATGCTTCGCTAAAAGCGTACTTACCGGTTTTGCTTTGTCCATATCGAAACGCTTTCAAAACATTCTCCACGTAGTCCTGTTGCGACAGTCACAACTTTTGTTGTTGCCTATCTCTAATGATTGTCATGCCCAGAATTTGCTTGGTTGCTCCCAAATCCATTATGGAAAATTGGTCAGCCATCAGCTTCTTCAGATTTTGAATTTTCTTAAAATTCGGACGTGCCACCAACATATCATCCACATAAAGTGATAAAATAATGTAGTCGTCATCCTTAAATATCTGAATTAAACACAGTGATCTGAATCACATCTCATAAATCCCGACTCCAACATGAATAAATCAAACTAAAGATACCACTATCTTAGAGCTTGCTTTATGTCATGACCCACCCTCAACATAGACGGTATTGTCTGCTCTGGCCGAAACAACACGGTTGTCTTTCGGAGCGAACCGTACCTGCACAGAGGCCACTTCCCAGGAGGTCACCCATCCTAGAACATCCTTGGCTCGAGCACGCTCCAACAGGATGAAAAGTGTGTTACGAATTGGACTTTCAGTTCAGAAACTGAAATTCCGGCGATGAAAACTTTAAATGAAATGACCGCATCTCGCAAACCTTAAACCCGATTGATCTGGAACCAATTTTTCTGGATTGCTGTTTGAATTTACTTACTATCTCTTTTGTAGCATTTTGTCTAATTACGATCGTGTGAATTAATATGTTTTTCTAAACTCGTAATACACATTGTGTTTCACATTATACATGAGTTGCCATTTGCATCTTTCCCGTATTTTTACCCGACCGTGATACCTTTAGTGAAAGCGAACGTTCATAGTGATTTATAGCGAACTTGCATTATCGAATGTGAGTGGTATCGGATTAGTTGTGTCAAGTACGCCAGTGATAATTGATTGATTCGTGAAAGTGAACGGTGCAAGATGTAATACCAAGTTTACTCGGTACTCTATTATCCGTATTTCGCATATCTTCTATTCATTATATTCCAGATATTTTTCCTATTTTCCATTTTTTCTATTTTCCTAATTTTCTAAACCCTGATTTCTAATTTTATTTTCCTAACTTTATCCAACCCGTAGCCCCGACCCATCTCCCCTCTTTTCCCTCTCTTTCACTCCTCTCGATTCTTTTTTCTCTTTCTCTCTCCTCTCGATCTCTTCTGCCCCCTCCTTCGCAACGGGCTCCTCCACGCCCTCGCCTTCGCCGCAACTACCCCGAGATCCTCGACCTCAAAATCCGCACTGGGTCGAATCCCTCCACCGCTATCTCATACTCTCTAAATCTCTCCTTCCATTCTCTCTATTCTCTCGCTGCCCTAACCATCTCCGGCCCCACAACACCGCCGGCCATCGTCTCGTTGAACCTAAAACCCACCACCAGCTCACCCCGAGCTCACCGTCGGCCACTTGCCCCCATCACCTTCCATTTTCTCCTTCACCAAACCCTTCACCAAACCCGAGCCCTCGACCCTTGACGAGCACAACTGTTGGGGTCAAAATTTGCACCCCGGTTGACCAAGTAAAAGTCAAGGTCAACCCCAAGCCAGGTGGGCCCAAGCCCAGGTCAAGCGGGCCCATGCCCAAGTCGAGCCCGCGGCCAGCCTACCCATGCGAACATAGAAATCATGTAACAAATAATTTTGATGTAATTTTTTGTGCATGAATGTAAGCAAAATGGGTATCAAGCCAAATTTTTGTAAAGCCCATGGCTTATGTGCAAAAAGAAATAGCACATGAGCCATAATAGAGGCAAAATGTCATTTTGTAAAGCCCAAGGGGCTATATGTAAATATGTAAGCCTATATAAGGCAAAATGATGAAAATATCTTAAAAACTTTTTTCATTCCTCTCAAAAATCTAGGGTTTGTGCCTCTTTCCCCTTTCTGAAGGTTCTAAACCTTCTTCTTTCTTTTGAATTAAATCAAGAACTTTACTTTTCTTTTTCCAAAACTAAATAGTTTTTCACCATAAAACCCACAAAGGAGGGCTTAGATCTCCCATCAAATCTCAAAAAGAAGAGATTTTTAATCTCACATTTCTTGATCTTCAAGATCCTGCCAACAGAAGAGGAAGAAGGAGGCCCAACTCCGAAAACCCCATTTTTGGGAAAGACCCAGGGCTCCAAAGAAGAACCCTTTTCATCAACTCTAAAACATCTTAGGAGTTTAACTCCAGTCTAAATCCTCTTTTGGGATTTTAAATCCTATTTCTGGGGCTAAAATCCCCTTTTCCTCGCCGGCGCCCAGCGCCCACGTGCCGGACACATGGTGCACTAGCGCTCGAGCGCCCACGTGCCGGACACGTGGAGCGCTAGCGCTCGAGCGCCCACGTTTCGGACACATGGTGCGCTAGCGCCTAAGCGCACAGCGCCCACGTGCCGGGCACGTGGTGCGCTAGCGCTCAAGCGCCCAGCATGCGCAAGCGCCCAGCACCCACGTGGTGCGCTCGCGCCTAAGCGCACAGCGCCTAAACGCCCAGCACTCGCGTGCTAGGCACATGAGGCGCTGGCCCCACTCGTCATTTGGGCGCTTTCCCCCTTTTTATATATATATATGTACACACACACACACACTCTATAACACTGTCCCTCTCAAAAAAAAATTGAGCCGAGGCGCTGCCTCGCACCCCGCAAGGGGACTGCTAGCCCCCTTGACCCCCAGCCCGCTATCCGGATAGCGGGACCCCCGTAAAAACTCTGCGTAGCTCCCGATATATCCAAGCCCCCCTCCAAAACAAAACACACGTACACTGCATATTGAGTTCGCATGACCAGTTTAACCCGTCAATCGGAGGTTCCCCCGCTCCAAAGGCGTGGGATAATTAACAGCAGCTTAGTCCGCGACTGCCGGAGATTCGGATCCCCACAATCATTAAACCCCGGCCTACCCTAGGCAGGGAGGACCTGAAATGCGCCAGACAAGCACGCGCGTATTCCCATCTCAATGGGGTGACGGAAAACACCCTACAGAGTCTGGCACGCCCGGTGGGACCAATCTCTCCTCCCATATTTCGGGTTAAGCTTTCATGCGATCTCAATTAATATGCATATCAATTGCCTGTACTAAAATCATGTTTTTTGTGCAGGTTAACATTCTCCAATTGCAATCTTCGGACGCAGCAAAGATGTCTCCAAGGATCAGCTCAGCTTTTGACACAGCTCCCATCTCCTACACGATGAAGATAGACGCCAGGACGGTCCTCCCGGCCAGTCTTGGACGCCAGGACGGTCCTCCCGGCCAGTCTTGGGCGACAATGGGAAGAGCCGCCGCTACCATTCGGCTCTATTCTGTTCGTATCAGTTAACGCCATCCCAGCTCCTCAAGCCCCGGTGACAGACAAACCGGTCTCGAAAGGCAAGAGGTCAAATGTAGTGGTCTCGAAGGCGCCCCAACTCAAACGCAAGTCGGTTTTTGAACGACTCTCCTTGGCCCCAGCTGGGGGCAGGACCATCAACACCAACAAAGCAATAAGGCCTCTCGAGCAAGCTCCGGTGGTGCCCCTGACAACTGCTCGATCGGGTGTCTTCTCTAAGCTCCCCGCTAATCGACTCACGGTGGCTTCCCAGGAAATGGATGCCCGCCAAGCCCTTAAAATTAAGAAGCTAAGGCAGAAAAGGCTCAGATATAGAGCCAATAGAAGGGCTAGGGCTCCTGCTAGGCTGAACCTCATGAGGTTCGAAGAACAGGGTCACCCTACCAAAGATGAGGAAATGGCTGGATATGTGGTCCACACTGTCTATATGGTGGGCATGCGCAGCAAGAGCAAGGACGGGGCCACCACATCTCAAATCCAATCTGGCTTGAATGTAGTTGCCGTTTCCCAAGAACAGCCGCCTCCGCTGGGTGATGAAAACCTTCTCGATGAGGATGATAGGAAGAAAGACCCTTCGGTCCATGAGGAGTCGGGCTCGGAAAGCGAAGATGAGCCAATCTTTCGTCCCAAGAACGTAGAGCAGAAACTTCTCCAAGAGCTCCGAAAACAGCTCAGAAGTAAAGATAAGGAGATGGCCAAACTTTACTCCAAAATTGACGACTTGACGAATGTCGTCTTGCGGCTCACGGCCCGACTTGCCTCTCGGCCGCCCAATCAAGCGCAGGGCTCTGCTCATGAACCGGGAAACGGTGTCCCAAGGCAGCCGACGCCTATTCCCTCAAATCCAAAGGTGGACGGACCGCATGAAAGTCAGTCGCATCCTATCTCGGGAAATGTCTTGGCTACCGATGACAGTAGCCCGCTAACTCAAGATCAAATCATGGATTTGATTGCCAACAAAGTTAAAACATTGGTAGCTGAAGCCGAAGCGCAAAAAGATATCAGCAGTAGTGAGAGACCATATCCTGCTCAGTATGATCTGGTAGAATTTTCTAGCGGCTATGTCATCCCTAAATTCGGAAGATTCGATGGGACGGGAAATGCAAATCAGCACGTCGCCCATTTTAAAGCTTCATGTGGGAATACTGGGGGCAATGATGCGCTTCTCCTCCGCCAGTTCATTAATAGCTTGACCGATGTTGCTTTCGACTGGTACGCGAGCATACCGGATGGCTCCATCACAACTTTCGTCCAAATGGACTCTCTGTTTCGGCAGAGGTTCATGAGCGTCAGCGATAAGATCACCATCGCCGACTTCGTAAGGACCAAGCCAAAGAACAACGAAAGCAACATGGATTTTATAACCCGATGGCGCAATCTCTCTGTCAAATGCGAACCGCCGATAGAGCAGGACCAATCTGTCAGTCTCCTCGTCGGAAATCTCAACAATTGGATGGCCCCGTTTCTATGTACCGCGGGTCTCAAAACATTCCAAGAGCTGACCAGGAAAGTCCAGATGTTCGAACGCTCAAAGCAGGAGTCATCCTCTGACTCCCAAAATAACAATAGGTCCTGGAGAAACCGAAATGACGAAAATCGCAAAGGCGGAAATTCCGACGATACTGAATCTTTCAATGCCTCGGCTAACCGAAATAAGCAAAGGTTGAGCGGGCCTAATACCAACCAGCTTCGGAAGCCAATGTTCGGAGAGGGAGAAGAATCTCCACTGAAAGAGAAGTTGGACAAGAGGTCTATTCCATCAGAAGGGACAAAATCCGTAAAATATTCAAAGACGCCCTGAGGAACGGTCTACAACTGCTAGAGTCAAAAAGACCGCAGTAAGTGAATATGACCGACGACCCCAAATACTGCCCCTATCACAGAGTGATAGGTCATGCTATTGAGGACTGCTTCGTCTTCAAAGATTGGGTCGAAAAGCAATATAAGGCAGGAAAGATAGAACTGTCTAAAGTCGTGTTAACAAACAGTCCAGCTGCGACCGCTAATTTCATAAAAACGGAGACCGAAGTTCTTCATGAAACTGATTCTCTCAGACATCTGTCTTTCTCTGAAAACAGCTGAGCACCATGTCATTAAACTGGGAATAATCGACCTCTAAGTCGTTAAACTGGGAATATATATATATATATATATATATATATATAAATAAACAAAAAATGTGTAAATAAAAAAAATAAAGAAAAGCCGAAATGATGGGGAACTCGCAATAAAAATCAACGAGTAAAAATGAAAATGAAAATAAAGCCGAAATGATGGGACAACCGCGAATAAAAGCCGAAATGATAGGGCAATAGCGACCTTCGCGATAAGAAAAGCTGAAATGATAGAGCAATCGCGGTAAAACGAAAACAAAAAAAACGGCGAATGATGAGTCGCTCCTGGTACCATATTCCAGTGCAGCGATGTAGAATTCAACCAAAATCCAGTTTCCCAAAATTCTTCCGGCCCTACGGTTGGTCCCCAAATTGACTACCGTACACAATCCACGGGCTCAAATAACTCTCATCATACCCATTCCCCACCGTAATCACCAGTTACGCGGCTGGTCTCCGCCCTTGGAATTATGCTCCATTGAGAAGACCCACTCATGTGTCTTCACGGTACACGAGGAGAACAAACCTTTGTGGGATCCTTACGACTCATAAAGGAAAAACACACTTAGGAGTCCTCACGACTCCTAAGGAGAAAATACACCTGCGGGATCCTTACGACTCGTAGGGAGAAAATGCTTTTATGGGACCCTTACGGCCCATAAAATTGAAAAGCCTTAGGCGATGGGGATCTAAATCTGTCTCCTAAGCAATCGCTCCCCAATCCCCAAGTGGCGAATGATGAGTCGCTCCTGATACCATATTTCAGTGTAGCGATGCAGACGCCAACCAAATTCCAAATCCCAATCCCTAAATGGCGAATGATGAATCGCTCCTGGTACCATATTCTAGAGCAGTAATGCAGACGCCAACCAAATTACAAATCCCATACCCCAACGGCGAATGATGAGTCGCTCCTGGTACCATATTCCAGTGCAGCGATGCAGACGCCGACAAAGTCCCGAAATTTTCCCGACCCTACGGTCTGGATCATACATCCTGCAAATCCGTATACAATCCACGGGCGTAAAACGATCCCAATCCCTCCCAAGTCCTGCCGGTGAGACCACATTCAAAGTCCCACCGGCGGTGAAGATTCAAAAAAAAAGGTATGTCCACAAGCAAAATAGGCACGGATGAAAATCCAAAAGGGCTCCGTGAGTAAAAAAAAGCAGGACTGCCGGCGTGTTTGTGAAAATCCGAAAGGGCGCAAACTCGTGAAAAAGAGATGAAATGCACCCACAAAGTCCTCTCGACTTTGTGAGAAGATTCCCGCGTGAGATCCTTACGACTCACAAAGGAGCAACACACTTAGGGGTCCCCAAGATTCCTAAAGAGAAAATACACCTACGGGATCCTTACGACCCGTAGGGGAAAATGCTTTGTGAGACCCTTACGGCTCACAAAATTGAAAAGTCTTTAGATGATAGGGACCTAAAACCTGTCTCCAAAGCCATCGCTTCCTGATAAGCAAGCGCAAATGATGATTCGCTCCTGGTACCATATTCCAGTGTAGCGGTACTGATGCCAAGCAAAAACCAATTCTCAAATCCTCCCGGGGAAAACGATGAGTTGCTCCTGGCATTATTCCAGTGCAGCAATGCAGATGCCGACAAAAAAAAATCCCCAAATCCTCTCATGGCAAATGATGATTCGCTCCTGGTACCATATTCCAGTGTAGCGATGTTGATGTCAACCCAAATTAAATCAAACCAACAACCTCTGCGGCGGAATCATGCTCTGTCCCAGAATTTATTCCGTGTCGAAATCATGCTTCGCCTCGAGATATCTACCTTCCCTGCCGGAATTATGCTCTGCCTCGAAATCAAGCTTCGCCTCGGTGTATCTGCCTTCACTGTCGGAATTATGCTTCGGCTCGGAATCAACCAACGACCTCCTCGTCGAAATTATGCTCCGCCTCTGAATCAAGTCAACCAGCAAGCTCTGTGTCGGAATCATGCTTCGTCTCAGAATGTGCACCCCGTGTCGAAATCATGCTTCGCCTCGGTGTATCTGCCTTCCTTGTCAAAATTATGCTTCGTCTCGAAATCAAGTCGGCCAACAAGCTCTGCGCCGGAATCATGCTCCGTCTCAGAATTTACCCCGTGTCGAAATCATGCTTCGCCTCGGAGTATTTGTCTTCCCCGTTGGAATTATGCTTCGCCTGAGAATCAACCACTGCATCGAAATTATGCTTCGATCAGAATGTCTGCCACTCTTCGGAATGATGCTCCGATCCCTCTGGAATGATGCTCCGCTCTTCGGAATAAAGCTCCGATCCCTGGAATCATGCTCCTCTCTTCGGAATGATGCTCCGCTCTTCGAAATGATGCTCCGACTCTTCGGAATGATACTCCGACTCTGGAATTATGCTCCGCTAATCAGAATGATACTCCGATCCCCGAGAATCATGCTCCCCGAGGGATGCTCCGCCCCCGGAATGATGTTCCACCTCGAAGTCCAGCTTCAAGATCCATCAATTTCATGCACACAACTCAAATGTGCGGTGTGCATTTATTGATGGGGGCACTTTGTTGGAGTCAAAATTTGCACCCCGGTTGACCAAGTTAAAGTCAAAGTCAACCCTAAGCCAGGTGGACCTAAGCCCAGGTCAAGCGGGCTCATGCCCAAGTCGAGCCCGCTTCCAGCCTACCCATGCCAACATAGAAATCATGTAACAAATAATTTTGATGTAATTTTTTTTGCATGAATGTAAGCAAAATGGGCATCAAGCCAAATTTTTGTAAAGCCAATGGCTTATGTGCAAAAAGAAATGGCATATGAGCCATGGGATGGGCAAAATGCTATTTTGTAAAGCCCAATGGGCTATACGTGTAAGTCCACGGTAGCGCCCAGGCCGTCTAACAGACGCCAAATGCGGAACAAAAACTTTTTACAAACTGACGCTATCGTGTACCGTAACCCGGATCTGCCATTAAAGCTAAACTAACAAACTACAAAGTGGGTAGAAATGTTATACCAAACGATCCGAGTCCTTCGGTTTTCAACCATCATCCCACGCTTTGTTGCGGCTGCTCCGATCTCCTGAATCTCCAGTCTTCTCGTCCAGGTGGTACCACGTCGACGTCGACGGATCTTTAAACGGGCTCCCGCCTTTGAACTGAGGCAACTCGATCGTCAAGTTTGCTAAAAGAGACGACCAAGATGAATTAGAGAATGAGTAGAACACTTTGTCTCGTTACGTCCAAGGCTATGGACGAACGGTTAATGAAGTTGCCTTTTTGGATCGATATGAAATGAGCTATGAAAATATATATGGACTAAATCTTTCTTCTCAATTTTAACAACCCTTTCTTTTTCCCAAATCTTCTCACTCCTCAACCAAGAGGGGCCGGCCATATATGTAGAGGGAGGAGGGTGAGTGTAGGAGAGGGGGTGACCACAAAGCAAAAGATCTTGATCAAAATATCTAAGGCATAACAAAACTCATTAATGTAAAGAATGACCCATTAAACTTAGTCATCCAATCAATTAATGCAATCAAGTGAGTCACAAACCTAGTCATCAATCAAGAAGCTTCCTCACTCATGACTCACCCATGGAAGAAAAGATAAATCCGTATTTAACTAAATGTTAAATACGGGCGATAGAAAACTGAAAACTGGCAACTTCCAAAAGCGATCCCGAAACGAATTTCAGGACAACCCCGTAATGGTATAAACATACCCGCATTTGTATTACGACCGAATACAAATGCATCTGAGACAAAGATATTATATCTACACAGTATAATACTCGGATCCGGCTTAAACCAAAACCGACAAGTATTATCTACCCGAAAAATGACACGTGCGAAAACGCACGTGCATTTTCCGAACCTTACCATAAAACCATACGGCCTCTACAACGTTTCGCCCGAACTTGGGAAAGTGTCTGTGGAGGACTCTAATGACTCATCAACACACTGGCACTGGGTATAACCACTAGCACGTCAGAGGTACAAGCTGTACGTAACGGTTGCCTATGTATTGATTGGAAGGGTAGCTAACAAGCGAACTCATCTCTAAACCCTACTGAGCCTGATAGTGACAATGTATATACAGTCCGATCCGGTCGTCTATGAGTATCGCATATCTGCCTAGGGGGCTGGTAACGTCAGACCCCCATTAGCGGTATAAGTCGTGTCAGAGAGTGGCCCAGAACACCCTGAGATACTACTGGAGTACCTACCAGTAAATCTCCTACCTCGGCCGAGGGCTTTGTGTAATGGCTCTCCTAGACAAAGCGAGATCTCATCCCCAATACCGGGAGAGACGAATCCCCGACGATCCGCTCACTGGCTCCATGTGGCTCGGGACTGTACCCAACTAAAACATGTTTGCACAACTCCTTTGAGCATGGTAGGGTAGTAATCTAAGCACAGTGGGAACTCACACGAGACAAATGACGATATCAGGTCGACAAACTAACCTGTACACATGTCACCAGGGAACTGCTATCTGACGATATGTATAATACCAACTAGCATGTTCCCGGCGAGTCCTGTCCGGTGTACTCATAACCCAATGAGCACCTGTATACATCTAAGGTGATCCAACTGACATCAGTGGCTTGTGAGACCGGCCACCGCCCCTCGTCGGGGTCTCGACTGTATACACTAATCTACTCTGGAGTATCGATGCCCTGTTTCAAAACTCCCTCGACTAGGGACATTTTAAGGATGTGCTTACAGACCCCAGCTCCCACGTATATGATCGCCATCATACTGCTGGTAGTCAAGCAAGAATCCTATGGGCTCTATCATCATGCAATAGTGAACTAAAGCATGTATACGATGATAAAGACAAACCAGATAGCATACTATCATCTCGAGTAAGACTGTCATATCGGTATAGGTCATGCCTCAATCAATGCAATCACGTACCTGCGATCTAATAATTGACTTTGAGGGCACTATCTCCAACAATATGTAAATATGTAAGCCTATATAAGGCAAAATGATGAAAATATCTAAAAAACTTTTTTCATTCCCCTCAAAAATCTAGGGTTTGTGCCTCTTTCCTCTTTCTGAAGGTTCTAAACCTTCTTCTTTCTTTTGAATTAAATCAAGAGCTTTACTCTTCCTTTTCCAAAACTAAATAGTTTTTCACCACAAAACCCACAAAGGGAAGCTTAGATCTCCCATCAGATCTTAAAAAGAAGAGATTTTTAAAATCCCACAACTCTTGATCTTCAAGATCCTGCCAACAGAGAAGGAAGAAGGAGGCCCATCTCCGAAAACCCCATTTTTGGGAAAACCCAGGACTCCAAAGAAGAACCCCTTTCATCAACTCTAAAACACCTTAGGAGTTTAACTCCACTCTAAATCCTCTTTTGGGATTTTAAATCCTATTTCTAGGGCTAAAATCCCATTTTCCTCGCCGGCGCCCGAGCGCCCAGTGCCTAGGTGCCGGACACGTGGTGCGCTAGCGCTCGAGCGCCGAGCGCCCAGCGCCAATGTGCCGGGCACATGGTGCGCTAGCGCTCCAGCGCCCACGTGCCGGGCACGTGGTGCGCTCGCGCTCAAGCGCAAAATGCACAACGCTCAGGCGCTCAGCGCTCGCGTGCTAGGCACGTGAGGTGCTGGCCCTACGCGTCCTTTAGGCGCTTTCCCCCTTTATATATATTTATATATATATATACACACACACATACTCTACAACACTATCCCTCTCAAAAAAATTTGGGCCGGGGCACTGCCCCGCAACCTGCAAGGGGGCTGCTAGCCCCCTTGACCCCCAGCGCGCTATCCGGATAGCGAGACCCTCGTGAAAACTCTGCGTGGCTCCCGATATATCCAAGCCCCCCTCCAAAACAAAACACGCGTACACTGCACATTGAGTTCGCATGACCAGTTTAACCCGTCAATCGGAGGTTCCCCCGCTCCAAAGGCGAGGGGTAATTAACGACAGCTTAGTCCGCGGCTGCCGGAGATTCGGATCTCCACAATCATTAAACCCCGGCCTACCCTAGGCAGAGGATCTGAAATGCACCTGACAAGCGCGCGCGTATTCCCACCTCAATGGTGTGACGGAAAACACCCTACAACAACCACCATCACCTTCGCTCGCCTCGACCCCTCCTCCCGCCGACGAGCTCCTCGACCTCATGACCACCTCAGCTCCTCCTTCCTCCTTCCTCCATCGATAACCAAGACTTCCCCACACCCGAGGTTCCCTTTTGCTGCCTTGACCGCCATCGACACCCCAAAGCTTTACCGCCGACCACCTCCTCCCTCATCGTTGACACCACCACCAAGTTCCCTCCCTGAGCCTCCTTTGTTGTTGCACCACCATCTCCACCTCCCCTTATCCCTAGCTCCTCCCAGCACCAACCCCGACACCATCGCCGGCGACCCAAGCAACACCGAGCCCTTTCACTGCCGGCCACCTCACCGGAGTTCCCAGCGCCATCCTCAACTCGAGCTCCCCGCTGCAAGGAAGAGACGGCCGAGCCTAAGCTTGTTGTCTCCTTGTCGTGATCGTGCTCGTGCCTGTGCCAGGCCCCGTGCCCACTTCGAGCCACTCTCGTGCCCACCTCCGTGCCACACCATGCCGTGCCCAGTGTCACCTGCGTGCCCAGACGTGCCACGACTCGTGCCCAGCACCGTGCTCAGTAGCACCCAGTATCGTACCACTCCCGCATCGCGCCATGTCACACTCGGCACCACGACCGTGCCCGCCTCATGCTCACAGCGCACCACGCCCACGCCCACCTGTGTGCCTATCACCACGTCACGCCACTCCATGCACTGTGTCGTATCGTGCCACCCCCGTGTTGCGTCGTATCGTAACCAAATCTCGTTGTGGTCGTACCCATGCCGTTGTCGCTGTCGAAATCGTCAATCTGACTTCAGACAAGTGAACCCCCTTCACTTGTGAAATCATGCTATATACATATATGTTAATTCAACTTGATAAATGATAATTATATAGGCGTAACAAGTGTTTGATACGATTACCGGACTTAAAACCTCAATGATAGCAAACTTTTCTTAATCAATAGTTCATTATACTGGTAATGTGTAGCGTACAAAAGTTAGGATCGAAACGATTAAATTTCGCATATGAAACGACGTCCTCAGGATGCGTCGTAAAATATGATTCCTGTTGTGCATGCTACATTGTAAAATTCATACTGAATCGAATATGTTTCGTAATGAAACGTTTCATGGCTCGTATCGAAACCAATAGATAAACCTACAACACCACATAATCAATCTCTGAATTTTAATAAGTTATGGCAACGAAAAGTGAGGTGGTTCATTGCTCTTAACTGCAGTCCAGAGCAAAAATCTTTGTCATTACATATTTTTGAACGCATGCTTTTCATTGTTTAAGTGCGTAAGTGGGCGGAACCATATATGGAAGCGTGGAAATTGAATTATCTTTCTAACGGTACTGGTCTCATTGCATTCCGGTGTCGTTCGGTATTTATAACACCCATTTTACCGTCAATGTGTACTGCAGTTTCATACAGAGAAAGAATATATACTTTAACCTTAGACATCGCATATCTCCCTGCATACAGCGGATATTATTGATCCGTCTGGTGCGTAGGAAACATAACAGATAAATCTAAATATTATTTAACTGTAGCGTCGTCTAATTATGCTCCTAACAAAGAGTAAAACGTGTTACGAAACGGACTTTCAGTTCAGAAATTGGATTTCCAGCAGTAAACACTCAAAATGGAATGACCATAACTCACAAACCTGAAACCCGATCGACTCGAAACCAATTTTGCTGTACAGATAATTAAATATATTGATTACTCCTTTTATATTGTTTTGCCCAATTTTGCACGTATGACTTATAGTGAGTTTTGCAAGTTATATAACACTAGCTGCTATATTTTATTCGTCATAATTGATTGCATTCTTATCATATCAGGTAACGGTTATACCCTTATTGAATAGTGGTCATATATATTGATATCCTAATGACCGTGTAACATTACCAAGTGACAAGTGTTAGTGATTGGATTGTGGCAAATACGTTGGTGTAAAAGCGTGATTGAATAGTGAAACTGACACGTACTTGTACACAATCAGCGCAACCATTTAGTTATTGCATTATCGACGCCTATAGAGCATATATAAGTGTAACTATAACTGATATAGGACGGGTATGAAAGCACTTATATTAGTGTCATAGATGAGACATCGAGAACTGTCAACTTATCTTTTATACCAGTCGAGACATGCTTGACGGAGACCCAGTCTTCAATTCTTGCGTAAACTTGTCATGGAGCGACTAGTATTTAGATTCATGATCGGTGTTTGATGTAGACTGCGGGGTGTGGGATAGTTTGAGTGCGAGTTCGATCAACGGAATCTCAGGAGTCCCACTGCCGGCATATTTCGTGATTTCGTGATTTTGTTACTGATCGTGTTGCCGATTCTTACTGATCGTGATTCGGGCCCATGTTTCCTTGCCTATGGGGCTTGCCCTTAAGTTGGGAATACTCTTGCGGTGGTTGACGTTCACACTTGAACTGACGATAAGTTTAATGATATGGACATTGCATTGATTACTGATTCGATACACATGCCTTACTGTTTACCTGTACCGGTTATTTCATGCTCACGTCATTACTCTATGCTTACCGTTTCATGTTTATCATTGCATATATTACACACACACATATATATATTGTTATTGTGTCACTCTGACAACCTGAGTATGCATGCTCAGAGTGAGAAATGGACTCAGCTCGGATCAAGACATGTCTTACCTGGAGGATATTGCGAACATCTAGATCAGCGACGTCAGCGCTATCTTTTCCTTTTGACTCTATCTGATTAGTTGTATATTTGTTTTGATGGAATTAGTGATTACATTTCTCATTACTTGTGCTATGATCACTGCTTACCATGTACTACTAGAAGCCAAGATGTGACTACGACAGAATAATTCCTTGACCGTAGGAGCATGGCTGGCCTAATCACCCTCTACTCCGTATTTTAGGAAGCGAGGCATGACAAAATGAAAGTGAATAAGATCGTGATTTGGCGCGTGCTTGTACACAAATAATCATATACGTATAGTTATTGTGACATGGGAAAAAGGGGAAATCAAAATGGAATTGAACTCGTATTTTGCGAGGTACAGTGACTTAGAGGATGATCATTCGATATTACACACACATTAGGTCGTGGGCCTAGCGGCACGCTGCAGGGTTATGTCCCGGGCAACAGTGGACCGTAGTCTCGGGCATGGACGAGACCCTTATTAAACACGAGTATCCTTTCCACCGATTGATTTCATTTGACTTAGCGGCTGATAGGTAATGACATACATATTGTGTGGATTGCTGACACGATACATATACCGTACTGTTCATATTCACTTGATATTCTTTATTCTCATGTTTCGGTATTCTGCCGTGCGTTTCATGTTTAATAACATAGTACACATTATATATTTATTACTATATGTGTCGTCCTGACGACCTGAGTGTGCATGCTCAGAGAATGAAATGGACCCATCCCAGGAGCAGGACCTGGCATTCGAGATTGCGAAGGTTTAGACCTCGTCATCAGCGCCATCGGCTTTTTCTTGCTATAAGAACACTGTTATTTCTTTGGTTAGTTATTTTTTTCATGCAAATAAATGTATCCTGAACTCTGTGATTTTAATTTAATAAAGTTGTGAAGTGTGATTTCCTTTAATCTGGTGCTGTGTTTACTGATTACCATATAATACTAGAAGTCGAAGTGTGACTTCGGCGGGATCATTCCTTGACCGTAGGAGCATTATTGGCCTAGTCACTCCTCGCATTCCGTATTTTGGGAAGCGGGACGTGACACTTAAGGCCATACAAACTCTTTCGCGGTCTACAAACCAAACTTTTCTTCCCCTTAATCTCGTATCCTGGTGAATGCATGATATAAATTTCCTCCTTAAATCTCCAGGAAGGAACGATGTTTTCACATATAGCTGTTCTAAATGCAAATCTTCCATTTCCACCATACTAAGTATAACCTGAATTGAAATCTTCACCACTGAGGAAAATATTTCCTTATAGTTTATTCCATGCTGTTGCGCATAACCCTTCACTACCAAGCGAGTATTGTACCACTTCATACCATCGACCTCATCCTTGATTATGTACACCCACCTATTCAGCAACGCTTTTCCACCCTTTGGTAGTTTCACTAGATCCCATGTACAATTCTTTTTCAATGATCCATCTCTTCATCCATGGCTTGCTCCCACTGCTTGCTAGCACTGTCCCGCGTTACTTCTGTGAAGGATTCGGGCTCTCCCAAATCAGTGTACAATATGAAGTCGATAACTAATCTTTCACTCGTGTAGATCTCCTTGGAATTAGGACATTTGGTTGCTAAACCTGGTCTTCAACCGGTTCCTGAATCTGATCCTGCATTGCAGTGCTCGTCTCCTCCATATTTTAATCTGCACATGTAGGCACCTGACCATTCTCCTGAGTTTCATCTAACTCAACGAACTCGGATACTGCACCATTCTTAATATTAGCTTGCTTTACTTTCTTGTACATGCGTTGCTCATCAAAGACGACGTTTCGGCTCTGTAATATTTTCTTGCTTGAGTAATCCCACAGCCGATATCCGAACCCATCTCCTCAATAACAAATGAATGCATACTTTCTTGACTTGGAATTAAGATTACTCATTTCCGCCTTATCTATCAGCTAATAAGTAATGCAACCAAAAACTTTAAGGTGCAAGTAATTTACTGGTTTACCTGACTAAATTTCTTTTGGAATTCCTTCATCGAGTGCACTTGTCGGGCTTCGATTGATCAGATACACAAACAGCATCGACAGCTGCCGCCCATAAGAATTTAGGCACATCTGCATCCAAGGTCACGCTCCTTACCCGCTCTAGAATCGTCGTGTTCATCCTTTCAGCAATATCGTTCTGTTGCGGTGTCCTCAGTACCGTTTTTAACCAACGTATACCCTTCTGTGAGCAAAACCCCCCGAACTCTTGTATGCAGTATTCCCCGCCATTGTTGAATTTTAGACACTTAACCTTCGTCCCTGTTTGGTTCTTCACATGTGTAGTCCAGTGTTTGAAGCGTCCAAACACATCAGACTTCTTCATTGCATAAACCCATGTCTTCCTGCTTGCATCATCAATGAACGTAACGAAATACCGATTTTACAACATAAGACTCTACAAATGCATGTCCCCATACATCCGTATACACCAATTATAGCTTCTTAGTCTTCTTTGTTACACTGTCAATATGAAACCTGAGTGTGCTTTGCTTTCTACAAACACAACTCTCACATAGTCCCAACTCTACCTACTTCAGTCAAGATAAAAAATCCTTATCCTGAAAAATCTTCATATTCTTCTTCGCTGAGGCGTCTCAATCTCTTGTGCCACAACGAAGTCTCAAAATCTGCGTCTGAACATGTCGTTAATGCAATCGAAACGCCACTGTCCCCATTGAAGGAATACAATGTACCGATCAATTTACCCCTGCAACCACCAACGATCCTTTAGAAATCTTACACAGAGAATTCCTAAATACCATAACGTACCCTTCGTTGTCCAACTGACATAGATATTAGACTCTTCTTCAGATCTGATATGTGTCTAGCGTTCTTCAGCTTTATCTGACCTTCTCTAACGAATGCAACATAATCGTCCCGTTTTCAATGATTTTACACGACTGACAGATTCCCACTATCACATGCCCAAGATCCCCTTGAACATAATCATTAAAATGATGCCGACCTGAAGTGCAGTGAAAGGATGCTCCCGAATCTAGAAATCAGGTATCTCCCTTAGTGCTCTCGCTCGCCAAAAGACAGTCCATGTTCCCCTTGTTCATATGTAGACACCACATTGACTTCCTTATCATCTGACTTTTCATCTGAGCCTTTTTTCTTTCTTCAAGAGTTTGCAGTCCCTTCTTCAAGTGACATTTCTTTCTGCAATTCCAACAGTCATCTTGGATCTTTCTTTTTGACTTTTCTCGGCTCTTTGACTTGCCCTTCTTCCCTTTTCCCCTTTCCACTGTCCTGCCACGATTCTCTACTAAAAGTGCAGAAGTTTCTGAGCTTCCACTCACAGCTTAACAACTCACCGCATCATTAAATGCGAGTCCCTAAAATCGAGCCACCGACCGTCATAATCAGGTTTTTCTAACTCTCTGGCAACGAACATAGAAACAATTGGGCTCAAATCTCATCTTCAAACGTGATTGAGACTAATTCGAGTTGGTTCATCACTATTGAACTCGTTCATATGCTGTCACTGAACCATTTTCTGCCATCTTCATGCTGAAAAGTTTCTTCATCAGAAATTTCTTATTTGACGTTGAAGGCTTCTCATACAGCTTTTCTAATGTCGTCATCAACCCCATGGTTGTTTTCTCCTTCGTAATATTAAAGGCTGCTTGCAGAGTCAACGGTAGCCTAATCGTCGCCAGTGCTTTCCTATCCAGTAGATTCCATGCCACATCGGACATCTTCTCGGGCTTCTGGCCCAATAACGAAATATACAAATCTTTCTGATATAGATAGTCCTCTATCTATATACGCCACCAACCATGGTTATGACCATTAAACTTCTCGATTCTAATCTTATTCTCAGATATCTTTCGTTTACTGTCGCAGTAAACGAAACCTTCTTACTCGGATCTTCAAACCAACACCTTCGAAATTACAATCTATGAAGATGGAGAGCGGACACAAACGTCATCACCCACCGTAAACTTAGACCGTAGAAACGAAGACCCTTCGGTTCCCTACGTTTTGATACCACTTTGTTAAGAAAATTAAGAAAACGGAAGAATCAAGAACTATGCTAAACGGTCAACCACGTAAAACGCAATATACATAACGAAAGATAAAATAATGCAGGCATAAGAGAATCAAACCAGAGAGATAATATTTGTTTACGAGATTCACCCACAGTATGGCTAGTCCCCGAGAGAGCAGAATCAGCAAAACCTCAACTAATTTTTTTGTCAAGATTACACCAAGAACAAACTCTAGGAGATTTCGTTCAAATCTCTGTAATCTCTCTTAACCATCACCCTCTTTCTATTTTCAATAGCCTCTTAAATTTTCTCTAATGAGAAACCTTATTTATAACCAAACCCTAATCCCACTTGA
The DNA here is from genome assembly GCA_030015575.1 of Agapanthus africanus. Classification (NCBI taxonomy): domain Eukaryota; kingdom Viridiplantae; phylum Streptophyta; class Magnoliopsida; order Asparagales; family Amaryllidaceae; genus Agapanthus; species Agapanthus africanus. Next base: position 17,529,299 of record CM057338.1, read on the forward strand.
ATTGGAATTAAGGGGTATTACAAAAAATACCCGATTCGCACAAAAAAAAAAGCCTTTGCATCGACTCAACATAACTATGAGCCGTCTCATATGAAAAGAGGAGAATAGGTAATTCCAAATATGTTGTGAGCCGGCTCAGAGTTGAGTTTACTGAGCCGTCTCAAGATAGGGTTGAGCCGGCTCAGAAGAAACTCCACGATATCAACAAATATAACTCGGTTCAATCACTCAATTGACCCAAAATCATGGTTTCAGCTGTATTAATGCATGTAAACTACCACAAAAAATTGAGAAGATAAATAGAGAAGGAAATTTACTCGAGGACAATAATACTGAAACAAGGTATTTGGACAGCATCATGCAGCTCAGTATGTGAAACAGTCAGGTGGCTTAGGCTTCAGCTCACCAGTTCCGCAATGATATATCATTCAATATTGAATATAATCAAATTGCATTGAACAGGAACTTGATCCCAAAACATTGTGATAATCATAGTAGAACAACTCCGATATGCAAAAGTTGACGTTTGTCTTGGTATTTGGTATCATCTCACTGAAAATTTGATCAAAAAACCTTATTGAACAGGAATTTGTTCTTAGTGCTATCAACACTCTCTGATACTATATTGGTAGCAGTTATGTGCATTTAATTAGGACTATACATTGACAGGTTTAGAAGCATAATCTCATTTGAGTCTCCACCAAAGCCCAACAATAATTTGGCCTTGTCTAATATATTGGTGTCAAATCTAACAGCAGTTCTAATTATATGAAACATGGTTGATGAACGATGTAAACCTATCACCTAATTTTCAGACTTCATATAAAATTCAGAAGCCTCGGATCCTTTAACAGATAGTCTCACTAGAGAATTTCATCATCCATTTGGGTACATATTATCAGAAAAAAAAAATTTAAAAATCTGGTTTGCCAATCAATGACTAAACAATATAAAAAATTTCACCCTAAACACTGGTCATGCAATAATTTTATGTAGTCATAATAAATTTTTGACTCCAAACAGAATTGTGGCTGCCGAAGCATCGCTAAAGACACTGGAAACCCAATTTCATTTGGTTTTAACAACTCTTGTTGCCAAACTCAGCCTAACTTCACCGTTATTTTGTTCACAAGAACATGTGGATACAATATTAGAATCTGGTGAAAGAACAGAATTCCAATTTCCAAATTTCACACTTACGGAAACATCCAAGACAGAGAAGATGGCTCATTGGCGCAAAACTCAAGAAGCATAAACATTGGAAATGTATCTCGGAAAAAAGTTGTATTTATGCTTAATACAGTTTGCCTTGTATGGTCTAATGACAGAATAACTTATAGCACACTTTAGACCCTGGCATCAAATCCTGAACATGTCCATCATAAATCAACCACCAAAAATTCGACAAACACATATGAATCCTTGTCTTATGATTTATGAACAAGCGCAATCGACCAACGGGCACTATTCTAACAAGAGGAAATTACAAATGCTAAAGATATATACTATTTAAATAACGTAATCCAGAGGGATACAATTAAACCAAAAGCATAGCATTAGAACTCTTTGATTAACTTCCTTGTTTCACTATGAGTTCTTTTTTCCAGAGCTTCAAATTTTCAATTCGAACTACTATCTTTTCTTTCTCCACACCATGCCTAAGGTTGCAAACATTAAACATCACTTACACCCCTTCTTAATTTATAATTTTGAAATCATTGTTAGAAACTCCGTATTAGGAACTTCCCTTGCAAATTAAAATTTCCTTCGTCTCTTCAAATCAAAGTTCTCTTATTGCTAATAAAACGCCAGGGAACTCAAAAGATAGTTTTGAAGGGCTTTTAGTCTTGAAGGGCTTCTAGTCCAAGCTTGCAAACATTAAACATCACTTACACCCATAACTTTCAGATTTTAAAATTAATTTACAAGTCAAATCTTATATCATGAAGCTAGATTTTACAAGTTGCCTAGCTTTCAATTAGAGAGATGTGACTACATGTGTGTTAGTAATGGAGCAATTCACTGATAAGATTTCAGAATTAATTACACATTTTGCAAATAATTAACCTAAGTTGTACCGTTATCCATTTACTAGCATGAGACACACTTCGAGTTGAGATGCAAGGAGAGAGCCACCTCCTTAACCTCAAATTTATAGTCACTTTTACATACCAACAAGCTATAAAAGAATGGTTAGGTTATCATCATTAGTGGAAAGAAAAGCCACAAGGTTCTTACATGATCTTGAAAATAAGGGGAAAGAAAATACAAAATAAACAACTAAATATTAATTAAAAAAGGATGGAAAAAAACTTTCAGCTAGTTTACGGAACATTACTAACCACCTACTCCTTTTCTCAAGAACTAGAGCTGCCCTCACTTTCACCACATGGGGCTCTCGATTGAATTATAACAAGTGCTCCTGAAGTAAGCCTGCAAGAATAAACAGAATTATCTTTATCAAGAAAAAGAAGCAAGCTTAGAGCAAGAAACATGACAATGATGAAACGATGAGCAATCGAACTTAACTTTCCTCAATCTTGATCACCTTCTCCTTTTCTTCTTTGAAAGAGTCCAACCTCATGGATGATACAGAAGAATAATTAGTGATCCTTTTGCTTCCACCTAGCGATGATTGGGCAGAGCCTGAAGAAATCCTTGGGCATTCTGATATAGGTGACCTCATCATTCCATTTTTATATTGCTTATTGGGTGTTGGGATTTTAATTGATCGAGGAAGGCATTTTGAACCTGAGCTATCCAATACCTCGTCCTTGCCATGCTTGGAATCTGGTGACTTGCATCTGCATCATTAGATTTCGTAAGGGAATGAGAAATTTGTAGACTATTAATTTTTTGAAGGAAGAAAAATAGCAGTGATTAAGCAAAAGCAAAATTGATGACGACAGTTCGTAGACTAGTAACTTTTCATGGAAGAAAAATGCTAGTGATTAAGGCATACTCGGGTCATAAAGATGAATCGCCATATTTCCTGATTTGATTTGTTCTGTAACAAGATATTGGCATAGTGTAAGAGAATCCTATGATTGTTTCAAGTGCAAAATTTCTATTTCAAATGTCAAACTATATCTCCCCGGGCACAATTTGCCACCTTGCCCTTATTTCTAAACTCTAAACTAAATCCCGAGCTAGAGTGAAGTTTCTAGAGTTCTTTTTTCATAAACATTTTCAGTAATGTGGGAGACTTGGTCCGGAGTTATTAGTATTGGAAAGAGACGATCCATGGGTCGGTTAGATCAACAAGCTAATGGAGACCCCATTGCCAATATATGGTATCCATAGGTTCAAGAATGATCTCTCCATTTTTTTCCAAAGAGGTTAGCAAATAATGCCAAATGAATTTGCTAGCCTAGCAGAGAACTTTTGAATAGGCACCATCAACGATGAGAATGATCGGTTTCGACCTCTGCTTTGGCATGCCAAGTCTGTATGTTGCTATTCTAATTATGCTATTTCCAAATGTACTGGCTTGAGCTTATTCATCAAATAAGGTGCGCTTCTAATGACCCTAAGGATTTTATGCACATCACTCTTGTTCCTATGGTTGCCTAGGCCAAAGATGGCGTTCTGCCTCAGAGAGCCAGGGATTAGGCCGAGACTATGATAAAAATCTGGTCAAGTTCAGAAACCTTATCAAGTGCAAGGTCAGCGAATCATATATTTTCATGGGAAAATAGCTTTGTTGATGATGATAGATTGATCAGTTCTTGAAAAGCTCATATACTTTCCAGCCAAACAACCGCTAGGAAAAAGACAGCTGGGAAAGCGCAATTTTGAAATAAAACAATGGAAAGGATGAAAGGAGACGGTTTTAGGAAGGGCAAAAAACCAAGACAATTACTACACTACATTTAGAAATTAGAAGTGTGAATAGGCTCTTTATGCCTGCCACCTTTGGTCTCTAGCAAACTTATTATTAGTTATTAATTACATTAAAAGGTTTAACTTATGAAGAAGAGAAATGGCGCAATTATTAGACTACATGGATTCAATTAGCATAAAAATGGTTAAAGGTATTACGTAGTTATAATCATATATTCTCAAATAGGAATATTCTAAGTTTCCCTCGTTAAACACTAGGGTACAAATTGAAAAGGTTGGATGGTGCTATCAAACATAGACCTAAAATTGGAGGAATTTTTGCCATTTTACCCAAAAGCAAATGCCAAAGTGACTGTTTTCGTCATTTGTAGTTTGTACCAGGAACATCTCTATGCCGCCTTTTTTTTATATATATACAAGAAGACATACTCTCCTAATCAAGTAAGAATTCATTTTCCTAATCCAAGTAGAACTCTTTTCTGTTCCTCATCATTTATTACTTACCAATAAAGACTATATATAGCATACAAGAAATACCTAGCACTGCCATCATCCATTAGCGGTTCTCACTAATAGATGATACCTGTCAGATTGACTATATACAGTGTTTTTTGCAGTCCCACGTGCCACGGTAAGTGCTTATCAAGATACGAGACACTGGTCACAATCAGGAAATACTCAGAATCAGCACCTTGACCTTATTATCTATTCTTTCCTGGTATGCAGCATCCATAGCATGTCACTAATGTGAAGTGAGTTTCACCCAGATATAAAGAAAACCCTCCCAGCGCAATTAGAACCAGCAATTTACCAGAAGAAACAAAAGAATTCAAGAATTAACTCTGATCTAACTACAAAGCCAAACACAGCCTAAGGAGTCACAGATGTTCTAGGTCGAGTCTTAGAGTTACTTAAGCATATATTTGTATGCCGTTTTCTTTAGAGTTGAGATAAATGAGGTTGTAATGGAGTTCAGATAACTGTGGTTATCTGAACTTTTATTACTTCAGCTATCCTAACTCCAAAATGAAATCAAACAAGCCAATGTTAAGATTTTTTGGATATAAATTTAGATAACTCATAATCTCTTGTCCTGACTAAATTCCAAAGCCAAACAGGGCCTTTACGTGTTTTGTTCTGGGATATGGACAAACTGCCCTTAACCTGTATATGAAACCATGCTATCATCTAGCCAAGTTGTATTGGAAGGAAAAAAATATATGAAAGGAACTTCAAGTCATTCATAGAACAAAACACAAACAGGTACCACATTAAGCAGTATTTTGAGACAGGTAATCAGATTATAAACAAGATTTTACTCAATTTTGCAAGATGACACAAAGAGCTTATAAGTTGCTATTAATGGTAGCATTACCTGTCTGCATCATAAGAAGACGACCTCTTGAGCGCAGCCACCCCATTTCCTATTTCTTCCTTATGTTTCTTGGTCTCAATCAAGCTCCCACTGAAATATTCCTTATCTTCGACCCTCAATCCCATCAGCCTCGGATTCTCTGAAAGGCAATCGAGCTCTCCCAACATCATCGATCCAGCCAGCATCGGAGTCGGAAACTTCATTTGAGAAATTGCCGGCTTGTAATTTTGAACAAGCCCAAAGCTATGGTTATCCTTCACTGAAAGCGACCCACAAGTTATAAGCTGCATCAATACTGTTGTAGCCCTCAATTTAGGCCCAACCGGCACAAAGACCTCACCATCACCATCAACAGCCCTAAAGCTATTCACATTCTTCGTATCTTCAAGAATTAAATTTTCTAAAGTTTCAATCTTTTCACCAGAGGAGGAGCTGCATGAGGATGTTGGGGGTGGGGATATCACATCAAGTTCAACATCAAGAGCGCAATCATCAGTCGAGACTCCACGGGTACATATAATGTGAGCGTTTTCACGAGTTTTCTTTTTTTGAGCACCGTCGGTTTGAGTTGATGCGTCAGCATTGACATTGGGTTTACATACCCTGATAAACTCTGATTGCTCATCTTCTTCATTAGTCGAAGGCAAAGGTGGAGCTTTGGGGTCTTTGATCACAGTTACATGAGAGGAAGAAGAAGAAGAAGAAGAAGAAGCCTCTAGCGTTTTGGAAGAGGTGGGTGTTTCTAGTTGTCGGGGCTTTGGGTTATGTGATTTTTGGGTGGCATTTGCACTATGACTTCGATCTGAGCAAAAACCAACATTGATCTTTACCATTCTACTAAAAGTAACACATAAAAAAAGAGAGCTTTTACCAAAATTTTGAACGAACGCCACCTGCAGGAGGAGACTGATCCAAGAGCTCAGAGCCCTTGAGGACATACTCATTGCCATGCACAGGAAGGATCAAATCATCTTCACACAGATCATGCCACACAAACCCATTCTTGTAGCTCCTAACGAAACAAAACAAAACATCAACCGAAACCCAAATCATAAAAGATGGGATTTTTATCAAACGGGTGGTGTGCATTACCTCTTACAAGACCAAGAATACATGCAAGGCATCCCCTTTCCTCTCAATTCAACCAGGCGTTTGATGAAATCTATACCAAACAAGCAATGCAGCTCAAAGATCGTTCCTTTTTCAAACCAAATCATAACAAAGAAAAAATAAGTTAAGGGTTCTGTTCAATTTCATCAGATACTGACCTCTCAGGTGAAACCCATCATGAGATGAGATGGGCACTTCAATGAAGTGAGGATGCTCAAGGTGGCGATTCCTGCAGAGATAATAAACAACAGGGACCTTTGTGTTGGCTTTCATCTTTGGAGCAGGCCTCGATCTCTCTGGGCTCGATTGAACTCCAAATTTTCTCATTCTTGCTTCCATCTTCAGCTAATAAAAGTTTTGATCGATGGAAATGGGAAGTAGTGATGGAGAGAGTTTTGAAGAGGGAGAGAGAGGCCTGAAGACAAACAGTTGAGTTGGACTAGAAAGTAAGTGATAGGGACAGTAGGTTGTGGGGAGGGGGAGAGAGAGAGAGAGAGAGAGATTTTTGCTTTCTCTCTCTTCAGGTGCTGGAATAATAATGATTTTGTGTTGTGGGTGTTAATGATTAGGGTTTTCTTGTCAGCACTTTAACACCTTTATTTATTTCGCGGTATATTCCTACTTTCTATGTCTGAGTTGTTTCTATTTCGGATTGGTTTATTCAATACAGATCGTTTCATAATTTTTTTGTCTATATAGTTTTAGGAATAAAGCGATGCAAAAATAAACACGGCGGCAAAACCATAAGGTAGTAAATTATGAACGGTAAAGTACATTAGGGTATTAGGATGCTAAGAAAAAATTTATAAGCTATTAAAGTGCATAATTAGTGGAACATTGAGGTAATATTAAGCAATTTATCCAAAGATGTTGAATAGCTTGTTAAGAGTTTTGGTTGGAGATGAAATATAATATTTGATATTTTTAGTGGTTATTCCCCTAAAAGATAAAGGGAGAAACTAGAGAAGTTTGATTAATCTAAGAATTTTTTATATATACTTTGAAATACATTTCATGAACTTGATGATGGCATGCTAGCATGCATTTTGTCCATAGTTCAAAATACAGGGCATGTATGTTTCTGGAAAGATTGATAAGACATCAAATCTCTTTATTCAAACAAATTTTTGTTTAATACTAGGCATTATGTCCTCTTATGTTGAATTTCACACGAACACCTTTAAATTTCCATCGGATTAGAAAATAACCCAGTTTTTCTTTTTGTTGTCTAAATATTCTAAAGTTAAAAACCGCAAACAAAAAGCTTGAATTTTCTTATATATTAATCTTTTCTTAACTTTATACACTTGCTTGTTGCTTCAAAAAAAAAAAACCTGCTACTGAATTAGAAACAATGCGGTATTTATTTACAGTGTTTCTTGAATATAGGAAATTCATTTGTAGCGGTAGAATTTAGATGGTCATGAGTATTTTACGGTTCATCGAGGCATTCAAAGGTTTTATGAACTAGTTAACAAACTGATATATTGCATCCATGATCCATTTGACCATGAAATATTCAAATTATGAAATGCAAGGAGGAATGTACGAAATGTCCATCCTCTATCAACTACAAAAAGTTGTCTATTTAAAAAGCAGACCATCACCGTCCCCAAGAAATAAAAGGCAAAGGACTCTCTCTCTCTCTCTCTCTCTCTCTCTCCCCTTTCTTCTCCTTCACTCCTCATCTCATGACACAAATCTCAATGCTCTCCTTCTCTTTGACAAGATGCACACCTTGCATCTATTAATTAAGCAAAGCTCAAAAGGCTGTGTGGGCCATTTTAGGCCATCCCTTTCCGTATCTCTGAAGAAAATGACAGTTTGGATTTGGCATTTCATGGCAGAAGGGCCCAACAAGGATTTGCTGTTCTTCATTGCTTGCTATTAATTGCTTTAAAAGGGAGAATTCTGAGATTTCAAATTTTAAAAGCTGGTTGTTGTGCAGAGAATCTCAGAAGGAGCAGAGCCACTGAGCTCCAAATTTATGATCCTTGCCATTTACATGTTAGCTGAATGGACCAAACTACTGTAGAGAGCAAGTTTGAATATGGTTGGGACCTTCATGCATGAATTGTGAGAAGGAAAAAAAAAACAGCATCATCTCACAAAGCATTTGAGATTTATGGAATGCTATTAATTTATGATGAACTGTTTGATCGTTGTTAAAATGCAACGAAGATTTGCAAGTTGTAGCTTGCCATGAAACCTTGATGCATCCATCATTTAACATGTGGGATTTTCATGGAGCCATGTTATATGACAAGATGACACCACAAATAAGGGCAGGGATCATGTTACATCAATCTGTAGATTTAAATAAGGCAGCCGTATTTGATACTTTGAGATCTGCTTGATTATAAATTACTTTCATGCCAATATCTTGAATTTGGTATAAGATCGTGGGGCACAATTTTCGATTTGTTTTGGGGCTAACCCGTCTTAACAAAAACGCAAGTCATCTTTCTAGTCGTGTAAAGTATATAGTTGCATTCATAATTCTTTCTCAATTGTTTACCTTAGACTTCAAATATCACTCAATTTTAACTCGATTGGTTTTACACCATCCATCCCCATGTCTTGCATCTCCATTGCTTGAGGAAAAATAAAGGGTTCAAATCTTGAAAATTCCTCCATCTACTGCATCAATCGAAAAAGTACTTGGGATTACACTGCTTTATTATGAAAGTGTGGTGAAAGGGTAGTGGATTTTTGTGGACGCCTTCATAAGTAAAATCACATCTACCATAAACTCATAACTTTTCCATAAGTTCAAAACTTCACCTAGCTTTTCACTAGAATACCATGAACTTCACTAATTTTCAGATAAATAGCATGAACCTTGATTATTACATTTAAATGCCATGAACTTTCAGCTTCTTTTGAATTAATACATGGGCTTTGTCTTTTGCAAGCACATATCATGGACTTACACATTTATGTCCATAAGGAGAAGGAGGGGGTTGGTAGATAATGGAACAAGTATGATCGCATTTTTATATCATACTGGGTTGGCCTTTTTTTTCTGAGTAGAGTCATACATATCTATCTTTTTAATTTTTTTTTGGTAAAAAGGTATCATAACGTGGGGACCGAAAGACAACAGGCCAAAACCCCAAGGTTTAAAATATTTGGCAAAAGTTCATTATACAATTTCTTGGATCCCTAACTTTTTCTAAGCTTTTAACTGATTTATTAAATACCCATAATGTCCTCTCCGTCTCTCGTGTGTTGTCAAATGATCAAACCGCTGTTTTCAAACCATCACACATAGCTGTTAAGTATGCATATAATATGTGCTGTAGTTAACATGCTTGTACAGCAGCGAACAAAGAAGGGCCTCATGGATATTTAATAAATCGGTTATGTTCCGTATGTCTAAAAGGTTTTTGTTTTGAAATAGTACGATTTTAATTTTAAAATATTAAAATAAGGCGTTTTGTATTAAAATTGTAAAAGTAAGACGGTTTGGTGCCCCCGCCCCACACCCCAGTGCAGGGGGCGGGTTCCTAGAACCCGCCCCCTATACAAACAATATAGAGGGCGGGTTCTGGGAACCCGCCCTCTCTATATTAATAAAGAGGGCGGGTTCTGGGAACCCGCCCTCTATATTGTTTGTATAGGGGGCGGGTTCTAGGAACCCGCCCCCTATATAAATATATAAAATTTAAATAAAAATCGAAAAAAAAACGGGAAAATTGAAAAAAAAAAAAATAATAATAAAATTTTGTTATATCAATGTTTTGTACAAAATTAATCCGTCGAATTTACAATACAAAAAATCCTATTTGATTTCTATCTCGACGGTCAGATTTATAATATCAAAATGAATCCGTCAAATTTACAATACAAAAAAATCCTATCTGTTTGTAAAATATAAATTCTATCTCGACGGTCAAATTTATAATAATAAAATGAATCCGTCAAATTTATAATACAAAAAAATCTTGCGGTGCACTTGTTACGATCTCGAAGGTCCCGCCCCTGATGACTGTCCTGGACATCTGGTCCTATAATGGCCTGGTTGTTTGCATAGGCCACATCTGGCGTGTCTTTGCTGAGGATCGGCATCCATTGTCATTCGATCTCGACGTACCTTAGGTCTTCCGGGCCCTATATTTTTTCCAGCGGTAATACAGTCGGTGTTTGTTTGTTCCCAGTATAATAGTGCCAATAGCGACTGTCCGGTATAGGATGAAATTTTGGATCGTATGCGCCTTAGTAATTGGAAACTATATAGTAATGGGATGCAAAATTGTAATGTGAGTTATGCATGCTGCTCGCAGCAGCAATTGCGTGGGCACAAGGTAAATGTTGTTGCTGAAAAACACCGCATGTACACGAAAAGAGCTCTTCATCTCTAAAGTTCACGGTATATTGATTCCCATTACTCCCCGTTACTTGAAACTCCGTCGTGTCAAACCTTTCGGATCTGTAGTATTGTGCTTTGCGCTCTCTTTTCCGGAATATATCTTCGTAATACGCAGTGAGCGGAGTCTCCATCGCCAAGGACTTTTCTCTTCTTTGCATAAAGTAAGTATTCATCCGGAAAAAGGTTCAAATAATCAACCCTTGTATCGGTAAGCCTCTAACACCTTTAAAGACCCCGTTGAAGTTTTCAGACATATTAGTGGTCATTAGTAGATATCTGCACCTATTATCATGTGCTTGTGACCACATGCGTACTGAATACTCATCTAACCACGTTTTCGCGGCTTGACTCATCTCCCCAATTTTCGTCATGTATATGTCATGAACATTAGGGTCAGGCGTTTCACCGGCTTTGTACATAAAGTTATGTAGATCCGAATTTTTAAATTTTCTATCAAAATTTTGCCTGAAGTGCCGTAGGCAAAAGCTATGTGGGGTCGTCGGAAATACAGATCTCATTGCAGCTAGTATTCCTAGATGTCTATCAGATATAATGCATAAATATGTTTTATCAATAACAGATGGGATATTTTTGAGTTGACGGAAAAACCATGACCAGGATGATGTATTTTCACTCTCGACAATAGAAAATCCCAACGGAAATATACCGTTATTAGCATCAACACCTGTAGCAATTAACATGCAGCCTCTATACTTACCGTATAGATACGTCCCATCAACGCACAATATCGGCCGACAGTGTGTGAAACCAGCGGCACATGGACCAAGGCACCAGAAAATTCTTTGAAACCTGACAGAGCCATCGACATCTGTTTCTGTGGTTTTTAACCGGTATACGGTCCCCGGATTTGATACTTTCATGGCTTCCATAAAAGGGACTAGTGAGTTGTACGAGCTTTCCCAATCCCCAAATATCTTGCATAAAGCCTTTCTACGAGCATCACATGTCTTCACATACGAAATCTGAATTTTATGCTCTCCGGTAACGTAGAGCCGTATCTCTCGGGGAGTCATCGCCACATCTGTACGGATTAGTGGCATGATTAGTGAGCAAATGTAAGATGAAGTGCAATTCCGGTGATCTTGTAACACAATAGAATTGATGCAGGTATGTTCTTGGTTGTATTTCGTGACCTTCCAAACTTTGGCTCTTTTGGAACAACATGCATGCAATTTCCACTTACATTCAGCACCTTTCGTACATACTGTTGGGGTAAAAATTTACACCCCGGTTGACCGAGTCAAAATCAAGGTCAACCCCCAAGCTAGGTGGGCCCAAGCCCAGGTCAAGCGGGTCCATGCCCAAGTCGAGCCCGCGGCCAGCCTCCCCATACCAACAACGGAATCATGTCATAAATAATTTTTATATAATTTTTTATGCATGAATGTAAGAAAAATGGGCATAAAGCCAATATTTTGTAAGCCCATGGCTTATGTGCAAAAATGAAATGGCACATGAGCCATAGGATGGGCAAAACACCATTTTGCAAAGCCCAAGGGGCTATATGTAAATATGTAAGCCTATATAAGGCAAAAAGATGATAAATAAAAAAACACACTTTTCATTCTCTCCAAAAAAAATTAGATCTGAGATCTTTTCTCCTTCCTCAAGGTTCCAAAACATTTTTCTTTCTCTTGAATTAAATAAAGAGTTTTACTCTTCCTTTTCAAAAACAAAATAGTTTTTCACCACCAAACCCACAAAGGGGAACTTGGATCTGTCTTTAGATCCCAAAAAGGAGAGATTTTGAGATCTCACATCTCTTGATCTTCAAGATCCAGCTAACAGAGGAGGAAGAAGAAGAACCCCTTCCATTAACCCCAAAAACACACTTAGGAGTCCAACTCCACTCTGATTTCTCTTCCGAGAATCTTTTTAGGCTAAAAGCCTCTTCTCCTCTCCGGCGCTCATGCGCAGAGCGCCCACGTGCCGACACGTGGCGCGCTTGCGCTCAAGTGCTCAGTGCTCAAGCGCCGAGCGCCCACGTGCCGACACGTGGCGCGCTTGCACAACAGCGCCCTGCGCTCGAGCGCCGAGCGCCCACGTGCCGACACGTGGCGCGCTTGCGCTCAAGCGCACAGCGCTTTGGCGCAAGTCGCCCCCGTGCTGACACGTGGCGCACTTGCGCCCGAGCATCAGGCACTGAAGCGCAAACGTGCCGACACGTGGCGCGCTTGCGCTACAGCGCCCTGCGCTCAAGCGCAGAGCGCCCACGTGCCGACACGTGGCACGCTAGCGCCTGAGCGCACAGCATCTGGGCGCACAGCGCCCAAGACGCTGGCCCTACGCATCCTTTGGATGCCTTTCCCCCCTCTTTCTTTTATATATATATATACATATATACATATATATATACACATATGAATACATATGTGCATACACACATACTCCACGACACTGTCCCTGTTAGAAAAAAATTTCTAACGGGGCGCTGCCCCGCACCCCACAAGGGGGCTGCTAGCCCTCTTGACCCCCAGCCCGCTATCCGGGTAGCGGGACCCCCGTAAAAAACTCTGCATGGCTCCCGACATATCAAAAACCCCCTTTCAAAACACATCACACGCACACTGCACGTTGAGTTCGCATGACCAGTTTAACCCGTCCATCGGAGGTTCCCTCGCTCCGAAGGCGAGGGGTAATTAACGGCAGCTTAGTCCGCGGCTGCCGGAGATTCGGATCCCCACAATCAATAAACCCCAGCCTACCCTAGGCAGGGGGAATCTGTAATGCGCCTGACAAGCGCGCGCGTATTCCCATCTCAATGGGGTGACGAAAAACACCCTACAAATTCTGGCACGCCCGGTGGGACCAATCTCTCCTCCCATATTTCGGGTTAAGAATTCATGCGAACTCAATCATTATACATACCTGTATTTATACTAAAATAATGCTCTTTCATGCAGATTTTCAAGCAATCACCTTCCGACGATGTCTCCAAAGATGAACTCAGCTCCCATCTCCTACACGATGAGGATAGACTCTAGGACGGTCCTTCCGGCCAGTCTCGGGCGACAATGGGAGGAGCCGCTGCTACCATTCGGCTATATTATGTTCATGCCGCTTGGCGCCATCCCAGCTCCTCAAGCCCCGGTGGCAGACAAACCGGTCTCGAAAGGCAGGAGACCAAATGTGGTGGTCGCGAGGGCATCTCAGCCCAAGCGCAAGTCCGTTTCCGAACGACTCTCCATGGCCCCAGCTGGGGGCAAGGCCATCGGCACCAATAAAGCTACAACGCGTCCCGAGCAAGCTCCAGCGGTGCCATTGACCACTACTCGATCGGGTGTTTTCTCTAAGCTCCCCGCCAGTGAGAAAGAGACGACTGGATATGAGGTCCACACTGTCTACATGGTGGGCACGCGCAGCAAGAGCAAGGACGGGGCCACTACATCCCAAATCCAATCTGGCGTGAATATGGCTGCCACATCCCAAGGCCAGCCTCCTTTGGAAGGTAATGAAGACCTTCCCAGTGAGGCTGATAAGCAGAAAGACCCTTCGGTCCATGAGAAGTCGGGCTCGGAAAGCGAAGAAGAGCCGACTTTCCGCCCTAGGACCGCGGAGCAAGAGTTGCTTCAAGAGCTCCGAAAGCAGCTCAGAAGCAAAGACAAGGAGATGGCCAAGCTCTACTTAAAAATCGACGACTTGACAAATGTCGTCTTACGGCTTACAGCCCAACTTGCCTCTCAGTCGCCCAATCAAGCACAGGGCTCTGCTCATGAACCGGGAAACGTTGACCCGAGACAGCCGGTGCCTATTCCCTCAAATCCAAGGGTGGGCGGACCGCACGAAAGTCAGTCGCATCCTATCTTGGCAAATGTCTTGGCTACCGATGACAATAGCCCGCTAACTCAAGATCAAATCATGGATTTGGTTACCGACAAAGTCAAAACCTTGGTAGCCGAAACCGAAGCGCAAAAAGATGTCAGCAGTAGTGGGAGACCATATCCTGCTCAGTATGATCTGGTAGAATTTCCTAGCGGCTATGTCATCCCCAAATTCGGAAGATTCAACGGGACGGGAAATGTGAATCAGCACATCGCCCACTTCAAAGCCTCATGCGGGAATACTGGGGGCAATGATGCGCTTCTCCTCCGCCAGTTCGTTAATAGCCTGACCGATGTTGCTTTTGACTGGTACGCGAGCATACCAGATGGCTCCGTCACAACTTTTGTCCAAATGGAGTCTCTGTTTCGGCAGAGGTTCATGAGCGTCAGCGATAAGATTACCATTGCTGAGCTCGTAAGGACCAAGCCCAAGAGCGACGAAAGCAGCACGGATTTTATAACCCGATGGTATAATCTCTCCGTCAAATGCGAACCGCCGATAGAGCAGGACCAATCTGTCAGTCTCCTTGTCGGAAATCTCAACAACTGGATGACCCCGTTTCTATGTACCGCGGGTCTCAAAACATTCCAAGAGCTGACCAAAAAGGTCCAAACATTGGAAAGCTCAAAGCCCGAGTCCGCTCAAGATCTTCAGTTCACAAATAGACCGAAACCTTGGAGGGACGACAACCGAAAAGGCGGAAGTTCTAATATCACCGATTCTCTAAATAAGCAGAGAACGGACGGAGCAAAAACTGACCAGTCTCGAGAGCCAACTTTGGAGGAAAGAAGAAATAAGGTCTACTCATTCCGAAGGACAAGGTTCACAAAATTTTTAAAGATGCTCTGAAGAATGGCCTGCGGCTACCAGAACCAAGAAGGCTAAGTGAAGCGAACAGGACCGATCATCCTAACTTTTGCCCATACCACCGAGTGCTGGGGCACACTATTGAAGACTGTTGCATCTTCAAGGATTGGGTCGAGAAACAATATAAGGCGGGAGAAATATCATTGTCCCCTGGCGTGTTAACAAACAATCAAGCTGCGACCGCCAACTTCCTACATACGGGGACCGATGTCCTTCAGGGACCTAATTCTCTCAAACACCCGCCTTTCTCTAGGAACAGTGGACCACCACGTCATTAAAAACTGGGAACAGTCGACCTCTAAGTCGTTAAACTGGGAATGTACAAAATATATATATGTGTGTGTGTGTGTGTGTGTAAATAAACAAAAAATGTGTAAATAAAAGAAAAATAAAGAAAAGCCGAAATGATAGGGCAACTCGCAATAAAAATCAGGGAGTAAAATAAAGATGAAAATAAAGCCGAAATGATGGGGCAACCGCGAATAAATAGCCGAAATGATAGGGCAATCGCGACCTTCGCGATAAGAAAAGCTGAAATGATAGAGCAATCGCGGTAAAACAAAAAAAAAAAAAAAAACAAGAAAAACGGCGAATGATGGGTCGCTCCTGGTACCATATTCCAGTGCAGCGATGCAAACGCCGACCAAAATCCAATTTCTCGAAATTCCTCCGGCTCTACGGCCAGTCCCCAAATTGACTGCCGTATACAATCCACGGGCTCAAATAATTTCCATCATACCTATGCCCCACCGCAACCACCAGTTACGCGGCTGGCCTCCGCCTTTGGAATTATGCTCCATTGGGAAGACCCGCTCATGTGTCCTGACACATGTGCTTCAGTGTTAACAACGCTGATGCCGGCCCCCTATCCCAAAATTCCAAATCAATCCAATAGACCTCCACGTCTTTAAAACTGGAAACAGACGACCCCTAAGTCTTTAAACTGGAAACAGAGGACCTCTAAGTCGTTAAACTGGAAACAGATGACCTCTACGTCGTTAAACTGGAAACAGAAGACCTCTAAGTCTTTAAACTAGAAACAGATGACCACTACGTCGTTAAACTGGAAACAGATGACCACCAAGTCGTTAAACTGGAAACATGTGACCTCTAAGTCGTTAAACTGGAAACAGATGACCTCCAAGTCGTTAAACTGGAAACAGATGACCTCCAAGTCGTTAAACTGGAAACAGATGACCTCCAAGTCGTTAAACTGGAAACAGATGACCTCTAAGTCGTTAAACTGGAAACAGCAGACCTCTACGTCATTAAACTGGAAACAGCAGACCTCTAAGTCGTTAAAGTGGAAACAGCAGACCTCTAAGTCTTTAAACTGGAAACAGCAGACCTCTAAGTGGTTAAACTAGAAACAGATGACCACCATGTCGTTAAACTAGAAACAGATGACCACCATGTCGTTAAACTGGAAACAGATGACCTCTAAGTCGTTAAACTGGAAACAGTCGACCTCTAAGTCATTAAACTGGGAACGAGGGAAATCCACTCATGTGTCCTCACGATACATGAGGAAGAACAAACCTTCGTGGGATCCTTACGACCCACGAAGGAAAAAACACACTTGGGAGTTCTTACGACTCCTAAGAAGAACATACACCTGCGGGATCCTTACGACTCGCAGGGAGAAAATACCTTTATGGGACCCTCACGGCCCATAAAATTGAAAAGCCTTAGGCGATAGGGATCTAAACCTGTCTCCTAAGCCATCGCTCCCCAGTCCCCAAGTGGCGAATGATGAGTCGCTCCTGGTACCATATTCCAGTGCAGTGATGCAGACGCCAACCAAATTCCAAATCCAAATCCCTAAGTGGCGAATGATGAGTCGCTCCTGGTACCATATTCCAGTGCAGCGATGCAGACGCC
Organism: Agapanthus africanus; assembly: GCA_030015575.1. Taxonomy (NCBI): domain Eukaryota; kingdom Viridiplantae; phylum Streptophyta; class Magnoliopsida; order Asparagales; family Amaryllidaceae; genus Agapanthus; species Agapanthus africanus. The sequence continues at coordinate 17,546,590 of CM057338.1, forward strand.
AACCAAATTCCAAATCCAAATCCCTAAGTGGCGAATGATGAGTCGCTCCTGGTACCATATTCCAGTGCAGCGATGCAGACGCCAACCAAATTCCATATCCCATACCCCCAACGGCGAATGATGAGTCGTTCCTGGTACCATATTCCAGTGCAGCGATGCAGACGCCAACAAGGTCCTGAAATTTTTCCGGCCCTACGGTCTGGATCATACATCCTACAAAACCGTATACAATCTACGGGCATAAGACAATCCCGATCCATCCAACAAAAAAAATGGTATGTCCACAAGCAAAATGGTCACGGATGAAAACCCGAAAGGGCTCCGTGAGTAAAAACAGCAGGATTGCCGGCGAGTTTGTGAAAACCCGAAAGGGCGCAAACTCATAAAAGAAGAAAAAGAAATGTAATGCACTCGCAAAGTCCTCTCGACTTTGTGAGGAGAAAATTCCCGCGTGAGATCCTTACGACTCACAAAAGAGCAACACACTTAGGAGTCTCCACGACTCCTAAGGAGAAAATACACCTACGGGATCCTTACGACCCGTAGGGAGAAAATGCTTTGTGAGACCCTTACGGCTCACAAAATGGAAAAGCCTTAGACGACAGGGATCTAAACTTGTCTCCTAAGCCACCAATTCCCAAATCCTCCCAGGGCAAATGATGAGTTGCTCCTAGCATCATTCCTGTGCAGCAATACAGATGCCAAAACAAAACCGATTCCCAAATCCTCCCGGGGCAAATGATGAGTTGCTCCTGGCATTATTCCAGTGCAGCAATGCAGATGCCAAACAAAAAACCAAATCCAAATCCTCCCGGGGCACATGATGAGTTGCTCCTGGCATTATTCCAGTGCAACAATGCAGATGCCGACAGAAAACCAGTTCCCAAATCCTCTCAAGACAGATGATGATTCGCTCCTGGTACCATATTCCAGTGTAGCGATGCTGATGTCAACCCAAATCAAATCAAACCAACAACCTCTATGGCGGAATCATGCTCCGTCCCAGAATTTACCCCGTGTCGAAATCATGCTTCACCTCGGGATATCTACCTTCCCTGCCGGAATTACGCTCCGCCTCGGAATCAAATCAACCCGACACTCCGCGATGGGGAAAAGTCGATCAGCGACACTCCGTGCCGGGGAAAAGTCAACCCGACACTCCGCGCCGGGGAAAAGTCGATCAGCGACACTCCGTGCCGGGGAAAAGTCAACCCGACACTCCGCACCGGGGAAAAGTCGATCAGCGACACTCCGTGCCGGGGAAAAGTCAACCAGCGACACTCCGTGCCGGGGAAAAGTTGATCAGCGACACTCCGTGCCGAGGAAAAGTCAATCCGACACTCCGCGCCGGGGAAACGTCGATCAGCGACACTCCGTGCCGGGGGAAAGTCAACCCGTGACACTCCGCGCCGGGGAAAAGTCGATCAGCGACACTCCGTGCCGGGAAAAAGTCAACCACCGACACTCCGTGCCTGGGAAAGTCGATCAGCGACACTCCGCGCCGGGGGAAAGTCAACCCGCGACACTCCGCGCCGGGGAAAAGTCGATCAGCGACACTCCGTGCCGGGGAAAAGTCAACCCGCGACACTCCGTGCCGGAGAAAAGTCGATCAGCGACACTCCGTGCCGGGGAAAAGTCAACCACCGACACTCCGCGCCGGGGAAAAGTCGATCAGCGACACTCCGTGCCGGGGAAAAGTCAACTCGCGACACCCCGCGCCGGGGAAAAGTCGATCAGCGACACTCCGTGCCGGGGATAAGTCAACCGGCGACACTCCGCGCCGGGGAAATGTCGATCAGCGACACTCCGTGCCGGGGAAAAGTCAAACTGCGACACTCCGTGCTGGGGAAAAGTCGATCAGCGACACTCCGTACAGGGGAAAAGTCGAACCACGACACTCCGTGCCGGGGAAACGTCAAGCAGACACTCCGTGCCGGGGACACATCAGCAAGCGACACTCTGCATCGGGGAAACGTCCAACACAGACACTCCGCATCAGGGAAACGTCCAACAACGACACTCCGCCTCGGGGAAAAGTCAACCAGCGACACTCCGTGCCGGGGACACGTCTACCAAATCGCTCCGGATCAGAGCGTCGACCGTCCATGTCGCAAAACGGGCAGCGCAGGCTCCCCATAAATCGGGAACCAAATCACTCCGGGTCAGGGAAACGTCTACCACGGACACTCCGTCTCGGAGACGCGTCAAGCGTCGACCGTCCACGTCGCAAAAATGGCAGTGCAGGCTTCCTACAAAGCAGGAACCGGATCACTCCGGGCCAGGAAAACGTCTACCACGGACACTCCGTCATGGAGACGCGTCAAGCACCGACCGTCCACGTCGTAAAAAGGGCAGTGCATCCCAAAAAGTGGGGGCCAAAACAAGTCGCCTCCACGCAAAAGAAGATCCATCAATTTCATGCACACGACCCACATGTGCGGTGTGCATTCATTGCTGGGGGGCAATTTGTTGGGGTAAAAATTTACATCCCGGTTGACCGAGTCAAAGTCAAGGTCAACCCCCAAGCTAGGTGGGCCCAAGCCCAGGTCAAACGGGCCCATGCCCAAGTCGAGCCCGTGGCCAGCCTCTCCATGCCAACAACGGAATCATGTCATAAATAATTTTTATGTAATTTTTTATGCATGAATGTAAGCAAAATGGGCATAAAGCCAATATTTTGTAAGCCCATGGCTTATGTGCAAAAATGAAATGCCACATGAGCCATAGGATGGGCAAAACACCATTTTGCAAAGCCCAAGGGGCTATATGTAAATATGTAAGCCTATATAAGGCAAAATGATGATAAATAAAAAAAACACTTTTCATTCTCTCCAAAAAAAATTAGATCTGAGATCTTTTCTCCTTCCTCAAGGTTCCAAAACCTTCTTCTTTCTCTTGAATTAAATCAAGAGTTTTACTCTTCCTTTTCAAAAACAAAATAGTTTTTCACCACCAAACCCACAAAGGGGAACTTGGATCTGTTTTTAGATCCCAAAAAGGAGAGATTTTGATATCTCACATCTCTTGATCTTCAAGATCCAGCTAACAGAGGAGGAAGAAGAAGAACCCCTTCTATTAACCCCAAAAACACACTTAGGAGTCCAACTCCACTCTGATTTCTCTTCCGAGAATCTTTTTAGGCTAAAAGCCTCTTCTCCTCGCCAGCGCTCAAGCGCAGAGCGCCCACGTGCCGACACATGGCGCGCTTGCGCTCAAGCGTTCAGTGCTCAAGCGCCGAGCGCCCACGTGCCGACACGTGGCGCGCTTGCACAACAGCGTCCTGCGCTCGAGCGCAAAGCGCTCACGTGCCGACACGTGGCGCGCTTGCGCTCAAGCGCACAGCGCTCTGGCGCAAGTCGCCCCCGTGCCGACACGTGGCACACTTCATACAATCACAGTCAAAACATACACAATCATACCTAGAGCTATGGTCTTCAAAGTCCACTAGACTGCTCATAACTGTTCCAAAGTGACAAGTTATGAGATAACCCTCAAATCACCTCTTCACTGCCAATTGTGGCCAGGTAAGCACAAATGAGGAAAGGAGGGATCCGCTCACGAATCACCGTGAGACGGGCCTTTTAAAATTACCTTTCTCACTTGTCTAGCCTAGACACCACAAAGTCAAGTTTAGATAAACGATCGAATGCTCACAACCTTCCTTTGTCCTATCGAGCACGACAATCCATAGTTGGCTGAGTCTAGATATTTTTTAATTAAACTCGAGGGAAATGCGTATGCTTTTAGTGATTTTGTGGTCTTAGGAAGTGTGATGAAATCCCCACCCAATCTGAATTGGTATTATAGCCCCTTAAAGTCCGTATTATTTATGCAAAACGGTAACAAACATAAATCGAAAATACTTGCAAACAACTTATTTGGCGGCGGCGCAAAATATCCTGCACAAAAACAGTTTTATTGGAGAGAGGAAGAGAGTTTGTGCAAAGAAGAAACTTGCAATAAGCTTGCATTGACTTATATATATTCAGTTTTACGAACTATATTTTTTAGGTTGTGTTGAAACAACCATTTTATAATACAAAATAATAAATATCAAACTGAACAAGATATTAGTACATATAGAAAATATAATTCATAAGACTAACAACCTTGCGCCCTGTTAAATGTAATTGGAGCCCATTATAGAGAACAAAAATTGTTCAGGTAAAATTTTGTTATTGTAAATCATATATACGAGAAGAAGAATCATTTCGAGGCAAAAATTGATATTTCAAGTCTATACATGTTTTTAATATCAATTTAATACTTGCTAAAAATATAATTAGGAAAGTCGTTAGGTAAACATTTTTCGATTACATTTAAGTTACACACTCACACGTTTGTGCATGTGTATATTTGTTGATTACAACATACGACTCTTAAGCATATATGAAAAATCTTTAATAGTGATATTTGAGCTACAAGTCATTTCTATGAACAGGAATTAAAATTACTAATACTTCCATTTCCAAATTGTAATTATAAAGTAAAAAAATAATGAATAATGATTAAATGTTAACTGAAATTAAGATAATAATAATATTTAGAAAATAAATTTTAAAAATGAACCTTCAAATTTCTTCCCTGTGCTTGTTTTGGTCTCTTCTTCCTGTTTAAAGCCCTTGAACCTTGGTTTGGTCACTAAATTTGCTCCAGAAATTTACAGTAAGCCGTGGTTCCGTCTTGATCCTATCCAGTAGCTCCTCACGACTATGGTACTGAATTTGACCTTCTTCCTAAACTCCACACTTGCACAAAATAAGGGTAAATGGATAGTTGTGTATAGCAGAGAGAGTAAATGGATAGTTGTTGTATAGCAGAGAGCTATTTATAGGAACACGGTGCATTCCATTAATAATATGAGGGCGGGTTCCTGGAACACGCCCTCATTTAATTATTGAAGAGAGCGGGTTCTAAGAACCCGCCCTCTTTGTTCTGATAATACTGACAAAATGATATGATATGAGGGCGGGTTCCAATAACCCGCCCTCTTCGTTTACATTTAAGTTTCTGGAACACGCGCTCATATAATTATTGAAGAGGGCGGGTTCTAATAGCCCGCCCTCTTCATTCTGCAAACACACGACAAAATAACAAAAAAAAACTGTTGTGACACCATAAACAAACGGAATATATGATGGCCTCATATAATTATTAAAGAGGACGGTTCTAATAACCCGCCCTCTTCGTTCTGCAAACACACGACAAACACAAAAAATGATGTGACAACACAATATAAAAAAACTGATGTGACAACACAATATATGATGCGACACTACAAACAAACGGAATATATGAGGGCGGGTTCCTGAAACACGCCCTCATATAATTATTGAAGAGGGCGGGTTCTAATTACCCGCCCTCATCGTTCTGCAATTGACAACACAATATAGCAAAAAAAACTGATGTGACACCACAAAAAAACGGAATATATGATGGCCTCATATAATTATTAAAGAGGGCGGGTTATTATAACCCGCCCTCTTCGTTCTGCAAACACACGACAAACACAAAAAATGATGTGACAACACAATATAAGAAAAACTGATGTGACAACACAATATATGATGCGACACCACAAACAAACGGAATATATGAGGGCGGGTTCCTGAAACACGCCCTCATATAATTATTGAAGAGGGCGGGTTCTAAGTTCTAATAACCCGCCTTCTTCGTTCTGCAATTGACAACACAATATAACAAAAGAAACTGTTACGCCCGCTTCCCAAAGTACGCTAAGATGGGCACGTGACATAGCCAACCATGCTACCTGTGGATAGGAAAAATCCCTCCACAGTCACATTACGGCTGTAGAGATATCAAGAACAGGAAAGTAAACTAAACTATCTAGTACATGTCCATGAGCCAGAATGAATGAGTCAGGAAATAATGATAATATGCGGAAGCAAAGGATACAATAAATGAAACGCATGGAAAGTAAGACTGCATACCAACAGGATCTTCACCGCTCGGTCTAACAGCGGCAATACTCCTGATCAGTCTGCAACAAAGGTAGAAAGATCTGGGCCATGCAAAACCCAGACGTCAGCGTGTCATAACATCAAGCAATAATAAAACAGGGGTGGCAATACATGCAAGTATGAGTATAAATGGTAAAACAAGCATAACAGTGATATAAGTAAGGACAGTGGGATAATGCGTAGTGAGTTATCTAAACTGGTCTATTGGGTTAACTACTCTCAAGTCTTTGAAATCAATTTGATGAATCATCGATGTAACTCAATAGTATCCCGTGCGTGCCCGGGACCACGGTCAAGATTCTCGGGCTGAATCCGAGACGTGCCGCTAGGCAGTAAAAGGGTAGTATGAAAAGATGAGTGATGTCAGCATCATCACCCCGGGGCTGGCCTAGCCCGTAAGACTGATCAGAACAGTTATCGAACTGTCGAGTTACAAGTCAGGTTTCATCATTGATTTCCCCATACCCCCAGGTTATGTGTATTCAATTCAGGTATTATATAATCTAGAGCTAATGCCAACACGGAATCAGGCAGGTACAGGTTTGTCTGGATACACAACAGGAACAGTCCGTAAGGACAACAGGTCAGGTTTGTTGGCATTAGACACAAGATCAGGTAACAGATAAGACTATGGTACATCAGGTCAAGCCAGGTAATGTATAAATGTGTCATATCATGTCAAGAGTTGCACGATACCATGTCGTGTCACTCAATGGGTGTAACAAGTCACGTCAGGTGTACAAGATATCATATGGGTGCTCATAATCAACTAGCATAAGTATGAGTAAACAAAATAAGCACGTATATTAATAGAACAACAAACTGGAACATGTAATATGATATGCAGATAGGTACAGACTAAACTATATGGATGTACGGTCATTAATTAGAGTCAGGGTTATAGTTCCAACATGAAGTATCATACCTTAAATGAACACAGAATATTAAAATCACACTATCATGTATTAAAAGACCGCTTGATGCAAGTTTATGTAAAAGGGTTAAATGGATGCAATAATATGTATAAAACAGGTTAGATGGATGCAAACGGATTGCACAGTTATGAACTGTTTAAAGGGTACTGTGGTTATGCGACCAAGAACTATGTTATAAAATATAGGCATGGGCATACAATATTGTAATCTAACATGCAACCGGGTGTGTTTCACAATTAACTCAAAATGATATAAACAGATATCGGATGGTAACATGTGATATAGGCACCAATTCAAACTTCATGTTTAAAATATATATATGCAAATAAATATGGAATATTGTAAATAGCATGTAGCGAGTTTCACTTGCATGCACTAGATGTGAAATACAAGATACGGATGTAATCGGACATCCGAAGAATGATAAAACATGAAAAGTGATAATGCGGGTTGCATAAATAATCATTTTGGGGTATTATAATTTAAATATACATAGAAAGTAATAGTATAGCATGTAGCAATATTAACTTGCCTTGATCGGATCACGATACGGTAAACGGAACGTTACGCGTCGGCGGAAAAGTCGCGACGCGCGTACAGTACACGGAAAGAGTCCAAATAATACACGATGGAATCACACGTTTCAGGTATTCTCACTGGGTCCTCATATAATTATTGAAGAGGGCGGGTTAGCGGGTTCTAATAACCCGCCCTCTTCGTTCTGCAATTGACAACACAATATAATAAAAGAAACCGATGTGACACCACAAACAAACGGAATATATGATGGCCTTATATAATTATTGAAGAGGGCGGGTTATTGTTGGAGATAGTGCCCTCAGAGTCAATTATTGGATCACAGGCACGTGATTGCAATGATTGAGGGGAGGACCTATCCCGGTAGGACAGTCTTACTCGAGATGATAGTATGCTATCTGGTTTATCTTTATCATCGTGTACTGCTTTAGGTGACCTTTCGAGTCGCTATTACACGTTGATAAAGCCCCTAGGATTCTTGCTTGACTTCCAGCAGTATGAGGGCGATCATATAAGTGGGAGCTGGGGGTCTATAAGCACATCCTTAAATGGTCCCTAGTCGAGGGAGTTTCGAGATAGGGCATCGATTCTCCAGAGTAGACTAGTGTATACAGTCGAGACCCCGACGAGGGGCGGTGGCCGGTCTCACAAGCCACTGGTGTCAGTTGGTTCACCTAAGATGTATACAGGTGCTCATTGGGTTATGAGTACACCGGACAGGACTCGCCGGGAACCTGCTAGTTGGGATATACCAGACGTCAGATAGCAGTTCCCAGGTGACATGTGTACAGGTTAGTTCATCGACCTGGGATCGTCATTTGTCTCGTGTGAGTTCCCACTGTACTTTGATTACTACCCTACCACGGCTCAAAGGAGTCGTGCAAACAGGTTTTAGTTGGGTACAGTCCCGAGCCACATGGAGGCAGTGAGCGGATCTGCAGGGGTTCGTCTCTCCCGGTATTGGGGGTGAGGTCGTGCTGTGTCTAGGAGAGCCAGAACATGAAAAGTCCTTGGCCAAGGCAGGAGATTTGCTGGTAGGTATTCCAGTAGTATCTCAGGGTGTTCTGGGCTACACTCCGACACGACTTGTACCGCTTTTGGGGGTCTGACTTTTACCAACCCCCTAGGCCCGCCATGCGATACTCATAGACGAACGGACCGGACTGTACGGATATTGTCACTGACAGGCTCAGTAGGGTGTCAGGATGAGTTCGCTCATCGACGTCCCTTTTGGTCAATACCTGGTGGCCCGTCACGTATTGGCTTATACCTCTGACGTGCTAGTGGTTAAATCCACAGCCACAGTATTGACGAGTCTTTAGAGTCCACCACACAGACAGTTACTCAAGTTTCGGGCGAAACGCTGTAGAGGCCGTATGGAGATATGGCAGGGTTCGATCAGATACGTGCGGTATTGCACGGATCGTGATCGGACAGTTTTTACTAGCCGGCTTTGGCTTAAGCCGGATACTAGTATTTGATAGTGTAGTTTTGTCCCTTTTGCATTTGTGTTCAGTGGGAATACAAATGCGGGCATGTATTTGCAGTAGCGGGGTTTTCCTGTAATTTATTACGGGATCGGTTTTATGAAGTTGCCAGTTTGTATTCCGTTCCGGCCGGTTTTCTTTCATTCCTTCTCGGCCGGACTTTTCGTTGGGAGGGTGTTAATTGCAAGTTTGCAATTAACTTTGTTGTGAGGGGCTTTCTTGCATATGTTGCTTTTGATGAGACTTGCATCATGATGATATTCTTTTCTTGTCCATTCATTTGCTTTTTTCATGATGGTTTAGAAGAGGGATTGATTTGTGAGGTTTATATTATCTACACATATTGTTTTTCTCTCTCCAATCTATTTTCATCTAAAGAGGGGCCGGCCACTTTGGCTAGAAAGGGAGAGAGGTTGATTGGTGTTAGATTGATTCTTCATCTCATTTCATGCTTTTATGCTTGCAATAATCCCAAGCTTCATTTCATTCATTCTCCTCCTCAAATCCCTCCATCAAGGCAACTTCCATAAACCCTAAAGAGACAACTCACTACACTATTCTATAGCAAGCCTTGGACGCGTCGGCTAGCCAACTTCGCGCCCGAGTTGCCTCGGTCAAGAGGCGGGAGCCCGTAAAAGATTCCGGCTACGTGGTGCCCCTTTCCGACGAGCGAGGAGGTGACGGAGATTCCGCAAGAGATCGGAGTGGAGACGAAGACCGAAGGACACGGATCGCTTGGTATAGCATCTCTACTCTTTTCTTTTTGCTAGCTAGCTAGGTTAATGGCCCGATCCGGGTGAAAAGTCCGCGGCGGTGCCGTTTTGCAAAGTTCGCAAAGTTTTTGTTTTCCGCGTTTCCGGCGTCGGATCGACGGCCGGGGCGCCCCCGCGGGCTTACATTGGTATCAGAGCCACGCCGTTAACCTTCCCTAGCCTTCTCTAGTATGTTTAGTACTCGATCGAACGAAAAACCCCAAAAACCGTATTTTCACATGCTTCAGGTTTCTGTCGATTTTATTTTGTCTCAGAAAATTTTTCAGGCCATCTCAGAAACATGTGTGGACAATTCTAAGACTTCTGGGAAATTTTCATACACTGATCTCCTAGTACGGCCGTGGAAGCGCGGCCAAACCCATGGTTTGGCCGCCCTTCCGCGGTGGAAATGTTTTATCACTGCACAAAAATTTCTCAGTAGGCTTTGGACTTGGAAATAGGGCTTTTGGGATATTTTATTTGGGCCCAGATTTTCTGTAAGTGCTACAGTACTGCTTGGGGCCCACTTTGATAAATTTGTTCTATCGAAATTTTTAAACATGCCAGTTCACAGTTTTTACATTATATCTGCGACCGTGAATGTCACTTGATCGGTAAATCCGGTCTAACTGCTATAGCCCGGTTAGACGGATTTGCGAACGTGATTTTCACGTTGATGTTCTGTGTTTGTACTGTGTTGTTGCGGATCGGTCGTGGGGGATAGCCTGGTTGCAGTGGTAGTACAGTTCTGGTTTTTATGTACATTTGATATTGCGGGGCGAGCGTCCGACATGTGGACTGCCGTCACTGCCTGTTTGTATTATTCTTTTGGGGCACGACCTGGTTGCGGTCGATGTACCCATTGTATGTATATTTTACTTTCTGTACTAGGATTACCCCGCGGAGGGGTGCACGGATAGCCGGATTCTGGAGGGCAACAAGCCCGCATCTCATGGCATTGAGACGGAGGGGGCTTCACTCTAGAATTGGCAGGCTATTCGCCGCACTCGTAGGGGGTATAGGGTTGACCCAGGAGGGGTGCCCAAGTTACCGGATTCCGTGAAGTGCTGGGTGGTCCATTCACGGAGCTGAAAGGGGCTGCCTCGCTTCAGGTTTTGGCGGGTAACTTGCCGCGCCCGTAGGGGTCTAGGGTTTTCATTGCACAGGCTATCCACACGACCAGGGGAACGTCGGGTTTCAGCGGCTCTGTGAAACCCGGGGATCCCAGATATCTGTATTGATCTGTGTTGCTATACATTTCTGTGTTGCTTTTATCACGCCTTGAGCGAATACTATATATTGGTATATATATTAGTAGATGTTGTATATGTTTTACATCCGCGCTAGTCCAGTCCCCGCTCTGTCGTTAGTTATCTAACCTAACGGGTGATGACGGGACCCAGTGGCGAATGCGGATGGCATATACGTACATCAGTATATTTTCGTTCTTTGTGGTGTGATCAATTGATGGGACTGCATTGATTCGGATCAATGCAAGATAAACAAACCTAATCTGATGTTGTTGGAACACTTTTTCAAAAAGCTGTTATTGCAAGGACGTTCTCTTTTGTTTTGCACAGTGGTATTCAGTTGGAATATCCTGCTCCTCAGTCGACGAGGCAAGGGCCGAGATCCCTTCACCGGGAGTGACCCCTTGGACAAAAGTTTGCGTCAGGGCAGTAACTTCACTATAGCCGATTACTTTTGCTTTGCATCGTGGTATTCAGTTGGAATATCCTGCACCTCATTCTACGGGGAAAGAGCCGAGATCTCTTCACCGGGAGTGACCTCTTTAGTAAAGGTTTTCGTCACTATATTTTTAAAAGCTATCAGTTCCTTCAGCGATATCAAGTTCATTACGTTAAAGGTTTTCGCCAGAAACCATTCGTAGCCCTCCGTCATTTCAGTTAAATATTCGGTAGTATTCAAGCTATGTATTTTGACCTCACGCCAAGGCATAGTGTTTGGTAGCTGCCGGGTATTTATCTGTTGCATAGATAGATGCGTTGGTTTGGGACAGTCGTACTACTATTTTGGCCTACGTCAAGGGTATGTACGGGTGGGTTCAAATTAACCAGGATAATGACGGGTAGAACTTGACATGTGACTTATGATATTTTGACCTCACGCCAAGGTCATAAGAGCATGGGGCAAAAATCCACATCGGGAGTTTCAAAAGTACTGAAACTTGCCAGATATGCGCATACCTTCTGGAGTGTGATAACGTGAGCGGATTCCGTCACGTTATCATGCGATGAGAGTTGGATCCCGATTCCCACTGATGAGTTGGTTTACTCCTCGGGTTATCCCGGCTAATTCTTCTTTCAGGTTTGGGGAAGAATTTGACGTTACAGTGGGAGGTTTCCAGATTAGATAAATTGGTAACCATTCTGATCTAGGTTAGAGTGCACGCTGAGTGTTTCTTTTCTCTCTCTCTCTGGCAGCGACCATTGACCCGACCCTAGACTATGACTCAGTGACCAAGTTGACCGAACCTTCTTAACACAGGCTTTTGGATTGTCAGAGTTGCAAACCTCATTGCCACTCCTACTTTTACCCTTTTCTCCAGGACACCCCGTATTACTACGAACGTCCACTTCCATTGGACAAAACCATCGTATGGTTATATACGAACTCGAAGGACTTCGAGGATGGTTTCCGGTTCTGGAGAAAACGAATAGGACTATTCAGTTGTCTTTTCCTTTTACCTTCTCTCAGGTTGCGAGTACTCCTTGGTTTAGGAGATAGTACACCTATTATGCAAATTGGATAGTCTTCTTCCAAACCTTAGGCTGGTGCCGAACGGTAGGGAATGAAGAAAACCAATTAGCCTAAACGGTGTACAGAAGGTATTAAGTTCAGACAAAGCAAGGGATTAGTAAGAGGGCAAAGTAAATTGCGACTGCTATTCACGACCAAACCATGTACTTCTTTGTCAATCCTAAATCACCTATGAATTAAGTTCATTCGGTTGTCTTTTATCCTCACCTTCTCTCGCATTGCGAGTGCTCCTAGGACTAGGACAGTACACCCATTATGCTTTTTGGATAGTCTTCTTCCAAACCATAGGCTGGTGCCGAACGGTAGGGAAGGAAGAAAACCATTTGGCCTAAAAGGGTGTACAGAAGGTAATGACTAAAGACATATAAAGGGATTTGGAGAGGTGACAAAGAATTATACAGTTATAGTTGTGAATCTGGATAATGGAAGAGGCATTACTAGGAATACCAACATACCCCATCGAAACATTTCAATGTTTCAGTTTCACTGTGTACTGTTAAATGAAAGCTGATTTCCCGATTAGACACTTACTCCAGGGTATGTATTTACCAGGTAGGATTCTCACATCTGTATGGTTTTACAGATGATGAGTGGGAGTAAGTTATTGGGAATTAGATGACCATCCTCATTATATCGGGATTCGTTGTAATCGGTGATATTTGAGGAAGCCACCTGGGTTGTTTGCCGGTCGGCAAATATTTGGTTTTGAATATCCGTTGTTGTGCACCAATTTTAAATTGATATATCTGTACGTCTATTTTTATAGAGTGAGATATACTTTTTGAAATTATGTCTATGACATTTACCTATATCAGTGGATAGTTAGGTAAGGAGCATTGAACAACGGTGTAATTCTTCTTAACCAAAAGTACAGTTTTCAACCTACGACACACAGTGAATGAGTCACAAGACTCAGGGGACTTATACAGAGTATTGTATATTGTCCAGTGTCCATTAGGACAGAGGGGTAGGTCCTCGTACTATATTCTGTTTACTTTTAACTTCTCTAATTCTTAGACATGTGTTTCGTAGAAACACAGGGACTAAGTTTTGAGGAGTTATAGGTATAAGAGTAAAGTAGAGAACCAAGTGTTGCAAGTATCGGGATTCTTCAAGGAGATCGAAGATGTAGATACTTGTGAATGGTATTCAGTTGATAGTAAAGATTAAGAGAGCTAGCTTCTCTTTCAGGTTACTCATAATTGGAAGTACTCCTAAGTTGAGTAACGCTGATCGGCCTCTCTTCCATTTAGTTGACATGCACTGGAGACAGCTGCATGATTTGAATCTGGTTCAATTAAATCAGTGCCTCTGCTTCTTGGATATAGAACAGTTCATATCTTGACATTGTTAAGATACGGGGAGTTGTCCGGCTTATGCTTAAAACCAGACTCTGGACAACTCAAGGCACGTTTCAGTAATGGCTGTTTGTGGGTTGACCCGGGCTATGACGAGGGTTGACTTTCTACCATCTGGAAGATCAATAGTGATATTGTTCTTGACTCGCCTCAGTTTTATCAAAAATGAATTTTTTCAGAAAACAGTAGTGGGAGTATGGTAGAACTGGAAGTGATTCCAGAACCACAAACGATTACTGAAGATTTAATAAGAACCTAAAGATTCAATCTGGTTTGACATTCCATTGGCCACTCCGCAGATAAGGTGGGTAACCTCAGGCACCCGAGAGGTACTTCGGTATGCTCAAGGACGGTGGCAGGGAGGTTCTTGTTTACCCAGACTTGCCATTGCTGTTGTTCCAGGCTGCGAGACCCGGCGGGAGGATGAGTATAGCGTCGTTCTAAACTGGCTTTAGAAGTGCACGTCTATATGACTCTGCCAGAGGGTTGTCGTAGTCAGTGGGAGCAGCGGAAGCATTGGTGGATATCAGGCTTATGTCTATTTATAGACTAAAGCAGATATAGCGGAGATAGATCATCTATTTCTGATGTGGCAGTCATAGGTTTGACTTCATCAGAATAGGGGATGGATCTGTTGAGAAGGTAGTAGAGTGTGATGTCCTGGTATTTGATGACATACACAGAGTAGGAAGTGATATTCCTATACTACAATCGGTTATACTTTTGGTCGTCACACAGTGGTTTCTCCACAAAGGACTTGGATATTATATCAGACATTCTGGTTACTAGATCTATGGTTTTAGATCTAGATTTGGGTGGTTTCCCAATCTGGGTACTTTGACCGCATTCTATGAGTATTTAGAATGGACGACTCCTGGCACGGTAGTGTACCTGCAGGTAATGGAGTCACCCTCTCTAAAGGTGTCTTACAGACTAAAGGGGAGAGGGATGTGCATGATTGGCAGATCACTTGCTTAGGCAATTGAGTCAATCATGAAATGTCAAGTACCACACCAGATGTTGTTCTTGCAGTAGGTACAATAAGTTGATATTGATCCAATCCTGGAGAAACAATCGGAAGCAGTTTTAGAACATAAGTTAATGTTCTAAGGAATTGATAACGGCAGCCTTCTTTAGGAGACGGTTATCATTCCAGGCTTCCAAGGTGACCTGGATGGCAGAGTGGCTGTCAGAGTTATAGTTTTTCCTCTAACGAGGGGCAGTATTTTGGACAGGTTGTCCAGGTGGAAACTGAGGGAAGGTATGGCGCAGGATACTGATTAAGTTCAGTTGACGATACAGTCTAAGAAGTTTGGATTTGGAGTTCATTTATGAGCTAGGTCCCATCAGACATCCAGACGTTCTAAGACAGGTATTGCTCATTTCGGGAGATGGCTTTCTCCGCGAACATGGGATATAGAGAGACATAGAAAGAAACATCAAAGCGGATCCACTCACTGAGGCTATTCCTCGAACGCAATAGTTTCGCAAACGAGATTTGTGAGACTGACTAGTAGAGGAGTTGGGTGTTCGGTATCACACGGGCTGTGAGTATGCGACATCGCAATAATTAGCCTTGAGTGCAAGTGGGAGATTGTTGGAGATAGTGCCCTCAGAGTCAATTATTGGATCACAGGCACGTGATTGCAATGATTGAGGGGAGGACCTATCCCGGTAGGACAGTCTTACTCGAGATGATAGTATGCTATCTGGTTTATCTTTATCATCGTGTACTGCTTTAGGTGACCTTTCGAGTCGCTATTACACGTTGATAAAGCCCCTAGGATTCTTGCTTGACTTCCAGCAGTATGAGGGCGATCATATAAGTGGGAGCTGGGGGTCTATAAGCACATCCTTAAATGGTCCCTAGTCGAGGGAGTTTCGAGATAGGGCATCGATTCTCCAGAGTAGACTAGTGTATACAGTCGAGACCCCGACGAGGGGCGGTGGCCGGTCTCACAAGCCACTGGTGTCAGTTGGTTCACCTAAGATGTATACAGGTGCTCATTGGGTTATGAGTACACCGGACAGGACTCGCCGGGAACCTGCTAGTTGGGATATACCAGACGTCAGATAGCAGTTCCCAGGTGACATGTGTACAGGTTAGTTCATCGACCTGGGATCGTCATTTGTCTCGTGTGAGTTCCCACTGTACTTTGATTACTACCCTACCACGGCTCAAAGGAGTCGTGCAAACAGGTTTTAGTTGGGTACAGTCCCGAGCCACATGGAGGCAGTGAGCGGATCTGCAGGGGTTCGTCTCTCCCGGTATTGGGGGTGAGGTCGTGCTGTGTCTAGGAGAGCCAGAACATGAAAAGTCCTTGGCCAAGGCAGGAGATTTGCTGGTAGGTATTCCAGTAGTATCTCAGGGTGTTCTGGGCTACACTCCGACACGACTTGTACCGCTTTTGGGGGTCTGACTTTTACCAACCCCCTAGGCCCGCCATGCGATACTCATAGACGAACGGACCGGACTGTACGGATATTGTCACTGACAGGCTCAGTAGGGTGTCAGGATGAGTTCGCTCATCGACGTCCCTTTTGGTCAATACCTGGTGGCCCGTCACGTATTGGCTTATACCTCTGACGTGCTAGTGGTTAAATCCACAGCCACAGTATTGACGAGTCTTTAGAGTCCACCACACAGACAGTTACTCAAGTTTCGGGCGAAACGCTGTAGAGGCCGTATGGAGATATGGCAGGGTTCGATCAGATACGTGCGGTATTGCACGGATCGTGATCGGACAGTTTTTACTAGCCGGCTTTGGCTTAAGCCGGATACTAGTATTTGATAGTGTAGTTTTGTCCCTTTTGCATTTGTGTTCAGTGGGAATACAAATGCGGGCATGTATTTGCAGTAGCGGGGTTTTCCTGTAATTTATTACGGGATCGGTTTTATGAAGTTGCCAGTTTGTATTCCGTTCCGGCCGGTTTTCTTTCATTCCTTCTCGGCCGGACTTTTCGTTGGGAGGGTGTTAATTGCAAGTTTGCAATTAACTTTGTTGTGAGGGGCTTTCTTGCATATGTTGCTTTTGATGAGACTTGCATCATGATGATATTCTTTTCTTGTCCATTCATTTGCTTTTTTCATGATGGTTTAGAAGAGGGATTGATTTGTGAGGTTTATATTATCTACACATATTGTTTTTCTCTCTCCAATCTATTTTCATCTAAAGAGGGGCCGGCCACTTTGGCTAGAAAGGGAGAGAGGTTGATTGGTGTTAGATTGATTCTTCATCTCATTTCATGCTTTTATGCTTGCAATAATCCCAAGCTTCATTTCATTCATTCTCCTCCTCAAATCCCTCCATCAAGGCAACTTCCATAAACCCTAAAGAGACAACTCACTACACTATTCTATAGCAAGCCTTGGACGCGTCGGCTAGCCAACTTCGCGCCCGAGTTGCCTCGGTCAAGAGGCGGGAGCCCGTAAAAGATTCCGGCTACGTGGTGCCCCTTTCCGACGAGCGAGGAGGTGACGGAGATTCCGCAAGAGATCGGAGTGGAGACGAAGACCGAAGGACACGGATCGCTTGGTATAGCATCTCTACTCTTTTCTTTTTGCTAGCTAGCTAGGTTAATGGCCCGATCCGGGTGAAAAGTCCGCGGCGGTGCCGTTTTGCAAAGTTCGCAAAGTTTTTGTTTTCCGCGTTTCCGGCGTCGGATCGACGGCCGGGGCGCCCCCGCGGGCTTACAGTTATTAGCCCTCTTCCTTCTGCAAATACACGACAAACACAAAATATGATGAGACAACATGTAATACTCAGCCCCTTTTTTAAACCAAAATCTGTATTCTGTTACTTTATAATTTTATTTATTTAATTTTATAATTTTACTTATCTTATTTATAATTTTACTTGTCCTAAACCTAAAAAGAATTTTTTTTTAAAACCCAAACTTAGCCTTCTTAAGCCCAGCAGCCATTCTGTTTTTTTTCTAAATAAACTTATTCTTTTTTTTCCTTGGCCCGGCCCGCTTCTTCTTCCCTCAACTAATTCTTTTTCCCTCTTTTTTTCTTCTGGCCCGGCCCACCTTCCTCTCCTCAGCACCGCGCCCGCTTCACCCACGACCCGACCCGCTTCTACACCCCTCTCCTTCCTCCCAACGGCTATTTTCTCCTCAATTCCCGCGCACGTTTTCCTTCGCGACCACATCGCCGCGTTCCTCGCCTCCACCGACGCCCGCGCTCGCGCACGTTACACCCACGACGCGCGCCTTGTTGCCTAATCGCGATCACCCCTTGCTGGACTCTCATCGCACTCTTCCTCTCCCTCGTTCTCTTTCCTCCTCCTCTCTTTTCCCGTTACCATCACTGGCCACCTTCCTCCATCATCATCGCCTCGCCGACCACCAACGCGAGACTCCTTTCTCCTCCCCCTCACTTCCATCACACCCTCCTCCTCGCTCGCTCTTTCCCTCGTTCTTCTTTCCTCCTCTCCTGCACCCAATAAACGACCCCCTGCCCTCCGATTTCCACACTCGCTCCCATCGTCGACGGCAACCACCATCGTCACCGACCATCCCACCTCTTCCTCATCCACCTCGTCGACACTTTCACCCTCAGCATCCTCGTCGCCATCATTCACGACCGCTATCCCCTCTTCCCCTGCTCCTCTCTCCTCCGGCTCACCATCCCTTACGCCATGCACTCGAGCTCAGCCACCTTTCCCTCTCGCCGGCGAGCCCCCTGCACCCTTCTCATCATCGCCATCATCGTCGTGATCTCTCAATTCTCTCCCTGCACTCTCCCCCTTCCTCTGTGCCCTCTCCCTCTGTCCCTCTCTCTCTAACTCTCAGCTTTCTCTCTCTCTCTCAGTCTTCTCTCTCTCACTCTCTATCTCTCCGTTTCTCTCACTCTCTCACTCTCAGTTTTTCTCTCTCTCTCCCTCTGTTCTCTCTTCCTCACTCTCTCTCTCACGGATCTCACAATCTCTCTCTCTCTCTCTCATTCCTCTCTCTCTCTTTCTCAGCAGTCTTCCCCCCCTCTCTCTCTCTCTCTCTGTCTAACAATCCCCTTCCGGCCGCCACCACAACAAGCAGCCCCACCATCAAGAGCTGCGACCACCGCAGACACCCCGACGACGCCCCGATCCCCCGCTGGCCGAGAGCAGACCCGAGCTCACCCGGAGCCGTTACCGTCGCGGTGCTAGCTCGTCGCGCTCCCGTACTGTACCTCGCTGTCGTGCACCTCCAGGCAAGTTCTCTACTTGCTTCATGCTATTCTATTTATGTTACAAATCCAAATCATGTAAATTGATATGTTACCATTCCTGAAAACGTACACTATTTACCTGTTCGACGTGTGTTCCCAATGAGAATCTTTTCCTAATTTGGCGGAACTAAATGGTATTGTTTGGCCCGTATGGCTGTGAACCTAGCGCAGGAATTTCGTTGGATAATTTGATCGTTAATGACCAAAACAACTACCCCCAAGTTTAATCGTAAAACTGAAATTTTGTTGTACCTGAAAATCGTTAAACTCACCATAAATCATATACATACTAGAATGGTGCGTTCGAGGGCTCAAATCGAAGCCAACTCGGCGAATTATAACCCCATACTGCTTTCCTGGTATTCCTGTACTTAAATTGTGATGATTTTTGTATCGGAGTGCGACTCTGGACTGCAGTCCAGAGCGACTCCAGTTGTTGCTTGCTGTTCCGTAATGGGTACCACAAGATCTCCTTAACTCGTAGATTGCGGAACTCCACTGATTATTGTAGGTGAACCTGTTATCTAGCCAACACAAGTGGTTTCATTCTATTTCGTTATCGTTTGTTATTTATTCTGTAATTTAAAAGATCGGGACGCATAACAGTCCCAACAGAATCAGAATTGACCTACTAGCACTAAATAGTGTATATCTCCTGACATGCAGATGCGATTGAAGATCCGTCTGTTATGTTGAAAACCTTACTGAAAACCCTAGATTTCATCCAACTGTGGTGTCGCTAAAATCTGATCCCAACTGGGATTAAAATGCGTTGCGAAACGGATTTCTGATTCTGAAACCGGATTTCCAGCCGCGAGCGCTTAAAATGAAATGGTTATAACTATTGATCCTGGAACCCGATTGGCTTGAAACTAAATTTGATGGATGGAAAACTGAACATACTAATTATTACCTGTTTATCATTTTGCCAAACTATATATGTACGTTTCATGATAAATCGTGCAATTGATAGAATACTACTTTATGACACCTTAATCATACTTCATATACTGTTTACGTATCATATCATACCCATATCATTGCAGTGATAACCTAGTGATATCGTGCATTTACCCAGTGTTAGATTTTAGTGATGATTGTGGTAAGTACGTCAGTGTTCGTGTATCCGTGATTAAGTGAAAGTGATACGTACTTGTACACAATCAGTGACCCTATTATTCTATTGCATTGTCGACGTCTGTGGGATGCGTGTACGTGTGACTATAAGTGGTATGGGACACTTATGGAAGCGCTTGCACGGGTGTCACAGATAAGGCACCAGACTCTGCCATTTATCTTAGGTATTAGTCGGGACGTGCTTGATGGAGGTCCTGCCTCCAGTTCTCGCGCAGACTTGTCACGGATCGATTAGTATTTAGGGTTATGGTTAGCGTTTGATGTAGACCACGGGGTGTGGGGTAGTTTAAGTGTGAGTTCAACAGAATCTCGGGAGTCCCATGCTGGCTTATATATTTAGGGAGATATATGGAGATTTACAGGGTATGTGATATTCACCGTGATATACATGTTACATGTTGGGCCCGTGGTCCCTTGCCCTTGGGTTCTACCCTTGGGTGGAGGACACTCACGAGTGGTTGACTCTCACACTTGGACTGACGATAGGCTTAGTGACCTGTACAGTGAGACTTAGAGACTGATAGGGATACTGGCATTTATATACCTTATATACTGTGTTGATATACGTGGCATATCGTTCTACTGCTTTTACTGTTCCGCTGCATTGATTACTGCATGTTCATACCTACATCATTCTGATTTACTGCTACATATATCTATTATCACTGTTAGAATTGTCATATGATTTTATGTATTATATTGCTATTGTGTCGCTCTGACGACCTGAGTATGCATGCTCAGTGTGAGGAGAAGATTTAGCCTGGACCAGGACTAGACGTACATCATAGACATCTCGACTTGCTATCTAGAGTTATACCTCTTGCCTTCCTATCAGGTCAGTTCATTTTACATTGTTTTGTTCTAGTTACTGCATTTCTCCTTGCCTGCGCATTATTTACTGTTTACCATGAAAAACTGGAAGCCGCAGTGTGACTACGGCAGGACATTTCCTTGACCGTAGGAGCATGGCTGGTCTTGTCTACCCCTCGTATTCCGTATTTTGGGAAGCGGGGCGTGACATGGTTTAGTTGGTATCAGAGCCAGGTTTTGCTTCGATTGGGATTGCAGTTTTCCGTGTAAAGTTTGGCAATCTAAGACATCCCTCGGTCTAGGTTGTAAACTTGTCATTCTTGATCCATATTCACATCGTGTGTTCAGCTATCCATTCGCCATGGTTTCGGGTGACTTGAGAAGGTTACGAGGTTGCAATTGCATTACCGTACTCTATTCAAGTGATTTAAAGTCATACAATTGATTCCCCACTTGTAATAAATTCATCACCTCTGATATTCTTGAATCTTTGTCCTATCCATATTATATTTTGATTCGTTTAGCTTGTGACTTATATCATTCTCAAAATTGTTGTCTCAGGATCATGTCTTTCAACGACTCTTCGTCTATATCCGCTCCCCAGAATCAGACCATTGAGATTCTGAGTGTACTGCAAGGTCTAAAGGAAGCCCAGGAGCGAACAAACGACTTGTTGGCTGAAGGACTGAGAAGACAGGTGAATCAGGCACCAGCGGGAGTCTCCAATCATAAAGGGATCCCCGTTAGACGAGGAAAAGAGAAGAAGATGAAACGCTATTTTGTTTCCCCGCGACAGAAGCAGCAGAAGACCCCATGCTGTGGATACTGTAAGAGGCCAGGACATCTTCAGAGGGATTGTCGCCGCGCCCAAGGGAAATGTCTGATTTGTGGATCCAGCGAACATCTCATCAACGGTTGCCCAGAAAGGAAAGAACTACAAGGAGGAAACTCGTCCACACTCCCCACTTCTGCCAAGTGAGGATTATCGCGTAGTTCGAACTTCGACGATAAGGCGGACCTAACGCAGGATTCGACTCACGCGACGAGAATGCAACGTTATAGTAGTCGAAGAAGGATCTTTTTTCATGTTATCTACTTTCAGTAATAATGTTGTCATCTTTTTATGAATATTTCTTCCCGTTTGAAAACTTGTATCCGCTGAACTTTTGATTGAATGCAATAAAACTTTGAATCGTAATATATGTATCATTCTCTTGTCTTTCCCCTTATCCATACTATTCATTATCACAGTATTTTAATCTTGATTTTTCAGTTCCTGCCACCGCATATCTTTCTATGCTTCGTACACTTAGCTATTCTTCTTGATGTATTCCACTGCCTAATCATGATTCTTTCTTTCAGGCTATGGCCCACCCCGGAACAGCGCCGCATCTAGATGAGGACACACAGTCATGCGTTTCCTTAGACCGCACGCTGATGAGTTCTGACGATGAGATCAACGGTCCTCAGGTCGATTTCGAAAACCACGATTCAGAGGACAAAGAAGTAGCCGCCCCAGAGTTTAACGTGATAGGCGATTCCGACGAAGAGGAAGAAGACCCTGAAGAGAACCCGATAGAGGAAGACCCCGAGGAAGAACCGATAGAAGAAAATCCAGTTGAGGAAAATCCCGTGGAAGAAAATCCAGGAGAAGAGAATCACATGGAATCAGACCTCGATGAAGAAGCTCCATCCGAAGAAGAAGGACCAGAAGATCAAGACCCTGCTGTGGAAGAACTTCCAATGGCGATGCCCGCGAGGCGATATGGAAATGGACGCCCCTACCTGAGTGCGCGAGCCTACCACAACCTGCTGAATCGCCACAACCGCGACTGACGAGATTTCTTTGATGCTGGCTTTCTGGCCAAATAAATCTGTGTATAGTTTAGGGACATTTCGTTTTTTTTTATGATGCTTTGTTTAAAATTTTCTAGAGTGGAATAAATTGTTGAGTTCGCTAATCCATCGATCTTCTTAGTTCCCTTGATGTTTGATATCTCCTCTATACAATTATTTTCCTACCGAGATTTGCCCACCCCTGCTCCTTACATTGCCTTAACCCTCATTCCGATCAACCGGTACTACACCCGATCTTCTGGAGACCCACTCTTCATCCTCTGTCTGTGCCTCGTTTGAGATCCTTCTGGGGGGAGAAAATTTTAGGGAAATTTTCCGAGTTCACTAACTCTTTAAATTTTGATTCGTGTGTTGTACCGACTGTTGTTTCCCCCACACTTTTCCTTTTGTATTCCTTTGTTGCTCATCCTTACTTCCTGTGCTGACCCTATCCCAATCTCCTTAACATTCAGCCTAAAGCCGCCACACTCCGACCTTCTGATTGAGCCACACCTTCTTGTAATCACTACCCTAGCTAGCCCTATTCATATTGGTGATTTCTCTATTACCCCAAATATATTTAGAGACATTATTATTCAAAATTTAGTTTTCATTATTTTAAATTTATCAAAGAGTGTGTGTTATTGATTACTCTGTTTTATGTATTTTAAGTACACTATTAGTATTCTCATTTTCAGTAGCGCAACCTTACACTACGCATATTTTTGTTTCATGTTCCTTATTTTCACGATACGAGTTTTCTAAGTTATTTTAAAACTATCTGATCGATATATCGTCCTAAAATGTTTTAACCTACCGACTAATTTTCACTACTTTATTGTCGTTACTCTATTTTCAAGAATTGTGCCTATGCTTACTATTATAAGTGGTTGAGCCTTATACTTATTATTTTTGTTTGCTATTTTGACATACTTAGATGTGCACACATTTGGTTTCGACGTTTACCGAGCACACTTTGATTAATATTATTCGTTAATTGTTACCTATATTCTTGTATATTTGTAGTTGCCCTTATAGTGTTCCTGTATTATGCTTTTAGGCCTAACTTTTGTATGTGGTTCTTATATATATGTATGTACCTTCAAAACTTTGTCTACCCGTTTTTAAGTAAATCAACATGTATTAGTTTTCGATATGATAATCCTTCGCTTATTATTTATAGCTAGTTGTTTCTTTTAAATTTCGAGGACGAAATTTTTGTAAGGGCGGTATGATGTAATACCCAGCCCCTTTTTTAAACCAAAATCTGTATTCTGTTACTTTATAATTTTATTTATTTAATTTTATATTTTTACTTATCTTATTTATAATTTTACTTGTCCTAAACCTAAAAAGATTTTTTTTTAAAACCCAAACTTAGCCTTCTTAAGCCCAGCAGCCATTCTGTTTTTTTTCTAAATAAACTTATTCTTTTTTTTCCTTGGCCCGGCCCGCTTCTTCTTCCCTCAACTAATTCTTTTTCCCTCTTTTTTTCTTCTGGCCCGGCCCACCTTCCTCTCCTCAGCACCGCGCCCGCTTCACCCACGACCCGACCCGCTTCTACACCCCTCTCCTTCCTCCCAACGGCTATTTTCTCCTCAATTCCCGCGCACGTTTTCCTTCGCGACCACGTCGCCGCGTTCCTCGCCTCCACCGACGCCCGCGCTCGCGCACGTTACACCCACGACACGCGCCTTGTTGCCTACTCGCGATCACCCCTCGCTGGACTCTCATCGCACTCTTCCTCTCCCTCGTTCTCTTTCCTCCTCCTCTCTTTTCCCGCTACCCATCACTGGCCACCTTCCTCCATCATCATTGCCTCGCCGACCACCAACGCGAGACTCCTTTCTCCTCCCCCTCACTTCCATCACACCCTCCTCCTCGCTCGCTCTTTCCCTCGTTCTTCTTTCCTCCTCTCCTGCACCCATTAAACGACCCCCTGCCCTCCGATTTCCTCGCTCGCTCCCCTCGTCGACGGCAACCACCATCGTCACCGACCACCCTACCTCTTCCTCATCCACCTCGTCGACACTCACCCTCAGCATCCTCGTCGCCATCATTCACGACCGCTATCCCCTCTTCCCCTGCTCCTCTCTCCTCCGGCTCACCATCCCTCAGGCCACGCACTCGAGCTCGGCCACCTTTCCCTCTCTCCGGCGAGCCCCCTGCACCCTTCTCATCATCGCCATCATCGTCGTGATCTCTCAATTCTCTCCTTGCACTCTCCCCCATCCTCTGTGCCCTCTCCCCCTCTCTCTAACTCTCAGCTCTCTCTCTCTCAGTCTTCTCTCTCTCACTCTCTATCTCTCCGTTTCTCTCTCTCTCTCTCTCTCTCAGTTTTTTTCTCTCTCTCCCTCTGTTCTCTCTTCCTCACTCTCTCTCACTGATCTCACAATCTCAATCTCTCTCTCATTCCTCTCTCTCTCTTTCTCAGCAGTCTTCCCCTCTCTCTCTCTCTCTCTCTGTCTAACAATCCCCTTCCGGCCGCCACCACAACAAGCAGCCCCACCATCAAGAGCTGCGACCACCGCAGACACCCCGACGACGTCCCGATCCCCCGCTGGCCGAGAGCAGACCCGAGCTCATCCGGAGCTGTTACCGTCGCGGTGCTAGCTCATCGCGCGTCCGTACTGTACCTCGCTGCCGTGCGCCTCCAGGCAAGTTCTCTACTTGCTTCATGCTATTCTATTTATGTTACAAATCCAAATCATGTAAATTGATATGTTACCATTCCTGAAAACGTACACTATTTACCTGTTCGACGTGTATTCCCAATGAGAATCTTTTCCTAATTTGGCGGAACTAAATGGTATTGTTTGGCCCGTATGGTTGTGAACCTAGTGCAGGAATATCGTTGGATAATTTGATCGTTAATGACCAAAACAACTACCCCCAAGTTTAATCGTAAAACTGAAATTTTGTTGTACCTTAAAATCGTTAAATTCACCATAAATCATATACATACTAGAATGGTGCGTTCGAGGGCTCAAATCGAAGCCAACTCGGCGAATTATAACCCCATACTGCTTTCCTAGTATTCCTATACTTAAATTGTGATGATTTTTGTATCGGAGTGCGACTCTGGACTGCAGTCCAGAGCGACTCCAGTTGTTGCTTGCTGTTCCGTAATGGGTACCACAAGATCTCCTTAACTCTTAGATTGCATAACTCTGCTGATTATTGTAGGTGAACCTGTTAGCTAGCCAACACAAGTGGTTTCATTCTATTTCGTTATCGTTTGTTATTTATTCTGTAATTTAAAAGATCGGGACGCATAACAGTCCCAACAGAATCAGAATTGACCTACTAGCACTAAATAGTGTATATCTCCTGACGTCCAGATGCGATTGAAGATCCGTCTATTACTTTGAAAACCTTACTAAAAACCCTAGATTTCATCCAACTGTGGCGTCGCTAAAATCTGATCCCAACTGGGATTAAATGCGTTGCGAAACGGATTTCTGATTCTGAAACCGGATTTCCAGCCGCGAGCGCTTAAAATGAAATGGTTATAACTATTGATCCTGGAACCCGATTGGCTTGAAACTAAATTTGATGGATGGACAACTGAACATAATAATTATTACCTGTTTATCATTTCGCCAAACTATATATGTACGTTTCATGATAAATCGTGCAAGTGATAGAATACTACTTTATGACACCTTAATCATACTTCATATACTGTTTACGTATCATATTGATTGTATTATTTTCTTGATTGGATGTAAAAGTATCAAATCAAATAGTCCCCGGCAACGGCGCCATTTGATTTTAAAGAATTTTGTGATGTGTAGTATGGGAAATTGTAAAGAAATCACAACCAAAAATTATTTGACCGCAATCAACTACGGTGTCGGATTGTAGATTGTAAGTGAGTGCGGATCGTCCACAGGGACAGTGTAATCGTTCGTCTTTTGAATTGGATGAGTTGAAACTTTAATGAAAAGAAACGAAAACAATTCATGATTTAAATTTTGTATTTCAAGAAAAAGAAAATATCTAGATCTAAGAAAAGTAAAAGATAGAATCAAGAATTGATCGTTTGATGATTTTTCCAAACCAAATCTCAAGAATCGAAATGAGGCTCGTAGGAATCGATCGGATCTATAGATGTGATGTAATCTTACAATTATGTATTCTTATCCTTCGATGAATTGATACTAGATCGATGATGATCGATCGAGAATTAGGGATTTCTTGTGAAACTAGGGTTTCATCTTATCCCTTGTTCTTTCGTCGATATCATTCATATTCTAGCCTCTAGTAAATTCAAGAAACGATCGTAGATCCCTAATTTTGAGCGATCACAATCAAGAAAACATCGCTACGAAACTAGGTCATCGATTCTTGAACTTGCTAGGGTTTACAAAACTCGTAGGACTTAAAAATCGTATTAAGATTTGTTACATCATCATTCTACAATCGTCTCGACTCCTTTACGAGCGGAGTTTTACTCAAACATCACAACAAGAACAACAATTACAAATTGAGATCTAATCATGATGCAAGAATTAAAAGAAAGCAAGATTAAAGAATTTCACCTTTTATTTATATCAACAATTTCATTACATTCGCTCAAGAACTACAAGAGGAAGAATTCGATCGTCGACTTGGCTTCGCTCGTCTCCGTGGATCGCGGATCGGCTTGGATCACTTGCCCGATTGAAGATCGGCTCGGCTCCTAAAAGGTTGAAGGCTTATCGCTTGATTGGTACTCAAGATCTTGGATTTGGAGTGGAATTAGGGTTAGGGTTTCGCACAAGCCTTGTCACGAGACTTGTGGAAGAAAATGGTGGAGAATTAACCACTAATGAACAACTAATTAAAGAACAACCCCAACCCTTAGATTTAGGCTCCTATTTATAGATAACTAACCCTAGATCTAGGATTTCAAATTCTAAGTTTCCCTCCAAAAATTTGTTGAGGGAATTCAAATTTCCCTCCAAAAGTTAGTTAGAGGAGAAGCTTCTAGAGGTGATTAGTTAGGAGGGAGCTTCTAGAAGAGGATTAATTATGAGCTTAATTAGGATTAGCCTTCCTTGCTGATCTGGCAGTATCTTCGAGGGTATTCTGGAATTTAGAGTATCAGAAAGGACTGTGGGCCCAGAGAAAGGAATTATGCTCAAAACTTGCACGGCTGACGTGGCAGAAGAGGCGCGGAACCGCGGCGCAAGCCAGCTCCTGCCGCGGTTCCGCGGCTAACTTGGTGAGTTGGGGCTTGGGCTCTCTGGTGTGGTCTTGGGCTGTTGTATGGGCCTTTATGTGATATATAGAATTATCTAATTCCTTCTGCATTGCTACCAGATCTGAAATGATTGAATTGGCGTAATGTTGATCAGCTCTTTGGTTTTTCTTCCGTATTTTCCTGCACAGACTCAAGACAAGTGTTGCGCAAATACAGAAATGATGCGATGCCATGAAATGCGGTTAATTTCCCTTAAAGTGTCGGTTTAAAAGTCTAACACATGCAATCTCATATTTTGTGACAGATTTGCTAATATGTAGAATATGAATGCCGAACACTTCTAAATGTATGCAAATGTTAAGGAAATTGCCGGCTAAAATATACAATATTTTCGACTGATCAAATACCCCCAAACTTAATTTCGATCGTCTCGAGCGAATGTTTTATTAAAAAGAGAAGGAGAAAATAAAGAAAGAGAAAAACTAACTAGCACACTTTCGTAGGCAACACGATTGCACTGAGCACGTGCAACAAGCCTTTAAACCTCTAGGTGTCCCTAGTAGGAGGAGTGTTGTCTCCTGAGGGTTTTCAGCGGATTGCACCCACAAAATCCAATAATAAAAGAAAGATCATGAATATTACATTTAAAGAAAAGAATCATAAAAGAAAAGCTTTGAAAATTAGGGTTTCCAACTAAGCTAGCTTTTCGGTTGTCATGAGCCCTATCTTAATGGTCATGAAAAGATGTTAGAAATCACGTCCTCCCTCAATAAAACATCGTCTTATTCTTCATTCCTATCTTTCTTCCAAACATCGATCATATCACCCTGCGTGTGTGTAAAGAACATCCCTACACCCGGAGAATTCAATTCAAGCTATCATACTCTTGCCCATCGGCCTCAGTACTTTTTTTTTTTTTTGGATAAACGAGATTGCTCACACACTTTCATGCGACCGTTAATACTTCTTGAGGTACTAACCGACCGATTACTCCTGTGCTTGCATGCTTGGTGTATTTTCCTCGTCTTGCACCACCTCAGGCATAGCAGTGACTCCCAGACCAGTTGGCCTTAGGGCACTAGATGAAAATGCACCCTCGCTATATATTTTTTATTGCCTTCGGAGATAACAAAACCAGTGTCCATTTTTCTCACCACTTTATAATTTTTTTATTCGCTTTTTCTTTTTATTTCCTTCATACTTTTGGCTTTAAGACAAGAGCATTTCAAGGTATCCTCTACTATCCCAGGCTTTAAGACGTGTGTAAGTGCGAATAGCAGGGTAGCAACGTTCAAAATGTTTGGCTTCCAGAATAGAAACTATTTTTCAGACTTATTTTTATCCTCAGATTAGTGACTTCCTTCATCTTACTAACCCTTGGGACAACGGCTCATAACTATTTATTACTAGTTCGTATAAGAAAACTTCTAATTTTCTTGGTTTTCTTAAATTTTTCTAATCTCATGGATGTAATTTTTCACTATCTAATCTTTTATTATCTTATTTATGTACAAAAAAATATTTTTATAGTTTTGAAAATTTTTAAATTTTTATGGCTTTTTAAAATTTTTGAATTTTTTTAGATTTTTTTTTTTTAAAAATGTTTTGTGCTTATGCAGATGATATGCAAATGATGCAAAAATAAGCACAAACCTCCCCCAAACTTGTTTTCAACAGTGTCCTCACTGTTGCCTTCCGTTAAATCTCAAAAAAAACCTGTAAGCTTGGGAGGAATTTATTAGTGGGGGCAAAATATTTAAGTGAAGAATCTCTCCCAAACTTATTTTTGGCTCAACATTTTGTAAAAATTTTCTTTTCAAGAGCCCGATTATATCCCCCAAACTTATGCAATGTTAATCTTTGAAAATCACATGAGGGGGTTAAAAATTAGTGGTCGATGCCAAGCTTTGCAAAGACCGAATGTCAACACCAACCATTCAAAATTTTTATCAATGCAGTGCTCGGGTTGGTGGAAGAAGAAGTGGGGAAAGGTTAAGTGGTGGAAGAGAGTGTGTGTGCGTCTCATATTGGAGAGACGATGCAGTGAATGTGATGGATTACTCGCATTCTTTTTACAGTTCAGAAAAAGGGATGGAGGTTCAATTTCATCGATTGGTTGATGATTCATCTCAACACCCGTGTCATTCAAAAATGCGAGTTCATCAGCGAAGCTCTCCTCAAAAGTTCCATTTATACCCCGATGAATAATGTCATCACAAAGTGCGGGGTGATCTTCAGACTCTAAGAACAGTTCATAATCCGTGTTAATTGTTGACCCGGACATCTCGGTGGAAGAGTCCGTATGTGTATGATACAAAGTTGGGTCAAACAATAACGTATAAAAAGAGTCAAGATCGATATCAGGAGGATCATCAAATTCGCTGCTGTCGACATCCATTAAGTCGATAGAACAGACCTGAGCAGTAGGTTCGGAGGGTACACTTCCCAACTTGTAAATGTTCAGCTCTATTGACCTATTCCCGAAAGATAGGGTCATAGAACCATTACGACAGTTGATAATAGCATTAGAAGTGGCCAAAAAGGGGCGACCTAAAATCACCGGAATTTGATTCCGTGGGTTCGCTACAGGCTGTGTATCAAGTACAATAAAATCCACAGGAAATACAAATTCCCCGATTTTTATTAACACATCCTCCAGTTTACCCCTAGGTTTAGTGATTGATCGGTCAGCCATCTGGAGAGTTATGCTCGAGGGCTTTAACACTCCGATACCTAGTTGCTCATAAACCGAGTAAGGAAGCAAGTTAACACTAGCGCCAAGGTCAAGTAACGCACGGTTGATGTGTTTCTCCCCAATAGAAATGGAAATAGTAGGACAACCAGGGTCCTTACGTTTCCGTAGTAATTGTTGGGGAAAAGCCGTGTCTACAGTACTCGACATGAAGATTTTTTTAGGCACTTGAGTCTTCCTCTTCCTAGTGCACAAGTTCTTAAGAGTTTTTGCATAGGACGGAACTTGTTGAATAGCATCTAGGAGAGGGATGTTGATGTTAACTTCCTTAAACATGTCCACAATCTTCTCCATTTGGGCATCATGTTTCTTGGGCCTCAACCTATTTGGAAATGGAGCTCTATCAATAAGTGTTGGGTCCAACATTTGTGGAGAAGTTTGTGGGGGTGGAAAAGATGAGGTGGGTGGAGGGTTCGAGCCTTTGGGAATACGGAGAATAGGCTCGGAAGAAGAAGATAAGTTAGACGAAATAGGGTAAGAAATAGAAGTGTGAGTGGAAGTGGAAGTTGAAGCCGGGGTGTTAATGATCAATTCATCATTATCAATTTGTTCACCCAAATGATTGTCTAGCACTCTTCCAGATCTCAACGTTGTAAAAGCATCCACATTAGTGTAATGTGAAGGTCTAGGATCAGGTACGGGTTGAGATGGAAGATTCCCTTCTTCTCTAGCACTTATTTCGGCTGTTATTCGTTCAATTTGAGCTTCCATCGATTTGATATTCTCATTTTGAGTGAGAATGATCTTTATCATATTATCGATGGAAGATTGAAAACTTGCCGACTCTTGGATGGATTGTTTCATGAAAGTAACCAAGGTTTGTACCAGTGCAGAGATATTATCAGTACCAGCCAATTGCAAAGAGTTTTCATGTAGTGCAAAAGTGTTGGCAGGATTTTGAAAATTTTGCGGTTGGAAGGGGTGCTGACTCAATTGAAGTGGTGGTTGCTGTTGTGGTGGAGGGACCCTTTGAAAATTGTTTAGGATTGGAACCGTGTTTTGAGATTGTGATTGGTTCCAAGAAAAGTTCGGGTAATTCCTCCAATCTTGATTATATGAGGAAGAAGAGGGGTAGTTTGCAGGTCTTTGCTGAAGTGCAGCATTAGTGTGACCTTGAAACGGTACATTCAAAGGACATTCTTCCGTCAAATGTGAAGGGTACGAACAGCAGCCACACACGGTTTTGGGAAGTGTGGATTGGTTTAGGGAGGCTGAAGAGATTTTGTTTTCTATAGTGTCAGTTTCCTTTGTATTGTGGCCATTTCGGCTTTCAAGGTGACGGAAACATCTAGCTGATTGACATCTTCCCTAGGTGGTGGTGGTCTAACACTTTCCCATTGTGATGTGTTTTGAGCTAAATCTTCTAAGTATTTCCAAGCTTCACCATCATCTTTAGATAGGAATTGGCAATGACACATGGTTTCAAGCATCTGTCTAGTAGTGAGATTAACACCCTCATAGATAATTCGACACAAATCCCATCTGGGGATTCCGTGATGAGGGCATTAGATAAGAAGATCCTTGAATCGTTCAAAGCATTTCCAAAATGGTTCATTGGGAAGTTGGGTAAATTTAGAGATTTCGCTCCGAACACGGGCGGTCTTATGATTAGGATAAAATTTCTTAAGGAATGCTGCAACGAATTCGTCCCATGTTGAAATAGAATGTGCGGGTGTGATGTAAAGCCACTTCTCGGCTAAATCGCACAAAGTGAATGGGAGAAGACGTAAACGCAGAGCATCCAAAGACAGTTGTGAATTCCCCATCAAAGCACATACGTTTTCAAATTTGGAAATAAACATGTATGCGTTTTCAGAATCAAGACCATGAAATTTGGGTAACAGTTTGATGAATTGGGGGTTGATTTCAAAATTTTCCCCGATGGCAGGTGGTATAGAAAGACAGGTGGGAAGGGTAACACGTGTAGGATAGCATCTCTCTTGGAGAGAAATGCGTGGAAGATTCTGCGCACCTGCGGCCGGTGGCAGAGTAGTGTTAAAGTTTGATGGATTTGGGTCCATCGCGGGTGTGGTGGGTGGTGGGGGAGAAGATGAAGAATTACCGACTCTGGGGTCGATAAAAGAAACGCGGACAAGACGGGAAATGGAATCCCCTGTCCAGCCTAACATTGTGCTAAATGGTTGTAGCACTAGTGGCAGCGTTGGTATAATTAGAGGAAATGAAGTGTTGGTGTTTATTTTGAAAATAATACGGATTTTTAAAAAAATGATGCCACATAACAAATGCAACAAGCAAAACCCTAAAATCTAGTGGTCACCTAGGTCAAACTCTAGACCGCTCCTAACTGCCAAAAGACAAGTCGCAGGATAGAATCCTCCACTGCCTCTTTGTTCCCCTGTGGCCGGATAAGTGCCAGGTAAGTGGGAAGCTACTCCACTACGTAAGTAGTGGGCCTAATTAAAAACCACTAGCCTTAGACACACTCGCCTTAGGCACCACAAGAAAACGCGGATAAGCAATGAATTACCCACGGCCTTCTCTTGTCCTAATTGAGCGCGACGGTCCTTAGAGTCATCTCTAGATTTCTTTTAGTTAATGTGGGTCAATGCGGATGCAAGTTTTGCGATTTTCGGGGCCTAGGAAGGGTAATGAACTCCCCACCTAATTTGGATTTGGTCGTGCCCCTTAAATTCCGTATTAATATGCAAACAACCAAAAGAATCAAAACACGCACAAATTTTATTTTGCTTTTGCGCGCTGCGATTTATTTGCAAAGAAACCTGCAGCAAAGTGTTAATTGGAGCAGATGAGGTAAGAGATAAGAAAGATAGAGACTTACAGAGAAAGTTTGGCACAGAGATCACTTAAAGTTGCCGCGGAAACGCCGCAGGAGAGGGGTTCTTGCCGCGGAAACGCGGTTTAATGAGGAGGTCTCTGCAAATTTGTTTTATGACAATGCTTCTGTTACTCCCCTTAGCTCTCTGGAAAACTCAGAAAATTTTTATCCAAGCTCCAATAATTCCATATTTCCTCGCAATCAAATCACAACACACGTATTAGTATTTGCACGAATTTTGATCTAAAAATTATAATGGAATAAATTGTTCAACTCAAATTTCAAAATACGAACTATTAGCGCACTATCCCCGGCAACGGCGCCATTTGATCGATAGTTTTTCCGTTGTAGTATAGTGGTGAGTATTCCCGCCTGTCACGCGGGTGACCCGGGTTCGATCCCCGGCAACGGCACCATTTGATTGTATTATTTTCTTGATTGGATGTAAAAGTATCAAATCAAATAGTCCCCGGTAACGGCGCCATTTGATTGTAAAGAATTTTGTGATGTGTAGTATGGGAAATTGTAAAGAAATCACAACCAAAAATTATTTGACCGCAATCAACTACGGTGTCGGATTGTAGATTGTAAGTGAGTGCGGATCGTCCACAGGGACAGTGTAATCGTTCGTCTTTTGAATTGGATGAGTTGAAACTTTAATGAAAAGAAACGAAAACAATTCATGATTTAAATTTTGTATTTCAAGAAAAAGAAAATATCTAGATCTAAGAAAAGTAAAAGATAGAATCAAGAATTGATCGTTTGATGATTTTTCCAAACCAAATCTCAAGAATCGAAATGAGGCTCGTAGGAATCGATCGGATCTATAGATGTGATGTAATCTTACAATTACGTATTCTTATCCTTCGATGAATTGATACTAGATCGATGATGATCGATCGAGAATTAGGGATTTCTTGTGAAACTAGGGTTTCATCTTATCCCTTGTTCTTTCGTCGATATCATTCATATTCTAGCCTCTAGTAAATTCAAGAAACGATCGTAGATCCCTAATTTTGAGCGATCACAATCAAGAAAGCATCGCTACGAAACTAAGTCATCGATTCTTGAACTTGCTAGGGTTTACAAAACTCGTAGGACTTAAAAATCGTATTAAGATTTGTTACATCATCATTCTACAATCGTCTCGACTCCTTTACGAGCGGAGTTTTACTCAAATATCACAACAAGAACAACAATTACAAATTGAGATCTAATCATGATGCAAGAATTAAAAGAAAGCAAGATTAAAGAATTTCACCTTTTATTTATATCAACAATTTCATTACATTCGCTCAAGAACTACAAGAGGAAGAATTCGATCGTCGACTTGGCTTCGCTCGTCTCCGTGGATCGCGGATCGGCTTGGATCACTTGCCCGATTGAAGATCGGCTCGGCTCCTAAAAGGTTGAAGGCTTCTCGCTTGATTGGTACTCAAGATCTTGGATTTGGAGTGGAATTAGGGTTAGGGTTTCGCACAAGCCTTGTCACGAGACTTGTGGAAGAAAATGGTGGAGAATTAACCACTAATGAACAACTAATTAAAGAACAACCCCAACCCTTAGATTTAGGCTCCTATTTATAGATAACTAACCCTAGATCTAGGATTTCAAATTCTAAGTTTCCCTCCAAAAGTTTGTTGAGGGAATTCAAATTTCCCTCCAAAAGTTAGTTAGAGGAGAAGCTTCTAGAGGTGATTAGTTAGGAGGGAGCTTCTAGAAGAGGATTAATTAGGAGCTTAATTAGGATTAGCCTTCCTTGCTGATCTGGCAGTATCTTCGAGGGTATTCTGGAATTTGGAGTATCAGAAAGGACTGTGGGCCCAGAGAAAGGAATTATGCTCAAAACTTGCACGGCTGACATGGCAGAAGAGGCGCGGAACCGCGGCGCAAGCCAGCTCCTGCCGCGGTTCCGCGGCTAACTTGGTGAGTTGGGGCTTGGGCTCTCTGGTGTGGTCTTGGGCTGTTGTATGGGCCTTTATGTGATATATAGAATTATCTAATTCTTTCTGCATTGCTACCAGATCTGAAATGATTGAATTGGGGTAATGTTGATCAGCTCTTTGGTTTTTCTTCCGTATTTTCCTGCACAGACTCAAGACAAGTGTTGCGCAAATACAGAAATGATGCGATGCCATGAAATGCGGTTAATTTCCCTTAAAGTGTCGGTTTAAAAGTCTAACACATGCAATCTCATATTTTGTGACAGATTTGCTAATATGTAGAATATGAATGCCGAACACTTCTAAATGTATGCAAATGTTAAGGAAATTGCCGGCTAAAATATACAATATTTTCGACTGATCACATATCATACCCATATCATTGCAGTGATAACCTAGTGATATCGTGCATTTACCCAGTGTTAGATTTTAGTGATGATTGTGGTAAGTACGTCAGTGTTCGTGTATCCGTGATTAAGTGAAAGTGATACGTACTTGTACACAATCAGTGACCCTATTATTCTATTGTATTGTCAACGTCTGTGGGATGCGTGTACGTGTGACTATAAGTGGTATGGGACACTTATGGAAGCACTTGCACGGGTGTCACAGATAAGGCACCAGACTCTGCCATTTATCTTAGGTATTAGTCGGGACGTGCTTGATGGAGGTCCTGCCTCCAGTTCTCGCGCAGACTTGTGACGGATCGTTTAGTATTTAGGGTTATGGTTAGCGTTTGATGTAGACCACGGGGTGTGGGGTAGTTTAAGTGTGAGTTCAACAAAATCTCGGGAGTCCCATGCCGGCTTATATATTTAGGGAGATATATGGAGATTTACAGGGTATGTGATATTCACCGTGATATACATGTTACATGTTGGGCCCGTGGTCCCTTTCCCTTGGGTTCTACCCTTGGGTGGAGGACACTCACGAGTGGTTGACTCTCACACTTGGACTGACGATAGGCTTAGTGACCTGTACAGTGAGACTTAGAGACTGATAGGGATACTGGCATTTATATACCTTATATACTGTGTTGATATACGTGGCATATCGTTCTACTGCTTTTACTGTTCCGCTGCATTGATTACTGCATGTTCATACCTACATCATTCCGATTTACTGCTACATATATCTATTATCACTGTTAGAATTATCATATGATTTTATGTATTATATTGCTATTGTGTCGCTCTGACGACCTGAGTATGCATGCTCGGTGTGAGGAGAAGATTTAGCCTGGACCAGGACTAGACGTACATCATAGACATCTCGACTTGCTATCTAGAGTTATACCTCTTGCCTTCCTATCAGGTCAGTTCATTTTACATTTTTTTGTTCCAGTTACTGCATTTCTCATTGCCTGCGCATTATTTACTGTTTACCATGAAAAACTAGAAGCCGCAGTGTGACTACGGCAGAACATTTCCTTGACCGTAGGAGCATGGCTGGCCTTGTCTACCCCTCGTATTCCGTATTTTGGGAAGCGGGGCGTGACACAACACAATATAAAAAAAAACTGATGTGACAACACAATATATGATGTGACACCACAAACAAACGGAATATATGTGGGCGGGTTCCTGGAACACGCCCTCATATAATTATTGAAGAGGGTGGGTTCTAATAACCCGCCCTCTTCGTTCTGCAAACACACGACAAACACAAAAATTGATGCGACAACAAAATATAAAAAAAACTGATGTGACAACACTAATCGTTGAGGAGGGCGGCTTCCTGGAACCCGCCCTCCTTTCCCTATAAAACCCACCCTCCAGTGCCTCCAGCGTGCCTTTCATCAAATTAACTCTGTCCCTTCTCATATCTAAAATCGTCTCAATGGAGAATCAACCATTCGACAAATCTCTGCTCGTTGATCAAAACGAACACAGATCTTTTAATATATTACACGGAGAGGAAATATTCTAAACTTATTAATTTTTTTTAATTAACCCTTTCTTTTAATTCTAATAGTTGAAAATAACATTATTTAATTTTGCAAGATGGAGATAATCTTACCGTCGTCACCCATAGTTCTGAAAAGTGGATAGTTACCGACCAGCGAATAACCGAGCGGATTCGAAGGGCCGGATTTTATGAAACTTCATTGGTTCGTCATATCCAAATCGACCACGCTCTCGTTACCTCTCTAGTTGAGCGCTAAAGAAAAGAGACCCACACTTTTCATCTAAGATGGGGTGAGGCCACTATCACACTCCAGGATATTGGCCTCTTACTCGGTTTACGGGTCAATGGGCTTGGATTGGTCAGAGGAAAAATTGTTGGTCCAGATACCGACCACCCATATTAGGATACATATGCCGAGTCTGCTCTCGGACAGGTAAAAAAATTCATTTTTTTTCCCCTCTACAGTGTACCTATTGCATGTTGTACATTATTTCTAGCTTTAATATTTCACAAAAAATGCTAATATCAGACACCAGGAGGCTACAGTAAGGGGTATAAGATCAGTTTAAACTGGTTAAAAGATACATTTACTAATATCCCTGATGAAGCCACCGATGAAGTCTTGGACAGACATGCACGTGCCTACATTCTGTACATGATCGGTTCTTGGTTGATGCCGGACCAATCGACAACGCATGTCCATCCGTTATATCTTGGCTTCCTTATGGACTTTGATGTGTGTGGCCAATATGCTTGGGGAGCAGGGGTCCTGGAATTTCTTTACAAGAAACTCGATAAGGCATGTGCTCCAACGAAGAATAAAATTTATGGCTGCATTACATTACTTCAGATAAATTCCTTGTTTTTCACTGCTAGAAATTTGCAAAATTGCAATATTGGTTCTCTCTCTTATCATCTGACACTTTATTTATAAATTTGGTCATGGGAGCGTATGTGTATGGGAAGACCGGATCGAGTTAAAATAACTGCCTTGGATACCCCTGGAAAGCCGCTCGGCTGTTGGTGGAATGGAAAGAAAACGTATAAGGCTTCTCGTCGAGTACTTAGGTACTATAGAGATGAGTTGGATCGCATGGAGGCGACTCAGGTAACCATAACTTAGGTAATTAAGTTTGTTTTAAAATTTTGAAATACCTTCATCACAATTTTTGTACTATATTATTTGCGCAGTTCACGTGGACCCCTTATACAGCAGATCGTCTGCAAAGATTACTCGGCATATGTATCAAAGGAGAGCCGGTTTGGCGAGCTCGATGCCCACTCTTCTGCATTAATATCGTTGTCATGCACCTCCCGGACCGGGTGTTGCGGCAGTTTAATAGATCACAACTGCAGGGTGTTTTTCGTCACCCCATTGAGATGGGAATACGCGCACGCTTGTCAGGCGTACTACAGATTCCCCTTGCCTAGGGTAGGCCGGGGTTTAATAATTGTAGGGATCCGAATCTCCGGCAGCCGCGGACTAAACTGCCGTTAATTACCCCTCGCCTTTGGAGCGAGGGAACCTCCGATTGACGGGTTAAACTGGTCATGCGAATTCGATGTGCAGTGTACGTGTGTTGTGTTTTGAAGGGGGTTTTGGATATATCGGGAGCCACGCAGAGTTTTTACGGGGGTCCCGCTACCCGGATAGCGGGCTGGGGGTCAAGAGGGCTAACAGCCCCCTTGCGGGGTGCAGGGCAGTGCCCCGTTAGAAATTTTTTTTCTAACAAGGACAGTATTGTGGAGTATGTGTATACATATGTATATATATATATGTATATATAAATAAAGGGGGGAAAAGACATCCAAAGGATGCGTGGGGCCAGCGCCTAGGCGCTTGAGCGCAAGCGCGCCACGTGTCGGCACGTGGGCGCTTTGCGCTCGAGCGCAGAGTGTTGGAGCGCAAGCGCGCCACGTGTCGGCACGTGGGTGCTTGAGCGCAAGCGCGCCACGTGTCGGCACGTGGGCGTTTTGCGCTCGAACGCAGAGTGCTGGAGCGCAAGTACACCACGTGTTGGCACGTGGGCGCTTTGCGCTCGAGCACGTGGGCGCTTTGCGCTCGAGCGCAGAGGGCTGGAGCGCAAGCGCGCCACGTGTCGGCACGTGGGCGCTTGGCGCTCGAGCGCAGGGCGCTGGAGCGCAAGCGCGCTACGTGTCGGCACGTGGGCGCTTTGCGCTCGAGCGCTAGTGCTCCGGCGAGGAAAAGGAGGCTTTTAGCCCCGGAAATTCTCTAAAGAGAAAATAGGGTGGAGTTTAAACTCCTAAGATGCTTTGGATTAATGAAGGGGGTTCTTCTTCTTCCTCTTCTGTTGGCTGGATCTTGAAGATCAAGAAATATGAGATTTTTAAAAATCTCTCCTTTTTGAGATCTAGTGACAGATCCAAGTTCCCCTTTGTGGGTTTGGTGGTGAAAACTATTTTGTTTTATAAAATGAAGAGTAAAACTCTTGATTAATTCAAAGGAAAGAAGAAGATTTTTGGAACCCTGAAAAAGGAGGAAAGATCTCAGATCAAAATTTTTTTGGAGAGAGAAAAGTTGTTATATTTTATTCATCATCATTTTGCCTTATATAGGCTTACATATTTATATATAGCCCTTTGGGCTCAAAATATTGGCTTTATGCCCGTTTTGCATACATTCATATATAAAAAATTACATAAAAATTATTTATTACATGATCTATATTTAGGCATGGAGGAGGCTGGCCGCGGGCTCGACTTGGGCATGGGCCCGCTTGACCTGGGCTTGGGCCTACCTGGC
This sequence comes from Agapanthus africanus, assembly GCA_030015575.1. Classification (NCBI taxonomy): domain Eukaryota; kingdom Viridiplantae; phylum Streptophyta; class Magnoliopsida; order Asparagales; family Amaryllidaceae; genus Agapanthus; species Agapanthus africanus. The sequence goes on from CM057338.1 coordinate 17,586,768, forward strand.
TTGGGGTTGACCTTGACTTTGACTCGGTCAGGGGGGTGTAAATTTTTACCCCAACAAAGTGCCCCCCATCAATAAATGCACACCGCACATTTGAGCTGTGTGCATGAAATTGATGGATCTTGAAGCTGAACTTCGAGGTGGAACATCATTCCGGAGGCGAAGCATCATCCCGGGGAGCATGATTCTCGGGGATCGGAGCATCATTCTGATTCGCGGAGCATAATTCTGGGGTCGGAGTGCCCCTTGGGGAGCATGATTCCCGGGGATCGGAGAATCATTCCGATTCGCGGAGCATAATTCTAAGGTCGGAGTGTCCCTCCGAAGCGCGGAGCATGATTCCAGAGATCGGAGGAGATCGTAGCATCATTCCGAAGCGCGGAGCATCATTCCGAAGCGCGTAGCATCATTCCGAAGGGCGGAGCATGATTCCAAGATCGGAGCATCATTCCGAAGGGCGGAGCATGATTCCAAGATCGGAGCATCATTCCGAAGGGCGGAGCATAATTCCGGGGTCGGAGTATCTCTCGGGGAGCATGATTCCCAGGGATCGGAGAATCATTCCGATTCACGGAGCATAATTCCAAGGTTGGAGTGTCCCTCCGAAGCGCGGAGCATAATTCCAGAGATCGGAGGAGATCGTAGCATCATTCCGAAACGCGGAGCATAATTCCAAGATCGGAGCATCATTCCGAAGGGCGGAGCATGATTCCAAGATCGGAGCATCATTCCGAAGGGCGGAGCATGATTCCAGGGTTCGGAGCATCGTTCCGAAGGGCGAAGCATGATTCCAGGGTTCGGAGCATCGTTCCGAAGGGCGGAGCATGATTCCAGGGTTCGGAGCATCATTCCGAAGATCGGAGCATAATTCCAGAGATCGGAGCATCATTCCGAAGGGCGGAGCATAATTCCAAGGATCGGAGCATCATTCCGATGAGCGGAGCATGATTCCAAGGATCGGAGCATTATTCCAATTTGCGGAGCATGATTCCAAGGATCGGAGCATCATTCCGAAGCGCGGAGCATAATTCTAAGATCGGAGCATCATTCCGAAGGGCGGAGTATGATTCCAGAGATCGGAGCATCATTCCGAAGAGCGGAGCATCATTCCAAGGATCGGAGAATCATTCCGATGAGCAGAGCATGATTCCAGAGATCGGAGCATCATTCCAAGGGCGAAGCATAATTCCAAGGATCGGAGCATCATTCCGATGAGCAGCAGACATTCTGATTGAAATATAATTTTGATGCAGAGGTTGATTCCCAGGCGAAGCATAATTCCGACAGGGAAGGCAAATACTCCGAGGCGAAGCACGATTTCGACACGAGGTACATTTTGAGACGGAGCATGATTCCGGCGTAGAGCTTGATGACTGATTTGATTCCGAGGCGGAGCTTAATTCCGGCAGGGAAGGTAGATTTCCCGAGGCGAAGCATGATTTCGACACGGGGTGCATTCTGAGACGAAGCAAAATTCCGACGCAGAGCTTGCTGGTTGACTTGATTCCGAGACGGAGCATAATTCCGACGAGGAGGTCTTTGGTTGATTCCGAGCCGAATCATAATTCCGACAGGGAAGGCAGATACACCAAGGCGAAGCATCATTTCGATACGGGGTGCATTCTGAGACGAAGCATAATTCCGACGCAGAGCTGGTTGGTTTGATTTGATTTGGGTTGACATCAGCATCGCTACACTGGAATATGGTACCAGGAGCGAATCATCATTTATCATGAGAGGATTAGGGAATTGGTTTTTTTTTTGTTTGGCATCAGCATCGCTACACTGGAATATGGTACCAGGAGCGAATCATCATTTGCGTCTGCTTATCAGGAAGCAATGGCTTAGGAGACAGGTTTTAGGTCCCTATCACCTAAGACTTTTCAATTTTGTGAGCCGTAAGGGTCTCACAAAGCATTTTCTCCCTGCGGGTCGTAAGGATCCCGTAGGTGTATTTTCTCTTTAGGACTCGTGAGGACCCCCAAGTGTGTTGCTCCTTTGTGAGTCGTAAGGATTTCACGCGGGAATTTTCTCCTCACAAAGTCGAGAGGACTTTGCGAGTGAATTTCATCTCTTTTTTCACGAGTTTGCGCCTCTTCGAGTTTTCACAAACTCGCCGGCAGTCCTGCTGTTTTTACTCACGGAGCCCTTTCGGGTTTTCATCCGTGCCCATTTTGCTTGTGGACATACCTTCTTTTTTTCTATTTTTTTATTTTTATTTTATTATTTTTGGTGGGACTTTGAATGTGGTCTCACCGGTAGGACTTGGGAGAGATTGGGGTTGCTTTACGCCCGTGGATTATATACGGTTTTGTAGGATGTATATCCAGACCGTAGGGCCGGAAAAATTTTGGGACTTTGTTGGCGTCTGCATCGCTGCACTGGAATATGGTACCAGGAGCGACTCATCATTCGCCGTTAGGGTATGAGATTTGGTTGGCGTCTACATCGCTGCATTGGAATATGGTACCAGGAGCGACTCATCATTCGCCATTTGGGATTTGAGTTTGGAATTTGGTTGGCGTCTGCATCACTACACTGGAATATGGTACCATGAGCGACTCATCATTCGCCACTTGGGGATTGGGGAGCGATGACTTAAGAGACAGGTTTGGATCCCTATCACCTAAGACTTTTCAATTTTATGGGCCGTGAGGGTCCCATAAAAGCATTTTCTCCCTACGAGTCGTAAGGATCTCGCAGGTGTATTTTCTCCTTAGGAGTCGTGAGGACTCCCAAGTGTGTTTTTCCTTTGTGAGTCGTAAGGATCCCACGAAGGTTTGTTCTCCTCATGCATCGTAAGGACATATGAGTGGGTCTTCTTAATGGAGCATAATTCCAAAGGCGGAGACCAGCCGCATAACTGGTGATTACGGTGGGATATGGGTATGATGAGAATTATTTGAGCCCGTGGATTGTATACGGTAGTCAATTTGGGGACTGGCCCTAGGGCCGGGAGAACTTTGAGAAATTGAATTTTGGTTGGCGTCTGCATCGCTGCACTGGAATATGGTACCGGGAGCGACTCATCATTCGCCGTTTTTTTTTTGTTTTTTGCATTTTTTTTGTTTTACCGCGATTGTTCTACCATTTAAGCTTTTCTTATCGCGAAGGTCGCGATTGCCCTATCATTTTGGCTATTTATTCACGGTTGCCCCATTATTTCGGCTTCATTTTCATTTTTAATTATACTCGCTGATTTTTATTGCGAGTTGCCCTATCATTTCGGCTTTTCTTTATTTTTCTTTTATTTACACCTGCCCCCTTTTTTTTATTTACACATTTTTTTTACATTCCCAGTTTAACGACATAGAGGTCGATTATTCCCAGTTTAATGACGTGGTGGTCGATTGTTCCCAGTTTAATGACGTGGTGGTCGACTGTTTTCAGAGAAAGGCAGATGTCTGAGAGAATGAGTTTTACGAAGAACTTCGGTCTCCATTTGTATGAAATTGGCAGTCGCAGCTGGACTGTTTGTTAACACGCCTTTAGACAGTTCTATCTCTCCTGCCTTGTATTGCTTTTCGACCCAATCTTTGAAGACGAAGCAGTCCTCAATGGCATGACCTATCACTCTGTGATAGGGGCAGTATTTGGGGTCGTCGGTCCTATTTGCTTCCTGCAATCTTTTTGACTCTGGCAGTTGTCACGCCCCGCTTCCCAAAATACGGAATACGAAGGGTTGACAAGGCCAGCCATGCTCCTACGGTCAAGGAAATGTCCTGCCGTAGTCACACTTCGGCTTCTATCTTTACGTGGTAATCAGTAAACAATGCGCAGGTAATGAGAAATGCAGTAACTGAAACGAAACAAATACAAAGAACTGACCCGATGGAGGTAAAAAGAGTATAACTCTGGATAGCTGATCAAGATGTACGCGATGTACGTCTGGTCCTGGTCTAGGCTAGATCCACTCCTCACTCTGAGAATGCATACTCAGGTCGTCAGAGCGACACAATAGCAATATATATATAAAGATGCAAGTGGCAACTCGAACAGTGATAATAGGTATACAACAGTAAATCAAGACGGTACAGATATGAACATAGAGTAACCAAAGAAGTGTTTAATAGATCAGGTAAACTGTAAAGCAGTAAAAGTAATATGCCAGGTATGTCAACACAATAAGTGATGTGTATCGATGCCATTATCCCTATCAGTCTCTAAGTCTCACTGCACAGGTCACTAAGCCTATCGTCAGTCCAAGTGTGAAAGTCAACCACTCGTGAGTGTCCTCCACCCAAGGGTAGGACCCAAAGGCAAGGGACCACGGGCCCAAAATATAACTCACGGTAATAATCATGTACCCTGTAAATCTCCATATATCTCCATATTTATAAGCCGGCATGGGACTCCCGAGATTCTGTTGAACTCACACTCAGACTACCCCACACCCCGTGGTCTACATCAAACGCTAACCATAACCTCAAATACCAGTCGGTCTGTGACAAGTCTGCGCGAGAACTGGAGACAGGATCTCCATCGAGCACGTCCCGACTAATACCCAAGATAAATGGCAGTGTCTGGTTCCTTATCTGTGACACCCATGCAAGAACATCCATAAGTGTCCCATACCACTTATAGTCACACTTACACGCGTCCCACAGACGTCGACAATGCAATAGAATAATAGGGTTCACTGATTGTGTACAAGTACGTGTCACTTTCACTTATCCACTCATGCACGACCACTAACGTACTTGCCACAATCACCACTAATACCTAACACTGGGTAATGCACATGATCACTAGGTTATCAATGCAGCGACATATGTATGATATGATGAGGAAACAGTATGTAAAGCATGATTAAGATGTCGTAAATCAGTATTCTACCACTTGCATAATTTATCATAAATCATACGTGTACAGTTTAGCGAAACGATGAACGGGAAATAAATATTATGTTTGATTATCTATCCAGCGAATTTAGTTTCACGTCAATCGGTTTTCAGGATCACTAGTTATGGCCATTTCATTTTAAGCGTTCACGGCTGGAAATCCGGTTTCAGAATCGGAAGTCCGTTTTACAAAGCATTTTAACCTAATAGGGATCAGAATTTAGCGACGCTGCAGTAGAATGATATCTAGGGTTTTTAGTAGGGTATTCAACGCAATAGACGGATTCTCAATCGCGTCAGTACGTCGAAAGTTACACACTGTTTATCACTAGTTCGTCACTTCAGAATCTGTTCTGGACTGTTATACGTCCAGCTCTTTTAATTTACAATTTAAATAGAAAACGATGATGAAACGGAAAGAAACCACTTGTGTTATCTAGCTAACAGATTCACCTTTTATAAACTGCAGGGTTCCGCAACATACGAGTTCAGGAAAATAAGGTGGTACACATTACGGGACAGCAAACAATAATCAGAGTCGCTCTGGACTGCAGTCCAGAGTCGCACTCCGAACCAAATATCGTCACAATTTAAGTAAAGAAACCATTAGAAACTTGCATATGGTTATAGTTCGTCGATTCGGCTTCGATTTAAGCCCTTGAACGCATCATTCCAGTATGTACATAATTTATGGTAATTTTAACGGTTTTCAGATACGGGAAAGTTCCAGTTTTACAGGTATACTTGGGGTAATCGTTTTAGTCATTAACAGAAATTTGTACACAGTATTCATCACTACATGGGCCAACATGAACAATCCAATTCCGTCAATTTGGGTGAGTATTTTCATTGGGATCATGTATCGAACAGGTATGTCATTTAGTTTTATCGGGAATTGTAAATTCATAACTTATACTTTTGAATTTGTAACACGAGTAGATTAGCATGTAAGCAAGTAATTGAACTTGCCTGACGATAAATTTATGGCACGGCAGCGAAAGCAGTGGTGATACGGCACGGGCACGAAGTAGCAACAACACGACGAGTCTCGGCTAGGCTTGGGCTTGGGCTCGAGCTTGGTGACGGGGCTGTTGCGGCTAGGGCATTAGGTGAGACGAGGCGAAGGTGCTCGTACGGCAGAGAGAGCTCAGGTAGCGGCTAGGAGTCAGGCGATGCAACGGTGGCGGCGACGACCGAGACAAGAGCGATTGACGACGTATGAAAGTGCTCGATGAAATACCAAGGCTTGATGGTCGTGTTGATTTGGATTCAATCGACGGCGGAGCTGCTAGCGACGACAGTGGTAGTGTTCTGGCCGTGGAAGGAATGCTCTTTGGTTATGAGACAGTGGTCGGCGTCGTAAGCGGCGGAAGCAGCAGCGGCTTCAATTTGTTCGACGTTGTGTGGTGATCTCGACTCGGCTTGTGGAGGGTGCGATGGTGGTTCTGGGTTGATATCTCGGTGCTAGAGGCGGCGGCTTGTCGGCGACGGCGTGCAGCAGGTGGCCGGAGCAGGGGTGTCGGGGAAGTTGGAGTTCGAGCGAGGGGTGCTCGGTGGGTTTTGGGGTATTGGGTGGTGGTTGCAGGGGAGTCGAGATGGTTGCAGGGGAGTCAGTCGGGCTCTGGTGGTGGAGGGGAGAGCGAGGGAGGGAGTTTGAAGGGTGGTAGGGTCGTCGGCGGCGACGTCGTCGTCGGTGGCGTGAGTGTGGTGATGGAAGCAGTGGGTTGGGTGAATGAGGTGGGTGAGGACGAGAGATCGAGAGAGAGAGAGAGAGTGAAGAAAGAGGTAGAGGGACGGAGGTGATGAGGGAGGAGGTTAGGGTGATTCGTCGTCGTCGTCGTCGAGGGAAGCGGGTGTGCAGGGACTCGAGTGGGTTTTCTGTGGATAGGGAAAGAGGTGAGGAGTTTGAGGGTAAGAGTGATGAGGGGGAGGAGATTGAGTGGATCGAGTCGTGGGGTGCTCGAGTCGGGGTAACGGCGCTGCGACGTGGACGCGAGCGTGGGCGGAGGAGGCGGATCGAGGGAACAGGGAGCGGGAAAAAGGGAAGGAGCCGTTGGGGAAGAAGAGGGAAGAAGCGGGTCGGGTTGGATGAAACGGGCGCGGTGAAGAGAGAAAAGTGTTGGGCTGAGAGGGAGTGTGCCGGGGTTGTGGGCTGAGAAGAAAGTTTTAATTAAAATGAATTCCTTTTCATTTACTTGATTGGCTGGGGCTAAGAGATTGGGCCGAGAGAATTTATGTGGTGGTTTGGGTTTAGTTTTAATGAATAAAAAGAAATGGGCTGATGGGGAAAAAAATAGGATTTTGGGTTTAATAAAAGGAAAACAGGCTGGGCTGGGAATTTAAGAAATAATTAAAATGAAATGAAGTGTCTGGGCCGGCTTGGGAATAAGGGAAAAAGAAAAGGAAAGATTTGGGGTTTGGTGTTTAATGAGATTTAAATAAATAAATAATTATAAGTAAAATAAATAAATTTTATAGGTGAAAGAGAAATACAGATATTGGTATAAAAAGGGGCTGGCTATTACATCATACCACCCTTACAAAAATTTCGTCCTCGAAATTTAAAATAACGATAAGCTACAAAATAACACGCGAAAGGCTACCCCATGGAACGGTAACACCTAGTGATTTACTTAAAACGGGTGGATAAAAATTTTGAAGATCTATACAAGTAAGAACAATATACAGAAAGGATAGGTCTAAATAAGTATAAAGCAGGAACAACTATAAGGCAAACTACATGTATACGGGAATATAAATAACAATAACGAACAATAATATTCGAGGCGTGCTTGATAAAATCGAAACCCAAATATGTGCACATATATGTATAACAAAAGTAGCACAGCAGAAATAATAAGTATAAGGCATAATCATAATGAAGTAGTGAAAGACTTGTCGGTGGTTTAAAACATTTTTTAGAATAACGCATCAATCAAACCATTTTAACATAACTTAGAAAACCACATGGTGAAAAATAAGAAGCATAGCTATGTGTAATACATATGGTCGCGCTACCGAAAAAATGAGAAGAAAGTAGTGTACTTAAAATACATAAAACGGAGTAGTCAATAACACGCACTTTTCAATAAATACAAAATAATGGAAACTAAATTTGAATAACGATGTCCCTAAATATAGTTAGGGTATTAGGAAAAGCACAAAAATGTATAGGGCTAGCTAGGGTAGGGATTACAAGGGAGTGTGGCTCATTCAAAAGGTCGGAATGTGACGGCTCTAGACTGAAGGTCAAAGAGATTGGGGTCGGGTTAGCACAGGAAGTAAGGGTAAGCAGCAAGGGACTACAAAGGAAAAATGTATGGGGAGGATAACGGTCGATACATCATGTGAATTTAAATCCGAAAGGTCGGCTAACTCGAAAATTTTACTATCAATTTCCCCTCCCAGAAGGATCTCAAACGAGGTATAGACGAAGGATGAAGGGTGGCCCATTCCAAAGATCGGGATGCGGTACTTGTTAATCTAAGTGAGGGTCGAAACAGCACAAGGCACAGGGGTGGACAGTCAGGGGTCTCAGGAGGAAAAATAAATGTATGAGGGAAAAAATCAAAGCATCAAATGAACCAGTAAACAAAAGATTTGCGAACTCATAAAGTTTATTTCATTCTAGAAGATTCGAAACAAAGCACTCTCGAAAAGTAATAGATGGCCCGAAACTATACATAGGTTTATTTGGCCAGAGAAGACAACATCCAAAAATCCCGTCAGTCGTGGTTGTGGAGATTCAGCAGGTTGCGGTAGGCTCGCGCGCTCAGATAGGGGCGTCCATTTCCATAGCGCCTCGCAGGGACCGCCATTGGGAGTTCTTCCACCTCAGGGTCTTGTTCTTCTGGTCCTCCTTCCTCGGCTGGAGCTTCTTCATCGAGGTCTGCTTCCATGTGATTCTCTTCTTCTGAATTCTCTTCCATGGGATTTTCCTCCACTGTATTTTCTTCTATCGGTTCTTCCTCGGGATCTTCCTCTATCGGGTTCTCTTCAGGGTCTCCTTCCTCTTCGTCGGAATCGCCTATCATGTCAACCTCTGGGGCGGCGTCTCCTTCGTCCTCGGAATCGCTGTTTCTGAAAATGACCTGGGGACCGTTGACTCCATCGTCAGAACTCACCAGTATGCGGTCTAAGGAAACGCATGACTGTGCATCCTCATCTAGATGTGGCACTGCTCCAGGGTGGGCCATGGCCTGAAAAGAAAGAGTCATGATTAGACAGTGGAACACATCAAGAAGATAGCTAAGGGTACGGAGTATAGGAAAATATGCGGTGGGCAGGAACTGAAAAATCGGAATTAAAAATGCTGTGGTAATGAATAGTATAAATAAGGGGAAGAAACAAGAGAATGATACATACATTACGATTCAAAGTTTTATTGAATTCAACTAAAAGTTCGACGGATACAAGATTTCAAACGAAAGGAAATTTTTACAAAAGGGGTAACAGCATTATTATTGAAAGCAGAAAACATAATAACTCTTCTTTGATTTCTGGACCGCTGCAATCTCGTCACACGGGTTAAATCCTAAGCTGGGTCTGCACTATCCTCGAAGCTCGACCCACGAAATATCCATCAATTAGCAGGAGTGGGGAGTGTGGGCGAATTGCCTCCTCGTAGCTCCTTCCTATTAGGGCAACCGTTGTTAAGATGTTCGTTGGATCCGCAAATCAGGCATTTCCCCTGGGCGCGGCGACAATCCCTCTGAAGATGTCCTGGCCTACTGCAGTACCCACAACATTGGGTCTTCTGCTGCTTCTGTCTCGGGGGAACAAATGGGTGCTTCATCTTCCTCTCTTTTCCTCGTCTAACAGGGATCCCTTTACAATTGGAGACTCCCGCCGGTGCCTTATTCACCTGCCTTCTCAGTCCTTCAGCTAACAAGTCGTTTGTTCGCTCCTGGGCTTCCTTCAGACCTTGCAGTACACTCAGAATCTCAACGGTCTGATTCTGGGGAGTGGAGAGAGAGGAAGAGTCGTTGGAAGACATGGTCCTGAAACAACAATTTATTTTGAGGGTGATATAGGGCACAAGCTATAAGAATCAAAATATAATATGGATTTGGCAAGGATTCAAGAATATCAGATGTGATGAAATTTATTACAAGTGGAAATCAACTGTAGAACTCCGAGTCACTCAAACCCTAGCGGATAGATCAAAATGCATAGCCGAATACACTATGTGAATCAAGATCAAGAATAACAACTTCACAATCCAGACCGAAGGATGTCTTAGATTGTCATACACTACACGGAAAACTGCAATCCCAATCGAAGCAAAACCTGGCTCTGATACCAACAAAACCATGTCACGCCCGCTTCCCAAAATACGGAATACGAGGGGTTGACAAAGCCAGCCATGCTCCTACGGTCAAGGAAATGTCCTGCCGTAGTCACACTTCGGCTTCTAGCTTTACGTGGTAATCAGTAAACAATGCGCAGGTAATGAGAAATGCAGTAACTGAAACGAAACAAATACAAAGAACTGCCCCGATGGAGGTAAAAAGAGTATAACTCTGGATAGCTGATCAAGATGTCCGCGATGTACGTCTGGTCCTGGTCTAGGCTAGATCCACTCCTCACTCTGAGCATGCATACTCAGATCGTCAGAGCGACACAATAGCAATATATATATATAAAGATGCAAGTGGCAACTCAAACAGTGATAATAGGTATATAACAGTAAATCAAGACGGTACAGATATGAACATAGAGTAACCAAAGAAGTGTTTAAAAGATCAGGTAAACTGTAAAGCAGTAAAAGTAATATGCCAGGTATGTCAACACAGTAAGTGATGTATATCGATGCCACTATCCCTATCAGTCTCTAAGTCTCACTGCACAGGTCACTAAGCCTATCGTCAGTCAAAGTGTGAGAGTCAACCACTCGTGAGTGTCCTCCATCCAAGGGTAGGACCCAAAGGCAAGGGACCACGGGCCCAAAATATAACTCACGGTAATAATCATGTACCCTGTAAATCTCCATATATCTCCATATATATAAGCCGGCATAGGACTCCCGAGATTCTGTTGAACTCACACTCAGACTACCCCACACCCCGTGGTCTACATCAAACGCTAACCATAACCTCAAATACCAGTCGGTCTGTGACAAGTCTGCGCGAGAACTGGAGACAGGATCTCCATCAAGCACGTCCCGACTAATACCCAAGATAAATGGCAGTGTCTAGTGCCTTATCTGTGACACCCATGCAAGAGCTTCCATAAGTGTCCCATACCACTTATAGTCACACTTACATGCGTCCCACAGACGTCGACAATGCAATAGAATAATAGGGTTCACTGATTGTGTACAAGTACGTGTCACTTTCACTTATCCACTCATGCACGACCACTAACGTACTTGCCACAATCACCACTAATACCTAACACTGGGTAATGCACATGATCACTAGGTTATCAATGCAGTGACATATGTATGATATGATGAGGAAACAGTATGTAAAGCATGATTAAGATGTCGTAAATCAGTATTCTACCACTTACATAATTTATCATAAATCATACGTGTACAGTTTAGCGAAACGATGAACGGGAAATAAATAGTATGTTTGATTATCTATCCAGCAAATTTAGTTTCACGTCAATCGGTTTTCAGGATCACTAGTTATGGCCATTTCATTTTAAGAGTTCACGGCTGGAAATCCGGTTTCAGAATCGGAAGTCCGTTTTGCAACGCATTTTAACCCCAGTAGGGATCAGAATTTAGCGACTCTACAGTTGAATGATATCTAGGGTTTTCAGTAGGGTATTCAATGAAATAGACGGATTCTCAATCGCGTCAGTACGTCGAAAGTTACACATTGTTTATCACTAGTTTGTCACTTCAGAATCTGTTCTGGACTGTTATACGTTCAGCTCTTTTAATTTACAATTTAAATAGAAAACGACGATGAAATGGAAAGAAACCACTTGTGTTATCTAGCTAACAAATTCACCTTTTATAAAATGCAGGGCTCCGCAACATACGAGTTCAGGAAAATAAGGTGGTACACATTACGGGACAGCAAACAATAATCAGAGTCGCTCTGGACTGCAGTCCAGAGTCGCACTCCGAACCAAATATCGTCACAATTAAGTACAGAAACCATTAGAAACTTACATAGGCTTATAGTTCGTCGAGTCGGCTTCGATTTAAGCCCTTGAACGCATCATTCCAGTATGTACATAATTTATGGTAATTTTAACGGTTTTCAGATACGGGAAAGTTCCAGTTTTACAGGTATACTTGGGGTAATCGTTTTAGTCATTAACAGAAATTTGTACACAGTATTCATCACTACATGGGCCAACATGAACAATCCAACTCCGTCAATTTGGGTGAGTATTTTCATTGGGATCATGTATCGAACATGTATGTCGTTTAGTTTTATCGGGAATTGTAAATTCATAACTTATACTTTTGAATTTGTAACACGAGTAGATTAGCATGTAAGCAAGTAATTGAACTTGCCTGACGATGAATTTATGGCACGGCAGCGAAGGCAGTGGTGATACGGCACGGGCACGAAGTAGCAACAACACGACGAGTCTCGGCTAGGCTTGGTCTTGGGCTCGAGCTTGGTGACGGGCCTGTTGCGACTAGGGCATTAGGTGAGACGAGGCGAAGGTGCTCGTACGGCAGAGAGAGCTCAGGTAGCGGTTAGGAGTCAGGCGATGCAACGGTGGCGGCGACGACCGAGACAACAGCGATTGACGACGTATGAAAGTGCTCGATGAAATACCAGGGCTTGATGGTCGTGTTGATTTGGATTCAATCGACGGCGGAGCTGCTGGCGATGACAGTGGTAGTGTTCTGGCCGTGGAAGGAATGCTCTTTGGTTATGAGACAGTGGTCGGCGTCGTAAGCGGCGGAAGCAACAGCGGCTTCAATTTGTTCGACGTTGTGTGGTGATCTCGACTCGGCTTATGGAGGGTGCGATGGTGGTTCTGGGTTGATATCTCGGTGCTAGAGGCGGCGGCTTGTCGGCGACGGCGTGCAGCAGGTGGCCGGAGCAGGGGTGTCGGGGAAGTTGGAGTTCGAGCGAAGGGTGCTCGGTGGGTTTTGGGGTATTGGGTGGTGGTTGCAGGGGAGTCGAGATGGTTGCAGGGGAGTCAGTCGGGCTCTGGTGGTGGAGGGGAGAGCGAGGGAGGGAGTTTGAAGGGTGGTAGGGTCGTCGGCGGCGACGTCGTCGTCGGTGGCGTGAGTGTGGTGATGGAAGCAGTGGGTTGGGTGAATGAGGTGGGTGAGGACGAGAGATCGATCGAGAGAGAGAGAGAGAGTGAAGAAAGAGGTAGAGGGACGGAGGTGATGAGGGATGAGGTTAGGGTGATTCGTCGTCGTCGTCGTCGTCGTCGAGGGAAGCGGGTGTGCAGGGACTCGAGTGGGTTTTCTGTGGATAGGGAAATAGGTGAGGAGTTTGAGGGTAAGAGTGATGAGGGGGAGGAGATTGAGTGGATCGAGTCGTGGGGTGCGCGAGTCGGGGTAACGGCGCTGCGACGTGGGCGCGAGCGTTGGTGGAGGAGGCGGATCGAGGGAACAGGGAGCGGGAAAAAAGGAAGAAGCCGTTGGGAAAGAAGAGGGAAGAAGCGGGTCGGGTTGGGTGAAACAGGCGCGGTGAAGAGAGAAAAGTGTTGGGCTGAGAGGGAGTGGGCCGGGGTTGTGGGCTGAGAGGGAGTGGGCCGGGGTTGTGGGCTGAGGAGAAAGTTTTAATTAAAATGAATTCCTTTTACTTGATGGGCTGGGGCCAAGAGATTGGGCCGAGGGAATTTATGTGGTGGTTTGGGTTTAGTTTTAATGAATAAAAAGAAATGGGCTGAAGGGAAAAAATAGGGTTTTGGGTTTAATAAAAGGAAAACGGGCTGGGCTGGGAATTTAAGAAATAATTAAAATGAAATGAAGTGTCTGGGCCGGCTTGGGAATAAGGGAAAAAGAAAAGGAAAGATTTGGGGTTTGGTGTTTAATGAGATTTAAATAAATAAATAATTATAAGTAAAATAAATAAATTTTATAGGTGAAAGAGAAATACAGATATTGGTATAAAAAGGGGCTGGGTATTACAGCAGTTGTAGACCGTTCTTCAGGGCGTCTTTGAATATTTTACGGATTTTGTCCCTTCTGAAGGAACAGACCTTATCCAGCTTCTCTTTCAGTGGAGATTCTCCTCCCTTTCCGAACATTGGCTTCCGAGGCTGGTTGGCGCTAGGCCCGCTTATCCCTTGCTTATTTCGGTTAGCCGAAGTGTTTAAAGATTCAGAATCATCGGAGTTTCCGCCTTTGCGATTATCGTCCTTTCGGTTTCTCCAGGACCTATTGTTATTTTAGGAATCCGAGGAGGACTCCTATTTTGAGCGCTCCAGCATCTGAACTTTCCTGGTCAGCTCTTGGAATGTTTTGACACCCAGGTACATAGAAACGGGGCCATCCAGTTGTTGAGATTTCCGACAAGGAGACTGACAGATTGGTCCTGCTCTATCGGCGGTTCACATTTGACGGAGAGATTGCGCCATCGGGTTATAAAATCCGTGCTGCTTTCGTTGTTCTTGGGCTTGGTTCTTACGAGCTTGGCAATGGTGATCTTATCGCTGACGCTCATGAACCTTTGTCGAAACAAAGAATCCATTTGGACGAAAGTAGTAACGGAGCCATCCGGTATGCTCGCGTACCAGTCGAAAACAACATCGGTCAAGCTATTAACGAACTGGCGGAGGAGAAGCGCATCGTTGCCCCCAGTATTCCCGCATGAGGCTTTGAAGTGGGCGATGTGCTGATTCGCATTTCCTGTCCTATCGAATCTTCCGAATTTGGGGATGACATAGCCGCTAGGAAATTCTACCAGATCATATTGAGCGGGATATGGTCTCCCGCTACCGCTAACATCTTTTTGTGCTTCAGCTTCGGCTACCAGTGTTTTGACTTTGCTGGCAATCAAATCCATGATTTGATCTTGAGTTAGCGGGCTACTGTCATCGGTAGCCAAGACATTTCCCGAGATAGGATGCGACTGATTTTCATGCGGTTCGCCCACTTTTAGATTTGAGGGAATAGGCGCTGGCTGCGTTGGGACACCGTTTCCCGGTTCACGAGCAGAGCCCTGCGCTTGATTGGGCGGCTGGAAGGCAAGTCGGGCCGTGAGCTGCAAGACGACGTTCGTCAAGTCGTTAATTTTGGAGTAAAGTTTGGCATCTCCTTGTCTTTGCTTCTGAGCTGTTTTCGGAGCTCTTGGAGAAGTTGCTGCTCTGCATTCTTGGGATGGAAGATTGGCTCCTCTTCACTTTCCGAGCCCGACTCCTCATGGACCGAAGGGTCTTTCTGCCTATCATCCTCATCGAGAGGGTTTTCATCATCCAGCGGAGGCGGCTGTTCTTGGGAAGCGGCGACCACATTCAAACCAGATTGGATTTGAGATGTGGTGGCCCCGTCCTTCCTCTTGCTGCGCGTGCCCACCATGTAGATAGTGTGGACCACATACCCAGCCATCTCTTTATCTTTGGCAGCTGATTTCGCGGAGCGGTCCGGACTTTGGAAATTCATAAATTTTAACATGGACAAAGCCCTAGCCCTTTTGTTGGCTCTGTATCTGAGCCGCTTCTGCCTCAGTTTTTCTGCCTTGAGCGCTTGACAGGCTTCTGCTCTTCGGGAAGCCGCCATAGGCTGAGTGATGGGGAGGCTTGAGAAGACACCCAATCGAGCAGTTGTCAGAGGCGCCGCTGGAGATTGCTCAAGACGTGTTGTAGCTTTGTTGGTGTTGATGGCCTTGCCCCCAGTTGGGGCCAAGGAAATTCGTTCAGACACCAACTTGCGTTTGGGTTGGGGAGCCCTCGAGATCACCACATTTGGTCTCTTGCCTTTCGAGACCGGTCTGTCTGTTGCTGGAGCTTGAGGGGCTGGAATGGCGTTAGCCGAGACAAACAGGATAGAGCCGAATGGTAGCGGCGGCTCTTCCCATTGTCGCCCGAGACTGGCCGGAAGGACCGTCCTGGAGTCTATCTTCATCGTGTAGGAGACGGGAGCCGTGCTGAGAGCTGAGTTCATCTTTGGAGACATTGTTAAGAAGTGATTGCTTGAAAACCTGCATGAAATAGCATTAGTTTAGTATGAATATAGATATGTATATTGATTGAGTTCGCATGAACGTTTAACCCGAAATATGGGAGGAGAGATGGTCCCACAGGGCGTGCCAGAATATATAGGGTGTTTTTCGTCACCCCATTGAGATGGGAATACGCGCACGCTTGTCAGGCGCACTACAGATTCCCCCTGCCTAGGGTAGGCCGGGGTTTAATGATTGTGGGGATCCGAATCTCTGGCAGCCGCGGACTAAACTGCCATTAATTACCCCTTGCTTTTGGAGCGAGGGAACCTCCGATTGACGGGTTAAACTGGTCATGCGAACTCGATGTGCAGTGTACGTGTGTTGTGTTTTGAAGGGGGGTTTTGGATATATCGGGAGCCACGCAGAGTTTTTACGGGGGGCCCGCTATCCGGATAGCGGGCTGGGGGTCAAGGGGGCTAGCAGCCCCCTTGCGGGGTGCGGGGCAGCGCCCCGTTAGAATTTTTTTTCTAACAGGGACAGTGTCGTGGAGTATGTGTATGTGTACATATGTATACATATGTATATATATACATGTATATATAAATATAGGGGGAAAAAGACATCCAAAGGATGCGTGGGGCCAGCGCCTAGGCGCTTGAGCGCAAGCGCGCCACGTGTCGGCTTGTGGGCGCTTTGCGCTCGGGCGCTGGGCGCTTGAGCGCAAGCGCGCCATGTGTCGGCACGTGGGCGCTTTGCGCTCGAACGCAGAGTGCTAGAGCGCAAGTGTACGTGGGCGCTTTGCGCTCGGGCGTTGGGCGCGTGAGCGCAAGCGCGCCACGTGGGCGCTTTGCGCTCGAGCGCAGGGTGCTGGAGCGCAAGCGTGCCACGTGTCGGCACGTGCGCGCTTTGCGCTCGAGCGCTGGCGAGGAAAAGGGGGCTTTTAGCCCCGGAAATTCTCTAAAGAGAAAATAGGGTGGAGTTTAAACTCCTAAGATACTTTGGGTTAATGAAAGGGGTTCTTCTTCCTCTTCTGTTGGCTGGATCTTGAAGATCAAGAGATATGAGATTTTTAAAAATCTCTCCTTTTTGAGATCTAGTGACAGATCCAAGTTCCCCTTTATGGGTTTGGTGGTGAAAAACTATTTTGTTTTATAAAATGAAGAGTAAAACTTTTGATTTAATTCAAAGGAAAGAAGAAGATTTTTGGAAGCTTGAAGAAAGAGGAAAGATCTCAGATCTAAATTTTTTTGGAGAGAGAAAAGTTGTTATATTTTATTCATCATCATTTTGCCTTATATAGGCTTACATATTTACATATAGCCCCTTGGGCTCTACAAAATATTGGCTTTATGCCCGTTTGGCATACATTCATGTATAAAAAATTACATAAAAATTATTTATTACATGATCTATATTTAGGCATGGAGGAGGCTGGCCGCGGGCTCGACTTGGGCATGGGCCCGCTTGACCTGGGCTTGGGGTTGACCTTGACTTTGAGTCGGTCAACGGGGGTGTAAATTTTTACCCCAACAGCAACATATTCCTGTCCCGCCGCCTTCGCCTATGACAATAGAGGGAGACATGCGAGAAGGAAAGGCGGAGCGTGATTGGAGGGAGCATCATCATCAATATTTGCTGAGATGGGAGGATAGGCAGCGTAATATTGCCTTGCAGCAAATAGGTGACCAAACAGCCACCGACGCTACCGAAGCATATCTACAGTGGTATAAGCGTGTCACCATAAGATATCTTTCTGCTCTCCCTAACAACTTCCCAAACATCGCGCGGTACGAGCCTAGAGGCCACGTGGAACGAGATTTGGTAAGTTGAATTCTTTATATTACATTACTTTTTAAAATCCGGCGGTATGAGTCAATACTTATTTCTTATTTCTAATGTAACGACAGGCTCGTGGGCTGCATCTTATATAAACAATGGTGCAGGATCCATACCCGACCGATGCTGGTCCGGAGACTCAGGCTCTATTTTCAAGTGTAGACCAATTAATTGGTGGTGTATTCGGTTCATATAATATTTTTCCGCATTTATCGCCGGCACCAGAGCAGCAGTATGAGCCGACACCGTATTCGGTTCATATAATATTTTTCCACATTTATCGCCGGCACCAGAGCAGCAGTATGAGCCGACACCGGAGCCGCAGTATGAACCGGCACCGGAGCCACAGCATGAGCCGGCACCAGAGCCGCAGCATCACGGAGATCCAGCGCAGCAGGATCAGTGGTTTGGATCACCATACCGTCAGCAGCAACCTTGGCATACCGGACAAGTGCAACAACCGGAGGAACAACAGTTTTGGGGGACCAGTTTTGCGCAACAACACCAGTCTTGGGGGTCAGATTTTGCAGAACAGCCGTCTTGGGGGTCAGGTTTTACACAACAACAGCAACCTTGGGGGTCAGGATTTGCGCAGCCATGGGTCCCAGGTTTTGTGCAACAGCAGCCGCAAGAAACCGGGACAGGTTCTTCGCTACAACTGCCCAGTTGGGACACGAATTTATCGTCCTACGTACAGTTGTTGGGAGGCAGCACATATCCGACACCTGTCCCGCATTCAGGATTTGCGGAACAACAGCCTGTTCAAGACGCTGCCGAAGACGAAACTGAAGCTGACACCGAAGCAGAAGAGCAG
Source organism: Agapanthus africanus (assembly GCA_030015575.1). Classification (NCBI taxonomy): domain Eukaryota; kingdom Viridiplantae; phylum Streptophyta; class Magnoliopsida; order Asparagales; family Amaryllidaceae; genus Agapanthus; species Agapanthus africanus. The sequence goes on from CM057338.1 coordinate 17,605,298, forward strand.
CCGCCGCCGCCGCCATCTACCCAAGAAACGGATGGGTCCTCCAGTCATCCCAGGAGGTATAGGCTTATGTCAAGCCTTCTCGGATTTCATAAGGGAAAGAGAAAAGGAAAACGATAGTTATTTACATTTTACAAACAGATAGGACTTTTTTGTATTGTAAATTTGACGGATTCATTTTGATATTATAAATTTGACCGTCGAGATAGAAATCAGATAGGATTTTTTTGTATTGTAAATTTGACGGATTCATTTTGTACAAAATATTGATATAATAAAATTTTATTATTTTATTCAATTTTTTTCTTCAATTTTCCTGTTTTTTATTTAAATTTTATATATTTATATAGGGGGCGGATTCCTAGAACCCACTCCCTATACAAACAATATAGAGGGCGGGTCTATATTGTTTGTATAGGGGACGGGTTCTAGGAACCCGCCCCCTGCACTGGGGTGGGGACGGGGGCACCAAACCGTCCTACTTTTATAATTTTAATTCAAAACGTCCTATTTTAATAATTTAAAATTAAAATCGTACTATTTCCAAAAAAAAAACCTGCCTAAAAACATGAAAAAACCAAATTTTCTTATCACCCTTTTTCATTATTTTTGAAACCTAAGAAGGGCCAAGGCCCAGCTAAAACAACAATCTAAAAAAAACCAATTTTTTAAAACTCCAACATGTGAAAAACCTTCAAGAATTTCCCTTGGCATCTTCACGAAAACCTAATCTTATCTCTCAAAAAACCCTTGTTAGCCTCGTCGTCGTCGTCGTCATCATCGTCATCAATGGCGGCCGCTGCAATGGCTGCTTCTCAGTTCGTCACCATCACCGTCTCTCCTCCTCCTCCTTCCTCTGCTCGCCCTTTCCATTCCTCCTCTCTCTTGTTTGGAAAGCCCATCGCTTTCTCCTCCCCAAACCTCGCCATCGCCAATGTTTCGATGAAGCGGTTGACCGTCTCCGCCGCCACAAAGAAGGCCGTCGCCGTTCTGAAGGGCAACTCTCCGGTCGAGGGCGTCGTCACTCTCCTTCAAGAAGACGACGGTTTTGATTCATCCTCTACCCTCCTTCTTAATTTTTTTTGGTTTAATTCAAATATGTGCCGCTCCTATTCTAGCATTAGCTAGTTCTTAGTTTAATTAGCTTCTGGGGAAGATACTACAGCATTCTTGTGAAAATCCCTACTTTTTTACCGAGTAAAATGTAGAAAACCCCTTTCTTTCCAGGTACATTTTTATTTAATTTGCGAAAGAAAGTACCTATTTTCTTGCTAAAAGGCGGAAAAATCTGTTGTTTTGCATTGTGATTTTGAGGTGAGAAGCATTTCTACTTGATAATGCAGGATCATTTTTGTTGTGGAAAAATCCCCTCCCTCTCCTTCCCTCAGTAGAATGTGGAAAGTCCTACTTGATGATGAACATTGAGTTGCATCGCAAACGTAGCATAGGAAATAACGCCTAAAAGAGCTGCATCTTGCGGAATAAAGATTGAGGAAAGGGTGAATTTTCTATGGTTAGAGAAATGAAACCTTCCCTCTTGGTGACGAATCTTTGAAGTTGTGTCTTCATCCTCTTATACTTCCGTTTTGAACCAAAGCTCGATTGAAAGCTATGCAGACCTAAATCCTAATCCCGACCTCAAGTTTGATCTAAAAAATGGAACTCAAACCACTGAGAAACCGAAATTCATCTCAGGATAAAACCCTTTTGACAGGTACCAATGGAAATACCACAATGAGTTTTGTATATTTTCACCAGCAAATTTGGGTGGAGCAGAGAAATGACAAATGAGATTGTTGGATTAACCTTGGAGCGTGGACTCACATTCTTTTCAATTAATGATTTTATATTTTGATCCTTTTTATGATATGAGATGGGTAGAGTACTAGGGTGTATATAGTTTGTGAGAATTGTTTTTTTCCCTCTGATTAAAGTAGTTATGCAGCACTTGCATTTCTTTTTGGTTACTGAATCGGTTACAATGTTACCTTTCTGTTGCCTGTTTAACAAAGATGTTGAAATCTACAACCTGCATTTTTGGCCTCTTGGATTTAAAGAGCCAAAAAAATATTCTTGGTTAGGAAGCTATGAAGCATTGACATAGATATCTATGCCACAATAAGTATACACAAATACACAAATCTTGTAGTGTTAGGTTACAGATGCAAAGCCAACATGTCAATAATAATGCACAGAAACAACATATGCATTGTGTAAAAACATGATGAGGAAACAAAAAGGGAGCCCGAGTACTCCATTATTGACAAAATTGGTGTTTGATCATTTGACCGAAGTATTTAGCTATAATAATTTTTAACAAAATTTCATGCATTTGGAGAACTTTATGTAGGTCATGGCTATTCATCTTCATCTTTCCATGTAGGAACCTTAAACATTCCAAAGAAATACTGGAGACAGTTAAAAATGCAACCTTGAAGTGCCTGAAGAAGAGTACATAACTAAACAAATCAGTACTGAACTAAATACATCATTTAAAATCAGGGCACATTCGAAGATTGCTCTACATATGTACGTCTGAGGAGTTTCTAGAAAGTTGCATGTTTGATATATGACTAGCACGGATGTTGCTTAATATAGGGAACAAGTCTGGTAACTAATCAATTAATAGTTTAAGAGAGAAAATGACTAAATAGTGTTGGGCGTTTATAGAAGTTAGAAATTTAAACTGGATTTCCAAAAGATAACTAGGTAGTGTACAACAAATGGCTCACTATGTTAGTAAGTTGCTGTATGTTTCTAAGGGTTGATCTAGGAATATGATTGTTTTTTCTTAATAGAATATTGGAGTGTGCTTCAACTAGGAAGGACTAATTGAAGAATAAGCATAACTGTGTGAGGGTTGGTGAGGCTTGTGTTGAGTAATTAGGCCTGACACATGGGTGGAAATCAGAAGGATCTAGAGAGGCTTGATACCAAATGCAACCCTTAATTTGCATGATTGAAAAAATATTATTATTATTAATGCTGACCTCATATAGATGTTACGGTGCTTGATGGTTATTTTTTTATGCGTTGTAAATAAGCGCAGGATCGGTGTAATGACTGCAACCAAGATCACCACATTTAAGTTCAATTATACGATTTTGGCCTGTGTACGCAGTGGTCCTTCCTTCAAGAAAATATCATCGATAACCAAAACGCACTCTGAACCTGCAGTGCAGATGGGATTTAAAACAAAGCAAATTAGTTGAGCAAAAATATTCTGATTACATAGATAATGATTATGATCTCTTAAGAGAACTTTAATCGTTGGGCAATACTATCATTATATTTATTATGTATTTTTATACCGCCTAAACATATTTCTTCATTCTTCCTGTATTCTCTGGTATGATCCATGTTTTAGTACCGCTGACCTGATTGTGTTACGATATCTGATGTCTTCACACGAATAGCTGAATAGCTGATGAAGTCATGATGCTTTCTTCTTTCCAATATTTCATGCATCAGTATTCTCTATCGGATAATGTATCTGAAATATTTGTCGTTTGTTTTATTTTGTTTCTGGATAGGCCCCACCACAGTGAAAGTTCGTGTTAGTGGACTTACACCAGGACTTCATGGATTCCATCTTGTCAGTATATATATATGCATCCATTCTACGGTTTCCATTGTTATTCTAACATAGCAACTCCAACCAAGCTATTAATTTTTTTCCTTGCAGCATGAATTTGGCGATACTACCAATGGTTGCATATCGACAGGTTATTTAGGCTAAACTATCTTTCCTTATTATCCTTAATTTAGAAATATGCTGTTCAAACCTGGCCACCGAGTTCAATGTTGATTGTCACTTCATTTGCGTGTTCAAGCTTTGCATACCGGCTTCAAAATATGTTGTGTTATATTAGTTACTTGGCTTTAATTGTTGCATCTCATACTGAATCTACAACAAATTCAATAGGGCCACATTTCAACCCAAATGGTTTGACACACGGTGCGCCTGAAGATGAAGTCCGTCATGCGGGTGACCTGGGAAACATTGTCGCAAACTCCGAAGGTATTTTTTTTGATGACCTTATCTTTGGAAAGCTAATCTTTCAAAGGAACAGTAAAAGAGCCTAATGTTTTCTTTGTTGCTTTTGTGTGCTCATAGGAATCGCTGAGGCAACTATTGTAGATAAGCAGGTGCTTGAATCCGCAACTACATCTTTTATCAAAGATTTTCTTATAGTTCATTTTCGTAAACTGACGCCTATCATTTATTTTTGTGTGTGCATATTTACCTTTTTCTTAATTATCCTTAGATTCCACTTAGTGGACCTAATGTGGTCGTCGGGAGAGCATTTGTGGTTCATGAGCTAGAGGATGATCTAGGAAAAGGTAAACCTTTGTTTTCAGTTGAATCAATTTGCAAACTAAATATTTTCGAAGAAACTGCTTTATTTCCTTCCCTTGCATTGTCTTTTCTTTACTCTCGTCTCAAATAAATTTGTTATTCCTCTCATTTACAGGGGGGCATGAGCTCAGCCTTAGCACTGGGAATGCAGGGGGAAGATTAGCTTGTGGTAAGCAAATACATTGTTGACATTCTCTTTCTTCATCAAGCTTTGGCTATAGTTCATTATTGTTCTCTCTAACGATGTGCTTTTATGTTTAATTTTATTTCTGAACACGTATCTAAATTTACATGTGTTATGCTGCTACATCTTCGAATTAGAAAAATCAGATATGAATCAAAGGGCGGTAGGTAAATAAATAATCTCACAAAAATGCTTACTTGATGTGTATAGGTGTTGTTGGGTTGACTCCAGTAGGGTGATCTCACAATCATGCTGCGTTTCATTGCCTCGGCGGTAACTTTTATGTGTAGGTGTTGCTTGTTTTTTAATTTTGATGTACTTTGCATCGGAAATAATTGGCCCTTTTCGCTGTGTTGGCCAATTTGGTGAGAGTTATTTGGGATATTTCTTGTACCTTTGGCTGCATGTCACTTAACTTGAACAGCGATTCACTCTAGAATGGTATTGTAGATTGTTACAACTCTTGTGTCGAAATCTTTCACCTACCACTGCCTAATTTACTGACTTTTTTGAGCAAGACTTGAGTTTCAAGCGCACTAGTCCGACTTGGCTTGGTCTTAAAGCACATGCATCATCAAGCACATAGACCTGGCCAAGTATATCAAGCTATGACCGGTTATTCAAGCGAGTTCCACTACAGCCTAGAGGTAATGCTTTTATAGTTGAAGGGGTTTTGAGGTTCGTACCTTGCTTGCATCAGGTTACAAAAATTTGCTTGCAAGTTATCATAGCTAGCTACATCGGTCAACCCTTTACGTGGCCAATATGAACACCCCATTACGTGGCCAATATGAACACCCCAAAACTCCTTTTGTTTTGTGATTCAAATGCCCTAATTCTCCAGCAAATTAAGTGGGTTGACCATTTATAGATCCCAATCGTCTTCCAAGTGCAAAGTGTGAAGTCCATGAGTGACAAAGTTTTAGTTGAACATGACAAGCTAAACTTTACCAATAAGTGTCGAACTCTATTTATGTTGTGCATTTATCTTAAACAAGTTATGTTTCACCCTGAAGACCTTCTGTGGGACCTAAACACCCATATGATAATTTTAAAAAATTTATTTAGTTTATTTGTTAACTAATATGGTTGAGATATAGAATGTTGCTACATTGTGGTTATTCATTATTGAAAAGATAATAATACTTATTGTTAGCTTCTAATTTATCAGCTTAGAATTCTGGATCGATTGTTTCTTTGAATTATACAGAACTACTCGAAAGTATTAGCGAGTAATTTACAGATAGACGGTTTATCCGTGTACCAAAATTATAACTCGATCTACGAAGAAATTTGAAATTATCTCTCTCAACTTTACGTGGCACAGCCGGAAGGAAAAAGAGTCAGGATTGAATTAATGACAAGAATCTCTCCCAACAATGTCTAGAGACAATGAATATAAAAATAATAATTTAGATAATAAAGAGAAGAGCCTTTTCAATAATTAGGAACAAAGGAGAATGTGTTACCCCCTAATTTACTTAAGCAATTGTTAATGAAGTCTCATTTTTTTGTGTTCCAATGTTTGTAGACATTGTTGCCAACTAAGCTAGTACAGATAGATTAGAGGATATTAAGATGCATAGATCTAGTGCACTTATAATTTTATAATAAAATTAATTAAAAAGAAAAGCCCATATTATAGTTTTAAGATATAATTATTGGCAATGATAGATGTGAGATTGGTGGAATTGATTTAGGGTTAAGAGATGGTAACCGGCCATACCCCCCTTGTGCATGCATGATTGGCTAATGGCTATGATGCCCCAAGCCTGTCCGGCTTGGCCGGTCAACGGGCCTGGCCAAGCCCGGTTCACCGGGCTTAGAGCCGGGTCTCGGCCCTGCCCGGGTGCCCCAAACCTGAGCCCGGCCTGGCATTAGGCCCGCTTGGGCCGGCCCGGGTCGGGTCAGGCCCGGGCCGGTCGGGCTGGCCCAAACGCAATTTAAATATTATTTTAAAAAAAAAACTCGGTTTTTTGGGGATTTTTTTCTACTGATAAACATGTAATTGCAGTATAAAATAAATGTTCATTAATAATTTTACCAACATAAAACAATTGTTCTACTGATAAACATGTAGTTGGGTGGTAAACACTAGATAAAGTTTTAGTTACAGTATACAATATTTCTAAAAATTCCATAACATATCCACAAATAAACCAATCAAATTCCTCTAAATCATTACCAGGCATTTGAAATTTCGAAAATCCGTCTGCTCCCCATTATATCACACAGTTATCTATATAAATTCAAGTGAATTTCTTCTTTCAAATTAAATTTCCTAATTTTCTCCCAAAGCATATACTTACATTAACCGTGTCAACAATGAGCACCCCATTGTCGAGGGAGGGTCATTTTCATCAAAGAAACATGATGTCAAAGAAGGGTCTCTTTCTCCTGTACGACTGACATCGAATCCCTCACGGACTCTGTCGTACACTCTGCCTCATTCTTCTTCGAGTCCATCTACTAAGAACCCTCTGGAGGATCCGCCAGAAGAACCTTTTGAGAAGTACACCTTTCTTGAACCTTCGACAGAAGAAATCCCTGCAGAAAACCCTCCTCCTACCGATCCCCTCGATCAAGGATCACCACCAAACGGGAAAAGTGACACCTGGTATCACTTTGATCCCACCGGATATGAAACTGGCATGGATGATCCTTTCTATGTTCATCCTCCTGATCAACATTTCATGTTTATCGCACAGTATGAACTGAACGACGCTCATATCCAGATATTCGACCAGGTCATGGGGATTTTCGTCAAAGAACGGAAAATGAAGACAACGGAATACTGGAAGTATCTTCCAAGGCTCTAGGAATCTGTTCTTTCTATCAGTTTGTCGTGGGGCGTCTTTAGTATTTTATGTTTGTATGTTTTTTGTTTATTTGTTGTTATGTTTGTATTTTTATATATCTATATTTCTATCGGTATCATGTTATACTTGTACTATAAATGTTAAGATATTTCCTATATTGGGATTCCCCTCTAATTTTTGCAAAAAACTCAACGCCTTAGAAATTCCCATCTCTTTATAGGAACTCCTCCCATCTTCCAAAGTTTTTTTTAAATTTTTTTTTGAATTATGTTGACAGCGGTCGGGCCGGCGGGCTGTTTTAGCCGAGCCCGGCCCGACCCTCGCAATTAGTCGGGCCAGACCCGCCACATGGCAGCCGGGCCGGGCCGGGCCGGGCCGGGCAACGGGCCATCCGGCCCATTTGCCACCTTGTATGCGTTCCCCAATTTGAACACCTTCCAAGTTTATTCAACCTCACTTCACTCGGAGGGGATCATGGGGAGTTGCTTGGCAATTCAAGTGCACAACAGGCATTTTCTCAGCTCTCTTCACAGCTTGGACAGTTCTAATATGCCCGCCTATTTCTCTTAGATTAAATCTTCTTTCGAAAATACGTAGACAATCCGTTTTATCATCTGGATAGTGTCCTGCTCTCGCTTACTCTTTGTTACCAGATATATGAATACCATACATGAAAATAACATCGTTGTGATTGCGTATGGGATCATGAGACTGAAAAGATGATTATTGAGAGAGACTTTTAAGTTGTGACAGTTCCATCTCCTACCTCTAGTTGAATTGTGACATGCACATCGGATACATCATAAACCGTATAAAATACTGTTTTTTGGGGAAAGAAAAAGAGAAATAGATATATAAGGGCCACTGGTCCCTTTTGGTGAAGGCAAGGGCACTTCTCTCCCTTTGTAAAGCCGAAACAACCATCCCTCACAATTGAGGAAACTAACTTCAACTTGACAACCAATGAGCAGCAGCGTATGCGGTATGTGCACTTCCCTTTTTGGGGAGAGTGCGAAGTTTGAATTAACCCTAAGAATCCGAAGAGAGGAAGTGGCCGCAAATTAATGTTTTCATGGCAAATTTGTGGGTCTCCTGGATACGTGTTTGTATTGTGTGCATAGGTTAGGGTTTACGGGCCGGTGCTCAAAAAAAAAAAATTCAACTAATCAAAAGAATTTAATTATTTGGTAAAATAATAATTCATGCACATGAACCCCATATATATATATATATATATATATATATATATATATATATATATATATATCTCCCACAATTTGTTAAAAGTAAAAAATAAATAAATGAAAATAAAAAAGAAGAAGGCGAGCTTTGGTTGCTGTTCTTGAATCCCGGCCCAGGCCTCCGTCAGTAATGGCAATCTACAAGGTTTGCCGACGCGATGGTGGGAAACAAAAACGAAGCCGTCGGCTCATCACAAGGAGCAGGAAGATTAAGATCCAAAGAGAAGACGCTTTTCCCGCTTTCTTTTTTCATTACTTGTTGGGATTCTTCTGGCCCCACCAGGATCGGCCGGTGCCGTCTCATATGCCCGCCTAAGGCCTGTCCCGAAGGAAATTCCGCTCCGCATATGGAGCACCCGTGCACCCTCAACGTACCACCACCCGTCGGCGGCGATGATGAACCCGTCGGTAATTTGGCTGCCGCGTTGGCAATAGGAATGCCGTTCATCATCATCTGATCATCAGAGAGCTTATGTCTCTTATGGCTGGCGCGGTGCCCCCCCAGCGCCTGAAAAGACGGGAAACATTTATTGCACGTCTTGCATTCATACACGTAAAACCCGGCTTTCCCACGTCCTCCGGCGGTGGCCGCCTCAGCGAACCTCCGGCTGGGGAACTTATCCTGGGAGCGGGCCCGGCCTTGGGCGAGGAGAATCAAGCAGTTCGCCATGTCCTCCTCTTCTGTCGAGGAGGTCGAAGACGGCGACGTAGGGATAGGCGCCCGGGCACGTTTCGTCCGCTTCCGTTTCGTGATATCAGTAGGGTTAGGACAATCGTCGTCGGTATGGGACCCCGTGATGGCTTCCATACCGATCCAGATAATTAATTAATATAGACGGATGGATAAACCGAAGGTTTTTTTTTAAGGAGTCAAGAGAAGGAAGGAAGAGCGGTGGAGACCCTGTGTTGTATCTATATGTAAATTAAAGTGTGTTGTATATAAGTAGTGAAGGGGGGAGAGAGAGAGAGAGTAACCATGAATAAATCCGCCCCCCTTTAATAATAATAATTTATAAAAGCAAAGGAAAAATTAGGTGGAAATTGGGGAGGTGTGGAGTGAACAGAGGGAAGTGGGAATAGAGAGATGAAATGACAAAATTTGTAGAGAGAGAAAGAAAGGAGAGATACCTCTGATAATAACTTCAAATGGGTCTAATTTGCCACTTATGTGTACTTGACACACGCTTGATACCTAAGGTTGGTTTTTGGTTTGGAGACGTCAGGCCAATAAAGAGAGAGAGAGAGAGAGAGAGAGAGTGAGTGAGTGAGAGAAAAAGCACCATTTTCAGATAGAAGCCACAGCTTATTTCGTGTGATACACACACGTTTAAAATTTGTTGGTAAGAGAGAAAGAAGCGGGTTATTTATAGACCATAAAGACGTTGGATAATTAACATGTTTTTTTAGGTGAAAATATCAGATGCGAAAGTAAACAGGGAAGATGATGCGCGCTTTATTCTTTTTCTTCTTTTAATTTAATGGAAGGAGAATTAAAAGGTGGTGAATGATGGAATTGAAAAGCAAGGCTGGAAACCACGGAAATTGGGCTGCTCCCCCATCTTCCCTTTTCATTGCTTTATTATGCGACCTCTTATTCCTTTGAAACCATTTTTTGTTGTTTTATTGAAGTCACTATTAAAAATGTGCATATATACTAATAGGCTAAAGATAGCAGTGGGGGGGCTAATATTAGTAGTGGGAGCGAATTAGTGATGAAAATGCAAGGGATTGTTTACCGAATCATGAGGACCAACCGTTGGGATTATTGAGATATTTGACTTTAATTATATATAATTTGTTGCAAGTACTAACCTTGCACAACTAATTAATGGATATATATATATATATATATATATATATATATATATATATATATGTATTAAATTTGTAACAAAGTGTATAGAGGTAGCATTAGATATAAGTTATAGAGTTGTTGATGCAAGTCAATTAGCGTGGGATTAGTTGCTTGTTATGTTTACTTATTAATTAAGTAGATATGATATGTGTCAAGTGATGGCTTCTCCTAGAAAATTTTTTTTGGAGTGGGGCGGGGAAGAAATTATAGTCTCTTATAATAAGTATCATGTTTATTGAATATAAATAAGAAGATAATGACCTGTACAATTGCATGAGGTTTATGATTTAAAAAGTGTATTTATAAATTAAGGCCATCGTTGATATGAGTTAGAGACCACTATTTGGACTGGTACATATTAGCTAGCTAGCCATGATTCACTGCAAGTCTTATTATGTGTGGAACACTTTTTACCTTTTTGGCTCAAAGCCCGCATCCGGATGTTCTTAGGTGGAGAGTTTTGTTGTGGCTACACATTTGTTAGATGCTAGCGCATGTGTTTGAAGACGAACTCAACGAGAACAGAAATCTTGTATGAAACAAAAAAGGTAAAAGCTCATTTGGTTCTGATTTCCAGTACGTATACGAATCGTGAAAGCAAGACCTATCAATTCGTTAGACTTTCATAATCATGGATAACTGACTTATCGTAGCCAAATGTTCATAGTGATATTGCTTTTTGATTCTTTGATGTCGGCTCTTCTTACCATTGTGAAACATAATTTCTACAATATAAAAGCATTTCCCCTTTATCCTCCTCATAAATTATATCTGGAGGAAAAGAAATTGTTGACAATTAATGCCTAATTTTTTGGGGGTAAAAATAGCGATTAATTGATAATTTTTGTTTCTACTGCCGCTCGTTTAGAATTTAAAATAAAATTTAAAGTCAGAGGTTAAATGAGAGAGAGAGAGAGAGAGAGAGAGAGAGATTCTTGGAGCAACTCCCATTGCATAAATTTTGTTGGTTGTGATAGGCACGAAAGGGCCAACTTTAGCCAACTAGAATATATATCCCTTATTCAATTAGTGGTGGTGCAAGCAAAGCATCCCCTTCTTGTTGGTTGGTCATGAGTACTTCAAGATGGCTTCTCTTCCTTCTTTCTTTTTCTTTCTTTTAATAAATTCCTGCTTCACTGATGTCGCCGTTACGGATTATCCTACACTATGGCAGATTTATATCCTTATAATAAACGAGTGAGTCGATCGATCAGTAAATATATATTCTCATATTCCATACACATCATGCAGCTTTTCGAACTCTTAATTCAACTAGTTTATTATCACATAACACCGTTGAACCGGTCTCTACACAGATTTTAGCCATTACCCGAATATAAACCAGCAGAGGTGTTGTAAGTGCCACGTGAGGTATAAACCGAAAGGAGCAATATATACGCAAGTAATCCAAAATAAGAAAAGGTTAGAATCTTTAAAGCCTATATTGAGCAAGGAAAGAGATGTGGGGGCTATATCTTAAGCTTAGAATGCTCCACTTGAAAGACATACGAGTTGTTAAGCAATGGTGAAGTAGAAGCGTGAAGAGAGTGGCCAATATCCCTATTATAATGTTTGTAAGCCAGCATGAGACTTGCCAGCCACTGATCACTCCCTCACAGTACTCTCATGCCAACACCACCTAGCTAAAAATAAACAATAATGATAACAATAAAGTAAAATGTAAATAATTATAATAATAAAAGTATCCAAAACCAAACAAAAAAGATACTTGAACCGTTGCAATACCCAACTCATGGATTGGCCCGCAACACAAGCAAAGCAAAGACAACACATGCACTCAAATCACCAGCTCAATCGACAACAACTGCAAGGGAGAGATTGATACTTTAATTTAATTCCCTTTTTAATTAAGAGCTAGATATCAACAAACCCTAACCATTTCCATCTAAACTCCTCACAAAGCATTTCTGCTTTGCTTCTTTCTTAATCCTTCTTTTTGGTTTCTTTTCGATATAACGTGGAGCGGGGGCACTCCATACATTTCTTTAATTTCCCGTTCATTTTGGATAAATTACAGAAAATTAATACCTATGAGATGTATCGTACCTATACATCGATATCATCAAGCAAAGCGAATCTAGGAAAAGGTCAACCTTTAGAAGTGCATTACAGGTAGTAACAAAGTTATCTTTACCGACGTGTAACTCTCTCTCTCTCTCTCTCTCTCTATATATATATATATATATATATATGAAAGTAAGTCTCATATGTGATGGTGACGTATAATTTCCCGGAACTGGTTACTTTAGGTTTGGGACGAGCAAAAGGGCTTTCTTATAAGGCAAAACTGAAGCACAAGAGATGTAGAAGAGGATCTTGTGATGATTAGAAGAGCCAAATTGAAAACAATGGAGTGACTTTTCACTAGTGATGTAAAAGAGCTGACGGAGAGAACGCAAGTGGTACCCATGAGTCTCCATGAGGATAATGACTTGATACCAACTCTCCACCCATAAATCAAAGAATGGAGACTCTCAACACTATTAACAACTAACTTATCCTACTTCACACCTGATCACACTGGGATCATGAGTTCATTATTTTTTTTTCCTTAGTGTGTGGAGAGTGATCTCATCTCCAAATCCTATCTCAATTTTCCGCTCATGGATCGACTTCGAAGCTAATTAGCACTCACCATCATCACGCGATCGAGTGCCAATGTGTATTGCCTAGTAAAGCTCTTTGCGGTTGAGCAAGAGGTTTGTCAGATATTAATGAACTACTATTTAAAACAAAGGCTGATAATGGAAGCACACACCCACACTTTGCTCTTCGGCTTGAATTCAACTAAACTACTCAAATCATTGCCTGATTTAGCTCTTAAAACTTTCTTTGTGCTGTTCTGGTTTGAATTCGATTGTTTTTTAGGGTTCCGATTGATGACCAGCAGGAGGACGGGGGAGTTGCGCTAAAAAGTCAGTTGAGGGGGTTTAAGTGCTACACGGGGTAAACTAAAAGGAGGCTTTAAGCAATTGACAATATTAGGAAAAACATACGAAAAGGTTATTCACATGTCCAGAACCTTTAAACGCGTATAAATACTATTGCAGTCCAAATTGAGACTAACTATGCGTCGGGTGCTAATTGAATTGAAGGGTCATAGGTGTCAGGATGAAGTATCGATCATTGAAATTGCATACCTACATTTAACCTTACGAAACCTACCCGACGACAGCACCGCTGCCGCTTTCCTTTTGATACATTTGTTTGGTTCGTGTATGATTTAAGTATTGCTTGCAAGATATCACAGGTAGCTACATATGAAGGCTCCACTGAATTGGTAGATCATATCAGATGTAGGCCAGATCTTGAACATAAGATACTGTATTAAAAATCATTAAAAACCGTATGTTTAGTCGTATACACACACACCATGCATGTACTGTAGAGAAATGATTTCCTGTCCTGAAATGCAAGGAATTTAAGAAAAAAAAGGGATGGAAACCGCAAGAAATTTGTTTTTTAATTTCAGGTATCCAAAAAGTAATTTAGATATAGTTTATTTCTTGGATATTCCCTTGTGGAAAAATTGTTATCTGGTATCTATTTAATTCTCTTTACTATATTTGTGTTTTGGAAAAAAAAATTATCGCCTCTCTACTCAATAATTATCATTCTTTTATCCCATAGAGGTAGGTTTATATGTTGAAAAAATTCCGAGCGACATTTTTATAAATCTTTTTTTTATTTTTCTCACACTACATGGTTTTTTTATTGGCAAAATATTGATTAATTTCTTGAATTTTGTGTGTGATATCATGCAAAATATTGAACACTAAAAAATAATGATTTTTTTAGATTTAAAAATTTAGCGATTTTTGTTTGGTATTGAAAAGAAAATAGGAAAAATAAAGAAATCATAAAATTTTGACATTTTGAAAAAATCGCTATTTTCATATGATATATCATGTGAAATATTTAAAATTTTAAGAAAAAGTAATTTTTGATATTTTAAAAGAAATTATGATTTTTAATGGTTGAAGATTGAGATTTTTGTATGTCAAGCAAAATATTGAAAAATTAAAGAAAGCACAAAATTTTAAGATGTTAAAAATTTTGTGATTTTCTTCTGCTACAGCGTGTTAAATATTGAAAATTTGAAAAAGAATGGATTTTTGGATTTTTTTAAATTTTATCATTTACTTGTGTTACTAAAGATTTCCAGTCATCCAGATTCTGAGTCATTCGGACCGGATTTCTTTATTCAGTTTGGTTTCTATAGCAATCAATGATCTTTTCTTCTAATACTTCACATAGGTTTTTGCCTCCTTGATATCTAGAAGTTCGCCAACTATACAAGTAAGTAAAATATTAGAAAACTGAAGAAAATAGAAAAATCTTATATTTTTGAAATTTCATAATTTTCGTGTGTTACATATCATGCAAAATAATTTTTAAGAAATGAAAATAGATTATTTTTTAGATTTTTGAACATTTTATGATTTTAATGTGTTATGTAATATTGAAAAAGTAAAAAAAAAAAAAATTTTAGATTTCTGAATTTTTTTCGATTTTCGTTTATGCAATGAAAATGTTTAAAACCGAAGAAAACATAAAATTTTGGGATTTTTAAAATATCGCATTTTTCATACTCTATACAGCAAGTAAACTAATAAAAACCGAAGAAAACAGAGATTTTTGAAATTTTCACGTGTCATATTGCATACAAAAAATGTAAAACTAAAAAAAACAAATTATTTTTGAGATTTTTTAAAATTTAGCGATTTTCGTATGCTATAAGAAAAAAATATTGAAAAACCAAAGAAAGGAATTTTTTTATATTTTAAAATAAATTCATGATTTTTGTGTGCTATTACAAGCAATATATTGAAATACTGAGTAAAACAAAAAATATTGAGATTTATTAAATTTTAACTATTTTTGTGGGTAGCATGCAAAATATTAAATTTTTAGTGAAAATGGATTTTTTTAATTATTTAAAATTCATGATATTTGTGAACTGTATCATGCAAACTATTGAAAATTTGAAGGAAATACAAAATTTTAGGAGTTTAAATATATCGTGATTTTTGTATGTTTATAATAAGCAAAATATTGAAAAATCGAAGAACGCAAAATTTTTTAAGATTTGTAACAATTTCGTGATTTTTTTGTACTATACTATGTAAAATATCGAAAATATCGAAAATTTTAAGAATTTTGCGAATTTCGTATGCTATAGTAAGAAAAATATTGAAAAACGAATAAAGCATAAAAATTTGAGTTTTAAAAATTACATAATTTT
Source organism: Agapanthus africanus (assembly GCA_030015575.1). Lineage (NCBI taxonomy): Eukaryota > Viridiplantae > Streptophyta > Magnoliopsida > Asparagales > Amaryllidaceae > Agapanthus > Agapanthus africanus. Next base: position 17,621,020 of record CM057338.1, read on the forward strand.
TGTCTGCTATAATATGCATAGTATTGAGAAAAGAAAAAAAAACAGAAAATTTCGAGATTTTTAAAACTTTTACTGTTTTCTTGCTATATCATGAAAAAATTTATATAACAGAAGAAAAAGGAAAATATTTTATTTTTGCAAATTTTATGAAAAACAACAAAGGTGCAATAATTATTTTGTCAACAACAAAGCCAAAATAATATTCAATTTCCAAGATCACTGTGAGCTTCCAGCGGTGCAATTATTCTGTATAATAATCGAAGTTTGTTATCTTCGATACATTAGTCACAACCGTAACCTCTAAAGACCAGAACAGACAGAAAGAAAGCCGATGTCTAGTTTCAAAGTTGAGGGGTTAATATGTCAGATAAACATTCTATAATTGCGAGTGCCACTACTGTACCTAGTAGTAAATCCCAAAGTTGTCAAATCGTGATCTGTTTCATATTTCGTTTTCTTATTTATCGAATCGTATAGTGTTTTGTATCGTAAGAAAAAAATTCCTTTTACAATAACGCAGTAATTATGTATAAAACTAATTATAATATAAAAAATGATCAATTTAGCAAAACAGAGTCATATACAAGCTAAAGCAAATTTCGCGCGCGCGCGCGCGCACACACATATAATATATATATATATATAACACAAACTCATGCAGTTACAACTAAACGGTATAAAATATTCATCCTTAGGTCATAATTCAAAAACATGAATAAGATAG